>JANRMT010062843.1:17537354-17580451 GCA_026402145.1 Polypterus bichir lapradei | reverse complement strand
ATATAGAGAGAGAGATATGACAACACTCATATCAATGACAAAACAATTACATTAACAATCATGTTACGTTATTTTTAAAATATTTCCTTTTCTTTTTCATAACTTCTTTAAAACACTGCTTCTCCGCTGCGAAGCGCGGGTATTCTGCTAGTTACACATATTTCAGTAGAAGAAAATGCAATATTATATACGTTGCTGTTTCATAAAGTCACTATACAATTGAAACTTTGCTTCCTGAGCACTTTGAGTGTGTTTTATGGATTTTGGTCTGCTGATCATAAAAATCTTCTTTAATTTTTTTAAAAATATTCTTATTGATTTTATTTACAAACAACATTCTATACAGTAAAGTCAAATTTAACAAATCAAAGCAAAATTAAACCCACTCCCAAGAGAAAGAGAGCAGAGCCAGCAACTGAAGCTACTTTATGAAAGGAGCTAGAAAAGAAAGGTATTCTTTTTCCAAAAATGGAAGCTTATTCTAAAATGTTATTGATAAGATCCTGCCATATTTTTAAAAAGTTTTGAACAGATCCTCTAAGTAAGAATTAGATTTTTTTCCAAATTCAAGTAGTATAGAACAATGGTTACCCACTGACTTAAGAGTTATTTTTCTGTTATGTACTATTTTGAGATTTTCCTTCTTATTAAAAATACACATATAGTATACAGTACGACAGCTACAGCTTGGATAACTATGGTGACCTAAAAGTAGAAGCAGTGCTATTGACAATGCAGTTTGGATATACCAACTACTTTTGTTTCATTTGCAAATGTTAAAGCTGTGCTAAGTAGTCTCATTACATTAAAAAGAACTGACCACAGTGTAATTTTAGGGCAGAATAAAGTGGTACATGAACCACTTGTCAACCCAAAGTCTCCAGCCTCCTCTTCAAACGTGGACTGATGACAAATTTCATGAATGCAATAAACAAGGAAAATGAAGGCAGATGTTTCCATGAAAAATTGATGCTAAGATTAAGTAACACTTTTTTTTTTGGTCCAAAAATCAGTCACATCATCAATAATAAGCAGTTTGAAGATCCACTAGAGGAAGTTATGTGGAAGGCATTCCAGGACCAACTAATGTAGTCATGGCTGTTGATGAACCAGCTTTGTGGTTATACCTAGTGTTCAGTTTTGGATTCTGTAGGAATGAATATCCACTGAAATGAAAACCTAAGAAATGTGTTCACGCCGAAGAGTCAGTTTTTAATGATTGTTTCCTTAAATTGTTAAGGAAAATGTTTGCATTTTTGTATGTGTAGGTTTTTCAAATATAGAATGCATGCAGGCTTCAATTTCTTCATTTTAGCTCACCAGACTTCTGCATTTTCAGCAGCAATGACTTCAATAAGCTGGAAAATATGCTGCTATGGGTGACCTGCTACAATTTTGTGCTGCTTCTGTTTAATCTTTCCTGTTAAGAAGCAGTACTTAGTCCTGACCCTTGAGTTCACATGATCTCTGTTGCTGGACTTGTTATTTTGATCTTTTTTCCTATTTTTAGAAGTAAACCTGTCTATGTTTACATCTTCATAAATACTGTGTACATGAATTAAGATATTTCTAAAGTTGATGCACGTAAGTAATTGAAATATCTTTTGTATTTCTCTCATAGTAAGTCAAAGGTGTATATGGAACTTGTGAAAACGTGTTTATTTTTTCTACTTCTGAGATACACTGCCCTGCAAGATAACATACTAAGGATGAGTTTCAATTATTGATAAATCACCAGCCTCCACTTTGTATTCTAACTGCTTCATAGACTAACTCAGTACTCATAATGTCTTCTGAAACATGTTGCCTTTTCTTCACTTGTTGCCAGGCACTAGTGTCTGGGTATGCACTCTTTATTTACAAATTCCCTCCTCACCCTATCCTGATGAAATACTATCTACACATTAATGTCCTGCGCCAGTAATGGTGACTGTCAATCTTTTCATCACAGATTCAGCCATATGCAAAAAGAACCAAACTCGGATTTATTAAATTATTACTTGTAAACCAGTGTCATCAAATCAGTAATTGAAAATTATAGCTTGATCTTAGCTTTACTGCCCATTGTAAAATAAATAAATATTTTTTCCAGTATAAAGTGATTTTCAGACACATCTAAACCTATGTGGAAAGTATGCAACCAGTATATTGTAAATGGATTTAGGAAATACTGCCTCTCTAACAATGTTGATTAAACCTAAAATGGTAGGTAGTGATGGTGCTGTATAAGGTTTGGATTTAGATGCTGAATGACAATTTTGAATTTGACTAAGCACATATTTTAATATGCATTAATGAAAAGAAGTTGCTAAGTGCTTTAACATATTTTTTCTGTTTTACATTTGGAGAAAATTCTAACATTTTTAAGGATTGTATTGCACATCATCTTGTATTTGGACCGATAGAGCATACTCTTTTAATGGAAGATCACAATTTGTTTAACTGGTCTAGTACCTAATATTAGCACAGATTCAACATTAAGTTTGAGTCTTGCTCCCAAAGTCATGATTACTAATGTGCCCAATTCCATTTTGTCTGTAAATTATATTTCCCCAACCCCTGCCCAGATGTCGGGCTATAGGCTTTATACAGTATACTCCAGCTCAACTTGACATAGTCCTCAGTGACGATGGTGCTTTTTTGTGCAAGTCTTGTTTTGTCCAGCAGTCTGATACTTTTTGTCATCTGCTCTTGAATTTGCTTTCCTTTTCCCTCCTTATCTCACTGCTCAGAAAATATTTTTAGACAAGGAAGACACCTTAAATATATATTTAAATATTCTTTTTCACACAAGGATGTAACTCTGTTTTAGTCCTTTCTTTTATAATTATGTCTCCACCTTTATTATTAATTTTTGAATGCTGTGTAGTTTTTCAATAAATAAAATTGGAAACAACTGAAACTTTAATAAATTCTTGCTTGTAAAAATATTTTCTCTCAGCATTTTTCTTTATTACTTAAAAATGTATCCTCATTTTATTAGTCCATTTTTATGTACATACTCTTTAGTAAACACACACATTTAGATGGAGAGGTGAAATCTAAAGTGAGAGCTCACCTTAGTCAAACCCATTGACAATACAGAATACCTGTATTTTAAAACTTAAAATTAATTGAAAATGTATTCAGCAGTTTCTCTTCCACTGTAGAAGGATCTGTCTTTTCTATAGTGTGAATAATTGATTTTAAAAAAGTACGCTTCTGGAACAAAATGTTTGGCAGAAACACAGAAGGATGTTTGTCTTGCTTATTCTTTTTAAAGATTTATGCAGGGTAGCCAATTTTTACTGCTTTGCACCTTTAAAGGAGGCTGTGTCATTGGGTCTGTGGAGGATGGAATTTTTTTTGCTCAACCTTAATAACCAATAAATTTGGTCAAGTGAAAGAATCTTCTTTTGACATGCTCTAAAAGGCCTAGAAAAAATTTAGTGCAGATCTCTCATAACTTTTAGTTGTAATTAACACTTCTGCAACAGTAGGTTTCTGAGAATAATGTAATTTGACAATTAAACTGTGAGAAAGCTGAGCACATACAGTTTAAGGGTTGGAATTCTGGTAAACTTTTCAGAGTTATTTGCATTCATTAGCAAACCACTAATTATTTCAACCAAAAAATAACATATGCGTTTTTACATTCTGAAAACGTGTTTTGAAATTTTAAATACATTTTTAGATTATACACATAAAGTATCTCAAAGTAAATGTTGAACCAAAATGGATTTGCGTTATTTTTAATGTTAGTTCTTAAGGTTGTTACCTCCTGGTATATTGAGGCAACTATCATAAAAGAACAATTTAATTTTATTTTCCTGAATTAATGAAAGTTCTTTACAAGTACATATCCTCATTCTCAGTTATTAAATGTCTTTATGGAATAAACATTTACCAGTGGTTTGGTATGATACTTATCATACATTAAAGTGCACTGTAGCAAACTATTGACAGTTTAAAGCACAGCAAGCTGCACTGCAAGACATTTTTGTGGATTATATGCATTCAGTATTTCTTAAATTAATTCATGCCAGATGGGATTGTATATGGAAGCACAGTCAAATTAATTATTACTCAGATATACATTTGGACATGAATAAATGTCTTGAGCATGGGAAAAACGTGATATAAGTAAAATGTATTATTATTATGTTTCCAAATAATTAAAACAAGAAAAGAAATTACAAATAAAAAATAAATATGTTTTGACCCTTTTTTGTAATGAATGTAGTTCTTGGGAATGTTAACCTTAGAATTGTGACAGATGCCACTCTTATGGGACCAACAAACCTGGAGACAAGAAGGTGAAAAAGTGAAAACATCAAAAATGGTAGTTTCTTAATTCAGAGCACACAGATAGGAAGAAATAATACACTGCTCAAAAAAAATGAAAGGAACACTTTGAAAACATATCAGATCTCAATGGGAAAAAACATCATGCTGGATATCTATACTGATATGGACTGGGTAATGTGTTAGGAATGAAATGATGCCACATCATTTGATGGAAATGAAAATTATCAACCTACAGAGGGCTGAATTCAAAGACATCCCAAAAATCAAAGTGAAAAAATGATGCAGCAGGCTAGTCCATTTTGTCAAAATTTCATTGCAGCAACTTAAAATCGTACTCAGTAGTTTGTATGGCCCCCACGTGCTTATATGCATGCCTGACAATGTCGTTTATGCTCCTAATGAAATGACGGATGGTGTCCTGGGGGATCTCCTCCCAGATCTGGACCAGGGCATCACTGAGTTCCTGGACAGTCTGAGGTGCAAGCTGGCGTCGTTGGGGATGGACCGCAACATAATGTCCCAGAGGTGTTCTATTGGACTTAGGTCAGGCGAGTGTGGGGGCCAGTCAATGGTATCAATTCCTTCATCCACCAGGAAGTGCCGCATACTGTCATACTCGCATACATACACATGAGGCCGGGCATTGTTGTGCACCAGGAGGAACCCAGGGCCCTCTGCACCAGCATAGGGTCTGACAATGGGTCCAAGGATTTCATCCCGATACCTAATGGCAGTCAAGGTGCCATTATCTATCCTGTAGAGGTCTGTGCGTCCCTCTATGGATATGTGTCCCCAGACCATCACTGGCCCACCACCAAACTGGTCATGCTGAACGACATTAGAGGCAGCATAACATTCTCCACAGGTTTGCGAGACCCCTTCACGTCTGTCACATGTCCTCAGGGTGAACCTGCTCTCATCTGTGAAAAGCACAGGGTGCCAGTGGTGGATCTATCAATTCTGATATTCTGTGGCAAATGCCAATCGAGTGCCAAAGCCCACGGACGTCGAGACCTTATGCCACCCTCATGAAGTATGTTTTTGATTGTTTGATCAGAGACATTCATACCAGTGGCCTGCTGGAGGTCATTTTGTAGGGCTCTGACAGTGCTCATTCTGTTCCTCCTTGGCCAAAGGAGCAGATACCGATCTTGCTGGTGGGTTAAGGACCTTCTACGGCCCTGTCCTACTCTCCTAGAGTAACTGCCTGTCTCCTGGAATCTCCTTCATGCTCTTGAAATTGTGCTGGGAGACACAGCAAACCTTCTGGCAATGGCACATATTGATGTGCCATCCTGGAGAAGTTGGACTACCTGTGCAACGCCTGTAGGGCCCAGGTATCGCCTCATGCTACCAGTAGTGACACTGAGCATAGCCAAATGCAAAACTAGTGAAAAAACAGTCAGAAAAGATGAGGAGGGAAAAATGTCATTGGCCTCCACCTGTTAAACCATTCCTGTTTTGGGGGTTGTCTCATTGTTGCCCCTCTCATGCACCTGTTGTTAATTTCATTAACACCAAAGCAGCTGAAACTGATTAATAATTCCCTCTGCTACTTAACTGACCAAATAAATATGCCAGAAGTTTAACTGACTTGATGCTATACTTGGTGTTCCTTTAATTTTTTTGAGCAATATATATTAAAATTGGACGTTAGAAAGTTTAACTACAAAATAGGACAAGGTAATCCAGTTTGGTTTCTCTACCCTTGAGTGGTGGCCTTTTCAATTGTTCATCTTGAATATTGTGCTTGAAATGCTAAAAAGTTAATTTCATTCACTGTTATCATTTTTCCTTAGCACCTCTTTGGCCAGACCATAACCCTGCCAGTTATGTCTTTGCTTAAGCTTAATTTACTTGTATTTAAGCTCCATCATCCACTGGCCCATTACATTTCATCCAAGGTAATCTTAGAAAACTCATCAGGTGAGGAGTGTCCTTTGAGATTTTATGTGGTTACTCCAACAGAGCACTTCCATGTTTCTGCACTCCTGAGACCTTATTTCTAAATAAATGGCCAGAACCCCATGGTGGCACCCTGTCTGACTTCTGACTTGAATGTTAACCTTTCGAAAAGGACCTAGGAATCATAGTGGATCTATCAGTATTTACTTCCAGACAGTTTTCAGAAGCCACAAAGAACGCTAATAGAATGTTAGGTTATACTGTATATACAGTGTACAAGTCAAGGATGATTATGTGTAGGTTACAGGTTACAATGTATAATGCATTGATGAGGCTACAAAAATTACACAATAGCACTAGAAAAAGTCCTGAGAAGATCTAGGACTGATTCCAGGACTGCAACAAATAAGGAAAGGTTGAACCTTTTCAGCTTAAGCAAACAGAGCTTAAGACGTAAAATATTTTTTTTAAATTATGAAAATAATTAGTACAATGTTTCCTTGGTGTTATTACTTTAAAATGAATTTTTTATCAAGACCATGGGGACACAGATGGGAAATTTTTAAGGGCAGATTTAATTACAACATTAGAGCAATTGTGACGAGAACAGGCCATTCAGCCCAGCAAGTTTGTCCATTGAATTCACCTTCATTGTCCAAAATAAAATCAAGTTAAAGTTTCAAGGTTCTTAATTCGTACACTCCACCACACTATTTGGTAGTTTTGCAGAAATGTTATGACGCTTTTCTTTACAAAAAGAACCATAGACACATGGAATGAGTTACCAAGTACTACAGTAGTGAGTAGGACTTTAAGGGCCTTTAGATCGTGATGATGTTATTTTAGTGAAATCAAGTGAATACGGTTTAGTTAATTATGTGAGAGTGACTAGTGTGTTCTCATCAAACTGTTCTAATATTTTTAATTATTACCACTATTACTCAAGAAAGTGCTCTTGACTTCCTTCCATCCTTATAATCACTGACTGCTTCACACCTTTGCCAGCAAAGTAATTAGTTTTGCCCCTTATTTTACTCATATTTGTGTTTGAAAGGGATCTCAAGGAACTAGAATTCTGTGTATTGCTTTTTTAAAGAACGGACCCACTTAGATTTTATCTTGTCATGGCCCTGACCAGGGCATGTGCTTTAAAATTTTTACTTTTAGCAATTATGAACACATCACTGCTATTTGTTGTAAATTAAATACATATATTTTGTTCTTAGTAATGTGACTGAAAGTATAAAATTTGGGGCTTCTTTTGCATGGCTAAATACAGTAGAACCTCGGTTCACGACCAAAATTCGTTCCAAAACTCTGGTCGTAAACTGATTTGGTTGTGAACCAAAGCAATTTCCCCCATAAGATTGTATGTAAATACAATTAATCCATTCCAGACCATATGAACTGTATGTAAATATATATTTTTTTTAAGTTTTAGGCACAAATATAGTTAATTAAACCACAGAATGCACAGCGTAATAGTAAACTAAATGTAAAAACATTGAATAACACTGAGAAAACCTTGGAACAACAGAGAAAACTAACACTGCAATAGTTTGTGCTATAGCGCTACCAACCGCTGGCTAAAAGCACTTTTTTTAATGAGTTTTAAGCACAGGAAAAAAATGAACATTTGAAAAAATCCGTAATTTAATAAACCACCAAGAAAAATAACATTGCAACAATGCACTCTACGAACCGATCGCTGGAAACAGAAGTGAAAACAAAATCAAGCCAAGTGCATTCTTTAACTGCCTTCCTACCTTAATGCGTCCAGCTCTCTCTCTCGCGCTTCCTGTGTGTCTGCGTCTCTCTCAACGCTGCCTCTGTGTGTATGTGTGTCACGCTTTCTCTCGCGCTGCCTGCCTGTATGTGTGTGTGTGTCTCTCTCGCGCTGCCTGTGTGTGTGGCGCGCTCTTTCTTGTGCTGCCTGTGTGTGCGTCTCTCTCCCTTGTGCTGCCTGTGTGTGTGTGCGTCTCTCTCCCTTGTGCTGCCTGTGTGTGTGTGCGCGCGTCTCTCTCCCACTGCCTGTGTGTGTGTGTTGCGTGCTCTCTTGCACTCTCTCTCTTGCTCGCTGCACAGGAAATGCACAGGGAGAGACTGAACATGTACATACTGAAAGGGAAACTGGCTTGTTCGTATACCGAGTGCATGGTCGTGAACCGAGGCAAAAGTTTGGCGAACTTTTTGGTCGTAAACCGAGTTGTATGTGTACCAAGACGTTCATGAACCGAGGTTCCACTGTATGGTTATTTTTTATTGTACTATTGCACATCTTTTAAGTTATACTGTAGTTACAAATAATTCCTAATTTCTCAAGGAGTCTGAGCCAATCTGAATTCAAAGTAGCTAGCTTTTTTTTGACTTACTGTACTTCAAGAAGCCTTCATGCTAGATTACTATACATCTTAAATATTAAAGATGAATCTTACAGGATATGTTTGGTATTTTTCATGTAAAACTTATTTTTTCACAGTCTTGGTATATATTAAAATTCTACATGAATTTGTGCTCTAAAATAAAACAATTATTGTAAATTAAGAAAATATATATACCCTAGCCTGCTCTTACCTTTTAAAATGGAGGTAAAGGGTACCAGGGTTTAATGTGAAAACAAATACCGTAGAACTTACCAAATATATTGACTTTGTAACAGCAAAACTTTATCTGTAAGAAAGTGTGCCTTCTGTGTTTCTGAGGCATGCTTATGGCAACAAAAGTGAATTAGAATTAATGAATTTTATCAGTTGCTTTTGGTACTGTTTTCTTAGTACTGAGGTAAGGATATGCTTTGTGTTTGCTTGTCTGCTTGCAATGCTATCATAGGTGGAGTTTTGACATTTACCCTATGCTCACCCTTAATGAGAGCACATGCACTAAATTTTATTCCTACAGCTCAAATAATTATTGCATTATTTCTCAATAATTATTGTATTATTTTGCAAACTATTGCCTGCTACATGTGTGTGTTTCATTAGGCTAGTGACAGTAATTGAAAGAGAGAAGCAGAATGTGCACATTGCATGCAATAAAGTGACAAGAACTGAACAGATACTATAAGAATAATTTTAGCTTTAATCATGTTAAAGCTTAGTTCAGATGTTTTATCAAATGCAGGATGGTAGCGCAGCGCTGTTATTCCTGCTTAACAGAGCCATGATTTGCATGGTATTTGCACGGTCTCCCCATGTATTTGTTATCAGTGTGGTTAATTGTGGATGATTACCTGTTTTAACCCTGTATACAGGAAATACATCAGTAATTCTTATCAGTTACCAAAAACGTTTAGTCCTTCACTTGCTGTGAAGTAAATTATGTCTGTCTTCTCTTTACCAGGTACAGTATATATTTTGTAATGTATGGAAGTATTAAGACATTGAGTGATTGTGTGATATTTTTGCAGTGCTCATTCTCTAGTTATCATCAGAACAAAAACAGCAATTCACATTCGGTAATGTCAACTGCTCTGTGGGAGACGATTTTTCAAGGTATACCGTGAAAGAAACTGTATTCCTGGGGCTAAAATGTTGCCGTGGAGAAAGATGAATAATGAAGTAAAAATACGCAAAGAGAGACTCCTTTTAAAATGACACAATTTTACAGAGATGGTTTGCTTTTTGCTTTTTTTCTATCCTAAAATGACATGAATACACTGTGTGTGCAATATCAATGCGCAGATCAGTTTTGAAAGCCGTTCATTAACCTCCTTAAGTGTTGCATTTTATTCCAAAAAAAATTTAAAAATTGTTTTTTGGCCTGAAAAACTTTTTATTAATAAATTCCAAAGGTATAATAATACAAATAATAATAGTAGTAATTAATAAAAATAATAATATGAAATGAACAATAATAACAAAAATAATAACAGTAATAATAATACTACTAATGATGCCAAAGCAGTATATAATCTCAAAATGAGTCATTTATGTGGTAAATCTTAAAGCATGGTGAAAGACACAATCCAACGTCACAGTTATGACAATAATAGCGTGTTTCTTTTTGGATTTTTTTTTTACAGATTTATCAGCACACTGCATAAATGCAAATTGGGATTCAGTTTTTATTTTTTGTGTTGGAGGTATATAATCAATAAAATGTCTACCAATAAGATGCTATGGATTGATCTGCGATGTGCTGGGTCCTCTTTAGCGGTAGTGTGGAAGGTGGATGTGTGGCAAAGAGTTTGTTCTACAAGCTGGCATGTAAAGTTTGCGTTAGATACAGTTTCGCCAGTTTTTTGTTTGTATAAGACGAATGCTTTCCAAATAAACTATTCCTCCAGATGACAAAATAACTTTTTGTTACTTTTGTTGCCTCCATATAACATGATAGAAAGTCATTTCTTGATCCGCACAATCTATGCCACCCATCGTGCTATTGCAGTTGACCACAGCATAAGGCTTCATAACTTGCTTGTTGCCTTTTCCCTGTACAGTAACTGTTGCATTATGTACAATGCTAAGAAGGCAAACATTTTTTTGTCTTTCTATTTCAGTGCAAGCACTTTACTTTTTTGCCAATCTACTAGCACACCTCACTGTAATTTAGCTCTGCCAAAATCTTCAGGCATGTCACAATGGTTCATTTGCACTGTTCGATATGCGTCTGTGTTTCTTTGTAGCAGGATGTCAGATAGCTCTGGCGAAGTGTAAAAATTGTCCATGGTTACATAGTAACCTTGATCCAGCAGAGCATCTATCAAAGTCCACACTGATGGCATTGCAATGCCGTGCTGATTGTACTTTGGATCAAACATTGTCTCTTTCTCTGTGTACAGGACCGAATTCCAAATGCATCCTGTTTTAGATTCACAAAACTCGTAAAATTTTATGCCAAATCTTGTTCTTATTGAGGCAATGACATGACAGTCTGCCCTTATAAGCCATGAAACGTTCATTGATGATGACATCATGGTCCAGAATGTAAATACTCTGAAATTTTGCTACAATGGATTGGTATAGCTCCCAAATTTTCTTCAGTTTGGGTGCTGAATGGGTATTCCCATTAAAGTCAAAGTGCAGATATTTCATAATTAGTGAAAACCTGCACTCGGATGTAATTTCTCAAAAGAACGGCAGCACTGACAGCACTTTTATAGACCAAGTGATTCTCGTTTCTGATGCTTACGCAAGACACATGCATAGTTGCCCGAGTTACACTTGGGACTAACACTTTTAACACGGTTTTCGCAGCCCAAGTAACACTTGTGTCTAACACTAAGGAGGTTAATTCCTGTTGATTACATAGCATTTGAAAAAATATTTCAATTCCACACATTTTTACCAAGCTGATGATAATCTTGGGATGATGGCTGTTTTTTTTAATTTTTTTTTTTATGGGCCTTTTTAGTGGAAGTGTGTGAAAGAAATAGATGTAAAATATGGAGAAAATGGAACAAAATATTGGGAAAGGATCCTGCTTTGTAAAGGTAACATGTCCTAGAATGCTGTGGGTTTTGGATGATTCTGTGGTGTTTCAGACAAATTCATTAATTATATAAGATACAGACTTGATAATACTTTGACAGTCGTGCTTGGAGTTTTTCTCCCTGTCAGATCATTGAGAAAAAGTGGAACATCTCCAAATATTGTATCTCACTATCCTCATTATTAAAAATTGAGGAATTATGTTTAATATTGGCATCCAGGAATAGTGAATTCTTCAAAATCAGCACTTTTTGTTAGATTTGGAATTTCATATTACAAAACTTGAGGAGTAGTTGCTGTTGTAGAAAGCTGATTTTTATATGCATGTGAACTAAACGAAAAGTTATTTGTCCAGTAGTAAGCCCGGATGACTTTTAGTCCTGAAATTGAAACTGTTGAAGCAGATCTTATAAAACTAAAAATTAGTGTTAGCAGAATACCTTTTAAGATAGAGTTTACCAGTCTCCTGACTCCTTCTGTAAGAATAGATGAGGAGAGGGCTTTGCAAGATGTGCTAATCATAGCTCTCAAGCACCTTAAGATCTGTGAAAGCAGAGCATTCTTCATGGCCTGTTGGATTATCTCCCAAAGCTTTTTTAATGTCTTGAAAAAACTGGCATCATCATATCAGAAAATGTTAAATTATACAATGTCCTTAACCAAATTAAAACCTTCTATTAAATCTGTATTGATCACATAGCTTTGAAAACAGAGTGAAGACCTACTGTGATTGTTATGCCTATCTTCTGGCTCCTTAGTAAATTATGACAGCAACCTTCTCATGAAACATTTAATGAAGGATGAAAGGACAGGTGCAGTGGACTGCTGAATACAATGGCACCTTTATTCATTCCATACTTTCAACTTTTGTGACCCAAATTTCCATTTGAGAAGTGGCACTGTGCCACTATATACTGTATAGAGCATTGATTGGTGCCATTCAGTGGTGGCCACAGTCATTGTGGTTTTTTTTTTTTTTTTGTTTTAATGACTAATGTTATGGATTTTTCTGCACATACTTTTTTTCTTTAGGCAGCTGAGTTTTCACCTTAAAGCTTTTGGAATAATTCTCCTTACTATTTCTCCTGTGCCAGCTTCTTAAATTAATATAATCCAATTTTTTCCTTCAAATACCTGTTATTGGTCGTTACACATTCTTATTAAGTACATCTTTCATCAGTCTCTATGTATCCAAGCACTGTGGTGGGATTACCTTGCCCTTTTTCCTTTGTAATGGTCTGATGTTTTAGAAGTGGTTCTGTCTCCTTAAAACATCAGAAATTCCAGAATGTACAATTTATGTAATATGGAGGAGTGTGCACTTTTGTATACATTTTTGGAATGACTGATTGATTCAAATTTCTACTCTGTCATTACATTTTTCCCTCATTCCTTTTAATGCTTTTTATTTTCTCCCACATTTTTTTGTTATTGGATCACTTTTACTTTATATGCAGAGGTTGCTGTAAAGTCAGAATAAAATATCAAGCTGAAATCTACCTGAGCTTCTCTCATTCTTTGATTGGGAAGCTTCCTTTGTCAGTGTCATGTACCTCAAATTATCTCTGTGGTAAAAATAAATACGGTGGAACCTCGGTTTGCGAGTAACTTGGTTTACGAGTGTTTTGCAAGACGAGCTAAAATTTTTAATAAATTTTGACTTGATAAACGAACGAGGTCTTGCAATACGAGTAGTATGGATACGCTTTGTCCACTGAGCATCATGTGATCACAACTGAGCTGATGGTGGTTCTTGCATGCGTGGGGGTGTGTGTGTGTCTTTTGTTCTCGCGTGTGTGTGTCTCTCTCTCGCGCTTGCGTGTGTGTGTATGTGTCTCTCGCGCTCGCGTGTGTGTGTCTCTCTCTCATGCTCGTGTGTGTGTGTCTCTCTCTCTCTCGTGCTCGCGTGTGTGTGTCTCTATCTCGTGCTCGCGTGTGTGTGTCTCTGCTACAGTGCTGGGAGACTGCGATTGCTTTGGGACGCTCTTCCGCGTGTTGTCCTGTTGGGTGGAATCCCACAAGAGTTTAGAAACTCACTCACACCAGCCATGATTCTTTTCAAAGGTAAAGTGCAGGTTAATTTGTTTTATGTATTTTTACTTTATGTTTTGTATTAATCATTTTTATATGAATAGTTTTGGGTTGTGGAACGAATCATCTGAGTTTCCATTATTTCTTATGAGGAAATTCTCTTTGATATACGAGTGCTTTGGACTGCGAGCACTTTTCCGGAATGAGTTATGCTTGCAAACCGAGGTTCCACTGCAGCTCCTCTTTAAGTTTTGATGCTAATGGAGAGTCAAGATTTTTTAACTTCAAATTATTCAACTTTAAATCAACTTTGTATCATTGCCAAATAGCACTGTTGGTGATATCCTATACAGTGGAACCTCGGTTTGCGAGCATAATTTGTTCCGGAAACGTGCTCACAGTCCAAAGCACTCGTATTCCAGTTTCATGTTTTTAGCCTCAACTCAAAGTTTGTGACCATAGGTGATGTTTGTGTTTTATATTGGTAATTAATTTATTTCCCCATATGGGCTTTCTGAATTTCCCCCATGGGATTAATAATTTATCTAATTGAATTTAGACCATGTTGCAGATATTTGTTTTCACTTTGTTATTGAAGAGTGTCCAAAAAGCCATATTAAATCTACTATGATTTAATGTTGCATAATGAAAATATGTAAAAACATTCATGGGGTGGATAATGTTTTTTTTTTTTTTTTTTTTAAAAGGCTCTGTACATGAGTTTGGAAATGTAGATTTACCAGTAGGTCTCTTTCTTGGCTCTATTCCTGCTTTGCTACTGTATTCTGGTACAAATCTCTTTAAGACTTGGCACTACTACAGCAGTTTATTTGGTCATATTTTTTTTTAATTTTCTCTGTCTCAGAATCAGGGTACTGCTCATTTGCATCACCATAAAAAATGCCTTGGTTTAATGTGCCTCGATTACATGTTTTTGTTCATGTTCTGAAATATTGTATTCATAACAACTGTGTACTTCCAAACAATGTAGCTGTCTATGCAGGTTTTCCAGCATATAATTTTGTTTTATGTGCATTTTCAATATCTTAAAGTTCATGAACATTGAGCTAGTGTGTATGCTTAAATGTTCTATAGGATTTTAGAATATTTCCAGATGTGGACAAATTTAAATTGAAAATAGTATCTCTGTGAAGTTGGCAAAGCCATAACAGAAAAGGTATTGTGCTCCTTGAACAACATCCAAACTTTTTTTTTCCCCTTTGATTTGAATATTAAAATGATATATGAATATGTTGTACATGTATATAAAATCATCAACATTATCCTAGGGTCGTCTTTGAAACAATCATGTTGTAAACCCATTAATAGTAGTTTTTTCTTGTGAAGCAAATTAAAGCTTTGGGTGTTTTGTTTTGGTTTGCTTCATGAAGTAATTGTGTTTACTAAAACTAATAGAATAACCTAAAGGAAGCTACAGAAGAGAAACCTCTCTTTTCTCTGAAAGTATTTGCATTACCAATTTGCAATTAGTCATGTTGATGGGAGAGCTGAAGCTCTCATGTCTACGTTGTTGAGCCTTGCTTGACTACAGGCACAATCCACTTCCAAACCAAGCAGAATATTGAGAAAATAATTGTTATTAAATAGTTTTTTTGTTGTTATTTAGGTGTATTTATAGCCAAGTCCTAGAATAGACATAGGAAAGCTTATTGATAAAAGCAATATTACTATGTGTTACTAATCAATCTGATTCAAATTCTTTCTTTCTTTCTTTTGTTTTTTTAAACAGAGTTTTTGCTGTATAAGTAAAAGCTTTGTCTGCTTGGAGCAGCTCTGCAAAGTGAGAGTTTACCACCACTGCCTTACATTGGTCGCAGGTTTTAGAAAATTTAGTGTGAAGATCTTCTTTTACTTCAATAACATTTAATAATAACAAGGAGTTGGGATGTTAATATACAAGAAGGTATTTAGCCAGAATAGCTTTAAGTTAATTTTGATAACCGTAAACTTTTATTTTTTTTATTCAGTGTGCAAAGGAGCGGTAAACACATAAAAGGGCATACCGTTTAACCAATAACAAATAGATTAATAAATAATAGAATTATAGTGAGAGTGCTTTATGATGGGCTGGTATCCCATCCAGGACTTTTCTCCTTAGATCAGTTTCTATTCTTCATTGTACTCTTCAAAAAAAATACTCCTAGTTCAGCGTTTAGCTTTATTCAAAGACACTTTAATGTCCTTACTTTTGGTGAAAAGTTAAAGTAAACATGAAAAGAATAGATGCAGTTGTTGTGGAATCAGTTTAATTTTTAGAAATTTTGGAAAGATTTTTTTTTTTTAATGTAGTATGCTTCTTAATGGAACAGTGAGTAGCACTGCTGCCTCACAGACCTGGCTTCTCATGTATAAACGATGCATACACACAAAAGTGTTGCGTATGCCTGTTTCCATGCTCATGTTGAGATGTATAAAAACTAAACTTGGTGTAACGCTACACACATTTTCACAGCAGCCAAGGCGTACGCACATTTCTGCTTGGTTTTTGTAAGTGGGTGGCAATCAGCAATGCAGTGCTTCTGTTTCTTTATGGTTTCCCTTTCTTTTTTATATTCGCATCCATGAAACATGACGCCACTTCAGATACACCAAAACTAATTTCATATCATTTACATTCAGAGAATGAATTTGCTTATGTAAACAAAAAGCATTTCTACTCTAACAATGCGCAAATTATCTGTGATGCGAAAAAACATTTAATTAATGTTATGGCGAGATATATGTGTCTTGCCAGTAATTGCAGCAGCTTGCTACTCAAATGGTGTGAACCCCGGAATTCTGCTACTACCTCCAGTGGTAGCCTTTTTACGTCAACTTTGATATCTGACCAATTCTTTTTTTATTTCGGGCACTATGTAGCTTTCTGAACTTGGAATTTTGAGTGGCTCCGCCATGCTGTGACTCTCCATCAATTTCTTTTTGTTACTTATACAACTGCTTAAGCCCCCAATTAGTATGTTTTTCCATACCACTGCTTCGCTCCAATTCTTCGTTTTTACTCTTGTTTTTGCCATTGTCTTTTAGTAAAACACAAAATACAAGGGGTTATGTATATTGATTTGCATATTCAAATAGGTAAAATTCTGGGAGGAGTCAGGATGTGGCTGTTGGCTCGTGCATGTGCATTAAAATTTACGTTGATTGGAATGTATAAAGGGAAAGTGCGTATTGCTTATGCACAGTTTTATGCCTCTGACTTTTTTTGTCCTTACGCCATGTTTTACTGTGAATTCTATGCAAGGTGCTATAAATGAGGCCCCTTTTATTTTACGTTCCAGCTCCACTATACTGTGTATAGTTTGAATATTCTCCCCATAGCTTATCTATGTAAATTTTTCTCTGGATACTCTGGCTTCCCCCCACATACATATTAGATGAAAGTGGTGTGTATGGAAGAGGGGCTGGCAAGTGCTCTGTGCTTCTTGATGCATAATTTGATTGATAATAGATGGATACTGTACAGTACTGTTTAAACATGTACAGATTTGTATGTATG
The DNA here is from genome assembly GCA_026402145.1 of Polypterus bichir lapradei. Taxonomy (NCBI): domain Eukaryota; kingdom Metazoa; phylum Chordata; class Cladistia; order Polypteriformes; family Polypteridae; genus Polypterus; species Polypterus bichir. Next base: position 17,563,282 of record JANRMT010062843.1, on the reverse strand, counting down.
TGCTTCTGATAAACTCCATTTGTCTTAGAATATTGTAGACTTTTTACTTTAATATACCATGTACAAAAGATGTGCTTTAATGTCAATTGACTTTAGAATAGATATAATCTGTTATTTATTAAATTTTTTGTACCTTTTTTGGATCATCACAGCAACAGTTTCAAGAGGATAGTGTGTTCTGGATCAGAATCCAGTGATAAGACATACATAAACATGTCACAGTTGAATGATTGAATCATTTGACAGCATAATAATAATACATTTTATTTATATAGCGCCTTTCCCATGCTCAAGGCGCTTCACAGAGTCTTAGAAAAAAAAACAAAAAAAACAGCAGGGTATATGTAACATTGGATACAAATGTTTTCCTGAATAGAACAATGAAACCGATAAAGTATTAAATAGAATAAAGGACAATAAACCAGAGTAAAATACTAAATTCAATACTGAAAGAAAAACCTAACAAATAACCTAATTTGTGATATAACAGACACACAAATTATCCTGAGCACCTGGACAGAGAGGTAAACTGAAAGAAAGGGCAGAATGTTAAGCTAAAAGCCTTTCTAAATAGATGAGTTTTAAGTTGTTTTTTAAAAGAATGAATGGAGTCAGCTGATCTAATTACTTTCGGGATGTCATTCCAAAGTCTGGGTGCTATATAGCTGAAGGCCCTGACACCCATAGAGTGCAGGTTAGTGTGAGGCACTATCTAGGTGAAGACAGAAAAAGATCAGAAATGGATCCAACAAGAACCGAGGGAGAGAGATTTTTAAGGTTTCGGAAAGAATTTTGACGTATACAGGTAAGAGGAGGGAGAGGTAACGAGACAGTGAAAAGCACTGCTTTATGGTCCGAGAGTCCCAAATCACTGCTATAAGTGTTGCCGACAGATAATCCAGATGTGCAGATCAGGTCCAGTATATGACTACCAGAGTGGGTGGGAAAATCAACATGCTGCACCAAGTCAAAACAGTCCAGTAAGGATACAAATTAATTTTTCAGTTTACATGTAGTAATGTCAATATGGATTTTGAAATCGCCAAGAAGAATGACTCTATGGGAAAGTGAACTTAAGTGGGTTAATAATTCGGTCAGATCAGATAGAAAAGATGCATTGTATTTCGGTGGAAGATAGACAGCAATAAGTGAGACAGGACCAAATTTTGTTATTAGCTTAAGAGCCAGACACTCGAAAGACAATGGACCGTCAATGGGGATTCTTTTGATGTTTAACTTTGATCTAGCAATTATTGCGATTCCTCCGCCTTGTCTTGAGCTGCGAGGATCCATGAAGTGAATGTATCCGGGCAGGGTCACCTTCATGACAGATGTAAAATCATTTGGTTTTTGCCAAGTTTCTGTTAAGCATGGCAAGTCAAGGTTTGAGCCTGTAATGAATTCTGATAACACCAGTGCTTTGCCATTAAGAAATCTGGAATTAAACAATGCAATATTAGCTGATGTGGGTTCGTTGTCTGCAGATCCAGGACTAGAGTTTATTTTAACATATTGCAGATTTGGCACACTGACACTCATATTTCCAAAGCCTTGAGTAGGATGACATATTATGAGTAAATGCTGCCAGTAAACTTTTCATTCGCAGCCCGGCTGTGGCGGTGACCTGAACCGCAATGTAAATATTTCGGGCGCCGCACAATACCAGTATGTCTTCAAGTTATAAGAAGAAAGTTTTTTTTTTTTTTTTTTTTTTTTTCCTTTTTCCTGAAGAAGTTCCACGTGAAAATTGCATGACCGTGTACATTTTATACAAAAGACACCACAGCCAATTAGAATTTGAAGTTGAACTCTAGAGCTTTCGGGGAGAATCCTTAGTTCTGCATTAGTACCACATAGCATGGATAATTTTCAGTGTGTGTAAAGTTAGACATAGTAAGACAATCCTGTTGTTTCCTTACATCCATTAATAGTACATTGTAATGCTCTGAATTAATTAGCACTACAGTGATCCCTCCTCGATCGCGGGGGTTGCGTTCCAGAACCTCCCACGAAAGGTGAAAATCCGCAAAGTAAAAACCATACGTTTATATTGTTATTTTTATATTGTCACAGATTTGCACAGAAACACAGGAGGTTGTAGAGACACAGGGACTTTAAAACACTGCAAACAAACATTTGTCTCTTTTTCAAAAGTTTAAACTGTGCTCCATGACAAGACAGAGATGACAGTTCTGTCTCACAATTAAAAGAATGCAAACATATCTTCCTCTTCAAAGGAGTGCACGTCAGGAGCAGAGAATATCAGAGAGACAGAGAGAGAAAAGCAAACCAATAGGTGCTTTTAAGTATGCAAAGCAGCCGCATGAAAGGGAACAATGTGAAGGTAGTCTTTCAGCATTTTTTAGAGGAGAGTCCGTATCCTCTAGGCCAGTGTGCTAACAGCGCCTCTGCTCACACCCCCTCCGTCAGGAGCAGAGAATATCAGAGAGAGACAAGCAAAAAATCAAAAATCAATAGGTGCTATTAGAGCTTTTAAGTATGTGAAGCACCGCGCGGGAAGCATATCGTATATCATTGAGGAGTTTTATTTAATACATAAAACGTGCTATGATTGGGTAGCTTCTCAGCCATCCGCCAATAGCGTGCCTTGTATGAAATCAACTGGGCAAACCAACTGAGGAAGCATGTACCATAAATTAAAAGACCCATTGTCCGCAGAATTCCGCGAACCAGCGAAAATCCTTGATATATATTTAGATACTAGCAAAATACCCGAGCTTCGCAGCGGAGAAGAAGTGAAAGAAGTTATGAAAAAGAAAAGGAAACATTTTAAAAATAACGTAACATTATTGTCAATCTAATTGTTTTGTCACCGTTATGAGTGTTGCTGTCATCAAGGATTTGATTATCATTATTTCTTTCAATCAGGTTCGTATTTGGAGGATGTGTTGTGTTCAAGTTATATTCCGTGTTTGTCAACCATTGTAAAGATAACAGTTTTCATTCATCGAAGTGTTCACTACCCAAATCGGTACTCGTGAATCGAAGATGTTTAACAGGCATTCCCAGTATTAAGTTGTGGATTTGCCTGCGAATATTTAGCGGTAGCGTGTCTATGAGCATAATTTAACCCTCGCCAGTCCTGCAAAGTCAGTTCACTTGAGCCGCTCGGAGTACACTTATCGAAGCTTCTCAGCTGTGCTTGTGCTATCTTGTGCGATCTTGCGATGTCCATGGCTTTATTTAATGTTAGCTCAGACCCGGCACTTAAAAGTTTCTCTCGCACTTTTGCTGAGTTTGTGCCAAACACTATTCTATCCCTGACCATCTCATCTTCGTTTGCATAAGCACAGTCCTTCACCAGCAATTTTAACTCCGCTACAAAGTGATGAAAAGTCTCGTTTATACCCTGCGTCCTCTCATTAAACTTGTATCTCGCGAATATTGTATTCGTCTTAGGCAAGGCAAACGCCAGTGGCAGCTTGTCTATGAACCTAATTTAAAGTTAAGCTTTACACCCTGCTTTCCTATTTGTTTGCATAAGCACAGTCCTTCACCAGCAATTTTAACTCCGTTACAGCAATTTTAACTCTGTTACAAAGTTATCAAAAGTCTCGTTTATACCCTGCGTCTTCTCATTAAACCTGTATCTCGCGAATATCGTATTCGTCGTGGGCATGACAAACGCCAGCAGCAGCCTGTCTATGAACTTAATTTAAACTTTAGGTTTACACCGTGCTTTGTTTCTGCAGTAGCTGCACTTATGAATATGCTTGTATGCGTCACTCGCTTCATATTCTTTTGCTGCCTTTTCAATTGTGTAATGCGTTTTTTGAACAGGTTTCATTCATTGAAGTGATCACCACGCGAAGCGGTACTTGTGAATCAAAGATGTTTAACAGGCATTCCCGGTAATAAGTTGTGGATTTGCCTGCGAATATTTAGCGGCAGCGTGTCTATGAGCGTAATTTAAACTTAAGCTTTACACCTTGCTTTCCTATTGATATGTGTGCAAAGGTTTGTACACTTATGAATATGCTAAGCACAGTCCTTCACCCGCGAATATTTAGTGGCAGTGTGTCTCCCTGACCCTCTCATCTTCGTTTGCATAAGCACAGTCCTTCACCCACGAATATTTACCTTATATGGGCAGGCACTCAATTACGTGGAAGGCGTGATGATGCGGGACGCAACTCCGCCTCACACGGCGACCGAGCTGCAGGCTATGGCCGTATATATGGACGAAAGTAGGTTCCAGTTATGACCGTTACGCGTAGAGTTTTGAAATGAAACCTGCCTAACTTTTGTAAGTAAGCTGTAAGAAATGAGCCTGCCAAATTTCAGCCTTCCACCTACACAGGAAGTTGGAGAATTAGTGAGTGAGTGAGTGAGTGAGTGAGTGAGTGAGTCAGTCCAGTCCAGTCCAGTCCAGTCCAGTCCAGTCCGTCTGTCAGTCAGTGCTTTGCCTTTTATTAGTATAGATGCTTACATATAAAATCCGCGATGGAGGGAAGCCGTGAAAGTTGAAGCGTGATATAGCGAGGGATCACTGCAAACCAGGAAAATCTCATTTTACCTTTTTGCTCAGTCTTGGTTTGTGTGCTGCTTACATTATCCTGGCTTGGATTTTTTCGTGTACTCTCAAATTGGATTTCATTTATTGAAATTGACTGCTATCTTAACAGTAATGGGTACCAGAGAAGAAGCAACCCTGGGCAACATATCAGTAAATTAAAGAGCACTTTCACATAGTTTTTAAAACTGTTACCTGTCATGTCTTTATTGTTGGAATTTTTTTTTTTTTGACATTATAACAGATATTTATTTATTTACTTTTTAACTGTGTTTTCTTTGTGAGCCTTGGCTAACAGCTAAAACATATGTGATATGAATGTTTTGATTTTTGGCATTGGTGCAGTTCAAAAGCACAATAAAGAATGCATTTATACAATGTTTTTATTTTTCCCCTCTAGTCCTTTAATGGATTTATGTTTATTTGTGGGTTACATAAACAAGTTATATGGCTGCTGTTGCTGATGTCTCTTTATTAGCCATCTTTTGATTCAGATAAAGATGAGTTCTGGTATGAATATTTGCATAAAATGCTCATTGCTGCCTGTATTTCCAGTCCCTGCTTACTTTGATTTTAGACTAGAATGTTGAATATTTTTTTTTTTTTTTTTTTTTTACTATTATAGGGAATACAAAATGCCCCAAAATCTAACTTTTTTACCACCAACATGATGCCACAAGTGGAAAATTCCACACCTGAACTCACTTGCTCATTTGGAGCTCTGACCAAGGTTCTCTTTAATTTTTTTTGTACTGAACTGCCATGTGAACTGGACATTTGGTATTTGCAGTTCGTTGGTGTTAGCAATAATGGAAAGAGGATTTGGAGACATGGTCCTGAACAGCCCTAGTGTCACAGGGCCAGATGTCATTCTCTGGATGTAAATGCATGGAGAGAGAACATTACTTGGAATTTTGTTAGTAGAAAGTAGCAAAATCATTCTAAAAGCCAAATCCTAATTTCTTCCAGTTCTTGCGCTTTAAACGTTCAGTGTTTCAGTGTCCCGTTTCTCTTCATGGTATTAAATAAATACATAAAAAACTATAATCCACAGGTGTGGAAAGGAAATAAGAAAGAAATGTATTAATAGACTTAACAACGAGAGCAAATAAAAAGCTGAAATTGCTGTTGTCACTTGAAGAGTTCAGAAACACAAGTTACTGGTTATTTGTACATCTTGCTGTCATTTTGGCTATGGTGTCACTGCTTGTCATAAAAACAGCATATAGTTTTTAGAGATGTATTGTGTGGTCCGTATACGCCCTGTTAAAACACTGCAACTATTTTGTGATATGACATGTTTGCCAGTTACATTAGACAGTAATGTTAACTTACAGTACTTTAATTATTCATTTAGATAGGCAGTCAGAACTTGGATTCTGTGCATTCTTGCCTGTGGTTCTGCTTGACTGGTGTCCGTGTCATTAGGCACATTTACTGTTTAGGGTATAATGATTACATAAATCTGCATTTCCTGTGGTGTTTCATTATCAACAGCAGTTATTTTTTACCACATTTTGAGTGGGTATGACAGCACAATGTTTAGCCTGAATGCATATTCTAGAGTTCATCTTTTCATGTACATAGTCAACAGTTATTTCAGCATCACTTTTACTCTGACTGTATTGATGTTAACTGTGAACAACAGACACAACACATAGCATTGTTAAATTTTAACACTAGTCTAGTGAAGACTTTAAATTACAAAATATAATATGGTCTAACAGACATGTTTTCCCTTGATGACGCTGACAAGACCACTATTGCTTTTTGCTTTTTAAATTACCACCTCTACTTAGAGCTCTGCCCTCATGAGGTGTTGGATTGGTTTACAGATTTCAAACCCAGTAAACGATCCTATTGTTCCCAGCCACATTTAAGCCAACTTAATTTACTGTAGTTTCCAGATGTAAAATATAAACATCTGACCCTGTAAGACAACTAAAGACCAGTAATATGAATGCACGTCAAGGTCGTAGCATCAGAAGGAAGACAGTGGTACAGTGAATGGTCACAGTGGCATACATCATAGGCAGTGTCCACTCAAACCATTAACTGGACTGTGGTCACATGTTCCCCAGGCATAACTGCCACTTATTTGTCCTCATCACCACACACGCTGCTGAGGTGCCGCTAACATACTTGTTGGAGGGGGGAATGGCCGTTAGTTGTCTTTAGTTATGAAAGCAGATTCTGTTTACGAATGAGTGAAACCCAAGAATTTGTCCTCTGAAGACCTATTGTCAGGACGGTTTCTGGGCATAGGTGGTCTAGGAAAGCTTCTAGGGTGCCCTCTAATGGTCAGGGCACATTACTGCAGCCCCATGTAGAGATTCCTATCTTTATTTTTTTTTTAGAAAAATTTGTCCAGACCAGAACACACAGAAATTTTTAAGTTGCGCACCTCAGCAGCGCCTGCACTGTCTGCACTATTAACAGCACAATCTGTTGCCCAGAAAAGGCCCTGGGTGATATGACATTTCTTTAAATAATACAGACATATGAACACTCTGACTCGAAGCGAATGTTCGATTATACTGTTTTATATTATTTTTACATAGTAGCGATTTTCGGTCTTAACCTTTGACAACCTACACAGTCCAACAATAACATGAACAACAACAACGATAATGATGATGCCAATAATAATACCCACAAACTATAGCATAGAAGAGACGGACATGGCAAAATAAAATGAAATGACCAAAACTCCAACAGGACTGTAGCTCTTAAGTGATTTGCTAAAAGCTGATGTAACCCAAACTATGATTGTCTTAAAACTTAGCACATATGTTCCTCTGTTGCTCACTACCATTTGTGAGATTCTCTCTGGGGATGCTAAAGCAGTTGTGTGTTTTTAGGATTGGTAGATTGCCTTATTTGCATAAACAAGCATATGATAAAAAGAAATTGTGGATAAAGATTCCTATTTAAAGATAAACATTATATTCTCAGTTTCACTGAACGTTGTCATTATGCAAAGTTTTCAATTTATTTTATTAAATGACATGTATATGTTAGTGTATGTTACGGTAATGTCTTAGTTAAATAAAAAAAAATATGTAGAATGTCAGCATCATCAAAAGGCACACATTTAGCTGGTGGTTTAAGTAGATAACTGTAGAAATTAAACTGTAGTTTTAGCAATTACTTAACACTAGAATTACCAGAGCCTGCGAAAAAACTCGTAGATCCGTTCCACCTTAAAATGCTTCACACCTCTCCGTCACGTCTTTTGTCTTCTAAATGTGTGGATAAACAGCAAACAGCAAGCAGCCTGCTATCACATCCCCCACCGGCGCACGGTTTTCTCAGCTCAAGTCCGTTTACCTGCGTGTCAGTTGCTTGGAGTTGTATAGAGTGAGAAGTCAAGCAAAATGACACCTTTTATAAATACTATATCATTATTTGGAACACTTGCATTTCATGTGTGTTCCGTGTCTACATAGATCTATGTACACACATTGTTAAAAAAAGAAACGTTTTTCATGTTTTAGTCATAATTGACAAAATGTAGACATGAAGTTTATAATGTGTGAAGCCTGAAGTCCAAATATCAAAGAAACAGTTTCACAAAAAGTAGAAATATAATAGAACAAGTGCGCTTTTATTCAAAAATATAACTACAGAAAAATAATCTACGTTAGAATGCGATATTGACATGCATTTGCAAGACATGCAAGAGCGCTGTGGTGGTGCAACGGTATCGGCTCTTGACTGATAGTCTGAACTTCACTGGTTTGATTCCAGATGAGTCCGTTTTCAAAAGTGAGCTGCACGTATTTTTTACTATTTTAGAATAAAAACATACATTTGATTCCAGTATGTAACAGCCGGTGTAATTTATGCCACTTGTAAAGGTGAACTTTTTTTTTTATTCTGTTATTCTCTCAGCCGCATTCATGATCCCAGCTCAAACCCCTCCCCCACTCCCCCGCCGCGTTTGACACTGCTGTTTTCTCAGACACGCTATAACAGAGGCAAACTCAAATCGTGATGACTGTTCTACATCGCATAAAGAATGCACTTTTGTCATCGCTGTACTTTGTATACAGTATGTACATGGGAAGCTCTGCACTCGTGACTTTATGCTGTAGGAAGTAAGTAAATAAATAATATCTATATAGTAAGAACAGTAATTTTATTATTATAGAGCAGCTTCCCTGTCTGCCTATCATATAGTGCCTTTCCTTCCTATCTATCTATATATCTATCCCCTTAGCTGTTTTTTATATATCTATTATACAGTGCCCTATGGGGTGCCAAAAAGGCAATTACAGTGATTTTTGGAATATATAAAGTCAAAACTTGAATATATAAAGTAATTCCTGAATATATAAAGTCGACGTCAGAATATATAAAGTCATTACTGAATATATAAAGTCAGAGTTAGACTATATAAAGTCATTACCGAATATATAAAGTCACTCCCGAATATATAAAGTCAAAGCCTGATTATATAAAGTCAGCATTGGAATATATAAAATCATTCCCGAATATATAAAATTTCCGTGCTTGTCATTTCACTCATACTAGTGAAAGGTAAACTTCGACAGAAGCCACTCAGAGTCGATCGGGCTTGTGAGGTTTGTCCAAAAATGAGCCCATACAAAAAGAATAGATAAATATAGTGTTCAAAATGCCGGACACATACATCATTTTGAATGTATTAACTGAACAGTGAGTTTTTTTTTTTAAATATTTTTCTGAAGATGTTTTTGTTAACTTAGTTCATTACGTTGTAGTAGGAACTCATTGAGTTTACTAAAAATGTGCCTGAGTTGTTTCAATCAATATCAATATAATCTGACTTTAAATTTACTGAATATATTCAGGAATGAGGTTATACAGGTGCTGGTCATAAAATTATAATATCATGACAAAGTGGATTTATTTCAGTAATTCCATTCAAAAAGTGAAACTTGTATATTAGATTAATTCATTGCACACAGACTGATGTATTTCAAATGTTTATTTCTTTTAATTTTGATGATTATAACTGACAACTAATGAAAGTCCCAAATTCAGTATCTCGGAAAATTAGAATATTGTGAAAAGGTTCATTATTGAAGACACCTGGTGCCACAATCTAATCAGCTAATTAACTCAAAACACCTGCAAAAGCCTTTAAATGGTCTCTCAGTCTAGTTCTGTAGGCTACACAATCATGGGGAAGACTGCTGACTTGACAGTTGCCCAAAAGACGACCATTGACACCTTGCACAAGGAGGGCAAGACACAAAAGGTCATTGCTAAAGAGGCTGGCTGTTCACAGAGCTCTGTTTCCAAGCACATTAATAGAGAGGCGAAGGGAAGGACAAGATGTGGTAGAAAAAAGTGTACAAGCAATAGGGATAACCGCACCCTGGAGAGGATTGTGAAACAAAACCCATTCAAAACTGTTGGGGAGATTCACAAAGAGTGGACTGCAGCTGGAGTCAGTGCTTCAAGAACCACCACGCACAGACGTATGCAAGACATGGGTTTCAGCTGTCGCATTCCTTGTGTCAAGCCACTCTTGAACAAGAAACAGCGTCAGAAGCGTCTGGACTGGACTGCTGCTGAGTGGTCCAAAGTTATGTTCTCTGATGAAAGTAAATTTTGCATTTCCTTTGGAAATCAAGGTCCCAAAGTCTGGAGGAAGAGAGGAGAGGCACAGAATCCACGTTGCTTGAGGTCCAGTGTAAAGTTTCCACAGTCAGTGATGGTTTGGGGTGCCATGTCATCTGCTGGTGTTGGTTCATTGTGTTTTCTGAGGTCCAAGGTCAACGCAGCCGTCTACCAGGAAGTTTTAGAGCACTTCATGCTTTCAGCTACTGACGAACTTAATGGAGATGCAGATTTCATTTTCCAACAGGACCTGGCACCTGCACAAAGTGCCAAAACTACCAGTACCTGGTTTAAGGACCATGGTATCCCTGTTCTTGATTGGCCAGCAAACACGCCTGACCTTAACCCCATAGAAAATCTATGGGGTATTGTGAAGAGGAAGATATAATACGCCAAACCCAACAATTCCGAAGAGCTGAAGGCCACTATCAGAGCAACATGGGCTCTCATAACACCTGAGCAGTGCCACAGACTGATCGACTCCATGCCACACCGCATTGCTGCAGTAATCCAGGCCAAAGGAGCCCCAACTAAATATTGAGTGCTGTACATGCTCATACTTTTCATGTTCATACCTTTCAGTTGGCCAACATTTCTAAAAATCCTTTTTTTGCATTGGTCTTAATTGATATTCTAATTTTCCGAGATACTGAATTTGGGACTTTCATTAGTTGTCAGTTATTATCATCAAAATTAAAAGAAATAAACATTTGAAATACATCAGTTTGTGTGTAAAGAATGAATATAATATACAAGTTTCACTTTTTGAATGGAATTACTGAAATAAATCAACTTTGTCATGATATTCTAATTTTATGACCGGCACCTGTATATTCTGATGCTGACTTTATATAATCAGGCTTTGACTCTACATATTCGGGAGTGACTTTATATATTCTAACTCTGACTTTGTATATTCAGGAATGACTTTATATATTCTGAAAATCATTGTAATTGCCTGTTTGGCACCCCATAGGGCACTGTATAATAGATATATAAAAAAACAGCTTAGGGGATAGATATATAGATAGATAGGAATAATATAAGGCACTATATGATAGGCAGACAGGGAAGCTGCTATACAGGGTGGGCCATTTATATGGATACACCTTAATAAAATGGGAATGGTTGGTGATATTAACTTCCTGTTTGTGGCACATTAGTATATGTGAGGGGGGAACTTTTCAAGATGGGTGGTGACCATGGTGGCCATTTTGAAGTCGGCCATTTTGGATCCAACTTTTGTTTTTTCAATAGGAAGAGGGTCATGTGACACATCAAACTTATTGGGAATTTCACAAGAAAAACAATGGTGTGCTTGGTTTTAACGTAACTTTATTCTTTCATGAGTTATTTACAAGTTTCTGACCACTTATAAAATGTGTTCAATGTGCTGCCCATTGTGTTGGATTGTCAATGCAACCCTCTTCTCCCACTCTTCAAACACTGATAGCAACACCGCAGGAGAAATGCTAGCACAGGCTTCCAGTATCTGTAGTTTCAGGTGCTGCACATCTCGTATCTTCACAGCATAGACAATTGCCTTCAGATGACCCCAAAGATAAAAGTCTAAGGGGGTCAGATCGGGAGACCTTGGGGGCCATTCAACTGGCTCACGACGACCAATCCACTTTCCAGGAAACTGTTCATCTAGGAATGCTCGGACCTGACACCCATAATGTGGTGGTGCACCATCTTGCTGGAAAAACTCAGGGAACGTGCCAGCTTCAGTGTATAAAGAGGGAAACACATCATCATGTAGCAATTTCGCATATCCAGTGGCCTTGAGGTTTCCATTGATGAAGAATGGCCCCACTATCTTTGTACCCCATATACCACACCATACCATCAATTTTTTTGTTCCAACAGTCTTGGAGGGATCTATCCAATGTGGGTTAGTGTCAGACTAATAGCGGTGGTTTTGTTTGTTAACACAAACACAATGGGCAGCACATTGAACACATTTAATAAGTGGTCAGAAAATTGTAAATAACTCATGAAAGAATAAAGTTACGTTAAAACCAAGCACACCATTGTTTTTCTTGTGAAATTCCCAATAAGTTTGATGTGTCACATGACCCTCTTCCTATTGAAAAAACAAAAGTTGGATCCAAAATGGCCGACTTCAAAATGGCCACCATGGTCACCACCCATCTTGAAAAGTTTTTCCCCTCACATATACTAATGTGCCACAAAGAGGAAGTTAATATCACCAACCATTCACATTTTATTAAGGTGTATCCATATAAATGGCCCACCCTGTATAATAATAAAATGACTGTTATTACTATATAGATAGACGGAGTTCAGGCAGGCAGAACGGCTAAGGTTAAAAAAAAAAAAAAAAAAATTTCTCCCCAGCAGGGAATCGAACTTGGGTCTCTGCAGTACGGCAAGTCTGCTGCACAGATTACTGTAGAAACGGAACACACATGAAATAAGTGTGTTCCAAATAACGATCTATTATTTCCACTCTAAAACTCCACTTCACTCCCAGATAATCAATCAAGGCATGAGCTGTGAGAAGTTCGTGCACGTTCTAAATCAGTAGGGGGAACAGCTTGTGTTTATCAGCACATTTAGATGAACAAAAAGACGCTGGCGGAGTGGTGAGAACGGTTTTAAGAAGCGATTTAAGGTGGGACTGATCTACGAGTTTTTTCGTAGGCTCTAGTAATTCTAGTGTTAAGTGTTTTTTTCTTAATTTTTCTTTAGAGAATCATTAAAAGCAATTTAAACCTGGGTCCTAGTTATTTTTTGAAATGGCACCCCTGAAGATCGTATTTTTCTGAGACAGTCTTGTAAAAAGATATTGCTATAAATTGACATTCTCAAATTGTGAATTCAAGGTCCTACATACTTCTCTGTCCCCAGTTCTGTCTTCACGTCTCAATGTACAGGTCTGGCAGTGATGATTCCTCTCAAAGCAAAGGGGGTGTTGGCATGTCATTTACAACTTTGCCTAGGGCAGCAAAAATCCTAGAATCAGTTCTAGTTCTTGTTGGCTGGAGTTTGTGGAGGAGACATTGTTTGGTGCCACCTTCATTAGAAGCCCCACCAAGCCTGTAAAGATATTAACATGTTCTGTCTGTGCAACATAATGTGATCTAGTAGCTGTTTATCAACTTCCTGGTGACCATGTGTGGAAATGAATCGAACAGTGTATCTCCCATTCCCAGCCACTAGCAATAACACTTGATAATTTTTTGCTCCAAGTTATTGCAACCTGGAAAGATAACATCCGGTATTAATGTGAGTATGCTGTAACACATAAAGCTCAGCTTACCAAATAATTATGAATGTGATCATGTTCTTAACACCTTCAGCAATTTCACTACCCAGATCTTAGTACTGTGGTGTGATGTCTACATGCTGTTCTTTTTCAGTTTCCTCTAGTGTATTTAGCAGAGCACTTTTCAGCAGTTAGTGCAACAGTTGGCAAATTTATAGCACATTTAATACTATAGTTATAAATCTGTTGAAGTACGCCAGACAGTCTATTCCAGTCTGTGCCTTTAATGCCAGTTCCTGACAGTTAATCTAATTTCCAGTATCCTGCAGCCATAGGAGAATGCAGAACTGAAGAACACTATCATCTGCTGACAGGTGAAATTGGAAGTACTGGTTATTTCGTTTTGTGGTGTATTTTATATTTTCTTGCTTGTGTTAATAAATGTGTAAAATACCCTAAAGCTAAATATTTTCTAAAATTAGTGGAAAAAATGTTTGAGTTAGGTGCAGTAAGTTAATTCATTTGATAAGAAGAATGTGGATAGTGTTTCATGTCTTGAAAAAAGTCTTAAACAACTATTATCATACACTGATAATTTCTGTATTATCTACAATGTTATTTATTATATTACGTTTTTATTGACTATTTATGTATCTAGATTGCATAATACCTTATACTGCATCAGTCTTGTCTTAGAACAATGTCTTGTCTTGTTTGTGTTTTAATTTAAATTTTAAATTAAAATTTTAATTCTATTATTTGAACTTCATGTTGTTACACTGTGGACCCTGAGCTTCGCAATTTCATCTATGTGTATACTTGTATATGGATTAGATAACCATTAAAGTTTGCTTTGACTTTGACAATAATTCTGTCAAAGGATTGAAATCTTACAACATTCTGGGAGTATTACACCAAATTTTCCCTCGTGTAATAACTCATTTCTGGATGCTGTCAATTGATATTGACTTAAATGAGTGGTTTGTCTAAGTAAATAAAGTAATACAAATCTTTGCTCTGTAAAAGGTGGGTAGAGCTGGGACTCTGATTACATTAAACCCTAACACAATATGGGACAGGAGTAAGATATTCTGGTGGCAGATTCACTGGCACTGCTATTGGAAGTGCCAGTAGAATGCTGTCAATAAGTGATAGCTACTCTTACGACATCAATGTAAGTCTGGGATACTGGGGGGTGGATGATGGGGAGCAGAGAGAGCTGGCGTCAGAGAGACTTATCTAATTCATGTGTGTTACGGGGATTGGCAAGTGCCCAGAATTTCCTGGCCTTTTAGCAAAATGCAAGCACTCTGGACTGCACGGTCACATGAGACTGCTAGGAAGAATTCTGAATGGATAACTCCCAGAGTTCCTTTGTGCTGACCTAAACTTGGAGTGGCAGCTGGCCTTTACCCCCCAACCAGTTTCATTACGGTACTTAATCAACCCTTCTGGCCATAATTCATTTGTACCTGAAGTTGAGTACTTGCTTAAGTGTAAGTGGTCATTGCTTATTTATGGCCAGAAGGCTTTATGTTTGTGTTGTTTGTCCTATTTTGTATCCTTATTTCTTAAACTCAATACCATTGTTTTATTTAAATTTTTTTTTTATAAATCCTCTTATTTTATATATTTTTGACCTACTTATCTTATTTTGTATTTGGGTTCAGCTCAAGAACATGACATTCAAGCGAGAGTGTCTTCAGTGTCAAGAAAACAATAACTGTCCTAAACTGTTTGTTGCATTGCAAAATATAGTTATACAGGGTGGTTCAGATCTAATTATGCAATTTTCATTACGCTATAACTTATTAAGTTTATTACTCTGAGCCTGTATCCAACTGAATGGAGGACAAGTGAGACATTACATGGAAAATCAGTGAATTAATTCAATGTAAGTCCATTTTCGTTTATTACAAGATATTTCAAACAATTCTTTTGTCTTGTATTGTTTTCCTGCATTGCCTTAAAAGTTGCATAATTAGATCTGGACCACCCTATATATACTTAAATGTCTGCTTAAAGTAAACATTAAGGCAAAACTATTGCTAAGTACAGAACATTTACAGTCAATCAAGTTCATCCACCTTCAAACCAAAGAGGAGCTCCACCCTTGTTCTGACATGTTTCTTAACAATAACCCTTGTAAAGATAATGAAAAGAATTTAAAAATCCAGTCATACCAGTTCACATTTCAGTAAAGGCAATTATTACCAGCTTACAGTGAACTTAACATAATTTGTACTTCCTGACTGTCAGTATGTTAGTGCACAGTGTTCATTTTGTTTTCAACTTTGACAGTTGCCTGTGGCACAATAAATATACAGCTGTATGTAACGAAGTGTCATGCTTCTTCTTGAGCTGAGGTGACTGAGCTGAAAGACAACTAACACATTTGAAATGTGAGTCTGGGTGATGAATGAATGCATCCACCAAATGCACAGAATCAAAAATGCCTAGTTGACAGCTTGCATGTTTGCATAAATGTAACAACATATTTAATGTCACTCAGAAGTTTCAATGTTATCTCATGATGCAGCTCTTCATATAGCCTCAAAGAAAGGCTCTTTTATAACCACCTCTTGGTCTGGATAATGGAGGGTACTTGTACAGCAGTGTTAAAGCAGGCATTCTCTAATGGTGTTAGAAACATAAAGTTAGAGCCATGCTGAGCAATTATCAGGCTGTTATTCAACTTTGCTGTGAATAAGCTACTTCTATTTTTCATGCTCATTGCTCATAATCCAGTGGCATTACGTATTTCTAGTAACCACACTTAAATTCTCCAACAGTGTTCTTCCCCAAACTCACCTTCATGTCTCCTTTAACCTTTCCCACATGTACTCCCACATAAATTGTTTGTTCCACTCTAGCCCTGCTGATTGAGGGAGACATTAACATATTGCCAAACGTTTACAAAATGTTGACCTATGTCAACTGATTGGTGGACATGTGAAACAGCTTATACATCATTGCTACTTTGTGTTCATCTAATTGCACATACTTCAATTTGGAACGCAGACTCAAAACAGAAGATATTACCAGTAAACCTGAGATGATACACTTAGTCACCGATACAATTCATATTACAATTCAGGCTTCATGATGCAGTATTCCCACAATACGAAATTTTCATAAAACAAAAGTACTTTATCTTTGGTGTCACTTAAATTAACCTCCTTAGCATTAACCCTGAACTTTACTTGGGCTCGGAATTTAATGCTATTGCTGTTATTCCTGGGTCAGACTCTGGTTGATGGTAATGATCTACCTTTACAGTGTTAAGCTTGTGCTGCTGATGTTTATATAATTTACAAATGTTTCAGAAGCAATGATTATACACAATTCTGTGTCTTTCAAAATGACACTGAGCTATCTGTAATTGTTCAGCATTTGCTTTGCATTGCTGTTTGCTATTGTACATACTACAAAAATGAGACTCGCACAAAACATAAGGAACAAAAGCTTCAACTAGGGAAAAAGGTTAGTAATAAAAACTCAAACTTGTATATCCAAGGGGTGCGGGGTATTTGTCAGTATTCCAGTTTAATTTGTAGGTCCTGCCTTGTGCCCTGTGTTGGCTGGGATTGGCTCCAGCAGACCCCTGTAACCCTCTAGTTAGGATATAGTGGGTTGGCTGATGGATGGATGGATAAAGAATTTTCATTTGAGTTTAGTACAAAGGGGAAAGAGAATGAGTTAAAGCTGCTGTCTAGTCAAGTCTTACTTAATAAAAAAACAATGACCAGTACTCTGATCAAAGAGGGCTATATTCACATTATAGCAACAAGGAAACCATTGCTGTTTCATTAAAAAACTCACTTAAAAATACCTGTCTGTATGTGTCACAAACACATCATTAGAATTACATTGGCTCGCAGATTATATTGCCACTCCTTAAATCAGTAAATGGCTTCAAAAGTATCCAGCTGCGTCCGGTGGTTCTCTGACTTCTGAATCTGACACCTCCTTTGTTAAAATCACGATCATGCCAACACCAGAGTTGTAAGCATGCTTGTCTATAAATGGACTTAGATGAGGACATGGGACATAGTGAATGGGGTTATGGGAACTGCTGTGATCAAACTGTATTTGTGCTGATATTCTAAAGTCATAATTTACATTTTCCATGTTGTAGGTTTTGTTTGTACTGAAATGTCTCATTTTTGGGCTTGCAAGTGATAAGCATAACAAATATCATAATGAATTTCTTTTTTTTCTTCTGCAGGAATTCTCAGGGCATATATTAAGTTATCACTAGTTCCATATTTGCCGAATCAAAGTGGCAGTGAACTCACGTGTTTGTGATGTTGATATTATTGAAACAAGACTCTCCCTGGAGTCTGAATATTTAGTTTCCACAAGCTAAAAATATCTTGCACACAAAGGGATTTTTGTCACTATAATTTGAAAATTGTATTGTTCGGACTAGATTCAGATGGTGATGAAAATATGGAAACAGCACTTTGTACAATTGAGTCCTGTTTCTGACAAGTAAAGACAGTTTTTTTCAGACATAATTAAAATTTTAAGTAAAACATCTATTATCATTTGAATGAGGGCAATTGGACATGAAATTAAATGATCTGACCATATAAACACTTAACATTTGAATCGAAGTCAGATGGGGTTGTGGTATGTACAGTATGCATAGTGAGTATAAAAGAGACAGGGTCAGTTTTAAATACTCTTATTTGTTGCACATTGCCATATGCCAAATCAAATGGCATCATAGAATCAGAATTGAAATTTTGTATAGGTTAATGATTTTTATTATGCCTCAGTTTTTTGTTTTTTTTTTTAACCCTGATTATCTTGTACTGTTAATAATGACAAGTGTTACATGGTAGCCTGCAATGTGTTCATTAAGCAAAAACACAATAACCATTCCATCTTTTTGTGGTCTCTGACGAGGTCAGATTGTCTAGTCTTTGGTATTAGGCAGTAATCACAGGCCACTTTTCTATAAATAGGTTGTGTTCTCCTAAAATGTACTGTCTCCCAGTTACCATCAATTAGTCTAAACAGCCTGAGTTTCATTGAAAAGTGATCAACTCGACATACCAGTCTTATGATATCTTAAACTGCCCAAATATCAAGAGAAATTCATTAGATCAAGCTGACTAGGTCTTAACACCTGTTGATTTGCTCCAGCATACAGAAAGAGTTTATTCATGTCATTTTAGTTTGATATACTTACAGGCCCAACAATAGGAGAATTTTAAATACACCACCAGAAAGATTTAAGAAATGCTCTTGTTTGTCTAGTCCTGGACTATGTGTGCAAGGACCATAGTTTAATCCAGTTTGCTATTATATAAAAATTGGTCATATAGCAGAATTCATTTAAAACATAATTTATACCATATTAGTTTTTATCTAGGGTGGCACGGTGGCGCAGTGGTAGCACTGCTGCCTCAAAGTTAGGAGACCCGGTTTCGCTTCCTGGGTCCTCCCTGCGTGGAGTTTGCATGTTCTCCCAGTGTCTGTGTGGGTTTCCTCTGGGGGCTCCAGGTTCCTCCCACTGTCCAAAGACATGCAGGTTAGGTGCATTGGCGACCCTAAATTGTCCCTAGTGTGTGCTTAGTGTGTGGGTGGGTGTGTGCGCGCGCACCCTGAGGTGGGATGGTGCCCTGCCCGGGGTTTGTTTCCTGCCTTGCGCCCTGTGTTGGCTGGGATTGGTTCCAGCAGACCCCTGTGACCCTGTAATTAGGATATAGCGGTTTGGATAATAGATGTGTAGTTTTTATCTAGGAAATAACTTTGTCATACTGTATTGCTGCAACAGTATTTTTGGGGGAGTATGAGGCACATGCTTACTTTACCACTTCAAAGGTGGCCTACGGAGCTCACCACATGTCAGATTAGAATATAGAAGGCAATGGTGTCATTTAGATTTTGTTCTGTCTTGTCTATTACGATAGGCTGGTTCTTATTTTGCTTAATGCTTTTATCTGCTGTGAGCAGATTTCCCGTTTCTTTTTTTCAGTCTTCTCATCTCTTTTTTGTGATATTCAAAGAAATGGTGTTTGCTCTTACAGTACTGTATATAGTACTTTGTCATTTTCTGTTGCTGCCTTAATCCTCATAATGCACACGAAAGTAGTTCTGTCTGTGTATAGTATTATTTATTTTTATATTTAGCTTTTTTGGTCTTATTTTACGCAAGTTTATGTCAAAAATGTAAAATATCTTTTGACTGCTTGGGAGCAGTGTTATCTTGTGACCTATTTTTCATAGTATTTTTATACAAAACCTGTGTCATCCATATCATCTTCAAAGATAATTCTTGTCACACAAGTAGAGGTAGAGTAATGCATTCAGTTGTTCAGTAAAATAGGAAAACTGCCTTTCAGAAATGAAAGTGACATATGCAAAGTTAATTTCTCAATTCTCAAAAAGCGGGTGCTTCCAATTGAACAAGAATTCTTATCAAAAAACATTTTGGCACCAGTTTTTATCAGATTGCATGTACTTTCTCAAATGAAACTGGTTACAGGATCTAGCTAAAATACCATTGTGCAGCAAAAACAAAGTGACAGTTGCATCTTCTGGATGATAATAAAGTTTATGTCCAGTCAAGTTGAGTTTTGTATTGTGTGTTGTTACTTTATTATTTACAGTGAGTGCAGTAGTAGTAGTAGAGCAGACTGCAGTGAAATGAACATAAAAAATTTATTTGGTTATAAAAGGCAAATCTGATATGGCATGGTGTGCATACAGTAGATGTATTTTGCTTGCATTGTTAGTGTGTCTTGTTGGGTTGGCATCCCATTAAAGATGAGTTTGTGCTTCCAGGAGAGGTGGTTATTGTCCATCATTACAACATCAATCCATTTTCTTAATCTTTGTTTTGGGTATCAAATGCATTATTTGTAATGTTCACTTTTCTTATCTTTCTTAATAATAATAATAACACATTTTATTTATATAGCGCCTTTTCTTTAGTTTAGTGACATACCAGTTTCAAAGCATGCATCAAATGATTGTGTCAGAATTGGAAGCTTGTCTTTAGATGAAGTAGGTGTTAACTAACCATACCAGTAAAGTTTTTATTTTAAGTCTGTCGACATTTGCCTCAGATTTTCATGTTCTGTACCTTATGACAGACAATGGATACATATTTTAAGGAATGCATGGCAGAATTTGCAGTGCAGTACTGTGCAGAATTAAAATGGGCTTACAGTATGTATGGAATTACCATTCCAACAAACTGTGAAAAAAGAGTTAATTTATTTTCACATGGTTCAAGAAATTATAAATGTTCCAAAATGATTAAATCGTAGCTCTGAATTAATATCTTGATTTTTTTTTTTTAAAACACAAGAAATACGATTATACTTTAGCATTTATTCTTTTTAATATAAGAAAATACCTTTATATCAAAATTCAACTTTCATGCATGAATACAGTATATGATCTCACTAAATGCCAGTTGAATTAATGAGTTTGTAATCAATATAAGTTTTAATAAGTAAACATGATATAGGTAAATTATGTGCATTCGTTTAAACTTTGTGACCGTTGTCAGTCTTGCTTGTAGTTCTTTCTCATTCTTTCTGACAATAACATAATACAAAGTGAAAAAAGCTTATAGAAATGCATTGCGTACATTGCCAAGGGTTGAATACTTTTTTTTAAAATTAGGTACTGTATATTCATTCATAAAATAAGGGAACTGAAGTAGTAATTATGTTCCTTACTCTAAGCAGTGTGTCTTTATAAAAATCTATGAAAAAATAATTCTGGGATGCTAAAACTGTGCGAGTTGTACCGCTGTGGTCACATCACATTGCTGGTTGTCATGCTTCAACTTTGAAGTTAGGGCTTACTATGTAGAAGTTTGGAAAAACTTATCTAAAGTATTATGCCTGCGGGAAGCCAGGGGCATTTTATCAGATTACTCCCTCCTGCAGTGATGCTGATAATGTATACTGCATTCACAAATTAAAGAGGGGAAAGAAATGCAATTTTGCGTAATTTGACATGAATGTTGCTGGCCTAAAATTCAAAGTTATTTCACATTTAGAAATTTTGCTTTTAGGTATTTTAACATTTTTAGAATCTGTCAACAATTGACTCAGCTGAGTAACATATATACTAAGACTACTGCTCTTAAAAAATCCTGTCCAAAAATATATTTTTTTTATTGCATGTACAGATTTATTAATCTGGCAGGTGGTACATTAGATGACCAACTGCATAAAAATTAACAGCCAGCTATTGCTTACTTTTCATCACCTTTTTAAATAACAGTTTTTTTTTTTTTTTTTTAATTTTATTGCAATCCATACAAAGCAATCAAGTTTTTACAAAAAGAAAAATTGAGTTAAAGAACAAATCGATCCCCACCCCTGAGATAGAGAGCAAGCCAAACAGCGTAAAATTTAAGGCTTGTAAACATACCTAAATTAATAAATTCTCTGTGCTTCATGAACTTATTTTAAAATATTACTGATTAGATCCTGCCATGTTTTGAAAAAAGTCTGTACGGATCCTCTAACTGAGTATTTGATTTTTTCCAATTTCAAATTATATAACACATCGGTTTCCCACTGACTTAAAAGAGGAGAGTTTGGGTTCTTCCAGTTTATCAGAATAAGTCTGCGTGCCAAAAGTGTAGTGAATGCAATCACAATTTGTTTGTCTTTCTCCACCTTAAACCCATCTGGAAGAACCCCAAACACAGCTGTTAATGGGTTGGGAGGGATTGTGAGACCAAGGCTGTCTGAGAGATAATTAAAAATTTTTGTCCAGAATAATGTTAATTTGGTGCAGGCCCAGAACATGTGACCCAATGAGGCTGGGACTTGGTTGCAACGTTCGCAGGTTGGATCATGCCCTGGAAACATTTTGGAGGGTTTTAGTCGAGACAGATGTGCTCGATATATAATTTTAAGTTGTATAATTGTATGCTTTGCGCATATGGAGCTCGAGTGAATTCTCTGCATTGCTACTTTCCACTCCTTTTCTGATATATTAATTGAGAGATCTTTTTCCCAGTGTCCTCTTTGATCTTTAAAAGGGAGGGATTGTAAAATGATTTTATATATTGTAGAGATGGAGTCTAAGTCCTTGAGATTGAGCAATATTTTTTCCAGCATGGATGAGGGTGTAAGATGAGGAAAATCTGGAAGGTTCTGTTTAACAAAGTTCCTGATTTGAAGATAGTGAAAAAAAATGTGCAGCTGGAATGTTAAATTTGAAATGTAATTGTTCATAGGATGCAAAGACGTTGTCTATATAAAGATCTCTAAGCAAGTTAATTCCAAATTTTTTCCAGATATTAAAAACTGCATATGTTTGTAAAGGTTGAAAGAGATGGTTCTCTTGCAGAGGTGCCACAGATAGAAGCTTCACCATCTTAAAATGCTTTCTACATTGGTTCCAGATTCTAAGTGAGTGGAGCACAATTGGGTTATTTGTATATTGCCGATAACGTGTATTTATTGGAGCACAGAGCAAGGAATACAAAGAAGTACTGCAAGACTTCTATTGCGGTCCAAACCTGTGTATGTTCTTCTATTTGTGTCCAGGTTCTTATCGCCTGTATATTTGCTGCCCAGTAATAAAACTGGAAGTTAGGTAGAGCCATGCTGCCTTCTGCCTTTTGTCTTTGTAGGGTCGCTCTTTTGATGTGTGGATGTTTTGAATTCCAAATAAATGAGGTTATTGTTGAATCTAATTGCCTAAAGAATGATTTATTAATGTATATTGGAATGTTTTGAAATAAAAAAAGGAGCTTAGGAAGAATATTCATCTTAACAGTGTTAATTCTTCCAGCTAGTGTGAGATGAAGGGTTGACCATCTATGCAAGCCTTGTTTAATTTTTTCCATGCAGAGGGCGAAATTTTGTTGATATAGAGCTTTATGTTTACTTGTGATGTTTACGCCTAGGTATTTAAACTGTTCTGCAATGATAAAAGTTAGGGTATCTAATCTAATATTATATGCTTGAGAATTCAGTGGAATGAGTACACTTTTATTCAGATTAATTCTGAGTGCTGTTAGGACTGCAGGCACAGAATTTTCTGGGTCCGATATATACAATACCATATCATCTGCATATAATGAGATTTTCTGTTCCAGTCCTTCTCTGCTAATCCCCTTTATCTGATCAGTATTTCGACAATGTATTGCCATTGGTTCAATGGCAATCGCAAACAGCAGCGGTGACAAGGGGCATCCTTGTCTAGTGCCACGTTCTAGTTTAAAGTAGTCTGAGCAAATGTTGTTGATGCAAACTGAAGCTTCTGGGTTAGTGTACAGTAATTTAATCCATGCACAAATGTTCGGGCCAAACCCAAACTTCTCCAATGTAGTAAAAAGGTATTTCCATTCAATCATGTTGAATGCTTTTTCTGCATCTAATGATAATAATATTTCTGGGGTGTTTGATTTAGTTGGTGAATATATTACATTAAACAGGCGTCGAAGATTTGAAGATAAGTGTCGGCCTCTAATAAATCCAGTTTGGTCTTGTGATATTACCGAGGGGAGCACTTTCTCCATCCTTCTAGTTATGATTTTAGAGAGTATTTTAACGTTGTTATTCAGAAGTGAAATTGGTCTGTATGATGCACATTGTAATAAGTCCTTATCTTGTTTTGGAAAAACAGTGATTAGTGCTTGGCGAAAGGTTTGAGGAAGAGATTGGTTATCTCTGGCTTCTGTAAATGTTGCTAATAGGAGGGGAGCTAGGTGAGCGGAGAATTTCTTGTAAAATTCTGCAGGGTAGCCATCAGGGCATGCTGCTTTCCCGCCTTGGAGTGACTTTATAGCATCTAGTAATTCCGATAACGCCAGTGTTTTATCAAGTTCCTCCGCACTAAAAGCGTCTATTTGTGGTATCTGTAATGTATCCAGAAATGCATTAGGTTGTGTATTGTCTTCTTTAAACTCAGTAGTATATAGGGATTTATAGTAGTCTCTGAAAGTGTGCATTATATTTTTGTGTTCGACGATTTTATCTCCGTTCATGTTGGTGATTACCGAGATTGCATTGCACACTTCTTGTTTGTGAATTTGTTGAGCTAAAAGCTTATTAGCTTTCTCTCCATGTTCATAATAATGATGTCTGGATTTGTAGATTAGTTGTTCAGTTTCTTTAGTTGTCAAGAGGTTTAATTCCGAATGTAGAGCCTGCCTCCTCCTATGTAGAGTCTCGCTTGGTAGTCTGGCGTGTTCTTCATCTATTTTAGTAATTTCGCTTTTTATCTCTGCTACTTTCTTGGCTTCAGATTTATTTCTGTGGGAAAGATATGAGATAATCTGTCCTCTTAAGAAGGCCTTAAGAGTTTCCCAAAGTATTCCTGCAGAGATTTCGGGTGATGTATTTATCTCTAGAAAGAATTTGATTTGTTTGGATATAAATTCCGTACAATTCTCGTCAGCTAATAGAAGCGGGTTGAGGCGCCATCTGCGGGGTGAGTGTATGGGGCTTAGTAATTTTAGCTCCAAGATCATAGGTGCATGGTCAGAAATAACAATAGCATCGTATTTGCAAGATTTAATCATAGGCAAGAAGTTATTGTCTATAAAGAAGTAATCAATCCTTGAGTAGCAATGATGTACTGGTGAGTAGAAAGAATATGTTCTTGAATTTGGGTTTTAAAACCTCCAGGGGTCTGATAAGTTGTGATCAGTTATAAACTTTGTAATTATCTTTGCGGTGTTAGATGCCGTTCCCCGTGTGGAGGAAGTCCTATCTAAAAGTGGATTTAGAACACAATTAAAGTCCCCAGCCATTATAACTTTATGAGTGTTCAGATTGGGAATGGATGCAAATAAATTTTGTATAATATATATATATAATATAAATTCCTTATCATCAACATTAGGTGCATAAACATTTATCAAAATCATTTTACAGTTAGATAAGTCTCCCATGACCATTACATATCTCCCTTCAGGATCCAATACTACATCTGATGCTACAAATGGTACTGTTCTATGTATGAGAATTCCCACAACTCTAGTTGTCTTCGTAAAACTAGAATGGAACATTTGGCCCGTCCAGTCTTTTTGCAGCCGGAAGTGATCCTTGCTTAGTAAGTGGGTCTCCTGTAAAAATACTATTTTAGCATTTAAACCTGTTAGGTGAGAGAGTACTTTCTTTCTCTTTAATTCTTGATTCAGGCCCTTAACATTCCAGCTTACGAAGTTAACTGTCCCATCATGGAGACACTGATTCTGAGTTTTTGATGTCATTTTATAGTCTTAACTGGAAGTGAGACAGCTTCGGCCTTAATTTCCTATTTCCTCTAGAGTTGTTGCCATGCAGCTTATTATTACGTTGGTAGTTATAATTATAAAAATTAATAGGATAGATTAGGCATAGATCAAGCCTGCTCTCTTTCTCTCCCCCCCTTAACCCCCCACCCTCCCTTTTTGCCTCCCCAAGTGAGGCTAAAACCCACTTCACACAGTCCCAGTCCTCTGACATACCCAGAGACAGAGCACGTCCAAAGCAAAACAAGCCCCAATGCAGCGGCTCTTTAGGGTTAAAAGATAGAGATATCTATTACCAATATAGTCTTTAAAAAAAAAAA
>JANRMT010062843.1:17480416-17502354 GCA_026402145.1 Polypterus bichir lapradei | reverse complement strand
GGGAGGAGGCCCCTTTTATACACACCTGGACGTGCTCCAGGTGTCTCCCGATTAGCTTCCGCCAGCACTCCCATGTGTGGCGGAAGTACCGGCTGTGCACCCGGAAGCACTCCGGGCATCACTGGTTTTCTTCTCCCCAGCTCTTCCGGCTGTGGCGGAAGTGCTGAGGGCCAGAGCTCCTCAGGCATTGGGGCGCACCCTGGCGGTGACCACGGGCCCCCATAGGGTTGAGCTTCTAAGCTCTGTTCCCATGGTCCCCAAAGCCACCAGGGTGATCGCCCCCTCATGGTCTAGAGGATGTGTAAGCCCTCCTCTGGTCCTCCTGGGCGTCTTGGCTGGGTACCACCCCCTAGCCATTCGCCACAGTGCCCCACCGCAAGCTGAGACCCCTGGGGCAATCGGCCCATCCCGCGAGGGCAGGTCTCCCACGGCGGGAAGCCGACATACTCCACTCCTGGGCTCGGTCCTGCAAAACATAAATCAGAACAAGGGGCGGAGACGTTGCCTTGACGCTGCCACTCGGCGTGTCTCTGCTTCATTACGGGCAATGCTCCCCCCTCTGACCGGCACCCTGGTGCTTGCCACTTCGGCCCCCCTTCTGAGATCTCCGTGCCCCCAATGTTGAACTGGACCGCGTGTCTGCCTGGCGGGTTGCAAACTGGGA
The DNA here is from genome assembly GCA_026402145.1 of Polypterus bichir lapradei. NCBI lineage: Eukaryota > Metazoa > Chordata > Cladistia > Polypteriformes > Polypteridae > Polypterus > Polypterus bichir. The sequence continues at coordinate 17,501,690 of JANRMT010062843.1, read as the reverse complement.
TCCCGAGCTGTTTCGATGTGTAGTTGGTGCGGCAACGCCCTTTACCAGTGCATGCGGCAACGCACTTTACCAGTGCATGCGCCCCAACTTGACTTGATTTATATAGCGCTTTTCTCAGTACTCAAAGCGCTCAGCAATTGTAGGTTAAGGGCCTTGCTCAAGGGCCCAACAGAGCAGAGTCCCTATGGGCATTTATGGGATTCGAACCGTCTTATCCATTTCCTTTTCTTTCTGAGCTTTGTTTGGTATTTTTAAAAAATAAGGGTAAAATAACACCGCTGCAAACGGTGCTCCCCCTACATGTCCATCTCCAAAAATGGACAAGGACAGATTTTTTCATATCTTTCTCACAAAAATAAATCTGAAACCAAGAAGGCATCTGAGTTAAATCAGTGAAATTACCAGAATAGATGTAGAATACGCCAGGTCTCCAAATGAGGAATTTTATAGGAAAAGACAGGTTTTGCAGTCACAGTTTAACCTCCTGATTACTAAAGAAATAGAAAGCTTATCTTTAAATTGTGACATCATTATTATGAGCAGAGAGGGATGGCCAATAAGATCTTAGCCCAACATATCCACAAGCACGAAGTACATAATGCAATAACAGTAATTAACAACACAGATGTAGAAAAAATTATCGACCATAAAAATAAAACCTACACATTCAGAGTGTACTTACTGTAAGTCCTTATATTCTACTCATTTTAAAGAAGATAAGACATAATCTAATCAGTTTTTTGATTCATTACAGATACCACAGCTGGTTACTCTTAGTGCTATGGAACTGGATAAACCTCTGACACTTTTAGAATTACTGGATGCTATAAACTCACTTCACATTGGGAAAGCAGCTGGCCCTGATCTTTGCCCAGTGGAATTTTATAAAACATTTTCAAATAAGTTAACTCCACTATTATTAGCAACGTTCGTAGATGCTAAAGACAACCAAATTCTACCTCAAAGAAAAATAAGGACTTATTATAATGTGCAACATACAGACCAATCTCTCTTCAGAATAACGATGTTAAAATACTCTCCAAAGTTCTAGCCAGAAGGACTGAGAAAGTGCTTCTTTCTGTGATATCACAAGACCAAACCGGATTTATTACAGTAAGGGAAGACGCTTCAAAATATTCAACATTTGTTTAATGTAATATATTTTCCATTACAAGCTTCATTGCTCAATTCCGTTTTTTTTTGCTTAGATCGGATTTGCCTATCCTGATGGTTCACATTGATAAGTACAAGTGACCTGTATCTAAGTGTAATGTGTAGGCATATGTCCTCCGAAATGGCATGCATGTGCACATGGATAGTGTGTGTGGGAGTCGTCTGCGTCAACAACAGCCAAAGCATCATATTTTTCAGGCAACTCAAGGTATTAGGCTATGTTCCAATTAGCTTCGATGTCGGAGTTGGAAAAGACATCACACCAGAGTTTCAGTAAAACATTCAGAAAAGCACTTTGGTTTTGTCCAGGAAAATCCTTATTGTTTGCTCCACGGAAATAAACTACTAGGGTGTTGACTCCCCCTTTGCAACTATAACAGCCTCCACTCTTCTGGAAAGGCTTTCAAGAAAACTATCTCAGTGGTGTTCAGTGGGGTTTAGGTCAGGGCTGTGTGCAGGCCACTCGAGTTCCACCATAGCAATTTAATCAAACCATGTCTTTATGCCCTTGGCTTTGTGTAATGGGGTGCAGTCATGACAGAACAGAAAAGGGCCTTCCCCAAGCTGTTGGTACGAAGTTGGAAGCACACAGTTGTCTAAAATGTCTTTGTATGCTGTAGCATTAACAGCACACTTAAACAGGAACCAAGGGGATGAGCTCATACTCTGAAAAACCTGCCCAGACAATTATCACTCCTCCAAAAACTTTATAATAAGCACTATGCAGCACAGAAGGTAGTGTTGTCCTGGCAGCCTCTAAAACCCATATTTGTCCATCAGTCTGACAGATAGTTAAGAGCACATTTCCAGTGCCCCTTAGTCCGGTGACAGCATGCTTTACAAACCTCCAGCTGACTCTTGACATTGCACATAGCGATCTTAGGCTTGTGTGCAGCTATTTGTCCATGGAAACCCATTTCATGAAGGTTCTTACACTTAGTTCTTGTGCTGATATTGCTTCTAGAGGCAGTTTGGAGCTCTGCTGTCAGAGAGCAACACAAGATTGATGATTTTTATACTATGCTGTCCATCCCACTTTGGCTCAGTTCTGAGTGTGCATGGTCTATTACTTTATGGCTGAGCTGTTCTTGCTCCAAAACACTTTCAATTCATAATAATAGTACTTACAGTTGACAGTGGCAGATCTAGAATATATTGTGGTAAGATTAATAATTGGCATAAAACAGAAATCAGGGCACACTTTCACATTTTTTGCTTTTGTTGTGATAATTTGAAAATTATTTTTGTCTCATGTTTTCATGGAAAATGAAGATTTGTTTTTTTTTTTTTTCCTTTATTAATTTTATTGCAGTCCAAGCAAGCCAAACGGCATGAAATTTAAGGCTTGTAAACATACCTAAATTAATAAATTCTCTGTTCTTTATGAGCTTATTTTAAAATATTACTGATTAGATCCTGCCATGTTTTGAAAAAAGTCTGTACGGATCCTCTAATGGAAAATGAAGATTAAGTTTATGATTTAATGCAAGCCATTAGTGACCAGTCCTGTGCATAAGCAAACAATATGGAAACTATCCATTATAGGGATCTCACATTATTTGTGTTGAATAACCCACGTGTCACATGTAGATTCCTCTCAACATGCAACATGCATGCATTTTCTTTTGCTAAAATATTTCTAAATATATGCATCCAGGAAAATAAGCACTCATCATAAAAAGAAAATGCAAATCACATGGGATTGAGTTTTTGATTTAAAGATCACTACAAAACACATGGGGTGTGTAATACAACATTTTTCGGAGGAGTATTTCTTTAAAGTCTTAAATTAAATTAACACCTTGTATTTGTATAGACAGGTGAACTGAAATGCGTTTTTTTGCATCTAATACCAGTAACTAGCAGTATTCCTGACAAGATAAACGGATCCTGCACTGAAGCTGCTGATTGAAAACCATAACTCTTATGAACTGTACCTTAACAACTCTTTTAATATTAAGGGTTTCATTAGGTGTTGGGGAGGTAAGGGGTTGGAGGGATGTACTCTAATTAAATAATGATCATTTTAAAAGGAATGAATTGTTAGAGAAAGTATTTATGTTTACATATAGTTACTATACAGAGGGTTAGATATCTAAGTGGTTTTTCTGAAAATGTCACACAATCAGTGCTCACTGAAATCTGTCTGCTCAGTATGTCTTTATGGATTATAGTTTAGCATTAAAGTAATTCTGTGAGTTAAATTTCATTTCCATTTAAGTTCAATTGTCTGTAATTTCTTGTGATTGTTATTGCCTTGTACAATAGCCTCAGCATTCTAGACTTTATTTTCCCACATCACAGTCCTGAATTCTCCCCATCATCTATTTACAGATGTTATCCAAAAACCTCAGGAAGGCCCAGGGGAGATGGGAAAGCCTGTTGTCATCCCAAAGGAGAAACAGGAAAACATGAAAGAGTTGTTTAAAATCAATCAGTTCAATCTTATGGCCAGTGACATGATAGCACTTAATCGATCACTGCCTGATGTTCGCTTGGAAGGGTAAGTACATCCAAAAACAAACAACTTTTTTTTCTTTATCTTTTTCCTATTTTTCTACTTTATAAGTTTTGCCCAAAGATATTTTACCAGCAGTGTTGCTTTATGTGATGCTTTAATACAGAAATGTGAACATGGCAGTAAAATCTTTAATTTGCTTTATTTTAGAATGCACAGTAGAAGACTTCTTAACATCCAAGATGTATTCAAAATTAAAAATTTGTTATACAGATAAAATTGTATATGGGTGATTTGGAAATCCAGAGACTGAAAATAAGCTATAAGTCGTGCAATGGTAATATTTGTAAAACTAATGCAGTAACTTTCTACAAAGTTAAGGGGTAAAAAAGAAATGTTTTGAAATTATAATCAACAATATTTTTCTCCTTTGTTTTGATAAAGTTTACTATTACTAATTGTTGCTAGACAGAGTAAGAATTCATCTGTATAACCAGAGGTTTTTTTGGCCTATATCACTATGATTCAGATAGAAGCATAATTTGACCAGCTTTTTATTTGAGTGGTATATTCATCTTATTGAAAATATTTAGGTTTTCTCAAGTAAATTGTGTAGCTCTAAGTTAAACTGCCCTTCCACTGCAATAAACTGTAGTCGGTGTAAACAGAAATAAATTAGATAGGCTTTAAGTCCAGTTATGATGCAGTAATTTTCTTTGTGTTGAGTTTAGTTTGTATAAGTGGAATGGGTTATTGATTTGAAATATTAATTAATTAATTAATATGAGTCACAAATTTATGAATGCCGATAAACAATTGACTTGAGACAATTAAGTAAAAAGGAAAATCTTTGTAATTCTTCAGTACAGCAGCTGAAGTTTGGGAAAAAAAGGTTTGGCATCATAGATTGACATTGATTGCATAGATTTTCCAAGAAAATAGTCAGTGTGGGCTTTCGTGAGGGCTAGCTTAATTAGCCTACATAAAACATGCTGACCTCTTTTGCTCATGTCACTTGGTATACTATTTTTAGCTTGACAAATTCTCAACTCTAGATTTCACACAATATTCAAAATATGTTTCTTTTCAATATGAAGAAACAAAGTAGTGACTGATGATGGTGAAGTGGAAAAAACTTCTAGGAGGGGTATTCTCCAGAGAAAAAGAAAAAAAAAGCATCTTCACTGTCTCAGTTGTATTGTGATGTTGAACAAGGCCCTGTGATGTTAGTAGTGCTATCTCCAGAGATTCTTAGCTGAGCCATAGGAAATGTGTTTTAATCAAGCAGACTTTAAATGTCTCTATGCAACAACTGATGTTAGCACTGCAGATAAAACCTTTATAAGTCTCTCCCACTGAATTCAAACTCTTCCTCCCCAGAGATTCCAGTTTCCAAAGTGTAGCAAAAGATTTAATGGGTTGTTATGTTAATTTCACATTATTCCTAAATAAATGCGTAGAGCTTATCATTAAAAATGCAATACAGACTTTTCAGCTTTGCTTTTGGCTGTCTTGTTTTGGGGACAAAATGTCCTTAATAAAAGTGTTTAAAAAATCACAAATCATGGCAAAAATCACCAAGGTTTAAACATGTTGGGAGAATGAATTAAATCTGCATGTTACTGATTTGATAATAAATTAAAATAACTATACAAATAGAAAAATTCTCCATGGTTTAAATGTTTTGGAAAGATGAGTTAATACTCCATGTTACATATTTAAATAATGTTGTAGCAAACCTACTGTGAGCTAAACATTTATACGTTCAGTTACCCATCCATCTCTCCAGTGCTTGCATTCTAAAAAGTGTAAAGCTTTTAGCCATGTGTTCTTTTAGATTCTATGCTGTAGGCGTTTCTATTTGTAAGTCTGGGGCATACAGAGTTTATTTTGAATTCTTATTCTAGTCTATCAGGGTGAGCCATACCATTAAAAATGAGCATTACTTTTTGTAATGGTCTTCAGCAAACATTTCTTGTGTATGAAAGGTGGATTTAGAAATGTATTTTGTTGAAAGTCAAAATCCAGTAATATTAATAGCTGAACTATTCTCTAAAATTATTGGAGAGGACTTCAAATTGGACACTAAGATCTCAGCAACTTACCACATACATGGATGGAATGTATCAAAACCATAAAGCCTGGTTGTCCATTTCAACAAACTACAGGTTAAAGAAAATTTGATGTTGATTCTCAGACAGTAAGAGGAGATTATATTTGAAAATAACTGCATTCATATTTTCCCAGATTTCCCTCCTTCAACAGCTGCTAAATGAGCCACATTCTACATCATTAAACAGTGCTTACACAAAGCCAAAATCAGATACTGCCTCTAGCTTTCCTGCTAAATTGAAAGTGATTGTTGATTACCATTTCTACATCTTCATTTCTTCTAAAGAAGCAGAAAAAAAACTAAAAAGACTGATCCCGACAACATTTAAAAAATGAACATGAGGCATATTGAGTCTTGGTAACGCAAGGAAGATTCTGCTTGAATCTTGGTCTATTTGTAATGTGCCGTTTTCAATAACTACATTCTACTTCCTTCTCAGCCACTTTTTTGATTTTATTTTCTCTTTGTTTTTTCTTTTCATATAAAATATTGAAATTTCTTTCATTAAATATATGTATATTTCAGTAAACACTAAATAACTATTTACTGTGTTATTAGACCTTTTTTCTGCCTAAGGGGACTGTTTAACATCATACCCTAGTATGTGAACTGTACTATCATAAGTTATCTCCGTTTCCAAGAGGACTACTTAACATCATACTCTAAGTTTTTTGTATCTCGACTGTACTATCATAAGATATCTCAGTTTTAATCTTTACTACACTGCTGCTGTGGATTTGGTTTGTTTTGGACGTTTGTTTTGTTTTGGTCTGTCTCTTGGCATGTCAGAAGACTTGGACTTTGCAAAATGGGGAAGGCCTAGGTGGGGTGGGGAGAAAGAGAGCAAATTCCTTCTCATCTCTTCTTCCTAACCCAACAACTACAAGTGGTAATATACTATAAACAATGTACTACTTTTACTTAAATTTACAAAATTTTCTTAGAAGTCCAGAAGCAGTGTCTGTCTGACCAAACAGTGAACTTTGTGAAAAGTATTTTCTCACCTAACAGGTGTAAATGCCAAGATAGTATTTTTACAGGAGACTGACTTAATAAGTAAGAACCAGTTTTGGTTGCAGATTATATTGGCCAGATCTTTCCCTCCATTTATACAAAGAAAAGTAGAGGTGTGGGAATCTTAATACACAAAACTATCCCATTTGTAGTGTTAAATGTATCTGATCCTGAAGGAACATAATGGCAATGGGTAATTTATTCCAATCTAAAGTAATTTTGATAAATTTCTATGCACCTAGAGCGGATGATAGAGTTTTCATCTATTCCTAATGTGAACAGTCATAAAATTATAATGGCTGGAGACTTTAATTGTGTTTTAAATCCAGGCATGAATAGATCTTCAAATATAATGGCGATAACTTATAACACTGCAAAAATCACACCGTTTATAATGGTTATCAGTTATCAGACCTATGGAGTTTTTTTAAAACCAAACTCAAGAGCATATTTCTTCTTCTCACCAGTACATCACAGTTCTTTTTTTGATAATAATTTATTGCCACTGTCAAATCTTTCAAGTCCGACACTATTGTTATCACTGATCACACCCCTCTGATCATGGAGTTTAAATCACTGTGCCCTACACACTTATCTTGTAGTTGGCGTCTTTACCTCCTGTCATTAACTAATAATAACTGTACAGAATTTCTCCGAGCAAATGGATTATTTTCTAGACACAAATGCATTCTTAGAGGCCTCTGCAGGAATACTATGGGAAACTGAAGGTTTTTTAAGAGGACAGATTATTTCATTTCTTTCCCACAAAAACTAATTGGAAACCAATGGGGGTTGGAGCTGATCAATGAAATTACCAGAATAAAGAATATGTAAGGTCTCCAAATGGGACACTTTATAGGAAAAGACAGGTTTTGCAATCAGTATTTAACCTCTTGACAAAAAACAAAGCAAAACAACTCATTTTTAAAGAGAGACATCAACACTATGAACATTGAGAGAAGACTTATAAGATCTTAGCTTAACAAATCCACAAGCAGGAAGTTCGCAACACAATAACAGAAATTGGAGATTAAAATCACTGACCATAAAAATACAGGGTGGCCACCGATAAAGTGGCCCGCCTCCAACAAGACGACTGCATTATGTAGTGAAGAGAATAATGATCAAATTTGGTTCTTACTTTTACAGAAGCTGCTGAAAGCAATCTCCTTGTGCGTCAATACATCTCAGTACCTGTTTCCGCATGTTCGTGTACACTCTTTACAACGGCATGGGATCGATTCTGCTGGCATGCGTACAGGAGGGTCTCTATTATTCTTGACAATTCAAATGGAACCTGTTGTGTACCACTTTTTCACCAACTTCTGGATGCTTGTTTTAAGTGGCTGTCTATGTTGATGAAACTGATCAGAGAAAATTTCCCATGTTTCTTTGATGGAACCTGTCCGCACGTATGCTTCCACTGTTGCAATTCTTTCTTGCAATGAATACTGCATTTTGCTAATTTCGGATGCATTAGTATGCACTGACCATTTCAGTACACTTCCACCACAAAAGTGGTTTCTAGGGGTCAGACAGCAAGGAAACAAGGCTGGTGACACAACTGCAGCTGCCTATCCGGTGGCAGATGAGACGGGAGTCATCTTGGTGGAGAAGGGACACTGTTTTCTGTGCCACCCTGTATAACCCACACATTTAGAGAGTATTGTAAGTCCTTGTATTCTACTCCGTTTAAAGGTGCCAAGACACAATCTGATGAGTTTTTTGACACATTATAAATACCACAGTTTTATACGCTTGTTGCAGAGGAACTGGATAAACCGCTGACACTCTTAGAATTACTGGATGCTATAAACTCACACCATTGTGGGAAAGCAGCAGACCCTGATGATTACCTAGTGGAATTTTATTAAAAAAATTCAAATTAGTTAACTCCACAATGTTTTTAGAAGCTAGAGAACAGAATACTGCTTCAAACTTTTTGCCAAGCATTAATTACTGTCTTTCCAAAGAAAAGTAAGGACTTAATACACTGTGCATCATACAGGCCAATTTCACTTCTGAATAATTCTAATCTTTGATGATTGTTTAATGTAATGTAATCACCCATAAAATCTAACACACCAGAGATCCTATTATTTTTGGATGCAGAAAAGGCATTTGACATGGTTGAATGGGAATATATTTTCACCACATTGCACAACTTTAAGTTTGGACCAAATGTACACTCACCTAAAGGATTATTAGGAACACCTGTTAAATTTCTCATTAATGCAATTATCTAATCAACCAATCACATGGCAGTTGCTTCAATACATTTTGGGGTGTGGTCCTGGTCAAGACAATCTCCTGAACTCCAAACTGAATGTCAGAATGGGAAAGAAAGGTGATTTAAGCAATTTTGAGCGTGGCATGGTTGTTGATGCCAGACGGGCTGGTCTGAGTATTTCACAATCTGCTCAGTTACTGGGATTTTCACGCACAACCATTTCTAGGGTTTACAAAGAATGGTGTGAAAAGGGAAAAACATCCAGTATGCGGCAGTCCTGTGGGCGAAATGCCTTGTTGATGCTAGAGGTCAGAGGAGAATGGGCCGACTGATTCAAGCTGATAGAAGAGCAACTTTGACTGAAATAACCACTCATTACAACCGAGGTATGCAGCAAAGCATTTGTGAAGCCACAACACGCACAACCTTGAGGCAGATGGGCTACAACAGCAGAAGACCCCACCGGGTACCACTCATCTCCACTACAAATAGGAAAAAGAGGCTACAATTTGCACGAGCTCACCAAAATTGGACAGTTGAAGACTGGAAAAATGTTGCCTGGTCTGATGAGTCTCGATTTCTGTTGAGACATTCAAATGGTAGAGTCAGAATTTGGCATAAACAGAATGAGAACATGGATCCCTCATGCCTTGTTACCACTGTGCAGGCTGGTGGTGGCGGTGTAATGGTGTGGGGGATGTTTTATTGGCACACTTTAGGCCCCTTAGTGCCAATTGGGCATCGTTTAAATGCCACGGGCTACCTGAGCATTGTTTCTGACCATGTCCATCACTTCATGACCACCATGTACCCATCCTCTGATGGCTACTTCCAGCAGGATAATGCACTATGTCACAAAGCTCGAATCATTTCAAATTGGTTTCTTGAACATGACAATGAGTTCACTGTACTAAAATGGCCCCCACAGTCACCAGATCTCAACCCAATAGAGCATCTTTGGGATGTGGTGGAATGGGAGCTTCGTGCCCTGGATGTGCATCCCACAAATCTCCATCAACTGCAAGATGCTATCTTATCCATATGGGCCAACATTTTTAAAGAATGCTTTCAGCACCTTGTTGAATCAATGCCACGTAGAATTAAGGCAGTTCTGAAGGCGAAAGGGGGTCAAACACCGTATTAGTATGGTGTTCCTAATAATCCTTTAGGTGAGTGTATGTGCATGGATCAAACTACTCTATACCAGTCAAGACACCTAGTACTTTTTGATTAAGAGAACAACCAGTTTCAATGTGATAATCTGGCATATTATTGAGCTCCTCACCTACAGTGGGATGCAAAAGTTTGGGCAACCTTGTTAATAGTCATTATTTTCCTCTATAAATAGTTGGTTGTTACGATAAAAAAATGTCAGTTAAATATATCATATAGGAGACACCCACAGTGATATTTGAGAAGTGAAATGAAGTTTATTGGATTTACAGAAAGTGTGCAATAATTGTTCAGACAAAATCAGGCAGGTGCATAAATTTGGGCACCGTTATTTTATTGATTCCAAAACTTTTAGAACTAATTATTGGAACTCAAATTGGCTTGGTAAGCTCAGTGACCCCTGACCTACATACACAGGTGAATCCTATAATGAGAAAGAGTATTTAAGGGGGTCAATTGGTTTCCCTCCTCCTTTAATTTTCTCTGAAGAGTAGCAACACGGGGGTCACAAAACAACTCTCAAATGACCTGAAGACAAAGATTGTTTACCATCATGGTTTAGGGGAAGGATACAGAAAGCTGTCCCAGAGATTTAAGCTGTCTGTTTCCACAGTTAGGAACATACTGAGGAAATGGAAGACCACAGGCTCAGGTTAAGGCTCGAAGTGGCAGACCAAGAAAGATTTTGGATAGACAGAAGCGACAAATGGTGAGAACAGTCAGAGTCAACCCACAGACCAGCACCAAAGACCTACAACATCATCTTGCAGCAGATGGAGTCACTGTGCATCGTTCAACCATTCGGCGCACTTTACACAAGGAGATGCTGTATGCGAGAGTGATGCAGAGGAACCCTTTTCTCCGCCCACAGCACAAACAGAGCCGATTGAGGTATGCTCAAGGACATTTGGACAAGCCAGCTTCATTTTGGAATAAGGTGCTGTGGACTGATGAAACTAAAATTGAGTTATTTGGGCATAACAAGGGGCGTTATGCATGGAGGAAAAAGACCACAGCATTCCAAGAAAAACACCTGCTACCTACAGTAAAATATGGTGGTGGTTCCAACATGCTGTGGGGCTGTGTGGCCAGTGCAGGGACTGGGAATCTTGTCAAAGTTGAGGGACGCATGGATTCCACTCAGTATCAGCAGATTCTGGAGACCAATGTCCAGGAATCAGTGACAAAGCTGAAGCTGAGCCGGGGCTGGATCTTTCAACAAGACAACGACCCGAAACACTGCTCAAAATCCACTAAGGCATTCATGCAGAGGAACAAGTACAACATTCTGGAATGGCCATCTCAGTCCCCAGACCTGAATATAATTGAAAATCTGTGGTGTGAGTTAAAGAGAGCTGTCCATGCTCGGAAGCCATCAAACCTGAATGAACTAGAGATGTTTTGTAAAGAGGAATGGTCCAAAATACCTTCAACCACAATCCAGACTCTCATTGGAACCTACAGGAAGCGTTTAGAGGCTGTAATTTCTGCAAAAGGCGGATCTACTAAATATTGATTTCCTTTCTTTTTTGTGGTGCCCAAATTTATGCACCTGCCTGATTTTGTTTGAACAATTATTGCACACTTTCTGTAAATCCAATAAACTTCATTTCACTTCTCAAATATCACTGTGTGTGTCTCCTATATGATATATTTAACTGACATTTTTTATCGTAACAACCAACGATTTATACAGGAAAATAATGACTATTAACAAGGTTGCCCAAACTTTTGCATCCCAATGTATTTCAAAGAGCGATTTCAACATCGCTTAAAAACAAAAAAGACTTATTTCAGTTGCTTATATTAATAATATTCTCTACTTAGGTCCTGCCCAGAGATGTTGTCCACAAGGAAACAGATGTAGATTTAACAGGAAAAAGATATTCAGAAGAATAAGCTCCTGCTTTTCCACAACCATCCATTACACCACTTGCAGAGACATAACAGTTACACTGATTTGTTGGTCAATTTCACTCTCGCCTCTAATTTTTTCTCATGCACAATACCTTAAAACTCCTTGAACTCCTCTACGTACCTCAGGTACCTTCTCCCTAACTACAGACAGTAAACTTTATATTTCCAAGGAAGGATCTTAACCCCTGGTTTGGAGGTTGTGTTTCTGATTCTGAATTTATCATATTTGGCTGCAAACTGCTGAAGACCACAGTCTGATAAGGGGATATTGTCATCCTGAAACAGCACATTTGCAAACCTCAGATTCTCATTCAGTTCTCCACCAGCTATGACCGTAGATCTAAATTAAGGTTATATGGAGTTGATGCTTATCCCTGCTGAAGTAAGGGATGTTGGAAACCAACTCTGGACTTGATATAACCTTATCATGGGGGTACACTCATGCACACTCCCTCACTTATTCACATAGAACCAGTTCAGAGTTGCAAGATAACCTAACATGCAGCACGCAGAGAAAAACTTTAAAGACACTGGGAGAATGTGCAAACTCCACTCAGGCTGTTTGATTTCAAGCCTTGTCTCTGAAGTTGCAAGTCAGAATCCATAACTACTTCACTGCCCTTTACATAAATGTCATTAATTTAGTAGAGTGATAAGGTGCTTCCTTCAGCAGTATGTAAACACAACTCTTACTTCACAAAATGCTTCGTTTATTTGATTTTGTTAAATCTGATGTCTAAATTTTGTGTTTTATTCTACATATCTGCATTTCCCAGCAGTTTGTGAAATATAATTATTCTCTCTTGCTAGCCACTCTAGAAATTTGTATTATTTTAAGTAACTGCTTTTCCTGCTGTACGTGCCATTCCCAGATGTTTTGATTTGATTGTTCATGCTCTTATCGCTAAGATGATAAATGGGATGCTTTTCAGACAATGATCTGGGTGTTCTAAAATACATATTGTAATAACTAGTTTGAATTTCCATTATTTTAAAAAGCATTAAAATGGTCACTGATCTTCAGAAAGAAAAGAGAAGCTGGTGGATTTTGTTAAGCCTGGTTCTCAATGATTGCAGAATTCCTTTTTCATCTCTACTCAGGAAATCTCAGGAGGTGAATGTTTTTGATTCTAGAGTGCAATAAACTTTAGTGAAGTTCATTGTGTAGGCAATAGACTGCTTGAGTTTTATGTGCAGTAATCGGTTGATCAGTTATTTAAGCAGTGTTCTTACGTAGCATCTATCTTAATGAAAATCAGAGCTTTCTTTAGAAGGTAATCATTAAAATCAGTATGTAGCCAAGATTATTGAATTGTTCAAGAAGCAAGTTTTTTTATAAGAAAAGAAAAGGTTACTATGGAATTAATTTCAATAGTAATTGACTTTGGAGATTAGTTTTTTTCTTTTTTTCTTTCTTTTTTTAATTGGACTTCTTTCATTTTCAAATGGTTTCTCTTGGTGCCCATCTGTTCTATTTGTTCACATTTTTTACCATATGAGCAGTGAGTGCCTAGTCAAGTAATTTTATTTAAAAAATAGCTAAAGTAATTCATGAGTCATTGATCTTTATTTCTTAAATTTAATTTAGACTCAGTTTTCTTTGCTTTTAATTTTTCATTTATAATAGCCTAAAAAAAAACAAAACAAACTATGCTCTTGACTACTGAACAGTGTTAACAAAGAAGCACTACCATAATCTTTACATACAGTACAGGCCAAAGGTTTGGACACACCTCCTCATTCAATGTGTTTTCTTTATTTTCATGACTGAAGGCTTTAAAACTATGAATGAACACATGTGGAGTTATGTACTTAAGAAAAAAAGGTGAAATAACTGAAAACATGTTTTATATTCTAGTTTCTTCAAAATAGCCACCCTTTGCTCTGATTACTGCTTTGCACACTCTTGGCATTCTCTCGATGAGCTTCAACAGGTAGTCACCTGAAATGGTTTTCACTTCACAGGTGTGCCTTATCAGGGTTATTTAGTGGAATTTCTTGCTTTATCAATGGGGTTGGGACCGTGCAGAAGTCAGGTTAGTTGGACAATCATTTATTTTTCAACAGGACAATGACCCCAAACACACCTCCAGGCTGTGTAAGGGCTATTTGACCAAGAAGGAGAGTGATGGAGTGCTGTAAATGGTCATGAAAATAAAGAAAACACATTGAATGAGGAGGTGTGTTCAAACTTTTGGCCTGTACTGTATTTTATAAAATATTTTACTTTTTATTGTTTTTTTATTTTTATTGTTTAACATTTAGATTTAAGTATTGTGTATATTTCTAGTCTAGAGAAAGATGAAGATGGCCGTCTTGTCATTTTAACAGAAGTGGGAGAGGTGAAGAGGAAAAAGAAGAAATAATACCTGCAGATACCTATTTTGTTTTGGATTTTCTTTGACAATATCTGCTAACTTCTCTCCAAAAATTTTCAGCTCACTGTAACAACTAAATGATTCTTTAGACATTGTTACTGCATTTCACAACCTAAAAATAATCCCAATAGCATATTCATGTGTCTGCTTAGAATAAGAACTTTCTTTATAATTAACAATTTTGAGTATAATTTTTAACCATTTATTTTCTTAGCCAATGCTTTAATGAAAAGTGATTTAAAAATTACTACAGACCATTTTTTCATTATTTTTACATTGTGGTATCAGGAAGTACTTTCTTTTGGTCAGAAAATCAATCTTTAGGGTTGTATAGATTGAACGTACAAAGTTGTGCTTTAACATTATAATACCTTACCTACTAGATCATGCTGTCTGGTTACATTTGAGCTGTGTATATTTTTGGCTTGACTTATTACATTGTATAATTGTTTATTCATTTTATACAAAATCCATCAATTCTTGATAGTTTTGGGGTTATTTTGATTAACAGCTGTGCTTATTTTACTTGCAAAATGAGACAGCTTACTAAGTAATCGTAAATCTACACAATGTGTTCCAGCTTTTGTTCCATTGTTTCTGGTTATTGACTGGTCTTCATTATTTAACATTTAGATTTAGGATTGATTTTAAAGGTAAATATTTTGTTTTAAACATTCCCTTTTGAACACAACAACACATTTACTATCCAGGTTCTAAGTGACAATGCCAGTTTCACATCTCATGGAACCCCTCCCTTAGATGCTATGAAAATATTAAGTGTCTATAAAACATACTTGTAATATTTCTGTTTTGACAGGAACATAATGTCTTATACTTAACTGTATTATGTATTCTTGTATTATTTTATTGTAATTTAAATAGACAGAACTGATTATGATATCCTGCCAATGCACATAGCAGATTTCACTAAACAGGCAGGTTGTTCTTTATGGAGTAACAATCCCATATATAATAATATTAGTTATATTTTTGATAACATTGTTTATATGTTTAATTACAAAAAACAGTTTCTAATATTTGAATTTTTACAAACTGGAATTTTATGTTTATAAACTGAAAAAATTCATAGTTAATTCATTGTAAAATGTTGTAGAGATTAACCAAAATCTAAACTATCATCAGTTACCGTACTCATACTGTAATAGGAAGAAGGTGGAAGATTACAAAATGCTGCCCTTAACTAGGGCTTCCATTTTTTGTTTAACTTTCATCTTGAATGTGTGCATCATGTCCCTTCATCATTAATGTAGCATATGCCTCCTAAGTGCATATTATATGATCCATATATTTCTTCAGGTATTATTAGCACCCTTCACAATAATGACAAAAATTGGTTTACTTGGATGTTTGGGGAAAGCTACTTACCTCCACTGTAATAAAAGTTCTTACTAGGGAAAACATTATTTTGAGTAGTAGTATTTTTCTCAATTACATTGGGCTCAAAGTTATTACCATCTCTAACGAAAAAGTGTTAATGAGTTACCATAAGCCGTCCTAGTTTGTGATGTTCATAGGAAATACAGTGATTTACTACATTGGGTAGAAGTAAAAAATAAGCAATGATAGTTGCATCATTTACATGAAATTTTAAAATGTGTATGAGAATTTCCCACTTGTAATAAAAATATGTAATTTTTCACCCTCCAATTGAGGTCCATAGAGAGCTAGATTCCTAGTAAGGGATCAAAAACAATATATTCATAATCATTGACGTTGAAATAGTCTAATACCCCACATGCTTTTATTTGAAATTTGTCATTTTTAACTTTCTGGGAGTTACTCATAGAGGGCCAGAAGCACCAGAATAGAATTAAATGTCAATAACTTATATTCTTGATCAACAAACTCAACACTTTCTTGAAATTTTATAAAAAAAGAATGATTTGGACCCCTTGTATTCTGTTAAGAATGCGAACCCTAGGGTCAGTTAACTTGGTGTGCACAACGTCAAGATATGTTTTGCTTGAAGACATGTATTGGTTTACTCTTTATCATAAGGGAATAATTTTCTACACAAATTATGGTCCAAAAAGCGCTTACAGATGAGGGTTTTTTCGGATCCGTGGCCAAAAATAGGGGGAGTCCCAAAAAACTCGGCAACTTTTACAACTAGGCATCAACAGAAGTCAAAATATATATCATATGGTGAGTTTTCTCATACCAGTGAGTCAAGTGGCACCAGACAAAACAAACTGAAGTGATTTCAAAATGTTCATAAATAATTCTTAAGTTTGACAAGTTTGAAAATCAACTATTAGATTCCACTCCCATATCATGAATCTATTTGGAAAGTCGTTAACGAACACAACCCATTAATTGTAGAAGATTAATTTTGACATTGAAATTGCAGTTGAAATCATGCATTGTGGTTAAATGAGACCAAAACTGAACTCTTTGGCCATGCACACTATTGGCATATTTGGTGACAAAGGAGGATGCTTAAATTCACTTGATCATTGATGCTTTTTGGCTGTTTTGCTGATAGTGGCTAAGATTGATTACATAATGTATTCCACTGAGTACCAGGATGTTTTAGCCTGAAGTTGAAAGTTGGCCTTTGATTAACCTTTTAACTAGATAATGACCGCAAACATTCATCAAAATCAACACAGAAATGATTGCAGTAACACAAAATTACTGTTTTGCAATTAGTATGATGACTGTCATTATATTGAAAACCCCTAGTCTGAATTAAAGCAGGCAGTACACAAGTGTAAACCTAACAGTATCAAGAAATGTTCTGTGTGAAGGAATTGCTCAAAATCCCTCTAAAGATGTTCTTCAGCTTGTCACACAAGATCATTCTATGCTCTACTTAACCAAATATTCATTGCATTGGTAGCAGTAATTTTGAAACCTGTTTTGCCAAAACAAATGATACTTCTTTTTTGAATTTAAAAAAATATATTTCCCTAAAAATGTCTTAACCAAAATATAACTCACTACATTTGTTTATTTTGTACATTTCATGAAGTGCCAATAACTCTTACTTCGCTGTAAGGCTCAGCATGAATTTCACTAATTCCGTATCCTACGTATTATTGAAACATGTTAAGACAGAATTAGAATAAGCCTCCATCTTCATGCATCTCAGAATTGGAAACAGATGGAATTTAACTCCACATCTGGAAGAAAATAAGTATTAATAAAAAGGTTGAATTAAAATGAAGTTTTTGGCTATTGAGCCTTAGACCCTCAAATACAACACAGAAATGAGAGTTGAATTTGTAAAGATTGTAAAGTGTGCCATCGTGTCTAGAATTTTTTCTTTTTCTTGTGTTTTGTTGTATGCAAGAAAAGAACTTACCTACCTTAGTGACAACTATATTTTGTGAGTTACAGCCTATGTTTAAGCATGTAAGAAACATTTCAGTACTGCTCAGAATTATGTCTTGTATGCAGTAATTTGGTTTTCGACTGCTTGGTTTAACTAAAACTTTAAACATCTGTTAAATTGTTTAAAAAGTTGCTTTACTTACTTGTTTATCTACCTATTTATTTATTAGCTTCTGTAAAAAGACAAATTTCCTCAGCAGGAGGGTAGGAAGTCAGTCTATCCAATATTTTTATTTATTTTCATCTGGAAAATGTGAAGTGTTTTAGCTTGATTGTTTTCAATTTCTAATCTCATATCTATACTAATAAAAGGCAAAGCTCTCACTGACTCACTCACTGACTGACTGACTGACTCACTCATCACTAATTGTCCAACTTCCCGTGTGGGTGGAAGGCTGAAATTTGGCAGGCTCATTCCTTACAGCTTACTTACAAAAATTGGGCAGGTTTCATTTCGAAATTCTTCACGTAACGGTCATAACTGGAACCTACTTTCGTATACTGTATACGACCATAGCGGGCAGCTCGGTCGTCGTGTGAGGCGGTTGCGTCTTGCGTCTTGCATCATCACGCCTCCCACGTAATTGAGTGCCTGCCCATATAAGGTAAATATTCGCAGGTGAAGGACTGTGCTTAGCATATTCATAAATGGAAAACCCCTTAAAACTATGGGAAAAACATAAAGACAGCATAGCAGAAGATGTTAGGAGACAGACTGAAAGAGATCATATACGAACAGAAGTCCACCAGTTGTTAAATTTGATCTATAACAAGTGTCTACAGTTGCTTGAAAACTACGTAATTGCTATTGGAGGTCTATCTCTTCATCATTACGGTTTGCCTTCACCTTTAACAGAACTGGCACAACTTACGTCAAATCCTGAGTACTTGAAAGAGACATCTTACAACACTTCGCAATTGGCCAATATAGTCACAAATAACGAGCGGTTGCTAAATAGTGACCAAAAGTCAGTTTATGAGCAAATCATGAGCAGCGTTGCGTCAGCCTCTGGCACGGTGTTTTTCCTTGATGCTCCAGGAGGAACTGGTAAGACATTCCTAATAAACCTTCTCCTTGCAAAAATCCGAGCAAAACGTAACATCGCCATAGCTGTGGCTTCTTCTGGCATTGCTGCAACTCTTCTACAGGGTGGCAGAACTGCTCATTCAGCTTTCAAGCTGCATCTGAACCTCAACCATACTGAATCCCCCATGTGTAATATATCAAAGCAGAGCAACATGGCTGAAGTACTGCGACATTGTCAACTTATTGCCTGGGATGAATGCACTATGGCACACAGAGCAGGTATTAAGGCTTTAGACAGGCCCCTACAAGACATCCGAAACACCAACAAACTTATGGGAGGCTTGACAGTGTTGCTGGCTGGAGACTTCCGCCAAAACCTACCAGTCGTGCCCAGAGGAACACGCGCTGATGAAGTTAAAGCATCTCTGAAATCTTCATACCTATGGCCACAAATCAGTGTTCTTACTTTAAAAATAAACACGAGAGTTCATTTGAAAGGCGATAAAAAAGCCGAGGAGTTCTCTGCTCTTCTGATGAGTATAGGTGATGGCACCTTAATACAAGAAAATCATAAAATAAATATTCCTACAAATCTCTGGCTCATCATGAATACCTTACAAAGCCTTCTTCAACATGTTTACCCCGATCTACGAAATCTCCACCAAAATGACGTTTCATGGTTAAGAGAGAGAGCTATCCTAACACCAAAAAAATGACATGACTACGACTATAAACCACATTTTACTTCAAGAACTACCTTCACAAACAAAAACATATTAATCTGTTGATTCAGTTGTAGAAATAGAAGATGCGGTACATTATCCGGTAGAGTTTCTCAACACTCTAAATCCTCCAGGCACTCCTGAGCATAATCTCATTTTGAAGGTTGGGGCATCAGTAATGTTACTGAGAAACTTACAGCCACCGAAACTTTGTAACGGCACGAGACTTCAGGTCACATCTCTACAAAACATCCTAATTGAAGCAACTATTTTTACTGGCAGTGCCTCAGGTGACACAGTTTTTATTCCTCGCATCCCCGTTATACCATCTAATCTCCCATTTCAATTCAAACGCGTTCAATTTCCAGTAAGGCTCTGCTTCGCAATGACAATTAATAAGTCTCAGGGACAAACACTACAAAAGTTTGGCATTGATTTGAGGCAGGATTGCTTTTCACATGGCCAACTGTATGTTGCATGCTTAAGAGTAAGCTCAGCACACAGCTTGGTCATATTACAACTGGAGGGCCGAACTGACAACGTGGTATACAGAGAGATCCTTAACAAATAATTATTGGCATATTTTCCCTCAGTTTAAAACGGTTTAATTTTCTTCTTAATAAAAATTTTAATGTAGTACTTCACCGCTGCGAAGCGTGGGTATTTTGCTAGTTGTTAATAAGGTAGCTAGTATCTCTCTGTGGAAATTTACTTTTTGTATTTTCCTGTTTTTCCTTTTCTGGGTTGATTTTTTTCTTTGCTTGCATTGGCTGGTTTTTGTGTTTTGAAATGCCCAAAACATTTTAGCACATTAGTAATGTCCGACTCATGTATGAGATACAATGAAAATGTTCTAACATTGACTTCTTGTTGTCTCGTGTCATAATAAGTAGGCATGGCAGAGACTAAGCATGCCTAACAAGAAAGGTGAAATGACTTATTGAAAGAGATATGAGATTCAAAGCAGTGAGAAGCAGAGTGCTGTAGGAACCTCTAAGTCAAGATAACATGTTTGAACCAATTCCAAGAGCAACTGGAAACCAGTGAAGAAAGCAGCAGTGAAACAGACTATATCAGCTAAAGCAGTGAAACAGACTATATCAGCTAAGCATATGTGCTTTTGATTAGCTGTATATATCAAATGTTAGTTCCTGTTGATTGAGTTAACCCTAAAAAAATAACAGCCAGAACGGCACTTTAAATGAGATATTTAATGAAGAAGAGTCTGAATGTAGAAGGAAAGTCACAGAACTGAATCACCGGAAATATGTGTTGATCGAAGGAGAGCAAATCACCTAGTAATCATACAGAAATTGCTCAGTGGCTGATGGTGATAGGATGATAAGATATTCTTCTACTATCCTTTGGACTTCGCCATGACCCTTTAGATTTCTGTGTATATAAGCACTGTTCAATTTTGTTATTTACAGGACATCTGCTAATTTCTTAGTCATTTCCTGGTACATTTTATGCATTACATCAACTTTCTTCTGGCTTATCCTTTGTTTACTTGACCATCTCAGTAGTTTTCTAAAACCAGTTCTTATATTTTCAACTAGCAAAATACCTGCGCTTCGCAGCGGAGAAGTAGTGTGTTAAAGAAGTTATGAAAAAGAAAAGGAAACATTTTAAAAATAACGTAACATGATTGTCAATGTAATTGTTTTGTCACTGTTATGAGTGTTGCTGTCATATATATATATATATATATA
>JANRMT010062843.1:17435575-17470416 GCA_026402145.1 Polypterus bichir lapradei | reverse complement strand
TACTTCTCCGCTGCGAAGCGCGGGTATTCTGCTAGTTGTAAATAATTGTTACTTTTGTACTTTGATTTCATGTCGACAGTTTTCGAAATTGGAACTCGTAAATGGTGAATTATAGCAATTCTGTTTTAAAGTAATTTTCCCTGTTTGTCGGCAAATGACAGATATTTCAACAATTTGACGCTTTTTGTACTCTTGCCAGACGACATGTCGTCAGTAGCAGTGGACCTAGCAAACATTATTAGAGTGATGCTGCTAAATGTAAGGCATGCCTGCAACAGGAATTGAAAAACGCTAAGCTTACGAAGATTTATACCTTTATCAAAACTGAGCAAGGGCCAAAAATTGGATTTTTGTAGCATAATTTCTGGTAATGAATGGGGAATATAACAATTTAGATAATATATTATTTTTTAATCTGCACAAAGCCAGCTATAATTCAGACAAAAATTGTACATTTGTTACACATATGTAATTTCAAATGATGACGTGTATCCAGGATAAGATCTGAATTATGATAATTGTCAATATATCCCCACTTCTCTAAGACATATATTTTAGGATTTCCCTACTCTCAGTCTGTTTTGGCTTAAAATATTTACCCATCTTTCAGATTGTCTTGGATCTAAAATCAATCCCGATTTCTTAATAGCAGTATTTGGAGTAGCACCAGATGCAGTAATGTTATCTAAAAGAAATCCTATAAAGCTTTGCATGACTCATCTTGCTTAATTGGAAGAATCCTAATTCACCTCTCATAACTGTGTGAAAATGAAGTTTTATATTACAGGTAGTCCCTGAGTTAAGGACATCCGACATACAACTTACGAACGGGGCTGCAGCTGCTCCTTCATCTGTCTGAGGGATGCGACGCAGACCCCTCAGTAACTGATGCTTTGTCATCTTTGACCTGGGGACGCTGCAAGTGGTGGCTGGACGGAGGCTAGAGGGGGACGGTTTTGCTGCTTGTGCAGTGTTGTGGCCCTCGGGTGGCTCCGGTTGAAGAATGGGGCAGTGGGGCCTG
Organism: Polypterus bichir lapradei; assembly: GCA_026402145.1. NCBI lineage: Eukaryota > Metazoa > Chordata > Cladistia > Polypteriformes > Polypteridae > Polypterus > Polypterus bichir. Next base: position 17,469,395 of record JANRMT010062843.1, on the reverse strand, counting down.
CACTCCATTAATTCCCAGTGGGCGGCTGGCTGTGCGGCAAGCAGTGACCCAGGGGCCACAGCTACCACTTGTGTGCAGGATGGAGGCTTGATGGAGCGGTTTGCTGCCCGCTCACCATGCCGCCGTAGCTACTGCTCCTGGCTGGACGGAAGCTGGATGGGACGGAGGGGGGCGTTTCACTGCCCGTCCACCACACAGCCTTGCAGTGTCCCTCGAACGGCCGCCCCGTTCATTCTTGATGGGTGGCTGGTGATGCTGTGTGGTGACCCGATTGTGGCTGAACGGAGGCCATTGAGGGTGAATGGGACGGCGGGGGGCAGCATTTAATGGGGACGGTGGTGGGTGATTCACTACCCACCTTTGACCGTACCCTGTTCATTCTCAGTGGGCGAACGCTGCAGGCAGCATACTGTATGCAAGTGGAGGTGACTGTGTGGTAGGCGGGTGGTGAACTGCTCCTCGCCACCCCCATTCATTCTCAAATAGTAAGCCTGCTTGTACTGTTATGTAGATAGCAGGAAGTTGTCTCTTGTCAGTACACCAGACGTGCTGACCTGGGGTGCCTTCCAGCTGTGATAGCGTGTATAGTGCTGTGCAGAAGAACTCATCTTAACCTTTTGCCTTCACCCTTCAACGATGTCTCTGAAACACAAATCTGATGCAAGTGCTGGTGATACAGTAAAGAAGAGAAAAACCATCACCATGAAAAATAAAATAGAAATAATAAAAAGGTCAGAGAGAGGTGAAACTCAATCATTTATTGACAGAGCACTTGAATACAGTCGGTCAGCAATAGCATTTATTAAAATAATGTACCTGTTCCTACTTATCATACAGATTCCACTTAAGAACAAACCTACAGTCCATGTCTCGTACATAACCAGAGGACTGCCTGTATCTTAAATTGGAAAAAAAAATGTAATTCTGTCTCTCATGAACAGGTTAAGAACGTTTTGTAATTTGGCAAGAATGGAATGGCCATCCCGAGTTTTAACCCTACAACTGGATATCTTATTGGAGTTTGCATGTTCATTCCATGTCTGTGTCGGCTTTCCTCTGGATACTCCAGCTTCCTTCCACATCCCCAAAGATGTGCTGGCTTTGTTAATTGCCAGATCCACAATTGCCCTGTGTTTAAGAGTGGCCACCGGCAATGGTGTAGTACTCTGTCCAGAAGCTTTCTGACTTGCATCTAGTACTGCTGTCATAGGCTCCATACCCTGTGATCCAGAATTAGATTAAGTGAGTTTGAGTATGTTATGTTATGTCCTCATATTTTGCCCAGTTGTCATTTTTTATAAACCTATTGTGATCAGTCTTAAATATATCAGTCAGTGGTTCTCAAGTTCATGCTGTGGCTGGAGGTTTTTGTTTCAATCAACTTCTGGTTTAAATTGGACTCCTGTACAAATTAAGTGAGCTGTTATTTTCCAGTTTCAGTGTTTTGGGGTCAATATAGAAATTACTAAACTAAGTTTGGTAAATTTCAATTAAAATGTATTAAGCAATTATATCTGAACAATGTAGTGTTTTTTTCTTTCTTTTTTAATAACTTTTTAACAATCTTTTCATCATGATTTTCATTCTGCTTTTCCAGGTGTTCTGGTTATTTAATTCCATTATTTACGAATTAGTGTGTCTGATGTTGAAGTAGTCTGGGTGTCTGCTGTTCTGGTTTTTAATTGTCATTAGTAGGGTACAATGAAATGAGCATGCAAGAAAGAAAAAAAGAAAAATAATAGAAAACAACAAAAGAGAGTTGCAAATTTAAAGGTGTAGCAGAAATAGAAATATTTCTAAATATGGTCTGCATTTCTGAATGAGAAAAGAGAAAAAAGACCAGTTAAATGAGATGAGTTATTATCAACTATTATCATCGAATGTAAATCTGATTGATTGCAGATCACGTGGAATCCCCAGGACTGACTTCAAGAACCACAGCCTCAAATCGTGTAAAGTGCAATTTAGAAGTAGTATTGCACTTTAAAATGAGCACATTTTAATTTAGAAGAGGGTAACAATGTGAGTATCTGGAATGTATTCTGCACTATGTTGCGTATATTGGTCAGACATGCAAGAATAATGTCAATATACTCTGCACAGTAACAATAAACTTGACAACTGCTGCCCTATCAATAATAATTGTTCCCTGTATTTCAACTGTTAATGCTATAGTTTGTGGCTTTGGCAATTTTGCAAAACCTCAAATTATGGTGCAGTCAGAGAACAACACCTCTTAAAACTGATGGTAGAGCTGTGTTCATTATTCCCTTAGAAAAATGTTTCAAGGTGTCAGTTCTGCACACGTCTATATACACCCTCGGTATAGGAAATACAAGATGCAGGAGCCATTCATCAAATAGGAAATGTTTAGTGTGCTCCAGTGTTTGTTCCTCTGCCCAAAGAGCGAACATGATGTGCTCCTCTCCTATCTGCCCTACATCTCTGCATTATCTGAATGGATCTAGCATAAAGCTATATGGCAAATCTTGAAGAAGGTGTGCTGTCACATTTTACAGAGTCAATGGTGTATATTTCTACCAACACAAGTTTACTAATTGTTTAGTTTCCTTTGTGATTCTGTGAGCATTGTGGAACACAGTGTTTTTTTTCCTGGACCCAACTCCATAGAGACAATATTAATTACAGGAAAAATGCCAATCAAGTCACAAAGTCATAAATCTGTCTGCAGTTTTAATGGCTGTTATGCAGTTTTTAAGTTGTTCACTAATTAATATATATTAAATATTTATGGAGGAAATCTCATAGGTCTGCCTATCTGTGTAGCATTTGTTATAAGAGCCATCATTAAAGTAGCATTCTATGAAGTAAAAATTGATCTAGAAAGTTCTAGTGTTTATTTTTTGTTAGAACAGATAGTTTAGTCAAAATATAACAATACTTACTGTAGGGGAAAAAATCAAATTAAAGAGTTTATGAGCTTTTATAGTTTTATAGTCATAAGGTGCCCTTGTAGTAAAGGACAATTGCATTTGTATTTCTAGGCTGCACTGTGTTTTAAGCTCAGTGCATGTTTTATTACTTTGCTAAGGAAATTATTCATCCTTTTGAATTTTTTTCATATTATATTACAAATTTGAATCATAGTACATTTCTTTCAGCATCCATTTTGTTTTATTAAGTATGCATTAAGGCCTTGTTGTATCATTTATTTTGTTGATGCCCCCTTTACATTTATTTCTTGTGTTTGGCATTTGTATCTGTATTACTGTTAAAAGTAAAAAACAGATATAGCCAAGAGCTATACTGAGTTGTTGGCAATGTCAAAATGAATGGTTTATCTACAGTTCAGATCAGTAATTGCAGAAATGAAATTGCATGCTAAAGTGTTTGCTTCTTCTTAAGGCATTATTTTTCCATCTAACAGAGAAAAATCATTTAATCTTTAAAACCAATCTATTACATCCTATACTTACCAATCCCTCATCACACACTCACCACATAATAATGTGCTATTTTTTAGAAAATGCAAGAAAGCAGGTAACTTCCAGTTGCTAGCAGTATTAATTCTGCCATGTGGGTTATTGTGCCATCATTGAATATGGTTGTTTTAGTTCTGTTTTAGACGATAATGAAAGAAGCAGGTAGATTTAAAAACAAAAGTATTCCCAAATGTGCCAAATGATTTTTAAATTTTTAGCACTATTATTTCTTACAACAGAGATTATTTCTATTATTAGAACTATTAGTATCATTAACTACTATTTTTATTATTATTATTATTATTATTATTATTAGGACTATAGTAACTACAGGGGATAAAATTGATGAGCCACAGCTTGAAGTTATGGGAAAGAGTAGTGGAAGCTAGGTAAAGAAGTGAGGTGATGATTAGTGAGCAGCAGTATGGTTTCATGCCAAGAAAGAGCACCACAGATGCGATGTTTGCTCTGAGGAGGTAGGAATGACAGATGCATTCAAGTTGGAGGTGGGATTACATCAGGGATCGGCTCTGAGCCCTTTCTTATTTGCAATGGTGATGGACAGGTTAATAGAAGAGATTAGACAGAAGTCCCCATGGACTATGATGTTTGCTGATGACACTGTGATCTGTAGCGATAGTAGGGAGCAGGTTGAGGAGAGGACTGAAGGTCAGTAGGAACAAGACAGAATGCATGTGTGTAAATGAGAGGGAGGTCAGTGGAATGGTGAGGATGCAAGGAGTAGAGCTGGCGAAGGTGGGCGAGTTTAAATACTTGGGATCAACACCACAGAGTAATTGGGATTGTGGAAGAGAGGTGAAAAAGAGAGTGCAGGCAGGGTGGAATGGGTGGAGAATAGGGTCAGGAGTGATTTATGAAAGATGAGTATCAGCAAGAGTGAAAGGGCCTAAGAGGAGGTTTATGGATGTGGTGAGAGAGGACGTGCAGGTGCTGGGTGTAACAGAGCAAGATGCAGAGGACAGAAAGATATGGAAAAAGATGATCCACTGTGGCAACCCTTAACTGGAGCAGCCAAAAGAAGAAGATTTTCTTACAAGTGTATATTTATAAAATTAACTCAAAATGTTAGGTTCATTAGCCTAAACCTTTTAGAATTTTGTAGCTCTGATGCATTATAAAAAAAAAATTGCAGGGTCTAGTGATTCTGAATTGTGAAGCAGTGCAGCCTTATGTTCAGTGGTATTCAAAAGTATTCAATCCCCTTGAAAGTCAACATAATTTTCTGCATGATAAAAGATTTGTATATGTATTTATCCATTCAGTATTTTAATGTGAACACTTATGCAGTAACAATACATTTCCAATAAACCATTTTCTGAAGATATTTACCTGAAGTAGAAAAACTCAAAAGTTAGTGTTTGCATGATTATTTAAACCTCTGTGCTTCAGAAACTCCACAGTTACACGAATGACAAATTAATCACAAACAACACAAAGGTGACAGACATTTGACCATAATTAAATATACTTAGGTACTACTTATGAGTCCTTTATATCTCTCTGGATGTAAAATGCACCCTTTGTAAGTGCCATAGTCTTTGTTGGACAATCACTGCAAAAATTAGCATTCTGCGGATATGAGTAACAAAGTCATTGAAATGCAGAAGACAGGAAATGGCTACAAAAATATATTCAAGTTTGAATGTCTTATTAAGCACTGTTGGATCCATTATCAGAAAGTGGAAGGTTCATCAAAGCACCCAGACTTTTACTAGAACAGGCCATCCCTCAAAACTAAACATCAGTGCAAGACGTCGACTGGTGAGAGAGGCTACTAAAAATCCAACCATCATTCTCAGAAGTCTGCAGTTCACTTTGACTGAAACTGGAATGAAGGTGCAGGAGTCATTAATTTTAAGAGCTCTCCATAGAACAGGCCTCTATGGGAGGGTAGCAAGAAAGAAGCTATTCTTTAAGAAGGTGCACACAAAAGCAATTATGGCATTTGCAACAAAACATGAGAAAGACCCAGTTAAGATGTGGGAGACGATTTTATGGTTGGATGAGACTTCAAAGAGCTATGTGTGGCGTAAAACTAACACTGCCCATGAATAAAGAAACACCTTACCATCAGTGAAATATGGTGATGGCAGTATCATGCTATGGAGATGTTTTCATGTGTTGAGACTGGGAATCATGTCAGAGTTGAAGGACAATGGATGGACACAAATACCGCACAATATAGCAGGAGAACTTCCAGTCTGCTATGAAACTACGTGAACATGACAGTGACTGTAAGCATAAGGCCAAAGTGAAAATAGAAAAGTGAATGTTTTGGAATGGCTAAGTCAAAGCCCTGATCTTCACTCAATTAAGAATCTGTGGCACTATTTGAAAACTACATTCCAGAGGCACTATCCCACCAACCTAGAAGATCTCTATAAATTCTGTGAGAAGAATGGGTAAAATTTCCTCCTGAATGGTATGCAAAACTGGAACATACTTACCCTAAAAATGAAAGCTGTTATTGCAGCAAAAAGGTTCTTGACAAAGTTCGTAATGTGTAAGGCTTGAATACTTAAGCAAACATAGCTTTTGAGTTTTTCTTACTCAGTTAAGTATCAACAGAAAATGACTTATTTTGACTTTGGAAATGTGTTGTTACATTGTAGAAATACTGACTGGATAAATATTTGTGCAAATATTTTATCAAGCAGAAAATTATGATGATTTTCAAGGGGATTGAATATTTTTGCATGTCCGTGTAGATTCATTACTAGTTTATACAAACTTGGAAATACACAATAGCAGACATTACTCCACATCTGTTCCATGATATTTGGGAGGAGTAAGAATTTTTTCCTGACTTTAAACACTGACCTAGAATTTTTTAATGCTGTACTGTAAATTAACAGTAACAGTAAAGTATAGCTGCAAATCATTTCATTTACTTTACTGGCTGAAGTGATCAGTTCCCCTACTGTTTCGTCATGTTTTCCTGCGTCTTTTAGCTTCTCAAAGATAGGGATAATGAAGGTAATTGATGACTATAAACTGGTGCAACATCAGCGTGCCTTGCCTCCTATTCAAGATTTATTCCTGCCTTGCACGCAGTAATTCCAGGAAATTCTTCAACTTTTTACTGTGGTAAGTGGTCTAGTGATGCCTGTTAAGCAATTTCTAATTAATAAAAGAAGGCCTTTATTAATCAGAGACACTTAGGATACCATGGGTTGAGAGCATCATTCATGTAATTCCATATATTTATATGTTTGTTCTATTATTTCCCAATATTCACGAATGTTTTCCACTTCCCATTTTACTCATTTTATTAAGGTGAATGCCAACACTTAGTAAAATATACAAACTCCCTAATTAGTATTCATATAACACTAATGCCTAGAGAATACTTTTAAGGCAGTTCTTCTTTGGTCAGTGAAATTGGGTGTACGTCCTCTCTGTTGTTCCTTTTCTCTTGCACATCTTTCATGTGACTGGTAGGCACAGGCATTTTTTTTAATTTTAGTGGTATGTGGTGGCTCTGTTGTGTATACTGAGATTACTGAAAGGAAAGCATCCCAGAATTTGAGGCATCAGTTCTGACACCTCATTGCAGTGGTTCCCCTGTGTTTTCAACTCATTTTGCTCAAGGGGAAAGTTGTGACACATTGTTTTCTTTTTTTCCTCAGTGCAGATTTGTAATCTTGGCTAAGTCTTAATTGTTTACTAGAGCTGATGAATTTCCTAAATATGGGAAATAAATTGATGTGTTTTTCCTCTTCTCCAAATAGGTGTTTTTATGTTTATCAGGCCAGGTTTCCAAGGTAGTCACTTATTAATATGACCTCAAATTTTTAATAAAAACTTTATTAGGTGTTTATATGTGGGTGTAAAGCTGCACCAAAACAAATATGAAAAATGTTAGAGTCGAAGGCCTTGCACTGAAGATTACTAGTAACATAACATTATCCAACACACTAAATGCAGCTCATGGTCACTGATAATGGGAGTGAGGTTGGGAGGCACGGCCTATCCTGACAGCATTAGGTGTAATGCAAAAATCAACCCTGAATGGAGAACTGCTCACATTGGCTGTTCACACATTTAGTGCCAGTTCAGAATTATGTAATCTTAAATACGTCTTTGTGGAAAACTCGAGTACGCAGGGAGGTAGCTCACAGACATGAAGAGAAAGCATGAAGCAATAGCACTAACAAATAATATCAGCTTGCAACTCCCAATTGACATAGTATTACCAAAAAATTATGCAGGTGTTTAAAAATCGTAATTTTTCACCTTAAAGGCTGCAAGAATGTTTTGATATTTATTTGACTTAATGTGTGTTGCAATGTTTATTCACACCAAATGGTCTTATATTTTAAGTTTGACTGGCATAAAAAGTAATTCATAGCTGCACCTGCTGCAGAGACAACCAGCAATCTCTGAATTCATCTGTGATGAGCAACAGTAATTGCCTCTAACAGACAAGGGCCTCCATGTCTCTGTGGACCAGCAATAATAGCTATTATGCTGCTGGCAGCTTTCACCAATGATTAACAGCTGCATTTTAGCTTCTTTGTCGGCACAACCCAGTTAGTAAAATAATAACTACTTTTATGTTAATACTCCAGAGTACAAGCAGCATTTCTGTGATTACCTACAATTGATAGGCAGCCTTTCTGATTTTCACATGAGCTTGGCAAATTTCAGTTCAGTAAATTAATTGTTTAGAAACTGGAGTTCTATAGTATTTTCATTAGATTAAGTTCTTTAGTTTATTTGAAAATTAGTTATGCAAAAAAGCAAAAACTAATGCAGTGCTGATGCAGTTGATTTTTGGGATTATTAGGGATATCATTTGCTTCCTGTAAAAAGAGTTGGACTGAGCAAAAATGAAAGTTTGTTCAACCTGTTATCAGAAGACACTAGAGCAGTGATAGTAAAGAATGAGCATGATTAATTAGACTGACAGATGTGTGCAACTCTAAGAAGTGTGAAGTACTTTTATATGAAATATGACAGAAGAGTCTCATGCTGCTACTAAATGATCTGTAGTTTCAAAATGTTTCCTTACTGAAGTGAGCTAACCATCATTTCTCTGAACTTGAAAAATGAATGCACAGAACTTTGTAATATAATCATTTCTTTAGTCAATAATTTACACATAGGTACAGTCTGGACTGAAACACATGTTACAGCCAAGCTGTTACCTGCTGTCATTTATGAAAGCTTATTTTGTTCATTCTGTCTGCAACATACATGCTGTTCATTTACTCCGAAAGGAGATATCCATCCATCTAGTCTGTTTCATATTTTTACAGCCTAATAAAAAGTATGTGTTATATTTTTATCAATGTTGTATTTTAGATACTAGGTTTCTTTGGCTTTTAAGTATAAAGTAGCTTTTAAATCTGATACAAAGCACTTGATGCCAGTGACATTTCTTAACCACTATATTTTCAGCAGTTTTATGACATGCATTGTGTTTTGTAACTTTGACAAAGAAAAAGGGGTTGTTGTGGAAGTCAATAGTTTTCTCGTGAGACAAAATGGACTGACATTATTTTAGCCATTGTTTATAAAAAAAAAAAGGCACAAGACTGTTACGTAAAGAGGATAATTGGAATAGGAGTGCAGAAGATACTGGATGAAAATGATTTCAGATACCATGGCAACAATGGATCTCCACTAAGTGAGGCTAAAACTTTAGAATATCAGGAAAGGGAATTTTGACGTCCTCCATCCAATTGGGGAACATTAATTTAATTACAATTAGTCCAATTGTGATTCCATGTTTTCTGTAATAAGTTATGGTAGTCTATGGCTGTGGATCATGGCATGCTAAATTATGTTCAAGGTCAAGCTTAATCTCATGTGTTTACAACAGTTGTTTGGATCTACGTTGCATGCATTTGAATAGAACCTTTTATATCACAACAAGTATGAGGGGGAACCCAAAAATAACCACCACTGGTGGAAACATTTTTAGAATTGCTGAAGAGGAAAGTTGTCCAGTGCCTGCAGCGATTTTTCTTTGATTTCCTCCATGGTGCAAAAATGCTTTCCTTTGAGTTCTTTTTTTCTTATGGGAACAACAAAAAGTCGCGCGGAGCAAGATTAAGTGACATTTCCCCTCGTTTGAAACGCGAAAACCACTCGTAGACCTGTGTTTTACTTAAAGCTTCCTCTTTAAAAGCAGTTTCAAGCATCACTACAGTTTCAGCAGCTGTTTTCCCTAAGAGAAAACAAAATTTAACGCAGACTCGCTGCTCTTTGTGATGGGTGATCACCCATGGGAAAACCGTTGGGACAAGTGCATTCATTCACATGGCGAGTACTTTGAAGGAAGCTAAAGCTTCAGTAAGTAAAAATTATTTAAACAATTTTTTTTCAACTCTACTTATTTTTGGGTATGCCCTCATATATTTGTAGAACACAAATCATTAGGACACCAGCTGCCAATTTCAATATAAAAAACAAATTAACCTATCTCTTTGTGTTATATGTTTATTATTTACTATTCTGTACAGGCATGTGTACAAAGGTGGTCTCAAAGCACTGTACATAAACTCACATTTACACAAACATGTTAATATGCTACTGACCCTACTTTCTAAAATGTCAACTCACAGTAGGCCTGTTTCATGTCTAGAAAATGAAATAAAATGAAAGTGTCTAGGCCTTTTCACTTCAAATGAGAAACTAGTCCTCTCATCTAACAGCCTTTTTATCACAATATTTCAGAATGCTTAAGTAGGAACACAAAGCTGGAGACCTCTACTGCCAGTCTTTAGCATAACAAATTCTTCCCCTGCATTAGTACAAGTATTGTCTCACACTTTGAAAAATTAATTTGTAGAAAATAAATGTATATACATTTTATAAATTGTGTTAAACACTCTCCCTGAGCGCTATTAATAAAAAACTAAATTGGGAATTACAACATATGAATGTAACATTGAACATTTTTGTGTGTATAATGATAAAGCAGACTGCACACAGTATGAGAAATGCTTTTAATGTCTTATTCTGTTAGGCATGATCAACTTTGGAGAAAGGGGAAGGTTAGCAAGTTACATTGTAAACAAGAGATGTAGATAATATGGTGTTTGTAGACTGTAAGACCTGATTAGTGGAAGGCAATTTGCTGTTTGATTTTATAACTAGGTACTCTTTGGGGTATAGATAGATAGATAGATACTTTATTAATCCCTTGGGGAAATTCACATAACATAGAACAAACTTTCATGTTATTTAGGTGAAGTCATTGGAACATTTTTAAAAGGCATATGGATAAAATGAGACAACTTTATTATTAACACACTAAACGTGTGATGGCTTAAACTTTCTCCTATTCTTTCTTATTCCTCCCATAATTTGCTCTATAGCAGGGGTCCTCAATCACGGTCCTTGAGGGCCGCAGTGGCTGATGGTTTTTGCTCCAACCCAATTGCTTAATAAGAAGCACTTACTGCTCAAATAACACTTCTGCTTCACTTTAGTTGTCTCATTTGTTACGATTTTGAACCCTTATTGCTTATTTTAGTTTCAAACAGCTGTATTCTTGGTTTTTAATTGCTCCTAATTAGCAATAACAGGCAAATGACAAAAGAGACCAGCATTTCTCCATTGAACTTGTTACCATTTACACCTGTGTATATTTATCATGCACTACTGGGTTTAATGAAATACTTGGAAGGAAGGTGAAGAGAAAAATGTGAAGGACTGAGAATTACTCATCCATTTTAGCCTTCAAATCATGGATAATATCCTTGTAAAGGGGAGCAAAATCTAGGATATGAGAATTACCTGACATAGCAGAGTTAAAGCACTAACAAGCCATGAAATTAAATTATCACCAAGAATTGCTTTCTAATTAAGCAACCAGGTTAGAACAAAAACCTGCTGCCACTGTGGTCCTCCAGGACTGTGATTGAGGACCCCTGCTCTATAGGAACAGGTGCACCTGCCACCCAAATATTATATTTCACCTTTCTCACAATTTCCAGTCCTCTGCCAACTTACCCAGTTCTCCATTCTGCCAAAACCCACACTATAATGTCCACACCACTACCTCCATAATCTTTCAGTAACATGGTCTTTTGTCTGTCCTATAACACATCCTTGGCATTAGTCCAATCCATATCTTTTTCTGCCATTGCTAAGACAGTGCCCAGTCCTTGGTCATTTCCACTGTATTCCATAAATCCACATCATACAAACACTAGTCCTCTGATTTTTTTGAAGTTTTGCATCCCAGTTTATCATTTACGTCCCACCCTAATTTTATTGTACACTTGCTGCCAGTCTGCCAAGTCCTATGCAAGTTTGCTAGGCTTACCTCACCTGGGCACACATTCTGCTTTAGATGACTTAGGCTACTTTCATGCCTCTATGTTCAGGCTGGTTGCATTTTTAGAAAGATATTTTAGGTCTTGTACCCCCATTGTGTCCACAATGCTTTGACACTTTGAAACAACAAACAGGGAAAGCAAAAAAAAAAAACATTGCTTACTTCATATCCAGTTAGCCAACTCCATTTGTCATAACAAGAGTGGAAAAAGTCAGTGTTTAAGCTTGTCCTCGATCATTTGCCTGCTGCTGAATTCTTAACTCATGTTGGTCTGATCCAAGCTACTTTATCTTCTTTTATTCTTCAATTGAGTAATTTATGAAGGGGTATTTCATTAAAGAAATACCAGAATTTTGTTTTGATTTCTGAAGTTCCGCTTAAAGTTGCCATTTCCCTTAAGTTGCACTCACTTATCAGTAGTTACGTTAATAAAGGGTGTTAACTTGAAATAGTGCATTGACAATTATGCAGTCATGTTAGATTAAATAAAAAAAAACAAAAACAATACTAATTCACTCCCAATAAATGTGGGAGTGTCCGGGGTGCAGAGGGCTGTGTCCCTGGGGAAGAATCTGAAAGCAACCAATTAAAGGGCAGTCTCCCATCACCTACTTGTGAAAAGACCAAGGACTTGCATACACTCTTAGCTGAACATTGCCCTTCACTCAGAAAATATAGGTATTCACACGTAAGTTAAACCAGTACAGTTCGGAACCAGTTTTTAATGGATATTGACATTCACCGACACCAGGCATGTTGTGCAATGAAGCAAATTTATTTCATGATTATTTTTCATTACCTGATTAATTTAAGTAAAGTTTCTAAAATATTTGGAGGGTGCAGGCGGTGCCCCAGCGTCCCACATTATAAACCACCACTGATGCTCATTCTATGTTTTACCTTAATGACCCCTTTTATTAACATACCAGTGAGTAAAGACAACTCTTTAAGAATCTTTCAGAGGGGACTCCATCCAATGTACCTGCCACCAACCCATTTTTTTGATCAACTGTCATTGTGTCAACACAATCCACATTTCACCGTACCAGCACCTTTTGTTAACATACTAATGAGTACCAGCAACTCTTCAAGTAATCTTCACAAGATAACCCTAACCACTATTAGACACACCCCCAAATATCTGATTGAATGTTACTCCATCAACACAGAGTATCAGTAGAAATGTGGATCCACTTCCAAGTACTGGGTAACAGAATCTTAATCCAAATGCTCTTTGAATCCTTACTGTTTCAAGTGTTTGGTTTTTTTTTTTAATCTACTAATATGTGTATTGGTGAAGTCTTAAAGGAATGCATTTGTAGTTTTTATGCTTGCTCTGCTTTCCCCTGACAAGACAAGTTAGTAATGAATAGACCGAATAAAGGGGATCTAGCAAATCCCTAAAAACATCTGAAGGGTTTATGGCCATCTGGAATAGATGCATTTTTCCATTGACAACACTAAAAAAAGTGCACCAAAACATGCTGTGACATTAACTTGAGATTAGGAATGAGATTGATTTGAAATATGTGCATACTTGTGAATTTCCCCTTGGGATTAATAAAGTATCTATCTATCCATCCATCCACTTAATGGATGACTACATTTGGTGTTTCTTAGTCCAAATGGTCAATATTCCCTGCTTTCTAGGACTGTATCTCACTTTTCTGAGCCCTTACCAAAGGAATTTGTGGTAAACAAAGTAGACAGAGCTGGCATTTGTAATATAAAGTACTATCTTAACACCTGAAGACTGTTTAAAGCATTTATTTTTAGTTTTTTAATTATTTCATTTATCTGTGTCACACTCCTTTTCTTCTAGCTGCACTCATGTTGTTATAACTTTAACTTTCCATTCGGAAAGAGAGATTGATGAAGACACCCGGTCTCTCCATTACCGCTGCACATAATGCTTTGGAATGTCAGTTCCCAGTGTGTCCACAACAGTGTGTTCCACAGTGATCCAAACTCAAGACACAGCGATACAGCATATGTTATAAGAATAAAAGAAAGGATTTTTATTCTTCCCAGAGCACGTCTTTACAATCACCTCTTCAAGACCATTTGTACAAGCACAGTAAATCCAGCAATTATACATAAATCAAACAATTATAAATAAATCAAACAGTTTTTCCTAATTCTCCGCTAAGCATATCCCACGGCCTCTTGACTCCTTTTATGTCGCACCTGGGAATGCTTCCGGTGTCATGGTATGTGCTTGGGGAAGCACTTCTGGGCCATAGAAAAAGTATGAAGATCCTTCCCCAACAGCACTCTGTTGATTCCCAGGGATCCTGACAGAGTTGCACTTCTGGACTCCAAGTCCCAAGCACTACTGCAGGTGTCTCGATTGGGTTACTATACAAGGACCACTGCCATCTATTATATGGGTAATGGAACCAATCCAATTTATTTATTTTTTTGCTTTCAGATTGTCTTATGCACATCTTGATTTGTTCTGGAAGTGTATTGTTGTTTCATTGTTCAGTTTTGAAGGCTTACTCTTGATTCCAGATATTTTGTGCAATAATTGGAATGTGTGCTAGTGACTTATGTATTATCATCTCAGTGAACAAGCCAAACGTCTGGATTTTATCTTACTTTATACGTAGTAGTGCCATTGTCAGTCGAATGGTTCTTATTTACTTTCAGTATGGTATTGCCACAAATGGTCATCCGATACTGATCAGATTTATTTTTTTTTTGTGCTTACCATTAAAAGTGTTATGTATAATTGATTTACTGCTGATTTGCACCCATGCCACAAACCAGTTTGTGCTCTGAGCCAGGCACTTTTATCATATGCCTTCAATATTATGTACCAAGCCTAGTGCTCTCAGAAGGGGCAGGAGGCTCTCATATGTAAAAGTGTGGCTCTCAGGGAGCTACAGTATTTTATTTTCTGTACAAGTCATGAACAATCTTGCACTGAATCCCTTCTGGTTTCAGATTGGTTCCTTAATAAACTAAGGTCTCAATATCTCATTTCTGAACTTGAAAAATGATTGTACAAACCTCGATGGTATAACCGCAGGACCACAAGTTTTCTGGAGTTTATTTAATTGGAAGTAGTGAAATAACTATCACATGGTTGACTACCATTTAGAAAAAAATAAATAAATTAATTTACACTCTGAATGCTGCAACTGTTTGAATCAGGAAACTACTATGACACATACAAACATATGTAGGATATATGTTATTAATATGAATATTAAACACACACAGATACATACAGTATAGTACATGTATTTACTGAAATACAGGACAGGTTCATACCTAAATATGGAATTAGTAGAAAATAATAAAAAAAAAACTCCACAGTAAGTTAATAAAGAGATTAAAAAGAAACTACAATAAGTTAATAAAGAGATAAAAAAGAAACTACAAAGGAAAAAACAGCTGTATAAGTCATATAAGACTAATAACTGCAATTTGAATCCCAGGGCATATGAGAGCATGGGGGCAACCATTAAGGAAGGATAAAAGGGAAGCTAAAAGACAATTAGAGAGCAATGTAGCAGATAAGTTGAAAGATGACCCAAAGAGATTCTTTCAGTATTTTAGTAGTAAAATAACATTCAAGGAGGAGGTAAAGTACAATAGGAGTTGTAAAGGGGAATTACAAATATAGACTGTGAAAGTACAGATGCTTTAAATTTTTCTGAGGTTTTCACAAGTGATGAAGTAGATAACTTCCCACTGGTAAAAGGGATACTGAGTGATTTGGAAATCGTAGGGGGAGAAATACTGCTTAGATTAAATAGGCTAAAACCAAACAATTCTCCAAGACCAGACTGTATTTACCTTTGAGTTCTTAAGGAGATTAATGAGCACATATATAAACCCTTGATTAGTGCTGGGAGGTATGATCAAAATTCTATATCACAGTATTTTTTAAAATTGTACCGGTTTCACGGTATTCAACAGTATTTTTTTCCATGCAGGAGATAACCACATTTTCAACTGCAATTACTGCAGTAGACTGGCTAAGAATAACCTATTCCACTGTCACGCGAATTGTACATTGTACAAAAAAACCTCGGACGGTCTGGCTGCGCAGTGTGGCGGCAGCCAAGACGGAAGTTGGCAGAAAGCAGTTCATGCTTCAAAGGCTCCACCAGCAACGCCCGTAAAGGATGAGCCGTGGAGACGGAAGTTGGTGTGCTGCGATCAGGCAAGGAGAAAGACCTCTGTTTTAACGGATTTATTTATTATGGATTTTATCCCCACGTTTCACTGGTTTTATGGATTTACTATTTATTTATATGGGTACTATATTTTTCTGAACACTGCACAATGGACACTTCTGGTTTTACTTTTGACTGTTTTTAACAAAAGCACTTGAGCACCATCCCCTGGCTTCAATGAGATTTCTCAGCTCATCTCAGTCATAACTATCGACGATGTTGGTTCAACAGACTCCCATGTGGGAAGAGGGAGTCTGTAAGGGGACTGGCATCGTCACATTATTACACAGTAACCAGGTACATTACACAGTATTGAAAAAAAATAAAACAAGTACAACTTGGCTTGCAGTATTATCCAATAGTATAGAAACAGTATTCACACATTTGAACATAATGGTCCACATTCGAACTTTTAAAACCAAAGTATCTTCAGACAACAGACATGGCACCTTTTTTCGTCAAAAGTTCTTCTGTGTCATGTTCAATTTTATCATCTGCTACAGCTTCCATTTAGGAATGTTCCCTGTCCATTTTCACAGCTCAATACCTCCACTAATGCATGTACTCTGTTGCATGCCTGTTTAGCGGTGCAGCAGTGAAAAAGGTCCCCCCCTTAAACAGTTACCTGATGAGCCACATACCAAACGTTGTTTAGGCTATTTAAACCGGTGTTCCGGCATAAGAAAAATCCATATCATAACAAAAATAAAAAATGTTTTTTGGTATGAACCGGTATACCGCCCAGCACTACCCTTGATGCATATTTTTAGGAAGTCATTGTGCACTGGATAAATTAAGAAGGACTGGAAAATATTATCCTGTTATGTAAAAAGGTTAATCAGGCAGATCCAAGTAACTATAGGGCAGTAAGCTTAGCGTGCATCACAGGAAAATAATGACTGGCATGTTCTGCAATATTGATTTTTCACTTTTAAGCTGCTGCAGTGCAGTCTTTAGATAATGTTAGTCAAACTTTGATCTAGAATTCCTGTTGTTTCCGGTTTTCAGTCTAAACAATTTTATAGTTGGGCCTGTTCTTATCAAAAATCGAACTTTATTTTATTAGTTGCCTTTTTTATTCAAAATATTTTGTTAGAAAATCTGACAAAGTGTGACTAGTGTTGAGTAGGAAAAAATGTAGGTGTTTTTTACAGTCCCATTTAATAATCATCATTTTATTGTATTATTTTTATGACAATGGTGTGGAATTGTTAGGTGCTTCTGCTTCTAAAGGCTAGAGTTCAGGTTGGATTATTATTTTTTTATTTCAGAAGTATTTGGCATGGTTGATTATAACACTTATTATAACATCGTCCTAAATAGGTGATTATAGTAGACCCCCCGCGAAGACGTGATACAGGGTTCGTGGCCTCAGTCGTTCACGGATTTTTCCTTAGAGCCTAACTAATAATTGTTAGTGGAAACCACAAATATCCTCCGCAATTTTGTATGGCTTTTTTCGTGGCAATACTGTACTGTAGAGAGAACAGGAAGCAACCGTAGAGGAAAACACGGCTTGGGATGGTGAAAGTAGCCAATAGAATTTGAAACTGCATTTCCCAGCAGTCCCTGCAGTGGCTCTAATTGGTCTTCTGCTGAGGGTGCAGGGGCTGTTGGGGTCAAAGGATGTCAGTGCGGCTTTTGAGAAGGGTGCTGGTGACCAAAAGAAAAAAAAAGTTTTTGTGATTTGTGTTTCAAGTTCCTGTCTCTCTGCCTGCCTTCTGTTGGGTTACCTGTATTTATTCGTTTTATCGTGGATCGTTTTGTGGTTGGGGTCTGGATTGTCTGCTGTCTGCCTGTGTACATGAGGACTGTAAGTGGATTCATTGCAATCCTGTGAAGAAAGGAGCACTCCTGAAACCGTCCACCCGTCTTCACCATTTCAGGAACTACCGGTAGGACTATCTTTACATTCCCATTTAAACGTGTGGCTCTCTGGACTATATTTTCATCATTACATTTCATCCGTTGCCGTTTTTCATGGACTTTATTATGTATGTTTTGTTGGTGCTTTGTTGTATTTAATGTATAATCGCCACAAGGGGAACAGGGGTGGTATCGTTGTTTTCATTTGTTTTCATTACATTCTTTATTTGCTGTTTGATTACTGGTTTGCTTTGTTTTTGTCTCCTCCATAAAAATAAATAAATCACCGTCTTCTCGACGGTGTGAATCTTAGTGGCACCAAACCGCTACAGTGTTACTCATTTTTCCATGCTGCTGATTGACTGCTGCCCTGTGACACATCTCCAGATGAGTGTTCTCGTGTTTTCCGTTTTGTTCTTCTTAACCCTTAAACCGCTGCAACTGGCTATAGTTGTTTCCCAGTGCCATTTGCCAGCACGTAGGCACCGAGTATATTCAGCGATGTACATTCATTGAACGCTGCAACCGGCTATAGTTGGTTCAAAGTGCAATTTACCAGCATGCCGGAGCTGATCAGTCACTGCCGTACATTTGTTGAGCAGCCAGCCTATGACCACTGCAGCCTCACTGTCTTTGGGATTGAGCTGCTGCACTAGACTAGCCTACCAGCTTCCACGTTTACCTCTGTGTTGGCTCAGTGATTTATTGAATTTCATCAATAGCATCAGTTGCACCTTCTACATATTGTTCCAATAGTTTTTTTAAATAGTTTTTACAGTTCATTGGCAGTGTGTAAAATGATTAGTGTTGCAGTAATTGTGATGCTCTTTGCATGAAAAAAAATGTGGTCCATTAAAATTTCACTTTTTCTTTGTGAATTGTGACGTTTATTTAAAAAGTGCAGCAAAAAAGTATTTGGCGTCCAGGGGTGCATTAACCCCCAAGTATGTGGCAGTTTAAGGGCTAAAGCCCCAAGATACCATCGAAACGCCCTGCACCTTCTAAGGCTTCTGGCAATGAAAATGCGCTTGCATGAATCACAATACATATAACAGTAACATCAGTATTTTACATTCTAGCACTATGCGGGTGACGTATCAGTACAGTACTGTATAGTAGACGGGTTTACCTTTAAATTCTTTTTTTTAAGTAATGTATTAAGCTGAGGTTGAAATGAAATTAAAGTGTTTTGGGGGCATATTTAGGGTTTAAACTATAAAAATAGGCATTTTTTTAACCACATCCATAATTTGCTGTTTTTCACAATTAGAAGGTGCTCTAGGAACGTAACCCCCGTGAATTTTGGCGATGTACTGTATTAGCCTAGTCATTAATAGGGTGGGTACTTTTTTTATAGATCTTTGCAGAGCTAAGTTATTTTTGTTGTTTTTCCTTACTCCTTGCCCATCATGTTGCTCCATGGAATCCCTCAAAGATGCATCTGTTGCCTTTTTGTTTTTCACTTTTTTCGTAAATATTGTTTAAACTCTTTCAAATCATTTATGTTGTCTTAAGCTATCAAGGATGTGCAAGCATCCTTCAGCTCTCTTTAGGGTCTTAGGTGTACCTTTAAATTGATACCTTATGTAGAAATGACAAAAGAAATGTTTATTACTTCTGTAGAAAATGTTTTGAGATGTACTTCTGGATTTATATCAACTATATTTGCAGCAACTGGGCTACTCCTGCCTGGTTTTGATTGTCAATTTTTATTTATTTATTTATTTATTTATTTATTTATTTATTTATTTATTTATTTACATAAATGATTGCTGTGTCTGTGCCACACATTCCTTGTGTGTCATATGGTCTATTCAAACATAACTCATGTGGACTGGGGTGGTATATTTTTGTTTGTTAAGCAATCATTGAAACAAGTTTTGACAGCTGTGAATGGTCTTTAATTAACAGCTGAACTTTACATTGCAGGACTGTTATTCCAACAAATTGCTAAGGATACAATTTTCTTTTATGAATATTTGCTGAATACGATTCCATCCAGAAATCTATTTTAAAGTCTTGCTTTCATGCAGTACTGTACACAAGTAAATTATATTAAACTGACCAAAAATGATTTAACTGTCAGAACTGGCTTCAGTAAGCCATCTCCAAACCCAACAAAATTAAAATATTTCCCTACTTCAAACAGCTTCAGGTAGCAAGCAACTTCCAAAGCACAGATACATAGAAAGGCAATGCTGAGCAATTGACATCAGTACTGTAAACTCCTTCAGTGTTAAATGAGAAATGTCTAAAGTTAATTAAAATATGTCCTTTCCACATAGTAACAAATACAGTCATTCCTTGCTCTTCACCACAACCGTAAAATCAAACTAACATATTATATGTTATATCAACTGTAGTGTAGTGGCTACCTTTGCCATTCAGACATACTTAGTAAATGTCTTGTGTATAAAAAAAAAAAATCTTAGTACAAAAATAAAAAAACTTATATATATATATATATAATAAAACATAAAAGACATCAGGATGTTAAACTCAGGATATGCGCTTGTTTAAGAGCATCTTCATGAAAAGCACCTTTGCTACACAAATTATACTTTTATTATTTAATTAATTGGATTCAAATTTTCAATTTCTGGAAGTGGGACATTCATATTAACCCATGTTTAAATGGTAGAGTTTGAGGTGTACATACAGTGGGGTGAAATTTTGATAGCTTTAAGTACTTTTCAAATTAATAAAGATAAAGTTGCTGCCACCATAAAAAAAATTATAAAATCAAAAATCCTGTTTAGAATAATTGGACTCTTAAAACTAAGATGGTATGTTCCTTCCTTTATAGTTTGTTTTTAGCTTTTAATAAACTGCTCAAAAAATTAAAGGAACATTTTGAAAACACATCAGATCTCAATGGGAAAAAAATCCTGCTGGATATCTATACTGATATAGACTGGGTAATGTGTTAGGAACAAAAGGGTGCCACAACGTTTGATAGAAATTAAAATGATCAACCTACAGAGGGCTGAATTCAAAGTGGAAAAATGATGTGGCAGGCTAGTCCATTTTGCTGAAATTTCATTGCAGAAACTCCTAATCGTACTCAGTAGCTTGTATGGCCCCCATGTGCTTGTATGCATGCTCGACAACGTTGGGGCATGCTCCTAATGAAATTATGGATGGTGTCCTGGTGGATCTCCTCCCAGATCTGGACCAGGACATCAATGAGCATCTGGACAATCTAAAGTTCATCCTTCAGGAACTGCCTGCATACTCTCACCACATGAGGCTGGACATTGTCGTGCACCAGGAGGAACCTAGGACCCACTGCACCAGCATAGGGTCTGACAATGGGTCCAAGGATTTAATCCCGATACCTAATGGCAGTCAAGGTGCCATTGTCCAGCCTGTTAGAGGTCTATGTGTTCCTCCATGGATATGCATCCCCAGACCATCACTGACCACCCCCAAACCAGTCATGCTAAACGATGTTACAGGTAGCATAACATTCTCCATGGCTTCTCCAGACCCTTTCACGTCTGTCATATGTGCTCAGGGTGAACCTACTTTCATCTGTGAAAAGCACAGGTCACCAGTGGTGGACCTGCCAATTCTGGTATTCTATGGCAAATACCAATTGAGCTCCATGAATGCCAGACAGTGAGCACAGGGCCCATTAGAGGACGTCAGGCCCTCAGGCCACCCTCATGAAATCTGTTTCTGATTGTTTGGTCAGAGACGTTCATACCAGTGACCTGCTGGAGGTCATTTTGTAGGGTTCTGGCAGTGCTCATCCTGTTCCTCCTTGGCCAAAGGAGCAGATACCGGTCTTGCTGTTGGGTTAAGGACCTTCTACAGCCCTGTCCAGCTCTCCTAGAGTAACTGCCTGTCTCCTGGAATCTCCTTCATGCCCTTGAGACTGTGCTGGGAGACACAGCAAACCTTCTGGCAATGGCATGTATTGATGTACTATCCTGAAGATGTTGGACTACCTGTGCATCCTCTGTAGGATCCAGGTATCGCCTCATGCTACCAGTAGTGACGTTGACCATAGCCAAATGCAAAACTAGTGAAAAAACAAATGGGGAGGGAAAAATGTCAGTGGCCTCCATCTGTTAAACGATTTCTGTTTTGGGAGTCTTGTCATTGTTGCCCCTCTAGTGCACCTGTTGTTAATTTCATTAACACCAAAGCAGCTGAAACTGATTAACAACCCCCTCTGCTACTTAACTGACCAGATCAATTAATTTAATTTCATTAAATTTAATATATTTTTTGAGCAGTTTATATTTATATTTATCCACACAATATTATCCTTATTGTTGTGATTTGAACCTAAATGACATTTTTGTTATTTTGCTTTAAACAAAATAAAATAATAGAACTTTCATGCAATTCTTCATGTTTAGGTTTAGACCATTTTGTCAGCTGCAGTGATTCCACCTTTTTCTAGACAGAACATGGCCACTGAGCAATGATGAAGCGAAGCAAATGTTGTGGAGTTTGCTCAAGTTCAGAGATATCATTGAAACCCTGTGAAATTCATTGAAGTCAATGGGGAAGGACTAACTGAACTAGATTTGACTGGTTTGTAATGGAGCAATCATATTTAAAATGTCACTGAGGGCCAGGGAAACTATATTGGACAGATTACTGTAGCCATAAAGGTGACCTGAGCTGTGCAGCAGCAGTGCCAACCACTGCACCATTTTGCTTACATGAGATTAAAGAATAAAAAACTCATCAGACACACCCAATCATATATTTTGTCAAAACAAAGTGGAAATGCTGAACTTGTAGTCAAAAGTTAGAAAGCATACCTAGGCAGAAATTTCAATGTGGTGTGTAATAATTGAAGCTGCTGGCTCATTCTAATCTTTGAAGTCATGCTGAAGGCTCTCCAAAGTGTCAGTGCTGATGCTTTGCACTTTTTTAAACAAACAGAAACTTCTTGTAAATAGTAATAAATATTCTGTTATTATTATTATTTCATAGAGTTGCCTGTGTTTTCATGTGCCTCAGGCTCCTTCAAGGTTTATTTTTTTCTCCATGTGGCTAATTATGCATGCATAGGGCACACACCTCCTTCTCTTATACTGACATGGAACTTGAAGTTCGACCTGCGCATTTGATGACAAGCAGAGATAACTCATTATTTACGCGTATGTGTTTCATAAAAATGTAATTTTGAGAACCTGCATTATTTACTTGTCTGTTATACCATTAACTAAGTCCGACAAAGACTGTAATGCAGATGATTAGTATTATATGCCCAGGTGGTGGTGGTCCCATCCAATGTTGGCTGTTACAGCTCCAGGGGATGTCGCACTGGCCTCGCAAAGCATTTTGGGGCACTGGGGAAAAAAGTTCTCCTAAACCGGCTGAATTATCAGTAAACAATTCGACCAACATGGATGAATGCAAATACAGCACATTTTCTGCAAATAACGCCTTGGCGAAATTTGCTGATCAACACTACCATTGAGATACAGCATCTCTACAACTCTCTTGGTGGTGGCAGATTATAGCAGAAAGTTTTATGGTATTCCATACGAATACTGTGATAAATGCTCTAATCTTGTTTGTTTAATTACCCCACTAATTCTTTGAATTGTTTATAAAGGTATTATTAAACAGAAGTAGAACAGAATTCCAGAGTTAAATTATACAATATGTTAGTTTCAGTAAGATTGTCTATGACATGCCAGATCATCCTTATTAATCTTGAATGACACAGTTTCAGTAGATTTTTCTGATCATCTCTTTGGAAGACACATTTTATATATCTATATTATATATTATATGTGGTATATTACATATGTTATATATCTCTAATATTATTTTAATGTTTTTTTTCCATGTGATATATTACATATTATTTATACATATCTAATATTATTTTAATATTTTTATTCTGGAACATCAAGAAAATACCCAGTGTAACTCTTATATTAGATTTTTTATGAAATTAAGTTAGTCTGAAAAAAAATCTTGAAAATGTTTGATAGTCAGGGGCATTTAGATATTTAGACCTAATGGCCAGATCTGATCAGAACTTTCCAATGTCCTTTGTGCAGTTGTTTTTAGACTTACTCTTTGGATGGATCAATTAATGAGAATACATTTGCAGTAACTAATACAAAATATCCAGTCCATGTTCATGTTCACTGAGTCAATTTTTTTGTGCTTGTTATCCAGTTTAGTTTTAAAGGGGGCAAATACAATGTAGGAGAGGTTGCCAGTAAATAGTCTTACATTAGTAAAAAATCACTGTACAATTTTATTTTTGTTTTTAAACTGAGTCAATTGGTATAGGGAGTAATCCTGGGATATGCCAGAAAATGTGAATATTTTTAGAAATGTGTTATACTAGAGTATATTTCTATGTAAATATACTAAGAATTCAAAGCCTGTAGTATGAAACTGAAGCCAGATAACATTTCACACATGAGGGTATACCACAGTAAGCTGTAATTAAAGCTTTTAAATGTATCTATTAAATAATTTCTGAATGTCTCCAAGTCTGGGCAAAGTCACGCATCTTAATCATGAGTGAATAAGCTGAGCACATACAACGTAAAAATCACAAAAGAATCTTCCTTGAAATCACAAGGAAAAGCAATGCTCATGACAAACCAGAAATGACTAAAGGTATAGTGGGAATGCAAGCAAGAGCAATAGAAAACAAACTTTTGCATTGTTGAGCTTAGTTATCAGTTCCATATTTGCACTGTAAAATATGCAAAGAAGACAGAGAAAAAAATTGTGGCTCCAGAAGATATCACATTTAATCTCTGTTAGTCAAAAAATGAAATGATCACAAAATAGTTAGACTTGACATTTATATAGCGAACACAACAACAATTTATACCTTCTATATCTCAGAATCACACAAGGAATGCCACAAAGGGTTTTAACAGGCCTTGTTTTTTGACAGCCCCCAGCCTTGACTCTTTAAAACTCCCCAAACAAATACCCTTATACTGCAGAGAAAAAAGTGAAAGAAATCTTGTGAAAGGGGGAGAGACCCCTTTCCGAATAGGTTAGACTTGCAATGGGTGTCGTAAAATGGGGTGAATGCAATACAAAATACAGAACACATGTAATCCTCATCAAAGAGCAAGGTGGCAAATTTATCATTGCCACCTGATTAAAGCAAAACAATAGTACTATACATTAGTAATAGTACAATCTACAGAACAAAATGCAAGAATATATCACTCACTAAATACAGAACTATCACATATGAACGTGCAAATTTGTTCAGAGTCCTGGAGACCTTAGCCATCAAGCTGCCTCCTCCTACTGGCATTTACACAGCTGAATCAGTGCTGGGCTGGTCAATCTAATGAATGGACCCTTCTACCTGATGATTCCAGTGTTCCTTTATCAGAAATGACTTTTCTATAAGCAGGAAAACAACTTGGCAGTAGAGCAGTGACACCAAGTGTGATTACCTAGCTGTCAAAAAATTCTGCCGTAAATGGAAATCAGTCTTCTTTACAAGCTGATTACAATAAATGAACAGGGTCTTCCTATCAGACGTTTAAGTATGGGAGGGAGCAGAAGAGGTACAGCTAGTTGGGTCATGACTAGAAGTGATGACAGTTTACTTGCAGGATGATCGCCTCCATTCTAAAGAGAATGGAAACTAGTTTAGGAGCTGTGTCACATTCTTACTCTTTCGCCCCATGTTTTCATTCCCCCATTACCCGTGATTCACTCTGGATGCATGTGCGTGTGGCAGTTAGCAGAAAATAATAATTCACGCCTTCAAACCGAAGGCACATTCAAGTCACACATGTCTGTGTTGGATTTTGTGCCACATAAGAAAATGGTCTAAATCCTTTGTTCCATGTTTTATTTTCCTGTTCAGACTTCTCTAAAAATGTTTGATTGTATCACGTGTACAAAATCAGATTTAAGCTACAGTGTGAATGTAGGCTTTGTTAATACAAGTGGTGCTCCTATTCATATCTGAGTAACCACAGTTGGGAAATCTACATAAGTACAGCCTTCCACCCATTTTTAAACATAATGGGTTTTCTGATGTTAGTAGGCATTAATGTAACCTTAAGCTTCTTGGTCCTGTTTGTGAAAAACAGTATTTACTGATACAGTTCAATTATTTGTATATGTTAATGTCTAGCATGTTCTTGACATTGTGTCTTTAGCATGCATTAGTACATGTAGTTTTGTGAAGTCAAAATTTCTAAGGTGTAAATTCAAAATTGGTCTTATTTGCAATTTTGTTTTGTTATTGTTAGCTTAAAAACAGTGGACATGTTCATTCAGATTTATAATGTTTTCAGGGTTTGGTTTGTTCACAATAAGTGTATAATGTATGTGTTGAAAAATATTTTTTTTCTATTGTAAAAAGGAAAATTTTTTAATTTGTTTTACTATCAGTGGGAATTGTGTCCCTTTTCAGTAAGTCTGCTTCATGTTCTGAATTTTACTTCCACCCTTTTTTTTTTTTACTTGCTACTTTACAGAGCTAATACACCTATAGTACCTAACAACAGTATCAAACTGATGAATGAATGAGTAGAAAATATAAACTATACAATATGCACTGTAAATATTCTGTTTGTCCTTGTTTGCAGAATAAATGGCTGAAAAGCTATAATGGGAATTGGTTGACATTCTGTGTACGTATCTCTGCACATTTGACAGTTCTAGTCAGATTTGACAGCAGGGATATCCTCTGACACCTACACCTACACCTACCTGTTCATCAGTTTAGTATTCTTAAGGATTTTTTAAAACTATTGACTGTGCTGTTTAGATGCAGTGGACCTACACAAAAATCCCATGTCAAGTGCTTCAGGCAGTTTATGCCTGCTTTTAGGAAATGCATTATTTTCACCTTCATTTCTACAATATAACTTCTTTGACATTCTTCTATAGCAGTGTACATTAGATATTACATGGGAAAGTACATTATAAACCCTTCAAATACAACTGGATTTATTTAATAAATCACTAGGATGTCCACTGTTTTTTTTTAACATGCTTAGCCTTGGTAATCATAAAATAGACTATTGGCAAGGGAAATGTTAATTGCACCCAGTGATCAGAAGTGTAACATCCATCCATCCATCTTCTTCCACTTATCCGAGATTGGGTCGCAGGGGCAGCAGCTTGAGCAGAGATGCCCAGACTTTCCTCTCCCCGGCCACTTCTTCTAGCTCTTCCGGGGGATCCCAAGGCATTCCTAGGCCAGCCGGGAGACATAGGCCCTCCAGCGTGTCCTGGATCTTCCCCGGGGCCTCCTCCTGGTTGGACATGCCCGGAACAGCTCACCAGGGAGGCGTCCAGGAGGCATCCTGATCAGATGCCCGAGCCACCTCATCTGACTCCTCTCGATGCGGAGGAGCAGCGGCTCTACTCCCGGATGACTGAGCTTCTCACCCTATCTTTAAGGGAAAGGCCAAACACCCTGCGGAGGAAACTCATTTCAGCCCCTTGTATTCACAATCTTGTTCCTTCGGTCACTACCCATAGCTCATGACCATAGGTGTGGGTAGGAACATAGATCGACTGGTAAATTAAGAGCTTTGACTTATGGCTCAGCTCCGTTTTCACCACGACAGACCGATGCAGAGCCCGCATCACTGCGGACGCCACACCGATCCACCTGTCAATCTCACGCTACATTATTCCCTCACTCGTGAACAAGACCCCGAGATACTTGAACTCCTCCACTTGGGGCAGGATCTCGCTCCCAACCCTGAGAGGGCACTCCACCCTTTTCCGGCTGAGGACCATGGTTTTGGATTTGGAGGTGCTGATTCCTATCCCTGCCGCTTCACACTCAGCTGCGAACCAATCCAGAGAGAGCTGAAGATCACGGCCTGATGAAGCAAACAGGACAACATCATCTGCAAAAAGCAGTGACGCAATCCTGAGTCCACCAAACCGGACCCCCTCAACACCCTGGCTGCGCCTAGAAATTCTGTCCATAAAAGTTATGAACAGAATTGGTGACAAAGGGCAGCCCTGGTGGAGTCCAACTCTCACTGGAAACAGGTTTGACTTACTGCCAGCAATGCGGACCAAGCTCTGACACCGGTTGTACAGGGACTGAACAGCCTTTATCAGGGGGTCCGGTACCCCATACACCCGGAGCACCCCACCACAGGATTCCCTGAGGGACATGGTCGAATGCCTTTTCCAAGTCCACAAAACACATGTAGACTGGTTAGGCAAACTCCCATGCACCCTCCAGGACTCTACTAAGGGTGTAGAGCTGGTCCACTGTTCCGCGACCAGGACGAAAACCACACTGTTCCTCCTGAATCCGAGGTTTGACTATCCGACGGACCCTCCTCTCCAGGACCCCTGAATAGACTTTTCCAGGGAGGGTGAAGAGTGTGATCCCTCTGTAGTTGGAACACACCCTCCGGTCCCCCTTCTTAAAGAGGGGGACCACCACCCCGGTCTGCCAATCCAGAGGCACTGTCCCCGATGTCCATGCGATGTTGCAGAGACGTGTCAAACAGAACAGTCCTACAACATCCAGAGCTTTGAGGAACTCCGGGCGTATCTCACCCACCCCCGGGGCCCTGCCACCAAGGAGTTTTTTGACCACCTCGGTGACCTCAGTCCCAGAGATGGGGGAGCCCACCTCCGAGTCCCCAGGCTCTACTTCCTCATTGGAAGGCATGTTAGTGGGATTGAGAAGGCCTTCAAAGTACTCCCCCCATCGACCCACAACGTCCCTAGTCGAGGTCAGCAGTGCACCATCCCCAGCATATACGGTGTTGACACTGCACTGCTTCCCCCTCCTGAGACGCCGGACGGTGGACCAGAATCTCCTCGAAGCTGTCCAAAAGTCGTTCTCCATGGCCTCCCCATAATCCTCCCACACCCAAGTTTTTGCTTCAGCAACCACTGAAGCCGCATTCCGCTTGGCCTGCTGGTACCTATTAGCTGCCTCCAGAGTCCCACAGGACAAAAGTGTCCTGTAGGACTCCTTCTTCAGCTTGACAGCATCCCTCACCACCGGTGTCCATCAACAGGTTTGGGGATTTCCGTCACGAGAGGCACCAACCACCTTACGGCCACAGCTCCGGTCAACCGCCTCAACAATAGAGGCATGGAACATGGCCCATTCGGACTCAATGTCCCCCACCTCCCTTGGGACGTGGTTGAAGTTCTGCCGGAGGTGGGAGTTGAAGCTACTTCTGACTGGGGACTCTGCCAGAAGTTCCCAGCAGACCCTCACAACATGTTTGGGCCTACCAGGGCTGACTGGCATCCTCCCCCACCATCGAAGCCTACTCACCACCAGGTGGTGACCAGTTGGCAGCTCCGCCCCTCTCTTCACCTGAGTGTCCAAGACATGTGGCCGCAA
The DNA here is from genome assembly GCA_026402145.1 of Polypterus bichir lapradei. NCBI lineage: Eukaryota > Metazoa > Chordata > Cladistia > Polypteriformes > Polypteridae > Polypterus > Polypterus bichir. The sequence goes on along the minus strand of JANRMT010062843.1, from coordinate 17,440,262 downwards.
GTCTGATGACACGACCACAAAGTCGATCATCGAACTGAGGCCTAGGGTGTCCTGGTGCCAAGTGCACATATGAACACCCCTATGCTTGAACATGGTGTTCGTTATGGACAATCCGTGACGAGCACAGAAGTCCAATAACAAAACACCGCTTGGGTTCAGATTGGGGGGGGAGGGGCATTCCTCCCAATCACGCCCTTCCAGGTCTTACTGTCATTGCCCACGTGAGCATTGAAGTCTCCCAGTGGTACAAGGGAGTCCCCAGAAGGTATGCCCTCTAGCATTTCCTCCAGGGACTCCAAAAAGGGTGGGTACTCCAAACTGCTGTTCGGCGCATACGCACAAACAACAGTTAGGACCCGTCCCCCCACCTGAAGGCGGAGGGAGGCTACCCTCTTGTCCACTGGGGTAAACCCCAATGAACAGGCTCCAAGTCGAGGGACAATAAGTATGCCCACACCCGCTCGGCGCCTCTCACCGGGGGCAACTCCAGAGTGGTAGAGAGTCCAGCCCCTCTCAAGGAGATTGGTTCCAGAGTCCAAGCTGTGCGTCGAGGTGAGCCTGACTATATCTAGCCGGAACCTCTCGACCTTGCGTACTAGCTCAGGCTCCTTCCCCTTCAAAGAGGTGGCATTCCACGTCCCAAGGTCCAGCTTCTGTAGCCGAGGATCAGACCGCCAAGGTCCCTGCCTTGAGCCACCATCTAACTCACAATGCACCTGACCTCCTTGGCCCCTCCCATAGGTGGTTAGCCCATAGGAAGGGGTACCCATGTTGCCTCTTCGGGCTGTGCCTGATTGAGCCCCATGGGTGCAGGCCCGGCCACCAGGCGCTCACCATCGAGCTCCACCTCCAGGCCTGGCTCCATAGGGGGGCCCCGGTGACCTGCATCTGGGCGAGGGAAAATGCTGTCCAAATTGTTTATTCTTCATAGGAGGTTTAGTTGAACCACTCTTTGTCTCATCCCTCACCTAGGACCAGTTTGCCTTGGGTGGCCCTAACAGGGGCATAAAGCCCCGGACAACAGAGCTGCTAGGATCATTGGGACACGCAAACCCCTCCACCACGATAAGGTGGCGGTTCGAGGAGGGGAGAATTGTAACATAAATATAAAATACCCCAGACAACATTTAAAGTGCTTTCAAAATAGTCTTTGTCCACTGTCTAATTTCTTGCATTAAGTGATATTTTATGTGGTGAGTGTAACCAGACTGTCACCAAAATCCTAGTTTGATATTGTTTGATTAGTTAAGAAATTTATGCTGAACTTTAACAACACTAACTGGAACCAAATGTTTCTGGACTTATATTAGTCCTTATATTGAAGAATTTTTGGCTACTATTCCTTTCTGCAGTTTATTGATATTTCAAATTAAACAATAAAGCCTCAAAAGAGTTTCTGTTGGGATTTCAACCAGGCACTTTCAAAATATTTTCCTTTATTTTTCTTCAAGCAATCTGATTAGCACATTTGTTTATTTTGGATTGTTATTGTGCTGCTAGACACAACTGCATTTAGTTTGAGCTTATGGATGGATGAATGGCCTGATATTTTCCAGGTTACTTTAATGATAGCCAGTCTGCTAGATCCTGATGTGCAAAACATTCTCAAGATATGACACTAAAAGCATTATACTTGGTCATTGGTTTTTAAAAGTCTTTCACATTTGACTCCTGTATCCTTGGAGCATTTTTCTGGTCAGCCATTTTGGGAGTTTTCAAATAGTGTTTATTTGGGAGGAGTGATTCAGCTTAGGAAGGTGCATATTGCTTCACAGGTCATTCATAAATTAAATTTTAATAAGTAATGCCATATATAATGCAACACTTAAAATTTGATTTTCAAAGTGATTAAGAAAAAATGGTGATTTTCATTTTATTTTCTGCCTGTTTGTGTCGTGTTTAGTCATCACAGTCAGCATAACAGAAATGGGGTGAGCCACTGATATCAAGCAGAAAGGAGAACATAGTTTTGTATATTACTCTTTCTGGGATCTTTTCACATTGTGAAGAAATACATTTTGAATTGCTGACTATTCTGCTAGCTTTCTCAGAAGATCTTTCCCATAACTACTCAGTGGGGGAAGAGACACAATTAATTTTATAAACAAAAGATTGCATAAGCTACTTCATTTCCTCTGTTTCTTGGACCAAGCAGTTTAATAATGAATAACCAAAACTTGCTTGCTGAAATAAAAATATTTAATACTAACTGAAGCCCGCCGTAGCATACGGTGATGTAAGAATAGGAACGGAAAACGGTGAGAAAGGAATTCAGAAATCAAGAAGAAATAAATACTTCTTGAAAGACGCAGGTGCGAATAGGTGTTTTGGTGGTGACGACAGATAATAGAGTCGAAAGATCTAACCCTTGACAAAGCCACGTACAACTGACCGTGGCTGAAGACTGGTTGTTAGAATTATTGTGAAGAGTAAACAGTATGTGGGTTTGAGGAAGGCCGCGCTTCTGAAATTCGATTACGTAAATATAATCAATAACAACCTGAAAAAGATGTTGTTGTAGAATGTCTCTAAGTAATTCCTGCAGCTTAATCCAAAAGACTCCAATATCAGGTCTGTGCTCTGGTCTTTGGGTATCCAACAGTGCATGTAGAATTTCCGGCCAAACAGGATTACATGTGAAAGTGATAAATAAATGAGGCTGTCCGAATTTACGTACTATGGCCATGGCATCCTGCTAGTTTTGTTGCATGTATCTTGGACTTCCTGGAAATGTGGACGGTAATATGATCATTTTGCCTACACGTATGTTGTTATTTTCAGCGTTTGCTTGCAGTGCTTCTGACAGTCCTTTGTATTGTTCCACGCGCAAATCTTGTTGATGTAATCTGAGATAGTTGAGATGCACGCCCTTTTAACATACGCATATACGGCGTACTGTTGGAATAGTTCGCCGCTTGAGTGCAAAACACTAAATATATTCCTCATTGCTAATCTGCACGTGTAAAATTGGCATTGAGTAAGCCTTCTTCGCTTGGCGGTTCTTTTATCGGGAACATGTTGTAAATCTTTGTGCCAGCCAATGTCTCTGTAAGGGAATAAAAGTGGGTAAACCATAGGATTGTAATTCATATTGAGCGTGGAAATCTGTTTACAGGAGTTGCCTATGGACAGATGCAAATGTCCCTTTTGGCAGGTGGTTCGCCATCTTCTCCGACGAAAATCACTGCAACATTGGTGTGACATGTCGGGGCATTGTATTGTCGTAAATCCTGCCTAGGGTTTTCCTTGAAAAGCATTCGTACAGATACTGTTGGATTGAACTGAGCGATTTCATGCATGTCTTTGTATGATTTAGCGAAGGGGTTGATGGTTCTGAGCATGGAATCTAGCTGGAGAAGTAAATTTTCGCTGCATGTAGCTCTCTATCTTGCGTGTGTCTTGCTTGCCCTTGGTTAGAGTTGGTGGGTGAGGCTCTGTCGAGCGTATCTCATGGTCTTAGAGTTGGCGGGCGGGGCTCTGTGAGTTTGCAGGTGTGGCTCTCTGTCTTTCGTGCGCTCTCTGTCTTCAGTGTGTCTTGCTTGCCCTTAGTTAGAGTTGGCGGGCGGGGCTCTGTCGAGCGTATCTCATGGTCTTAGAGTTGACGGGCGGGGCTCTGTGAGTTGGCGGGCGTGGCTCTCTGTCTTGCGTGCGCTCTCTGTCTTGCTTGCCCTTAGTGAATCTATACTAATAAAAGGCAAAGTCCTCACTGACTGACTGACTGACTGACTCATCACTAATTCTCCAACTTCCCGTGTAGGTAGAAGGCTGAAATTTGGCAGGCTTATTCCTTACAGCTCACTTACAAAAGTTGGGCAGGTTTCATTTCGAAATTCTACACGTAATGGTCATAACTGGAAGCTGTTTTTCTCCATTTACTGTAATGGAGATGAGCGCGAAAGTCGTGGGGGCGGAGTTTCGTGTGACATCATCACGCCTCCCACGTAATCACGCAGTACGTAGAAAACCAGGAAGCGCTCCAAAAACCGCTGAAGAAAACATGCATTATATAATTGAGAAGGCATCGAAACAATAAGAAGCGAGCGAGTGACATATACTACCATATTCATGAGTGGTGCTACTACGGAAACAAAGCAAGGTGTAAACCTAAACTTTAAATTAAGTTCATAGACAGGCTGCCGCTGGCGTTTGTAATTTAGTGCCTGCCTATATAAGGCCGTCCGTCAGCGGCAATCCAATAGAAACACTGCCACTAAATATTCATGGGTGAAGGACTGTGCTTATACAGAGGAAGATGAGATGGTCAGGGTGGTGTTTGGCACAAACTCAGCGAAACTGCGAGAGAAACTTTTAAGTGCCGGGTCTTAGCTGACATTACATACAGCCATGGACATAACAGGAGATGGCACCAGCACAGCTGGGAACCTTCGATGCAAGAACACCAAGCGGCTCGCGTGAACTGACGCAGTGCGCAGACAAAAAGCAACAGTTCCAAAGAGTGCTGAACAAAAACAGAATTACACAATTGAGAAGGCAGCAAAAAAATATGAAGCGTCTGATACATACAAGCATATTCATAAGTGCAGCTACTGCAGAAACAAAGCACACGGTGCAAAAAGTGAATGTCCCGCTAAAGGAAGACAGTGTAAAAAAAAACCCGTGCATGCAGTGTGTCACATCTCAGATAAAGAGGAAGACGAGCTGTTTATTGATGCAGTAAGAAACAAAT
>JANRMT010062843.1:17400621-17435175 GCA_026402145.1 Polypterus bichir lapradei | reverse complement strand
TTCTAATTACATCTAATTACAAAATGTTCAATGATCACACTGTTTTAGCCTAATGTACAAAATAATTTTGCCTATGGTTACTCAGAGTTTAAAGATTAAGTTGGTCAAATTACCTTTTATGTTTCTGACTTATTTTTTTAAGAAGAAAAACTGCACTTTATGTTAAAATTTTGGTTATTATTATTTAAAGACAATACCATTCTGAAAAACTTCCTGCTAGTGCTGCTTCTTATACCAGAGAACTGGAAGAGGAAAAGCCAGAGGTGTGATTGATGGTGTGGTCATATTTAGCCGTCTTGGAACCTTCTCTTCTTTTCTCAGGGGTGAAAAGGAGGATGACATGTAAGAATCTCTGTCACACACAAATCTATTGCAAGTGAACCATTGAAATCATTCCTAAGAAAAGTTGCACTATGTCCAGACTTATAATAATAGATCTGTGCATGTATTTACAGATACACAACAATAAATAAACAACACATGACATAAATCTAAGCAGAACTTGATTTTCTTTTCTCTTTGTCCTATAAAGGGGATAGAAATTTATTAAATTATATTTTTCTTTTTAAATCGTTATTTAATTAATTGCCCAAGAAAACATGATTCATTTGAGCGTTTAAATGATTTAACATGATTTCTGATGGTTTAACTGTTTAAATGTACATTGTCAGTGCTTGCATATTTATATGTAGTTTGTGTTTCTTCTTGTGTGGTGTTTAAGTTGACTGTGTTTCTGTGACTATTGCAGATCTAATAGAAGGAGCTTATTTTGTGACAAAGTTAGATTTTCTAATAAATTTTGAGAAAGTTATAAAAGCTATAATTAATAACAAACCTTGTAAGTAAAGACCTTTTTAAAAATAAAAAGCTTTGCGGGCAACAATGACGAATAAAGGTAGAACAATGAAAAAGGAAAACAAATTAAAAGTGATATTTAATACATATGTTTTAAGATACTTTTTGAAGGTTTATTATTAGCTTTCAGTCTATCATGGAGAGAATTCCATTTATTTTTGTATAGCTCTCTACAGAGTATAGGTGCAGAGCACTATGGCAAGTTCATAAGTAGATACAAATGCATGCTTTTCCAAATTACTAATGACATAATGAGTAAACAGAAATATTTGGTTAGGCAAACAAGGAAACAAAGTAGTTCAAAACTAATAAACATAAACTGAACACAGTTTTATCTGTCCATTAGTTAATTTTTGAAGTATGACTAGCAAACAACAGAAGAGGAAAACAAAAACTCAAGTCAGTAGCATTCCTGGAGAAAATAAATGTCATTTATAATAGAGAAAGTCGGAGTTGGAAACAATCACAGTCCTAGAACCTCCACTAACTAACCACCCATGCCCTCCCTGACAAATTCTTGTACTTTGTTGACAAAGTACTGAAAAATAATCTCCCTTTTCTTTAGCTGAGATTAAGGGATAAGCAGTAAATGGCTGTTGGAAGACTTGAGTAAGTTTGTTGCAACTTTTATTGATTGAAGCTATGAGTGGATGAGAAGTGCTGTAAAGAATATTAACTGCAAGTTTTTGAATATTAATAATGCTAAGGAATCAAACAGCTTTAAGCAACATCCTACAATCCCACAAAAGATTAGTCCAGAGGCAAGATAGTTCATAAGTTCCAGCACACTCCTAAACATTTCAGTTTCCTTGCTGATTGTTGATATTACACTGGTGATGTACAAACAAATGAAGTCCCCTTTTAATATTCCTGGGTGCTATTTGGAAATTATGTCAGAGCCTACATACAGAATAGTTTTCTCAGGATTCAAATGGTTTGGCAGAAGTTGTAGAGTTTTATCCATTATATTGCAACAGTCGTCCAAGGAAAGCAGAATGTTTTGGTCATCATGTATCTCGCATCTTTGATCATTTGTCCCCTCATAAGTATAATTTGTGGGATGGGTTTCTTTAGCACTGGTTAAGCAGCCTCACGATTTCTCCACAGGCTGTGGTGTTCACACTTGTGGATCATAGGCCAATTGTGAGGCTGCCTTAATAATGTGATGGGGCTGGAAAAAGCTAACTTCAGATAGAATGGGCTGAGCCATTTTCTCAAAAAGGAGGGCCTTGATAGAGGTCAGATAGAGTCAGAAGAAGTCAAAAGTTTTAAGAGCAAGGACGAGAAAACTCTTGCAAACAAAAGACAATCGCTTCTGCCCATGCACATAATGAAAATGGTGTTAACTCTAACTTATTATTAATAATGCTTTTTTATTTTATTTCTGATCTTTATTTCTGGAGTTACTTTCTATTACAACCTGCTCTTGGAAATAGTTCAAAAGGAACAGGCAACATTATATCCAAAAACTTTTTATCCACCATTAAAAGTATGCTGACAGGAAGTATTACTTTCTCGTTTGGGGGCAGCACACAGCAAGACCGCTAGACTCTGAATAGAGTGGTGCGTTCAGCCGAATTCAATATTGGGTGTGAACTATCTAACTTCCAGGACATCCATACTAAGTGCTCTCGGACTAGGGGAAAGAAAATGATCAGAGATAACAGCCTCTTCCCTGTATAGTGGTTAGGAAAACGGTACTGCTGCCTGAAGACCAGTTCAAAGAGTCTGAGGAGTAGCTTTTTTCCACAGTCCATCCAAATCTTTAATGAATAAAGTGTTTAGAAATACATGAAGCCCTGTTGTTAACTCTTACATTAAGTTAATTATGTTAATAGATGGTGATTGGCCATAGTGCAGTTATAGTCTTAAACATTTCTTGTGGCAATCCTGTCTCGCTAGCATAAAATGATTCTTCAAGAGACTTGTATGAGGTTTCTGTGTGGTCTCCTTTGCTTTTGTACATCACTGACTTTTAAAAAAAGCTGGATTCTGTGCAGTCTTATTATAGGCTTCATTTGGGTGTGAAAGTTCAACACTTAAAATTCCTCTTAGTGGAAGTGGGTACTCAAGCCTCTGCTGCTGAGAAATCCCCTTGACAACAGGGAGTTTGCTGTAGAAAGTGGAAGGTGAAGCCAGGCTTAGTTGATGCAGAGAGAGAGAGGAGGACTAGTATTCCACTGGATTAGAAAGAGGTGGACGTTTAGTCATAGGTCTGTTAGGTGCACAATATTCCAACCTTTTGGTTGATAATTGGTGAATTTGTTTGTCCATCAAGGATGCCAGAGGTGGAGTTATGACTATGTTCTCATCAATGAAAAAACAGTCCTTACAAGATGCAGAATAGAGAGATCCAGATTCTAAATTCCAGAGAAAGACTCACTTTCATATTTCCAGATAAAAACATCCATTAGTTTCTTATGGAATTTGACTTTGGCTGAAATAAGGGTTTAATGCTAAGTGCTTTTATGAAGATTGTGGCTTAAGTCTGAGAGGTCAAAGTCCTACATACAATGCCAAGAGAAAAAGAGAGCAGTGACACTGCCCTACATCTGTAACCGTCTGCATTTTGGTCACTTTGTCTTTCTGTATCTGGTGCAGTGGAGGAGGAAGTGTATTGTTTGTTTAAGACAGGATGAAGCTTCTCTGATAAATTGCCCACTTGCTACTAATTCCTGAACATTTCCTGTTTGCTTGTTATATTTGCCAAATAAGAACACAGTGCTGTTGGACCTGAAGATTTTTTTCCCCTTTCATAATAGTAGTAAACAACAGGTCCATGGGTCTGTGTAAAAGTTATTTCTCTAGTATTTTGTATAAGCAGCATACTTTAATTTTCCTCTGGAAATTGAGGGTTGTGTAAAATGTTTAGCTGTGATATTCAGCAATATTGCAACAGAGACTGTATAGTGCTTGTTCACTAACTTGAAATCCTTTTTTATTTGAATTAAAATAATAAAGTCGGACATTGTTGAGTTAAATTTCAACATTTCTGACAGTGGACCATTACGTAATTTCAAGGACAATACACCATCTTCCTGATCATCACCATCAGCCAACATTATATAGCTGCTGTAATACTATTGTTTCCACTGTGCCAGTTCCAGGTAGAACAGCTCTACAACAACTATTCTCTCAGTTCAAAAAAGTACTCCTATATTTTATTTTTATTGTATATGGAAAATGTTTCTGAATGCCTTAAGAAACTTAACAAGTCAAAAAACTGAATAATTAAATGAGATGTGTTAATATCATAACCCTTGAAATTTAAATGTGACTTATTTCCAGCATCTGACATTCTCATAAAAGTCAGGACTGCTTGAAGAAGCTGAGGTTGACAGGATCAAATCTATTTGAAATAACATGCATTAATACAAAGGTCTCTTAATAGGAATAAATCCTTCTTTGAAGACCATACAAAATGCCAAAGAAGCAAAATGTCTGTCCAATATTACTGTGGTGTCTGTAGCATAAAGTGTGTGAAAAAGAAGGCACTGAAGTGAAATTTTGTCCATTTGCATGCAGTACGTTCTTATGGGAAGTAGACTTGTCACCAGTTTACAGTACTATTATTAGCTCTTTTACAGGGAAAAAGACAGACTATATCAAACCTTTTTGACTTTTTTTTCTTTTTAAAGGCTACTAATAACATCAGTCTTCTTAGCAAAGATATACATCTGAGTAAGAAAGGTGATGGAAGTTTGGCAAATTTTTGTTTTTTTTTAAAGAATCGTTTAGCAGAGATTGAACTTAGTCTTCCTATCTGTCCTAGCAATGCTTTTATATCATAAAGGCTTAGTTTGTTAACAAAACATTAAATATACTGTTATTTGTTTGTTTATTTAGGTGACAGTTTTATCTGAACTACTTCATAAATTGCAACCAAAATTTGTACAAGTGAGCCAGTGATATACAGTTCCTATAAAATTGTTCACCCCCTTGGAAATTTTCACGTTACTGTTATACAGTATTCTGGATAAACAGGTTACAAAAATGTATATATGGATGAATGGACTTTGATTAAAAGAGAAATTTCCAAATCAAATCCACTGTGATTAAATGTTGTTTAACAACAAAATGTGAAAACTTCCAAGGGAGTGAATACTATTTATAGGCACTGTATAGTGTGTAAAATTACAGGGAATGATGCCATGATGAGTAATGTAGTAGGTTTAAGCTCAGAATAATATTAATAGGAATCGAATATTGAGCCTTGTCATTTAAATACATTTTGAAGATGTAGGTCCTTGGTCCTCCTTGAAAATTCATTACAGAATTGACAGTTATATCAGTAATATTGGAGATGCTGCATTATAAATGTAGAACTAGGGCTGTGATGCAGTTTCGAACTAATTTACTAACTTTCATTAATGGTACCATCAGGGTTCAAATTGGGTCGTACTACATGACTGGTCTCTAGAGGTAAACAGGGCCAAATTTTGTAGTGTTTTATAAAACAGGACTTCAACATTGATCCAGACCACAGTGCTTTAGTTTTTCTTTTTTACAGAAACAACTTTTCTATTCAAACAATCCCTTTACCCAGATGATGTGATGCTTTATATCTTAGTCCGACATTCATGATTACCATTAGTATTAAACCTGCTAGAAGAATTTTATATAATCTCCAGATTCAAAATAAATTTGACTACGAGCTTTTTTCCTTTCAATTCTCTGGTACATCCCAGCAGGCTGATAAACATTTCACTGATTCTATCAGAAAAGCTTAAATATCCAGAAATAACAATTCCAACAAAATGTAAATATCTCATTAAACACAACATTAGTAGCATGGTAGAAAGCATGAAACAAGATGTTAATTGGTGGTCCACCCTATACCTTATTTTAGCTGGAAGTGCTAGTATTGTGAGAGAAACATCCCCACACTATGATGCAGTCAACACTGTACTTCTAGGAGGGAATGGTGTGTTTTTGATAACATATAGTGAGCAGCTTTCACCAAACATGTCATTTAGTCTGATGGCCAGAAGTCACGATTTTAGTCTTGTCAGACCATAGAACTTTCTTCCAGCAGACTTCAGAGTTTCCAGTGTGCTTTCTTGCAAAACAAACAAAGCAAAAAAAGCCAAATGTGATTCATCATTAAAAAAAAATAAAATGGGAAACCTTGAAAGTGTGAATATTTGTATGTTCATTGTGCTATATATTTAGACATTTTTTGAGAAATTCCAGAATGTAGTCAAGGCTTGTCACTGTATTTCATGTAACCTCAAAAAAATCTTATCCACTTTTAAACACAACAAGTTCCTGGCATCTTAAGAAGACCTGCTTTTAACTGTGTTTGATGATCTAAATATTACCAGAGATCTTAGTTTATAGTTTCATGCTGTATTCAATGAGCAAAAACTGGAGGCAATAATAAACATAGCATAATGACGACTGCTGCTGGTGCATCACAACATGCAGAATGTCATCTTTTAGCACAGAGATGCAAATAAACCATATTAAATTTAGCACAAAAATTAACCATTTAATAGAAGCTGTTCATGCAGAAACATTCATGCTTTAACACTTCCGAAGTAAATCAATTCAAAAAAATAATAAAATTGCTGATGGGAAGAGAAAACGGGAGCATACATGGCATGTTAGCTTAAATGGTTTTTCAAACCAAATGATTGTGTATTATGATATTATCAGAATATCTCTATTATAAAAAAAATCCTGGAGAGAAACAGTAGGACGACGATACGTGATCTTATAAGATCACGGAAGACACTTAAAAGACCCGCGAGACTAAAGAGATTGGCCACGGAGTGTCTCGCAGGGACCTTAAACATGACACTTTGTGCCAGAGATTGACCCAGGACCGTCTCACGATGACGTAGAACAAGAGATTCTTGCAAGACACGCCCTACTTACAACCAACCAACAGCACGGGGAGGAACACACTCAGTCACACACTCATTCATGTTTTGGCTTTGAGCACACACAGATCCAGGGCTCTCAGCGAATATAAAGCGCATATGGACAATATGTTATAAATGAAACGTAGACGACTAAGTGAAGAAGAAAGCAGCATGGAGTAAACAGACTCAAAAGCATGGGAGAGACAAAAAAGAAAAAGAGTAATCTAGGTGCAAATTCAGAAAATAAGGAAAGTAATTATCAGCCCGAAACAAGTGGAATAAAAAAAAAAAAAAAAAAAAAGTATGTCCAATCCATATGTTGGTGCTATACACATGCAGAGCAGGTTAGAGGTTATGAAAGTATTGATTAGTAATTATCAGCCCAGAACAAGTGGAACTGAAAAAAAAAAAAAGCACGTCCAATTCAGACGTTAGCGCTATACACATGCAGAGCAGGTTAGAGATTATGAAAGCAGTGCAAATCGAAAAGCTCAAAAAAAAAAAAAAAGTTGGCGTGATACACATGTGGAGAAAGTTAAAGAATATGAAAGTAGGAAAATTAGAAAGTATAAAAAAAGAAAGTAAAGATTGCAGTAGCACAAACAAATGGAAATTATTACTCTAAAAAGGGAAAGTAATCACCATGGACCAGGTATCATTGAAACAAAAGCAGGATAAAGCAAGGTCAGAAGTAAAAAGACAGAGTAGAAAACAAAGTAAAACGTCATAAAGAGCTTAAAAAACAAGGGGCCAAACAGATGCAGAGCAGGTTAGAGATAATGAAAACTGGAATTCAAAAGACTTGTAGAAACACATGCAGAGCAAGATACAGAATATGAAAGCAGAAAAAAACGACAGTGTCAAAACAAAGAAAGTAAACATCGCATTAGCGCAAAAAAAGAGAAATTATTACTCTGAGAAATAATGAAAAGGTGAATAGAGATTGAATATATGGACATTGGTGATATGTCGGAAGTATGTAAATATTGTAAGGCTTTGAAGTTTAAGTCAAGAGAATTTCACAAAATCTTTCACATGCATTTATTGGTTACTTTGCAAAAAAATTGATTAACTGCTGATGATGAAGATCGTTTTGTCTGTGCTGAAATTCCAAACAGAGAAACCTATCCTGAATTATGGTACAAAGTCATTAAACACATGTCTCACTGACCTCATTTAAGATTCCAAATATTGTTTTTACAGAAGTTCTGAAGTAAAAGTGAAACTAATGAAAATAGCAAAAATTCAAAGAAAAAAAAAATCTTTAAAGTGTGTACCTGGAAAAACAAAAACGGGGGTTGGCGAGCGAAGCGAGCGGGGAGCAAAGCCCTCTAGTAATCTAAATAATCTTTAGGCAAATGTAGTCACCACTACTTTCTACATAGCAGAATAACTTATCTATTGTACATAGGTAGGAAGATAGCCTTTTTGTCCTCGGGAGTTGAAGCATTAAAGTATGAACATAAGATAATATTATACAGATGCAAGAAAATAAAACTAAGAGGGGAAAAATATTTATGTACCATATTTTTATACCTAATTTATCTCAAAGTACTTTACAAACAGTTAAAGACAAATTACAAACAACAATTGACAACCATAGTTGATACACCCATTTTACAAGACTTCAAGGCAACCTTTATCTTAGTCAACTAAAACAGGAATTAAAGAGAATCATTTGAATGTAGACAATTAAAGTACAGCATATTGATGTCATATACTGAACAACTAGGTTATTTTCTGAGTTTTTGGCTTGAAATTCTAGTCTGTCAGCTGTCTCTCTGTTGTACCATATCTCTAAAATGCCGTTATTGAACTGTATTTATTTATTTATTATACATGTTGCACTGCTTTTCTGCCACTCTCAATTAGTATGCCAGTTACAGCACTTAAACGTCACTTCATATTTGTTACCATTAGTTAGCCGACATGATGCATGAAGTGTATTAGCTCCTCACTTGTGTGGCTGTGCGTGAGAAGTCCTACCTTCTCACCGAAATAGAAATTCTTAAGTTTTAGCCCTGCCATTTCCTTACTTTTAGAGATATATAAACATAAAACACATCAATCACAAGACTGAATAAATTCATCAACAGTGGGGTACATGGCTGTTCTCCTTATCTTATAAATCCTCCTCAGATTTTAAGAAATGTGTGTTTACATGTGAACTCCTGTAGTCATTTGTATACAAAAGAAATAGAAGAGGAGACTAAATGCAAACTCGAGGTAATCCAGTGAATGTAGTAAAGTTATTAGAAAAGTAGCCATCAAAACACATTATTTGTGTTCAGTTAATATGTTCTGGATCCAGCCAACCAAGGTAAAAGTCCACACAGAAATTATCAATTAGCATCTCAGCTAAAATGTAAGGATGAAATATGGATGGATGGGTAGATGGATGGATAAATAGCTAGGTTGATTAATCTGTATTTGTCCCAAGGAAGATGTTTAGCTTTTTTCATGAGCACAATAAATAAATACTGTAACAAATAATAACAATGACTGTCAAATATATTGTACATCAGAATTACTAAAAAAAAACAAAAAAAAAAAAAAAAAAAAAAATTTTCTAAAAATTAAAAGAGCAGTCATAGTGAGGCATTATATTAAAAAAAAACATTAAAAGCAGATAAAAGGTATTACATATAAAAAGTATTAGAAGCAAATGAAACATCAATAAATATAACTGTCTTGTATAGGATTTTTTGACCTTTCCAAATATTCATACAACAGGTGCAGAAATGTAGTGGAGCCATCCTCAACATCCACTTCTTGATCTGAAGTTAAGGGCTCCACACCATCCCCCTCCCCTCCTCCCCCAAAACCCTGTATGTTTTCAAATTTTTAGTTTTGGCTACTGGTACAAATTGGCTTGTTTTCAAAGTTTGGAAATTTTATATTTGGGGACCTCTGAAATGTTTAGAGATTTTCTTCACAAGACTGAAGCAGGTATCCACTTATTCTGTCTAGTTTTGTTTTAGTTTGTTGAAATACTTTTTGACATCATATTGATTGAGGGAAGGGTGTCTTCTAGCTGCAGCCTGTACAATATTATTTTGCTTAATAATTTCAGAAGCAAAATCCTCTGTCTTAAACATTAAATAGAATACATTGAGTTTCTGAGCCAATTGATAGTTTTAAACTGTAACAGTTGTACTAGATTATTATGCTACGACGAATGCTGGTCACCATTTTAATGCCATATAAAGAACCCATGTTGGTGCTCACCGTTCATTCTCAGTCCCATAATTATACTTCAACTTCACTCATATGATTTTGTGTTTCACCTATTTCTATAATCCTTTCTATTCAGTTTTAGTTCCAAGTTGACATACTTTGTTTTTCACATTTACCAGTTCTTTTAAATTTTTTGTTAAGCCACAGACTCAGTTGCCATTGTGGCATCTTTGCCGAATGCTGTACAACTTCTTGTAATGTGTATCTGAGCACATGCTTCTTCAAACTTGGTCCACTCACTACATTCAAAATAGCCATATTTTCAATAAGTAGATTCCTCTTCCCATGCTTTGATTGGTCAAAATGCCAGCACTTTCTCTCATATGCACTGTTTTATATGTACTGTAGGAATAAGGTGGACACAGTTACAGTTAGGGTTTGACTATAGATTTAGAAGCACCTTTAATGTTTTTGTAGAACTCATCAAATTCTAAATAAATACATAGTGGTTAAAATAAAATTCACGTAGTCGGAGCACTGTTAAGTGCTTCTCTCTCCCCAGCTCTTGGTGTAAAAAAAATATGTGTGTGTGTGTGTGTGTGTGTATATATATATATATATATAATATATATACACACACACATACGGTATATATGTAATTGACTGAGTAATGCTTTCATGAAAACTAGTAAGTAACTTACAGTCTTGGTAACTTAACGTATTTGTTTAGCAAAAATTGAAATATCTTTAGTCTTAACTGTGACAGTTACAGTGTTGACAAAAAATGTCAGTATAATAAGTGTTCAGATGGATTCCTGTCTGTCTTAGTTTCTTTGTAAATCTCACAGTTTCGTATGGTTCAGACAGTTTTAAAAGCATGAAATAAGTTTATCTCACAGCTGATGTTCCTGTAAAGAACTATACACAGATGAAACACACAAATTTTAAAAATAGTAAATTAAAATCAAATTATTCTCTGCCCTGAAATGTTGAAGAAAAAAATCTCATTATAAGCATGCTTTAACCTTCCCTATAACACAGGTCTAATAATGCCATAATGTCAAGGTTTCTCACAGTTTTTATTTGGAGAGCTCCCTAGTGTGTATGCCATTGGCGTGATATTTGTATTCAAAGCTCTTGAAAATAAGTGTGATGGGACCAAGTCAATTGAAACATTGATGTGTGTTAATAATAACCCATATAATTTTGTGTTAATATATTTTCCGCTTTTAAGTGAAAAAAAATACATTTTGACAAAACAATGAATTTTTATGCAAAATTTAATTCCATAAAAATAATTGCATATTCCTGAAAATTTTTTCCAGTAATGAGTTATGTTATCTTATAAATTATTTTGATCTATACAGTAATCCCTCCTCAGTCGCGGGGGTTGCGTTCCAGAACCCCCCGCGATAGGTGAAAATCCGCGAAGTAGAAACCATATGTTTGTATGGTTATTTTTATATATTTTAAGCCCTTAGAAACTCTCCCACACTGTTTATAAATATTCTCCGCACAGTTATACAGCAAACACTCGTTTATAGCAGTTGATCCGCTCCAGACAGATAAATGAATTTCCAAGAAGTAGGATTCTTTATTTATAAATCTAATATTTTCACAGTTAGAGCATTGAAAACCTGTTTACGACCTTCTAAATACGTTTTTTAACATTATTAGAGCCCTCTAGACATGAAATAACACCCTTTGGTCAAAAGTTTAAACTGTGCTCCATGACAAGACAGAGATGACAGTTCTTTCTCACAATTAAAAGAATGCAAACATATCTTCCTCTTCAAGGTGCGCGTCAGGAGCGGAGAATGTCAGAGAGAGAGTAAAGTAAACAATCAAAAATCAATAGGGCTGTTGCGCTTTTAAGTATGCAAGCACTGCGATAAAGCGGCGCAATGAAGGGATCAATGTGAAGGTAGCCTTTCAGCATTTTTTTACAGGCACGTCCGTATCTTCTAAGCAAACAGCCACTGTGCAAACAGCCCCTCTGCTCACACCACCTCCGTCAGGAGCAGATAATGGGGTCAATCATACGCCTCCCTGATGGTATTGCATGAAGGATAAGTATCTGCCTGTATTTCTCAGAGAGAGTGAGAGACAGAGAAAAACAAACAATGAAAAATCAATACGGGCTGTTAGAGCTTTTAAGTGTGCGAAGCAGCGCGCGGGAAGCATATCGTTTATTACTGAGGAGTTTTATTTAATATGTAATACGTGCTCTGATTGGGTAGCTTCTCAGCCATCCCTTGTGTGAAATCAACTGGGCAAACAAACTGAGGAAGCATGTAACATAAATTGAAAGACCCATTGTCCGCAGAAATTCGCGAACCAGCAAAAAATCCGTGATATATATTTAGATTTGCTTACATTTAAAATCCGCGATGGAGTGAAGCTGCGAAAGTCGAAGCGCGATATAGCGAGGGATCACTGTACTAATAAAAGGCAAAGCACTCACTCACTCACTCACTCATCATTAATTCTCCAACTTCCTGTGTAGGTAGAAGGCTGAAATTTGGCAGGCTCATTCCTTACAGCTTACTTACAAAAGTTAAGCAGGTTTCGTTTCGAAATTCTACGTGTAACGGTAATAACGGTCGACAACGTCTGCCATTTTGAACTTCCTTATTTATGGCCCATTCTTCACGAAATTTGGTAGGCGGCTTCCCTGCGCTAAACGAAACCGATGTACATACTTATTTCGGTGGTATGACGCCACTGTCGGCCGCCATATTGAACTTTCCAACGTCACTATTTCTCCAACTTCCCGTGTAGGTAGAAGGCTGAAATTTGGCAGGCTCATTCCTTACAGCTTACTTGCAAAAGTTAAGCAGGGTTCATTTCGAAATTCTACGCGTAACGGTTATAATGGTCAACAATGTCCGCCTTGTTGAACTTTCTTATTTATGGCCCCATCTTCACGAAATTTGGTAGGCGGCTTCCCTGCGCTAACCAAAACCAATGTACGTACTTATTTTGGTGGTATGACGCCACTGTCAGCCGCCATATTGAACTTTCCAACGGTCTTTGTTACTTATGGGCCCATCTTCAAGAAATTTGGTACGCGGGTTCCCATCGCTAACTGAATCCTACTTACGTACATACAGTGGTGTGAAAACTATTTGCCCCCTTCCTGATTTCTTATTCTTTTGCATGTTTGTCACACAAAATGTTTCTGATCATCAAACACATGTAACCATTAGTCAAATATAACACAAGTAAACACAAAATGCAGTTTTTAAATGATGGTTTTTATTACTTAGGGAGAAAAAAAATCCAAACCTACATGGCCCTGTGTGAAAAAGTAATTGCCCCCTTGTTAAAAAATAACCTAACTGTGGTGTATCACACCTGAGTTCAATTTCCGTAGCCACCCCCAGGCCTGATTACTGCCACACCTGTTTCAATCAAGAAATCACTTAAATAGGAGCTGCCTGACACAGAGAAGTAGACCAAAAGCACCTCAAAAGCTAGATATCATGCCAAGATCCAAAGAAATTCAAGAACAAATGAGAACAGAAGTAATTGAGATCTATCAGTCTGGTAAAGGTTATAAAGCCATTTCTAAAGCTTTGGGACTCCAGCGAACCACAGTGAGAGCCATTATCCACAAATGGCAAAAACATGGAACAGTGGTGAACCTTCCCAGGAGTGGCCGGCCGACCAAAATTACCCCAAGAGCGCAGAGACGACTCATCCAAGAGGTCACAAAAGACCCCAGGACAACGTCTAAAGAACTGCAGGCCTCACTTGCCTCAATTAAGGTCAGTGTTCACGACTCCACCATAAGAAAGAGACGGCAAAAACTGCCTGCATGGCAGATTTCCAAGACGCAAACCACTGTTAAGCAAAAAGAACATTAGGGCTCGTCTCAATTTTGCTAAGAAACATCTCAATGATTGCCAAGACTTTTGGGAAAATACCTTGTGGACTGATGAGACAAAAGTTTAACTTTTTGGAAGGCAAATGTCCCGTTACATCTGGCGTAAAAGGAACACAGCATTTCAGAAAAAGAACATCATACCAACAGTAAAATATGGTGGTGGTAGTGTGATGGTCTGGGGTTGTTTTGCTGCTTCAGGACCTGGAAGGCTTGCTGTGATAGATGGAACCATGAATTCTACTGTCTACCAAAAAATCCTGAAGGAGAATGTCCGGCCATCTGTTCGTCAACTCAAGCTGAAGCGATCTTGGGTGCTGCAACAGGACAATGACCCAAAACACACCAGCAAATCCACCTCTGAATGGCTGAAGAAAAACAAAATGAAGACTTTGGAGTGGCCTAGTCAAAGTCCTGACCTGAATCCAATTGAGATGCTATGGCATGACCTTAAAAAGGCGGTTCATGCTAGAAAACCCTCAAATACAGCTGAATTACAACAATTCTGCAAAGATGAGTGGGCCAAAATTCCTCCAGAGTGCTGTAAAAGACTCATTGCAAGTTATCGCAAACGCTTGATTGCAGTTATTGCTGCTAAGGGTGGCCCAACCAGTTATTAGGTTCAGGGGGCAATTACTTTTTCACACAGGGCCATGTAGGTTTGGATTTTTTTTCTCCCTAAATAATAAAAACCATCATTTAAAAACTGCATTTTGTGTTTACTTGTGTTATATTTGACTAATGGTTACATGTGTTTGATGATCAGAAACATTTTGTGTGACAAACATGCAAAAGAATAAGAAATCAGGAAGGGGGCAAATAGTTTTTCACACCACTGTATATACGTCCATAGCCTGCAGCTCGGTCACCATGTGAGGCGCCGTTGGGTCCCCCATCCCAACGCCTCCCACGTTGTTGGCTGCCGGCCTATATATGGCCGTCTGTCGCTCTGGTCTCTACATTCCCTTCCTTGCTTTGCCACAGGATTCACGTCTCCCTGCTGATAACTAAAGCCTTTTTATTTAATCCACGGCTTCACCACTGTTTTATTGTTCGTTTATTACGATTATAGTTATTGTGTAGGTATTTTAGAATTACTTTACATTGTTCAGGTACCCATTTCCTTTATCGTTCCAACTATACCCCTATTAACATGTCTGTCGAGGTGATCACCATCGATCAAAGAACTGTCACTTACTGAGTGGTTTCCATGCCCGGAGATGGCACCTACCTTTTCCATTCTCTTTGTTACATATTGCACGGCCATATCAGGCTCACTCTTGATATCCGGAGGAACATTGTGTCTTATGTATTGAATGACTGGAACAGGTTCAAGGTGTAGACTGATGACGGTACAGGAGATAATTATAATACACACAAGCACTATAAGACTGAAATGCTTAAGCCCTTCACCTATGGTTCTGCATGTGAGTTGATGGCTGCCGCTGAATTGTTCGGTTGTCGCTTTCAAGTGTACCGAAATGGCCAAATATTTTACACCTTTCGACAACCACCAATGTCTCTTAAACATCTTAGATTCACAGGTGATGATTTCAGTAATGGACATTTCGATGTTTATGAATGTTTAAACTCTCAAAAGCTGGATGTGAAATTATCGATGAAAGCGGTTGTATGCTTACAACGCTTGACAGATGCCGAATGTCACTTCAACACAAGTCCTGCAAATACTGTCGTAATTGAAACAATCCATGAAACTCAAACCGATTGTGACAGCAGCAATCCAAGCTGTGAGATTTGAAACAAATTACTTTTCACATGGCCAACTGTACGTTGCATGCTCAAGAGTAAGCTCACGCACAGCTTGATCATATTACAACCGGAGGGCCGAAATGACAATGTGGTATACAAAGAGATCCTTAACAAATAAATATTGGTATATTTTCCCTCAGTTTAAAAAGGTTTAATTTTTGTTCTTAATAAAAATTTTAAGGCAGTACTTCGCCGCTGCGAAGCGCGGGTATTTTGCTAGTTAATAATAAAATTATATCTGTATTTACACTGTCACCCAAGTGAACAGTGCTGAGTATAGGACTGTACAAGATTTGATTTCCTTGCACTGCTAATCTCAAGAAGTAACACTCCATGAAATGGAAAAGGGTAGAAGACACATCCCTAGCAAAGTCTTTTATCTACTGTCAGGTCAGGTTGGGGAGCATGCACTGGTACAGCACATTGCCATACCCACCACACGATGAAACATCTTGGGATCCTGGTGTGCCACCTCCCAGGCAGACGCACAGTCCATTCCCAACCCCTCGGAAATGACCATCTATCTGCAGCAGCCAGTTATTACATGGATGTCCCCTTGGCCAGGTCCAGCTGCTCGGGTCCTCAGCAATGAATGACCCCTTGAGCTGGATCACCCTCATCGATGTGTGCCAAATGTCCATAGTGCCGTAACTGACGCTCCCTCACAATGCAACTAATGTGCCTCATTCAGGACTCTGTTAGCAACCACTCGTTCGATACAAGTCAAACCAGTGCTACCTATGGATTCTCCAAAGAGACACAGTACCAAAAGAGTCCAACCTTCGTCTCAGGTTACTGAATAACGTCCATGTCTCACAACCATATAGCAAAACAGAAAGCAACATGACTCTAAAGACTTGGACCTTCGACCTTTTGCAGAGATATTGGGAGCGCCGCACACCCCTTTCCATTGACCTCATGACACCCCATGCTCTCCCAGTCCATCTACTGACTTCATAGGAAGAGTCACCAGAGACATGAATGTTGCTGCTGAGGTAAGTAAACCTCTCGACAAGGTCGACGCTCTCTCCGCAGACACACATCTCTGATGGCTGTACCCAAGATGTTATTAAAGGCCTGGATCTTGGTTTTTATCCAGGACACTCGCATACCCAGATATTCAGACTCTTCGCTAAGTATCTTGTGAGCTCCGATCAGAGCTTCCATTGAGTCTGCACAGATCACAGCATCGTCAAAATCAGTGAATCTTTCTTCACAAACAGGTGCCCCACATCCGCTGGACCCCACAATCCTGCCCAAAACCCACTCTATGCAAGCATTGAACAGAGTAGGAGTAAGAACACACCCCTGACGAACCCCAGATTCAACTGGGAAAAATGCAGATGTTCTGTCTCCACTCTGTAGAGCAGTTACAGTACCAGTATGCAGGTGTATCATGATATCCAGCAACATTTTGGGTTGGTCCTGGGACATCTAAGGATGTCCCACAGGGCAGCTTGATCAATGGAGTCGAACCATTTATGAAAACTGACAAAGGCTGCAAAGAACCTCTGCTGATATTCATGTTTGTGCTCAATGAGAACCCTCAGTGCCAGGATACTGTCAATGGTAGACTTTTTGTGCAAAAAACCAGACTCCTCTGGTTGCTGGTCGGCAAGCAAGTGATCACAGATCCTATTGAGGATGACCATAGCAAGAACCTTACCTAGCACCAAAGGCGATGTTATCCCCCTGTAGTTGCTGCAATCCAGGTGATCACCCTTCCCTTTCCAGATAGGGACGGCAAGTCATGTTTTCCAGTCAGTTGGGATGATGCCCCGTTTCCCGGATGGAAGCAAAGATTGTTTGCTATGCCCAAAGGGCAGCCTTACCACCAGCCTGGAGAGGTTCTCCGTGGATACCACAGGTCTTTGCAGCCTTCCGTACCTTCAGCTGGTTCACCACCTGTGCAATCTCACTGAGTCTGAGTGGTCCACAGCTTAATTGGAAAATTTGCCTCAAGAACCGTGGACCCAGAGATGTTCAATGTCCTAGCCAGAGGATCAGCTTTAAACATTTGCTCTTAAGTAGCCTGCCCAGCAGGGTCACAATTGCAGAGTCATCCCTAATGACCATTCCATCACCTGCCCTTACTGCGGCTCTCTGAGGAACAGATTTGGATGTGTGTAATGATTCATTTCCTCTATAAGCAAAATATGGATCACTAGACCACAGATGGTGTGTCACTTACTCACAGATTCCTCTAACAAATGCCTCCTTATCTGCTCTCAGAGCCTTCGCAGCCGTCCTTCTCAGTTCCTGGTATAAACCGGAGTTGCCATCATGCCATGTGCTGCAACTCTTCTTGATAATATCATGGGCTCTCTGCAAGATGAAACAACTCCTTCTGAGCACGCTGGTAACACCAACACAACCCTCAGCAACCTGCAGGGTCTTGACATGGAAGGTCTCCCACAGGTCCTGTTCAGCCTATATACATCAGACTTCCAATACAACTTGGAGTCCTGCCACGTGCAAAAGTTCGCTGACGACACTGCTATTGTGGGCTGCATCAGGAGTGGGCAGGAGGAGGAGTATAGGAAGCTAATCAAGGACTTTGTTAAATGGTGTGACTCAAACCACTTACACCTGAACACCAGCAAGACCAAGGAACTGGTGGGGGATTTTAGGAGGCCCAGGCCCCTCATGGACCCCGTGATCATCAGAGGAGACTGTGTGCAGAGGGTACAGACCTATAAATAACTGGGAGTGCAGCTGGATGATAAATTGGACTGGATTGCCAATACTAATGCTCTGTGTAAGAAAGGTCAGAGCCGACTATACTTCCTTAGAAGGTTGGTGTCCTTCAACATCTGCAATAAAATGCTACAGATGTTCTACCAGACGGTTGTGGTGAGTGCCCTCTTCTACGCGGTGGTGTGCTGGGGAGGCAGCATAAAGAAGAAGGATGTCTCACGCCTGGACAAACTGGTGAGGATGGAAGGCTCTATTGTAGGCACGGAGCTGGACAGGTTGACATCCGTGGCAGAGCGACAGGTGCTGAGCAGACTTCTGTCAATCATGGAGAATCCACTGCATCCATTGAACAGGATCATCTCGAGACAGAGGAGCAGCTTCAGTGACAGACTGCTGTCACTGTCCTGCTCCACTGACAGACTGAGGAGATCGTTCCTCCCCCACACTATGCGACTCTTCAGTTCCACCCGGGGGGGGGGGGTTAAACGTTAACATTATTCAAAGTTATTGTCTGTTTTTACCTGCATTTTTATTACTCTGTAATTTAATTTTTTTTTTTTGTTTTTGGTATCAGTCTGATGCTGCTGGATTATGTGAATTTCCCCTTGGGATTAATAAAGTATCTATCTATCCATCCATCTATCTATCTATCTCATTAGGATCAGCAGTTTCACCCAAGTCTGTAAGTTCCTCACACAAACTGCTTTCAAACTCATTAGAAACAGCATGATCTTGGAGTCTGGCCTCATTCTCTTAGTAGGTGGTAGCCTACTGGACCTAAGCTGGATCTTCAGAGTAGCAACAAGAAGTCTGTGGTCAGCATTCACAAACTGGTCACTTCTGTAGACCCTGTAGTTTTGTAAGAGACTCCAGCATTTGCCCAAGAGGATGTTATTGATCTGCAGACAACCAGTATTGGAGTACTAAGTCCAATAATGTGGCTCAGGGTGTTAGAGCCAGGATCCAGTGATCTGCACACCCTGATCTTTTGCATAGTCAAGGAACATGGAGCCATTTTCACCATGGTCGCCAGATCCATGGGGACTGACACAATCCTTATAGCCAGCCCTTGTCAGTTCCAGTGGTCGCATTGAAATCCCCCATGACCAGAGGAGTGTCACCTCTTGGGCACACATCAACCACCAAGCAAAGCTGCAAATAAAATGTTTTCCTCACCGAGACGTCACTCACAACAGTTGGAGCATACACTAAGACAACAGACAAAGCACCCAGAGCTTGCCTTAATCTGAGTCTCATAATATGCTCGTTGACATCGGACACTATCGGAAGGGCCGATCCGCCACAGCAACAGCTGTTCCCTGCGTACGACAGTCATCAGAGTGACCAGACCAATAAAAGTGTAATCACCTACAGAAATGTGGCCAGTCCCAGGTCTGCTCACCTCAGAGAGTGCCACCACTGAAATGCAGTTTATGAAGCTCCTCCGACAGCAGAGGAAGATGATCATCATGCCGGAGAGACAAGACATTCCATGTGCCTACCTGGATGGGCCACCATAAATTCGGACCTGAGTGCTGCCATGCAGCCGGCTATGCCTTGGCACCACACCAGTTCTGATCCTCAAATGGCCCAACCTCATTTACTCTCCAGCTTTTTTGACTCATTAGGGATGATGCTCCAAGGGCTTTCCCCCATCCCATTTATAATGAGAGCAGCCTTCCTATTGGCAACTGCAACAGAGCTACTCCCGCATAGTGTAGAAAGGAGTCCTGTCTGTCGTTTTAGAGATGTGTGTGTGTTTTTTTTGTTTTTTTTTTTATGGTGGCTGGAGTGCCCCTGCCACCAACCCTCAAATTTTCCCTGTAATTTGGAGGACCGTCTGCAGGGAAGATGCAGTTTCACGTCATACCCAGGACATGCGTACATCATATAAATATAGATTAAGTTATCTGAAGTAAATTGACCTTTATAATACAATCAAAACATTCAGTAATATTGTCGTATAATGATTATCTTTTTTCAACGATTCTTGTTTATTGATTCTTGTCACTGTATGCAGATAACACAGTATCAGCAACCAATCAGTATTTTATGATGGCTATGAACAACAAAGGACAATATATTGTGGAGTTTTAATGCAAGTTTTCATGTAAGTCAACTTGAGAGATGTTTACACTTTGAATCAAGTCAGCCTTTATCAGTGCATTCAAAGATAAGTTGCAGTCATGTTGTCATATTGATTATTTAACTGTATTTTGCCACATCTGTGTCTACTCTGTTACACCAGTTTGAGAATTATTGTTGGGAGTATTGTCTGTGTTCCCATTCAATGTTTAACATGAGTTGGGGTCCATGTCCATTTTTGACTCCTGTGAATATTTTACAATGCATACAGAATGCCGAATGATTCCTGCAAATGTTGAGAGTGTTACAGTTTCAGTGGAATACAGTGCCCTCCATAATATCTGATTCACACCTCTGCTTGACAGTTGAAAGTAAAAAATTAGGTATTTCAGATGCAATTAATGTGCTCATTGCAGACTTTAATTTAAGAGTATTCACATACATTTCTGTTGCCCCGTGTTCAAACTAAAACACCTTTTCTACATCGTCCCCCCAATTTCAGGGCAAAATAATGTTTTAGACAATTAGTGTCACAGGTGTTTGTGATTATCAGGCACATGCATAAGATACCTGGGCTTGCTTCTATGCTTTGGAGTCTATAGCTGACATTGTTCAACATGAGGACATGAGCTGTGCCAGCGAAAGTTAAAGAAGCCATTATGAGGGTGAAAACAAGAAATGTCCGTGTGTTTTCTCATCATTAAAAATCTTTACAATTGTTTAAACACCCCATAGGTTTTGGAAGTGACAGAAATCAATTTCATAATTTCTTTTGTGCAGATAACCAAGGTACTGAAGTTGTACCAAGATTCATTGTAGTTAAGTATTGGTCACTAGAGAGTTTAATTTTAATTTAACTAACTCTGCACTGGTCTGCTTTCTGTTTGCTAGATTAATCTCATCTACTGGTAAAAGGAAATGTTTCACACTTTTTCATTAGATGCCATCAACCTCAAAGTTAATATTACTCTCTGGTTGTGTTTAAGAAATATTTGATCGCACAAGCATATTAAAATAAAGACAAATCATAGCAAAAATGTTATATTACATAGTTCACTTAGAATTTTAAAGTAGAACATGTTGTAGAGGTGTGTTGAGAATCTATGACAGATCTAGATAAATTAAGGTGATTCAGACATTTCTGTTAATTATATCCTTGAGCAGAGGCATATTACTGTATTATCTTGTGCATATTCAGTGCAATTTAGCACTTTTTTGTTCCCTGAGAGTTAGGGTGTTCCTTTACCCAGTCACTTTTTGGTGGCAGGGAATCCCTTTTTGTTAGTGAAGTATTGATGGGGGGACCTGGGTAATCCCACTGGGCATTACATGTGATAGCAACAAACAACCACAGCAAAGGTAGTGATGCAATGATGATTTGAGGTTGGCATCATGTGGTACTGACACTGTGAGCTACTCTGGTGGGAAATCGGCTCGTTTCCCTGGGGACTATGCTTAGTGAAGATAGCAATCACAAAGTGCATGCTATGAAAATGTCTGGCCCCACCTGTCACAGAGTGTTCAAAGCAGAAGCAGAATATATACTGTATGTTAGGAAGCTAGTTATTGCACCATTGAATACAAAATATGGTTGTGATTTCTTACAAGCAAAATCATTACTGCAAGCATTAATTTAACCTGTGTGTTCCATTTACTTATTTAGTCTTTTAAAACATACATTATATGGTGCCTTTCTTCCAAGAAGGGTGATTGGATAAATGAGTGTGAACACTGAATCTGCCTTACATTCTATAAAGTCAAATCATTTGCCCTCAGCATCTGTCTTTATCATTTCTTATGTGTATAACCTGTAAGTAGCCTTGATTAGATTATGGTCATACATAGTTTGAATTTAAATGTGCCCTCCGGCTCTTGCCATTGGGTATAAAGTATTACTGACAAACGGGCAGATGGTATATTGTAAATATACAAATCATAAAATAAATTGACCTTTAATACTACGGATAAAACATTATTTAATATAATTCATCATTTCTTTATTCAACTCGTAATAATTTTCTTAATTTGAAAAGCATATAGACTCAAAGTGATTAATCTTGCATGCACATGGATTATACTCCAGTGCCATAGGGCACTGCAGCTAATTGCCATTGTGCATAGCAATGTGACAACCTTAGCAACCACTTGTATGCCATGATCTAAAACGGTATTATCTGGAGACATTTAATTATGAACTGTTGTTTTAGGGTCTTCTTTTTAATGACATATCAAAGTGCTTGACTGTAAATCTGCAAAGAATATCTTAAAAAGGGTCACAGTGATGATGTCCTGCAGAGCTGCTATGCATCTTCTCTTTACAGAGGATTTCAGTTTTTTCTCATTCTTTTAAAAATAGATAGGCAAAATTGCTATGTTGTGTATTTAAAAAATAATTTTCTTAACTGATTTGTTTTTTTACTATTATAAGTCTAGTAGTTTGAATTTTCATTTCATTAACACAAAAAAACTACATGTCTGTTAATGTCTCCACCTGTCTCTATAACGTGACCTTTTTGCAGTCCATTAATGGAGGCCATAAACTAGTTCTGTACATAGTAGCAGTAAACATGGAAACAGTGTGCCAAAAATGATCAATTTCATTTTTGTCCATGAAAGGTAGCACTCATCTACTGACTTATTTTCTAACCCACTTAAACATAACCATCAAATTATTGTAGAGGTTTTAAATATTAAGTTCATGCTATACTATACTTTACCCCTGGTCGCTTCGCTGGACCATCTCAATACCCCCCACCGGCGCTACGCTGCTCACGTTGTTAAAAGGAGGGCTGAATGCAGCCCAAGGAGATGCGAACGCTCCTCCGACACCCCCTCTTAAACAGTGATACAAATTCAGATTTACAACATTACTTGGGCTGTTGTTACCTATACTCCATAAATTTATAACTGAAAGACAACATTACATTCTTTAAGGCAGACGTGTCAAACTCACTACCATTGTGGGCCGCTTCGACTGCCTTACGTGCGTCAGCGGGCTGCACTGTAACAAATACTATTATACAAAGTTACTGTAGCTTTCTTTCCAATACTGAAAACTTTAAAAAATGTAACACTTAAAATTTAAAGAAAAGCATTTTATTTCCATACAATCTCTGTATAACAGCGTACAATTAGAGTCTTAGCCTCTTAGCTAGGTCCTTATATTATTACATTATATTCATCTATACTAATAAAAGGCAAAGCCCTCACTGACTGACTCACTCACTCACTGACTCATCACTAATTCTCCAACTTCCCGTGTAGGTAGAAGGCTGAAATTTGGCAGGCTCATTCCTTACATCTTACTTACAAAAGTTGGGCAGGTTTCATTTCGGAATTCTATGCGTAATGGTCATAACTGGAACCTATTTTTATCCATATATTGTAATAGACTGCAGGTCGATTGCCGTTGGAGGCGGATTTGCGTGTCGCATCATCGCACCTCCTATGTAAGTACGTAGAGAACAAGGAAGCGCTGAACAAAAAACGCATTTCACAATTGAGAAGGCAGCAAAAGATTATGAAGCGACTGACGCATACAAGCATATTCATAAGTGCAGCTACTGCGGAAACAAAGCACGGTGTAAACCGTAAGTTTAAATTAAGTTTATAGACACGCTCCCGCTGCCGTTTGTCATGCCTACGACGAATACGGTATTGTTTGGCAGGCTTATTCCTTACAGCTTACTTACAAAAGTTAAGCAGGTTTCATTTCGAAATTCTACATGTAACGGTCATAACGGTTGACAACGTCCGCCATGTTGAACTTTCTTATTTATGGCCCCATCTTCACGAAATTTGGTAGCCGGCTTCCCTGCGCTAACCGAAACCGATGTACTTACTTATTTCGATGGTATGACGCCACTGTCGGCCGCCATATTGAACTTTCCAACGTCACCAATTTTCCAACTTCCCGTGTAGGTAGAAGGCTGACCCCGTCTTCACGAAATTTGGTAGGTGGCTTCCCTGCGCTAACCAAAACCGATGTACGTACTTATTTTGGTGGTATGACGCCACTGTCGGCCGCCATATTGAATTTTCCAAACGTCACAAATTCTCCAACTTCCCGTGTAGGTAGAAGGTTGAAATTTGGCAGGCCCATTCCTTACAGCATACTTACAAAAGATAAGCAGGTTTCATTTCGAAATTCTACGCGTAACGGTCAACAACGTCCGCCATATTGAACTTTCTTATTCATGGCCCCATCTTCACGAAATTTGGTAGACGGCTTCCCTGCGCTAACCGAAACCAATGTACATACTTATTTCGGTGGTATGACGCCACTGTCAGCCACCATATTGAACTTTCCAACGTCACCAATTCTCCAACTTCCCGTGTAGGTAGAAGGCTGAAATTTGGTACTTATTTCGGTGGTATGATGCCACTGTCGGCCGCCATATTAAACTTTTAACGGAAACCGATGTACGTACTTATTTCGTCGGTATGACACCACTGTTGGCTGCCATATTGAACTTTCCAACGTCACTAATTCTCAAACTTCCCGTGCAGGTAGAAGGCTGAAATTTGGCAGGCTCATTCCTTACAGCATACTTACAAAAGTTTAGCGGGTTTCATTTCGAAATTCTACACGTAACGGTCATAACGGTCAACAACGTCTGCCATGTTGAACTCACTTATTTATGGCCCCATCTTCACGAAATTTGGTAGGTGGCTTCCCTGAGCTAACCGAAACCAATGTACGTACTTATTTCGGTGGTATGATGCCACCGTCGGCCGCCATATTGAACTTTTCAACAGTCTTTGTTACTTATGGGCCCATCTTCAAGAAATTTGGTACACAGGTTCCCAACGCTAACTGAATCCTACTTACGTACATATATACGTCCATAGCCTGCAGCTCGGTCACCGTGTGAGGTGGCGTTGGGTCCCCCATCCCAATGCCTCCCACGTTGTTGGCTGCCTGCCTATATAAGACTGTCCGTCGCTCCGGTCTCTACATTCCCTTCCTTGCTTCGCCACGGGATTCACGTCTCCCTACTGATAACTACAGGCTTTTTGTTTAATCCACGTCTTCTCCGCTGTTTTATTGTTTGTTTGTTACAATTATAGTTTTTGTATAGGTATTTTAGACTTACTTTACATTGCTCAGGTACCCATTTCCTTTATCATTCCCACCCCCATTACCATGTCTATCGAGGTGATCACTATCGATCAAAGAACTGTCACTTATTGAGTGGTTTCCATGCCCGGAGATGGCACCTACCTTTTCCATTCTCTTTGTTACATATTGCACGGCCATATCAGGCTCACTCTTGATATCCGGAGGAACATTGTGTGTTATGTATTGAATGACTGGGACAGGTTCAAGGTGTGGACTGATGACGGTACAGGAGGTAATTATACTACACAGGAGCACTATAAGAGTGAAATGCTTAAGCCCTTCACCTATGGTTCTGCATGTGAGTTGATGGCTGCCGATGAATTGTTCGGTTGTCGCTTTCAAGTGTACCGAAATGGCCAAATATTTTACACCTTTCGACAACCGCCAATGCCTCTTAAACATCTTAGATTCACAGGTGACGATTTCAGTAGTGGACACTTTGATGTTTATGAATGTTTAAACTCTCTGTTTAAACGCTTTTTGGATGTGATTTTATCGATGAAACTGGTTGTGTGCTTACAACGCTTGACAGATGCCGAATGTCACTTCAACACAACAAATCCTGCAAATACTGTTGTAATTGAAAAAAAACATGAAACTCAAACTGATTATGACAGCAGCAATCCAAGCTGTGAGATTTGAGACAAGATTACTGTTCACATGGCCAACTGTAAGTTACATGCTCAAGAGTAAGCTCA
This sequence comes from Polypterus bichir lapradei, assembly GCA_026402145.1. Taxonomy (NCBI): domain Eukaryota; kingdom Metazoa; phylum Chordata; class Cladistia; order Polypteriformes; family Polypteridae; genus Polypterus; species Polypterus bichir. Next base: position 17,409,018 of record JANRMT010062843.1, on the reverse strand, counting down.
GCGCACAGCTTGGTCATGTTACAACCGGAGGGCCGAAATGACAACATGGTATACAAAGAGATCCTTAACAAATAATTATTGGCATATTTTCCCTCAGTTTAAAAAGGTTAAATTTTCTTCTTAATAAAAATTTTAAGGCAGTACTTCGCCGCTGCAAAGCGCGGGTATTTTGCTAGTTATATTATATTCATTGCTTATATAGGACTCTTACAGTGTGAGATTTATTTCTTTTGTCCCGACACTTGGCATCTCTTGTTAGTAACCAGTTTGTCAATATCAGGCTTGAAATCTTGTGCAGCTGCAACTTTTATGAGGGATGAAAAGTGCTCGACAGTAAGTCTTGAGCGATGTGGGGTTTTGGTAGCTTTCATTAACGAAAACAATTGCTCACAAAGTTAAGTGTTTCCGAACATAGACAGTACTCTCGATGCCAACTTATGGATCTGCACATACGAGGGTGGCAGGTAAGCATACAAGCCTGGCACACAAACTTCGTTGTATTTTGCCATCAGAATAGAATCTGACTGCAGTTCAATCAATTCCATTTGGATATTCTCAGGCGCATTCTCAACATTGTAAGAGTATGGTTGCTGTCACTGCTGAAAACATGCATCACAAAGATAGAATGGTGGAAATGGAAGCAGCTTCATTATCTATGTGCGGAAGCATGTTGTGGTGAGCTATCAATCGGAAGCCAAATTATCCTTTTCTTCTTCATATTGTGAGGTTTCTGAACTTTTTTGGGATCTGGGATCCCCCACACCCAACAGGAAAGACACGCTGAAGTGCGTCCTGAAGCACTATTGCCACATGTGAGATTGTTTGTCCAGGTCCCAAGAAAGTTTAAAAACCTCATATTCTTGAATGAGTGCCGCATTAATATGAATGTTTCTTGAACAAGCATCACTGCAACCACATAAAAACGGCTTTTTCGGCAACTTTCAAATGCAGCAGTTCGCATACGTTTGCAACCCAAGATTTTTCTTCTTTTTTGCATATAACAAGTATGCTGTTTTTATAGAAGGGTGATAATGAGTTAAATTCTAATGGATGTTTTTCAAATGTTGACGAGCAATAAGGAAAATGTATCACTTAAAACCACACAAAACAAAAACAGAAAAAAAACAGTACGAGGAAAGTTCGAAGAAAGAACATTTTTTTTACAGTGTTTGTTTAGGGATCGTTGTGCAAATGTCCACAACTGAGCTGTGACCGCAGAACTAACTGCTCTGTCGATGATGCATTCAAGCATTTCAAGGTCACTTCGTTGTAATGAAAGTATCTGCTGCTGAATGTACTTCGTAGTGACAAGATTTCTGTGGACTCATGTCATATGGGTAAACTGTCAGAAACATAAAAATACTTTGTTGTCATACTCTCTCACCGTGGTTTTCTCTCCTCTTTCTGCGCCGTTGCAAATCCCCGCCCGCCTAGCATTCTGAAAAGTGTCCTTTGTGAAGGGGGCAGCCTTTTTTCTGTAGCCCTTCACTGAGTGAGTCTCCGTTGCAGGCAGTTACCGGGCCGTGGACCGCAGCCTAGCACTTCAGTTGCGACTTCGCGGCTGCAACTATACTAGCAGATGACGTTTCCGGTACTGTAATGCCATGGGAAAATGTGCTTTTGTCAGAAGACAGAAGTAAGAAAAGTCAATAAGTAACACCGAAGATGCAGAATGATTCAATCACAAACGACAGTAATCATTTTGTACAAGTTTAGTGCTAACTAGGATCTGTCATGCGGGCCGCACAGATTTCTGTTGCGGGCCGCGTGTTTGACATGTCTGCTTTAACACTAGAATTACCAGAGCCTACGAAAAAACTTGTAGATCCGTCCCACCTTAAATCGCTTCTTAAAATCGTTCACAGCTCTCCACCAGCGTCTTTTGTCATCTAAATGTGCTGATAAAATCAGGCTGCAAGCAGCCGGCTATTCCATCCCCCCACCGACTTAGAATGTGCACAAACTTCTCCCAGCTCATGCCTTGATTGATTTTCTGGGAGTGAAGTGGAGTTTTAGAGTGGAAATAATAGATCCTTATTTGGAACACACGCATTTCATGTGTGTTCCATTTCTACAGTAACCTGTGTAAACACATTTTTAAAACAGAAACGTTTTTCATATTCTAAAAGTTTTCTACGAGTTCTACGAGTTTTTTCGTAGGCTCTGGTAATTCTAGTGTTAAGGTACCATTCAAATATATGACATGTGCTTTCAATTATGGGCTATACTATTGAACATTAGTTTACTTTCAAAAACACTTCTTGTTAAAGTTTTCATACTAAAATAACCAAGCAGTCATTTTAATTCAAGTACAGTCATGGTTGAAATTATCGGCACCCCCTGGAATTTTCCCAGAAAATGCACCATTTCTCCAAGAAAATTGTTGTAATTACAAATATTTTGGTATACACGTTTATTTCCTTTATGTGCATTGGAACAACACAGAAAAACAGAGAAAAAAAGCCAAATCTGACATCATATCACACAGAACTCCAAAAATGGGCCGGACAAAATTATTGGCACCTTTTCAGAATTGTGGGTAAATCGTTTTATTTCAAGCATATGATGCTCGTTTGAACTCACTTGTGGCAAGAAACAGGTGCTGGCAATATAGCAATCACACCTGAAGCCAGTTAAAATGGAGAAAAGTTGACTCAGCCTTTCTGTTGTCTGTCTGAGTGTGCCACACTAAGCATGGAGAACAGAAAGAAGAGCAGAGAATTGTCTGAGGACTTCAGAACAAAAATTGTGGAAAAATATCAACAATCTAAAAGGTTACAAGTCCATCTCCAGAGATCTTCATGTTCCTTTGTCCACTGTGAGCAGCATAATCAAGAAGTTCACAACACATGGCACTGTAGCTAATCTCCCTGGACGTGGACGGAAGAGAAAAATTGATAAAAGACTGCAACGAAGGATAGTCCGAATGGTGGCTAAACTGCCCCAATCAACTTCAAAACATATTCAAGCTGTTCTGCGGACTCAGGGTGCAACAGTGTCAGCTCAAACTATCTGTCAACATCTGAATGAAAGGTAGAGCTTTTTAGTAAAGCTCATCATTCTACTGTTTACAGAAAACGGAATGAGGCCTACGAAGAAAAGAACACAGTACCTACAGACAAACATGGTGGAGGTTCTAAGATGTTTTGGGAATGTTTTGCTGCCTCTGGCACTGTATGCCTTGACTGTGTGCAAGGCATCATGAAATCTGAAGACTACCAAAAGATACTGGGGCGCAATGTAGGGCTCAGTGTCAGAAAGCTGGGTCTGTGTCAGAAGTCATGGGTGTTCCAGCAGGACAATGACCCCAAACATACCTCTAAAAGCACCCAGAAATGGTTGAAGACAAATCGCTGGAGAGTTCTGAAGTGGTCAGCAATGAGTCCGGATCTAAATCCGATTGAACACTTATGGAGAGATTTCAAAATTGCGGTTGGGAGAAAGCGCCCTTCAAATCTGAGAGACCTTGAGCAGTTTGCAAAAGAAGAGTGGTCGGAAATTCCAGTTGAGAGGTGTAACAAGCTTGTTGATGGTTATAGGAAGCGCTTGATTTCAGTTATTTTTTCCAAAGGGCGTGCAACCAAATATTAAATTTAGGGTGCCAATACTTTTATCCAGCCCAGTTTTTGAGTTTTGTGTGAAATGATGTCAGATTTGTCTTTTTTTCTCTGTTTTTTGTGCTGGTCCAATGCACATAAAGTAAATAAACATGTGTATACCAAAACATTTATAATTGCAACAATTTTCTGGGAGAAATGGTGCATTTTCTGGGAAAATTCCAGGGGTGCTAATAATTTCGGCCATGACTGTAAGTATTCAAAATTCAATACATAAATTTGGCCAGAATCGTAGTTAAAAAAAAAAAAAGTACCTTTTTTCACGGTGCCCAGAGAGACAAGTAGTGATTGTGACAGGCTAAGTGTTTAAAGAGTAATTTTATTATTTTTGAGAAAAATAAATAAAACCCACATAACTTGCCCCTGTACAAAGTGTTTTTGTCTCACTAAAGGACCTTGCAGATGATAGGTTTCTCTTAAAAAGAAAGACCACGGATTTGAGGCTTTTGAGGTTATAAAAAAAAAAAAAAAAAAATCAAGATTTGTATCTCCTCAGCTAACTATGAATCACAGGCAGAATTTCTGTTTTCACCTGTCCTTTACATAATTGAAATAAACTAATCTATAAAACACAGAGACGTTAAATTTATAAAGCTCAGTGTTATGTAACATTTGTTTAATTAGCTCTACCACTGAAACAACCAGGAGGAGAGAATATTGTGGTTTTATTCTACATTGTTTTTTGTAAATTGTATTTGAAGTAGTCACACAAAAGTGTGTATCTACATTGCTTATATTCTCGAAATACTTTCTTAAATAGATTTCTCTCCTCTAAATCCTTAAGATGTTTACCTTTTTCAGCAAAACTGCAGTTTGGATGAAATTTTTTGCTGTTTTTTAAGCAAACTTAAAGCAGGTAAACTGTGTCATAGAGAAGTCTTTATGAATTCAGTAATTTTAATACAGTGCTGCGACGTATTGTTGTAAACATCAATTAGTTATTACCCTCAGTTAATTAAGGAAAAGAATGATCATCCATCCTTGTGCTTGCATAGCAGAAAACAGCATTCCTCCATAAGATTTCAAACAAACAGCCCAAGGAGGCTGAGTGGGTCTCAGCGTCAGACAGTAGTTCAGTAACCTTCAATTGAATTAGTTGATTAAGTCAGCTGTCCTTTAATTAATATACTGTCTTTAACTGTTACTTCTGTGAAGTATGTACTGTGTTTTAAATACGCTTGGTGACCATATTATTTTGCAGAAGTAAAATGATACTTCTTTGTTCCAAAGAGAAGTAAAGATGAAATAGGTGTAGTGCATACATAAGAAACATTCCTATTGTAGATCAATAAAGAGGAGTACTTATTTATCAATTTGGAAAAATGACACATTCCCAAAAATTTGTATGTGTGCTTATATCACAAGTGCATTAACAATAGAACCCCTCAAGTCTATGAAAATATTCGTAATACCGGGCCACCTTAAATTCCCTTGCACCTCATCATCAGCATCTTTGTTTTGCAAATATGTCAATCAGCACTGGCAGCAGACAGCCTGCTCACTCATCCTCCACTGAGGCAGCTGAAGTCAAGAAAAAGAAATTGTTCAATTTACGTTAATGGTAATGTGTAAAAACTGAAGCCCAACTATTAATCAAAACAAAGTAGACACGTTCGCTTGGCTGGTGCAGAGGTAAGGACTGTTGTCTCATAAGTAAAAGGTTGCGGGTTCGATCCTGGGTCCTCCCTGGTTTTACCATTTTGAGTAGTGAGCTGCTATTTTTGTTAGTATTAGATAATAAAAACATACATTTCATTTGAGTCTGTAACAGCCAATGTAAATTTATGGTACTCGTTAAAGTTAGCACTGAAGGGATAAAAGCAGACACACAAATGCATCTCAATCATTTCTTCTTGGTGTCTTGTGGGGGAAACAGACACCATAGTGTCAATGGTGGATGTTACTTTTCCTCGCACATGGACAATACAAATCAACATGTCATTACAATTATTTTTTCATTCAAGAATCCAAGAATTAAACTGAATTTAAAAAATTGTTCAAATTAAGTTTTATTCAAGAATAAAGCTAAATAAAAAAAAAATGATCAAATTAATTTTTTTTCAAGAATCCAAGAATAAAACTGAATATAAAAAATCATTTAAGTGACATATTGAGGAGAAGTAACATCTTTTACAAGTACCATAAATTTACACAGGAAGTTACAGGCTCACATCAAATGTGTGTTTTTGTTTTTTTATGATGATGATGATGATAATAATTACAGCTCATTACTCAAAGTACTAAATATAGAGACAACGCAAGATTTGAACCTTTTTACCTCGCCATTGCTAAACGGTAGCTTATCCAATGCACCATTTGTGCACATCCGTGGTGGAGCAGCGTTACCACTGTGACAGCTGGTTGAAAATAAAATGTGCAAACACACACGTATGCAAACATCTTTTATTTTTTACCAACTGATAGTTGGGCTGAAGCAACATGTCAGCTGAGCAATTTGTTTTTGTTTGGTTTTATTCTTGAATAACAGCATACTTGTTTTGTTACATCTTTTGTGAAAGTGTTTCTTGGATATTTGGACTTCACACATCCTATACTTCATGTCAAAATTACTTCCTCATTACTATAAAATATGAAAACATTTTCTGTTTTAGCCATGTGTTCAGCATTTCTTGATTTGCATTTCCTCTGTCATTCTATATTTACACAGATTTTTGTAGACACAGAACACACATGAAATGTTTGCATTTAAAATCACGATACTTCATTACCTACATAATTCCTTATAAACGAATCACCAGATAAACACTTCAACAGAGATTTCAGCTGTGAGGATTGCAACAGGGTGATGCCTTCATCTGACTGAATAGGCGGTGGGGGGTGTAGCATGCTGCATGCTGCCAAACCACACATTTGCAAAACAAAAGCGAGCTTTTAGTACGGTGTTAACAAGCTACAAGCATCTTGGCGTATGTATGGAAAAGGAGGTCAGGGACAACGGAAGAAATCGTAAGCTTTAGGGATTCTAGTGTTAAGCGGAACAAATGGGAACAAAAACTCATCTCCCCCCCCCATCAGTGTGCTATTTTTTATTTATATTTGTTTATATATTTCACTGTATTCATTTGAGACACTTTACTGATAAGTGACCTTTTTTTCTTTCATTTTAGTGCTTATATAGTTAATTTCCACATGGGATGACAAATTATGTGTTTACTCCCATCTCCGGTGATTATGTTTATAGTTCCATTGCTATTTATGCAGCACATCTGACATATAGGTGTTCTTTTCACAATAACATGTATTAGAAGAGTAGGAATTTATAATAGTGTATTCATTTTTCTCACACTTAAATAAGTTAACTATAACCCCATTCATTCATTTTCAAAGTTTTTTCTTTGATTTATTTTGAACCTGTTTGGATGAGGGGGTTATTTATTTTCACTTTGCAGATTTTTTTTTTTCCTTAGTTTGACTTTTTATGATGAGCAAAATTAACCATAGCAAATGCTGTGTTGGAAACTGCAAATGAACACTGATAGGACTTATTTATTTGTCTTTATTTTAAATGTATATTGAGGATGTCTGACAAAGTCTCCCCCTGCTCATTTTTGGAATGCAAAGAAAGCTTTTAACAAAGTAATGAGAGAGATAAGAGGCATATATGATGTTTATATGGTTGATTTTTTATTTAATAGAGCTATGTAATAATGAAGTATTAATACATTTTGTAATATGAAATATAAATGAGTTAGAAAAGTATTTCTTTTATGTAATACTAGCAAAATACCCGCCGTTCGCAGCGGAGAAGTAGTGTGTTAAAGAAGTAATTAAAAATTGAAGGAAACATTTTGAAAATAAAGTAACATGATTGTCAATGTAATTGTTTTGTCACTGTTATGAGTGTTGCTGTCATATATAATATATACACACACACACACATACATACATACATACATACACTCACATCATATATACAGTATATATACTCAGCAAAAAAAGAAACGTCCCTTTTTCAGGACTGTGTATTTCAACAATAATGTTTTAAAAATCCAAATAACTTTACAGATCTTCATTGTAAATTGTTTAAACAATGTTTTCCATGCATGTTCAATTAACCATAATCAATTAATTAACATGCACCTGTGGAATGGTCGTTAAGACCTTAACAGCTTACAGAAAGTAAGCATTTAAGGTCACAGTTCTAAAAACGCAGGAAACTAAAGAGACTTGTCTACCGACTGTGAAAAACAACCAAAGAAAGATGCCCAGGGTCCCTGCTCATCTGCGTGAACGTGCATTAGGCATGCTGCAGGGAGGCATGAGGACTGCTGATGTGGCTAGGGCAATAAATTGCCATGTCCACACTGTGAGACGCCTAAGACAGCGCTACAGGGAGACGGGAAGGACAGCTGATCATCCTCGCAGTGGAAGACCACGTGTAACAACACCTGCACAGGATCGGTACATCCGAATATCACACCTGTGTGACAGGTACAGGATGGCCACAACAACTGCCCGAGTCACACCAGGAACACACAATCCCTCCATCAGTGCTCAGACTGTCCGCAATAGGCTGAGAGAGGCTGGACTGAGGGCTTGCAGGCCTGTTGTAAGGCAGGTCCTTACCAGACATCACCAGCAACAACGCCGCCTATGGGCACAAACCCACCTACGCTGGACCAGACAGGAGTGGCAAAAAGTGCGTGAGTTTCTTTCTGCATGACAGCAATGTCAGTGTTCTGCCATGGCCAGCGAAGAGCCCAGATCTCAATCCCATTGAGCACGTCTGGGACCTGTTGGATCGCAGGGTGAGGGCTAG
>JANRMT010062843.1:17359808-17395621 GCA_026402145.1 Polypterus bichir lapradei | reverse complement strand
ACTGTGACTGCAGTCAGTGTACTTGGTCTATCTTGTTTTAAGCTTTCTTTCTTTGAAGTAAGTTACTGTAAACGTTACTGTTATAAGAGTCAAATAAAGTTTTTATCTAGTCTAGTAGACTTGTTTATGCTTAATATGCCTTGTAATAATGTTAAACAGTTAGATGACGTCCTAATTCTTTTATATGACCCAGACCCAGTTTCCGAAAAAAAAAAAAAACAAGAAAACAATTGTGCTGTCTCAGTTAAAATACACATAGAGGCAAAATGAAGAAACAGTATTAGATTTATTATCGTCTGTGTTTTTTAAAATCAGTTTGTTGATGGCTGCAGGCTTAAAATCTAAAGTGATTCTTTTGGCTCTTTGTTAAGCTTTAAGTGCCAAACTTAATCATGTTTAGTGGTCACTGGTTTTTGTATACTGTAGTTCAATCTTTTGTAAAGTTCTAAGGCTGAGTAGGTCACATTTGAATTTAATATGATCTAATTTTATTTTAAAGAAATTGATTATAGTATTTACAGTGGCAATTAAAATCCTAGTTTACCTTTCTAATAGATTTTAAATTGGGACATTTCCTTTCTTTAGAAGCAAGCTTTCTTTTGTGCATGATAATTATTTCAACAGGAAAAATGTGCTACTGAATTTACATTGTCATGAAATATTAAAGTTGAAGCGCATGAAAGGACATTTCTCTTTTCAATTGCATTCAGAGGTAAAATAAAAGACACATGTATTGTTTAAGAACAATATAGCAACAGGAATAGTACAAAAAAGACTTCATGGCTTTACAATGCAGAAACATTAAAAGCATGTGCAAAAAATTGGTTAGCATAAAATAATTGTCTGGAAGTACATGTTTACTAAAGCATTCAGGCAATAAAAAATTAGACATTACTCATAAAAGTAAAACTTTTTTGACCTAGTAAATTTGTATTTAGGGATTATGTTCAAATGGCTGGCAGATGTCTTTTGGCTCTTGATACGCTAGAATTTCTAACAGAATGTTGCTGTTGACTCTGAATGAAACATTCCTGAACAGACTCAGAAATAACCCCAGAGCTTTAACATACCTTTTAATTTGTATATATTTTCACCATTATATTCTAGGTGTAAGACCAAGGTATATCCAGATGATTTACCTCGAACAAGTGTAGTAATCGTATTCCACAATGAAGCCTGGAGCACATTGCTGCGCACAGTGAGAAGTGTCATCAACCGTTCACCACGGCATCTCTTGGAAGAAATTGTGTTGGTTGATGATGCCAGTGAAAGAGGTAAGTTTGAACAAAAACATATTTTTTTTTCTTGATTAAAGAAAACAGATAACTCTGTGCAATAGCTTTTTTTTTTTTTTTTTTTAAAAAAATTCTTTTTATTGAAAATAATATTATGGCTTGAATAAATTTTTTTAGAAAATGAAAAAAGGAAATTCCTAAAGATTCCGCACTTTGATAATAATGTAATGATATCTATATAAAATAAGAATAATGATTATTGAACTGAAATACTTGAATAATGCATAACAAAATGTATTGAATTGATAGGAAAAAGTCAACTTGGTATAATTGCCTTTATGAATCGCAAAAATAGAAACTGGACAAAACTTAAGCTCTAAATTACTGGTATGAGGTCTTGGCACTAAAATAAAGTAACAGTGTATATTTGATTGGTAAATTCTTACTGTTTTTTTCCATTGCATACCCTTTTATCATTTTAGTGTAATCCTCTTTCTGCAATTGTGTTTTTGTCATATTTTGTGATTTTCATTTTAAAATACATATGTTTCATTTTATTTATTGGATTAATTTCACAACCTTAACAATTGTAAACTGTAAAGGAGAGTTTTTCAATTATTTGTACTCCAAAGATAGTTGCATTTTGTCAGTTTGTTGGTATATAATGTGGCATGTTTGAACTGCATATGGACAGTCAATAGTGGATCGTTTTTCTTATTTGGTTGTGTTTATCTCACGCTTCATTTTCTTAGGCTGATACCGATCACCGATTGCATGTTATTTGATTGTCTGATTCCGATTCTGATTTTCTTTTCTTTTATCCCTTTTAAAACTTTTTACACTAACCTCCTGCATAACCCGACAAATAGAAATTTTATATCCTATATTAAAATGTAATTTTTATAGTTAAACTATAGACCACAGAAGTTAACTATGTACTTTTATTAACTAAATGAAATTCTGTAGGCTTATTATTCAGTGACCACAAAATACTTAAATAAAACTTCCTTACGGGGTCATTCCATGTATCGTGAACTGATTTTTCTAGAAATCCCATGCACTTCGGTCTCAAAAAAGTCTGGGGAAAAAAAAAACAGGTGTGCCCATGTTATCCAGTTCACACCTTGTATAATTATTTTGATGTAAGATCAATACTTTCTAAGATACAGACAATTTTGTGAGGGGAGAGGGGTGTCAAATTTATTTTGTAATCAGTTTCCTAAGACTATCTCCAGAACTAAACCACCTAGCAGGCTTAAATTTTGCATACTGGTAGGGTTATAGGGTTAGTACGTAACAAAATCAAAATGCTTGGTCCAGATGACACCACTTGGACCTTCAAAAATGGAAAAAGAAATATTTTGTTTTGACATGCAAAAATGTGGACACCAATTGTTAAAATTTCTGGTACTGTAAATGGTTAAGCGAGTAGAAGTGAGACTAATCTCCAAAATGTATGAAGTTAAAGATGAAGAATTCTTTTTAGTATTCTAAGCAAGATTAGTTTATTGTTTTTGTTTCATACAATTGAAGAATGAAAAAAAAAAGGAAAGGATCACCATTCAGAGGTTCTAGAACTCCATGAGAATTGAGGTCTCAGATAACTTTTGCTGAGGGGTCAAACCTTAATCAACTCTTTAGGGCAAAGGATTTTTCATAATCATCATTAGGAAAGGCCAGGTAATGCAGATTTCAAAGCTGTATAAATACTTGTACACCTCAAACCTTTTCCCAGCAATCAGCAGCCACAGGCTTCTCTAATTCAGAAAAGCAGCAGAAGGCTTTAAGAAGATAGCAAAACATTTTCAGGTAGGTGTTTCTTCAGATTATAATGTAATTAAGAAATTGCTTTTAACCAGAAAGGTGCAGGTCATGTTGGGGTCTGTAAGACCAAGACAACTAAATTCTGGCAGAATGGCAAATCAGTACCCCAGTTTGACTGCAAAAGACCTTCAGGGAGATTTAGCAGACTCTGGAGTGATGGGGCACTGTTATCCTCTACAGTGACACCTGCCACAAATATAACCTTCATGGAAGTGCATTCAGAAGGAAACCTTTCCTGCATCTTCACCAAAAATTAAATGTCAGAAGTTTACAAATAATACCTAAGCAAGCCTAATGTATTTTGAAAACAAGTCATGTGAGCTTATGAAGTCAAAACAGAACTTTTTGGAGTAAAATGTGTAAGGTTTTATTTGGAGAAAGAAATTAACAGAATTCCATGAAAAGAATGGTGATAGATCATGTGTTGGAGCCAGTGGCATAGGGAACATTTCACTGGTAGATTTCACAGAAATAAAAGCAAGGTCAAATGGACAAAAATCCCTGCTGGCTATAAAAAGTGTTTACAAGCTGTGATATTTGACTAAGGGCTGTTATCAAGTACTGACCATGCAGGGTGGCCAAACGTTTGCTTTAGGTTCTTTTTCTTTAGTTATTTTGAAACCGTAAATAATAAAAATAAAAAGTAATCTTGCTTAAATATCATAGAAATGTGTCATCTTTAACTTTATACCTTTTGGAAATCAGGTCTTTGCTATTTGAAGTAACAGAAATTTTGACCGGGGTGCCCACACTTTTGTATGCCACTATATGCATAGACTTTCAAAAAGGAATTCTTCTCACCAAAATCTGATTTTGAAGTTGGAAATCATTGGTGTTAGAGTTCAAATGAAAATTGGATTTTCAAGCTGATACATGGATGGAGATGAATAGTAAAGATAAGAATGCTCCAGGTGGAGTAGGATCACTAGTAGAGACGCTCAGGTATTTGGGCTTAGACTGTTTCTCTTTCTAATTTATATTAATGACATTGATTCGGGTGCAGTAAACAAACATTTAAAATTTGCTGATGATGCTTAAATTGGAGAGAGAGCTATTATTGAGGAGACAACAGAAATTCAGAATGGCTTAAATATTTCTCACAATCAGGCAAACTTGAAAATGTGGCATAATATAGACAGATTTAAAGTGCTGCATGCAAGAAAAGGGAATATTAATTATAATTTGCAATATCAGCAATGGCTAACCTATTGTTAGCTAGCCCTGCAAAGAATTTACGTGTTCCAAATTGAAAAAACAACCTCATTTTCCAGGAATTGTGCAGAAGAAACTTCAAAGGCAAAAAATGTGAGGTTATATTATACAATCCATTAAATGTGAAAAAAATCAACTTTAACAGTAGACTTCATGATGAAGTAGTGAGTTGTTATTTGGAAAACTGTGCAGGTATGGTTCACTGCTGCACAAAAGACAGCAGCAGTAGGAACTCCTCCAGTGAGAACAGCAACTAAGAGCATGGCCTACTCTGACAGACTAAGAGAATTAAACAAGACAGTAATGTGGAGACCTAATTCTAGTGTTCAAAATGTCTGACATGTATAATGCCATGCATAGCATTCACACCAAAACATGACATACAGACAAAACTGGAAATCTGTGTATGCACAAAAAAATTTAGATGCATAAAACTGTGCTTGAGCAAAGTTCCAAGTTCCCTTTATAAATTCTAATCAACATGAATTTTAACACACATACATGCCCCTACAGCCCCACCCTAACTCCTCCTTGGATTTTGCTTATTTGTATATGCAAATAATAGCCCCTTGCATTCAGTGTTTTGTGAAAAGACAATGGGGGAAGAAAAAAAAGAAGAATTTCAACAAACTTGAAGTTAAGGCAAGGAAAAACTTACTATTTGTTGGCTTAAGCAGTGGTATATGCAACAGAAGGAAATTGATGGAGTGATACAGGGTGGTAGAGACACTCTAAAGGTGAAGTTCAGAAAGTCACACAGTGCCCAAAGTTTTAAAAAAAAAAAAAAAGTGTTCAGATATCATAGGCGAGTTGTAGCCCACCGTCTGTTTATTCTGTTTCAGAAAGTTTTATAAAAGCCGACCCTCATTCCGAAGATGTGACTCCGGGCAGTGATGGTGCTGCTATGCCAGGTCCATCTTTGGGTGCTGGCTGCGCACATACCTCTGCCTTAGAAACCACTGGGCGACCATCTGGCTGTGTGCTGACAGTCACAAAATGCAATAGTGGATACTGTAAGAGATGTGGCCAATAAAGAAATATAAGGGCTGTACTATGTGATAGTGACCACAAATTAAACAAATTTGATAAAAACAATGATGCATCAGATTACCTGTTTTTACTTTCTCCTAATTACATTCAAACATAGTTGTAACACTGTCCGATTTGGCTGATCATTTAGTGAGTCAGGTTTATCTTACCACATCTCTTCAGGTACGAGCAAGCCACGATTGTGTGCCACATTATGCAGCATGCTATATGCTTGCACAATGCAGCACACTTTCATAGAACTATAGAGCAGCACATTAGAGTGGAAATGTTTTCTATTTCCATAAACAAATTATTTCTTAGAAGGTGCCCTTATAGTATAGCATTGGCACTGAGCACCACAATGGATAGTTTTTCTGCTGTTTATATGGCTCTTGAGGTGACTCGTTATCCTTAAAAGGACTGCTTGCCTTTTGCCCCACTAGTTGAAAAAAGCACATACGACTGTGCAGAGTATGTTTTTATAGGCGCTCCTGCTATAGATGATGCAATGACAGCTCATTCTTTTGGTGATTCATCCCTGGCTGATGTAACTTGTTCAGCACCGTTGCAATAACATTGTTCGTGCAGTTGATCACTCCGATTACATTCGGAAAACCAGACGTTGCTGTGAATTAAGCTTTGATGTTTGCCAGTTCAACCATAGTGTAAGTAAATCATATATCTGGATGACAGTTGGATAATACCATCCTATACAGCTGGCATGGTGTGGCTTGGTGATGCATTTGAAATACCTGATGATTTCCTCAAGTTCCTGTTGAAAAGTGTCTTTAGCTAAAACCCAGAGGGTGGACAGAACTTGCAAAGGAGCAGGTAGGGCACAATCCCTTAAAATCTGCCTTTGTAAAGCCACCGTCAGTTCAGGACACAGTTCCAAGAGCATAGTTCTTAGAAATCGAAATCGACTTACAAGCCAGTCATCATCATCTATAACAGGGGCTCTCAACGTCGGTCCTGGGGACCCCTTGTCGCTGCAGGTTTTTGTTCCAACCATCTTCTGTTTTTAATTGAACTCCTGGGCTAATTAAGAGAACTGATATTTCCCAAGTTCTGTGTTTAAGGAACAATATATTAATTAGAAAACTAAGTTTGCTAAAAAAAAAATCTATATATATATATTAAAATGTACCAAGCAGTTATATAGGAATAATGTATTTTTTTTCTTTTTAACAGTATTTTCCTCTTGATTTTCATTCTGCTTTTCTAGGTGTTCTAATTGTTTAATTAGTCCATTATTTACTAATTAGTGGGTCCGACTCTAAAGTAGCTGCAGCCTTTGATTATTCAGTGTTGTTTGCCTGTGTGTCTGCTCTGCTCGTTTTAAGTTGTCATTATTAAGATACAATGAAGGGGGAAAAACTGCACAGAGAAAGGGCAAAGTATAATGAAATCAACAAAAGAGAGTTAAGCATTTAAATCTAGAGCAAAAGCAGAAATATTTATAAATGTCTTATAAATGTAAAAATCATGCTGCTATGCTTTTCTGAATGTCGAATAAAAGAAAAAAAAAATACCAGCTAATTAAATGAGATCAGTGCTACAAGGTGTTGTCACTGATTAGGAATCTGGCTGGAACAAAAACCTGCAGCCACAGGGGGTCCCCAGGACCGACGTTGAGAACCCCTGATCTATAAGTACGTGCTATCTTTTAACTCTTCCATTTGCAATGTCTTCTAACAATGCTAAAGCAGCTATGGTAGTTGGAATAGTTTGGCCATTCCGTGCACCATTATATTGTTACAGAAAGGTAACAATCAAGTGAATTATATATGTAAACGATATGCAATTAATTTTTGTGTATTTGATAAATCCACCTTTGGCTGTTTGTCAGTGCATTGTAGGTGTAACTTATGTAATGCTGCTTAACAAGATATCCATGATGCCCCCAGTTGCTTTGAGAGATCACTTCTAGACTTCTTAGGGTATGCACGTTACATTCTCAAAACCTATGGCCATGAGTTTCAGGGTGTGAACAGGTCATTCTTAGTCTGTCAAAGAGTGTTTTCTCTACCTTTTTATTCCCAGCTTTAAAAATAAATATGAACATGAGATCTTAACTACAGATTGCACTTTAATGGGTTGCTTTTATTTGCACCACCAAGAAATAATATCCTGTATAATATAGAAGAAAATTGCACAGTTTGTAGCAAAGCATCTGTTATTAGAAATGTTTTATGAGAGACAAACAGCCTTCTCTTAGAAAAGATAAAGGAAGACTGAAGCATAATTTAAATGCTCTTACTTTATTTCATTTTCGTGGTAGCTCTTTACTATTATCCTTTAAATGATAATCTGGCTATATCTACAGTATATGCTAATTACCATCATTATATGCATAAATATTCTTTAAGAAGTACTGATATTTATCAGCAATTATTTTTTAGAAGCATGTTTATGTAGGTCATCTGGTAACTTGGTAAATCAGATATTACTTTGCGGATGTTCTGTTTAAGTAAAGTCTCTAAACAATAGTTAAGTATTACTGCTTTATGGTCCAGGTATTGGCCTCTGATTATTGGAATAATTAATTGAAAGGAAAAACCTACAAAGATTCTGGTGTTCTATGATTAGAAACAAATCCTATTGAAACAGAAAGCCTCTATTTCACAGCCTGCTTAGTCAAGAAAATAAACTTATTTTTTATTACAGATGGCTTTTAGCATCTGACGTTTATCTAAATATTTAACAAAAATGATAAGCTTACTTAAAATTTAAAGGAAAATAGATAAAGAAGTATAGTTATTATGTTTAATGTTACATTTATATTTACATTTTTATTCAGAATAAAAATACTATGACAGTCAGTTGTAAGAATATTGTTTGAAAGGAGCAGTTGCTTTTCAACAAAACAGATTAGCCTATCATAGAAAATGTCAGTGTTAAAAAATTATCTTATTTAAAAGGACATATGTATTTATCCCAAGTATTTAAACTCATCCACCTTCACCAGCTCTACTCCTTGCATCCTCATTATTCCACTGACCTCCCTCTCATTTACATACATGTATTCTGTCTTGTTCCTACTATTCTTCATTCCTCTCCTCTCCAGAGCATATCTCCATCTCTCCAGGGTCTCCTCAACCTGCTCTCTACTCTCGCTACAGATCACAATGTCATCAGCAAACATCATAGTCCAAGGGGACTCCTGTCTAACCAAATCTGTCAACCTGTCCATCACCATTGTAAATAAGAAAGGACTCGGAGCTGATCCCTGATGTAATCCCACCTCCACGTTGAATGCATCCGTCACTCGGACTGCAAACGACACCACTGTTGCACTTCATTAGTACATATCCTGTACAACTCTTAAGTACTTCTCTGCCACTCATGACTTCCTCATACAATAATACAACTCCTCTCGAGGCACCCTGTCATATGCTAGAGGCAAGGCCAGGAGTAACAACAAATTTAGCAGTGCTTCTATTGAGGAGCACTTCCCTTCAGACATCTGATTGTATTACACCCCAAATCTGTTGCCATTTGATTTATAGTAACAAACTTACATAGCACCCTTTGTACTGCCCATCTTTTTTTTTTTTTTTTTAATTAATATATAAAGCAGAGTCAATGTATGTTTGTTTGTCCACTATACAAATCTGGACCGGGCGTCCGATCGCCACCAAACTGGGCATCGGGCTCCTTTGTGACCAGGAGGAGGTCATGGGGTATAGTTGGTTGGGAAAAATGTTCGGGGTGAAGCGCAGGGCACCTTTTCACCGACGGTTCCGCACACGTTCCCATACTGCCAACAGGAGAAGGGCTGCTGATGCAAGACCAGATGAATCATCTCAAGAAAGGGAAACCAGGCTGTCTGCCAAAAGAGAAGGGCTGCTGATGCAACAGCGGATGAAACATCTGAAGAAAGGGAAGGCAGGCTGTCTGCCAACACAGTATGATTTCAGTGTTGGTCTTTCTGACTGACTGGTGCTATTTGTTCGCTTTCCGACATATTGTAAATAAGGTAAACTCATCTCACTGTTGTGCTTATTCCATTTGTTATACCATGTAACGCATTATAATTGTCCTGCTCTTCGCTAATATACCCATGCCACCGAAAAAAAGGCAGAATTAAAAGGTCCACTAACGATGCCAGAAAAAAGTCTATTTAAAGGGTGTCTGAAACACCACAACAGACAGAATCTAGACTGGAGGAACAAAGGAGCAGAACTGCTACGTCATGAGCCAATGAAACTCCCGAACAAACGCAATCCCATCTGGCGTACCAAAGAATTACAGCTGCTACTTCAAGAGCATATGAAACATCTGAACAAAGGGAAACCAGGCTGTCTGCCAACAGGCGAAGGGCTGCTGATGCAACACGTAGACAAATGTAGCACAATTTAAAAAATATGGCTTTCGCATATAACCGACAGGTTGCATATCATGAACATTCTGTCGCTGGTATTGGCCGAATGGATCATATCTGTGTTCATTGTAGAGCTCTAAAATGGAAAGGAGAGTCACTGGGATTGTGTTGCTCAAATGGGAAAGTGAAACTGCCATCTCTTCTTCGTCCACCTGAACCTCTACACTCTTTGATGTCAGGATCAACACCAATTTCAAAGCATTTCTTGAACAACATCCGGAAGTACAATTCCTGTTTTCAAATTACTTCTTTTGGTGCAACTAAACAAATACGAGAGGATGAGTTCATGCCCACATTTAAAGTGCAAGGTCAGGTTTACCTTACAATAGGATCAATACTTCCATTAACTGATGGGACAATTGAGTTCCTTCAGATCTTCTTCATGGGAGATATTTCCACAACAGCGCATCATAGACACAGCAGAATACCGAACATGAGACTGGACATTGTGATGGATTTAGAACGATTCCTTCATGAGAACAACGCATATGTCACCCTTTTCAAGACTGCACTTGAACGTATGCCAACAGTTGATTATAAAGTTGTCATAAGAGCTGACAAAATGCCACAGGGAGAGCATCACCGACAATTCAGTGCTCCAATACTTGAGGAACAATGAGGTTGCCATTGTAATGGTAGGCAATGACTTTGGGAAGCGGGACATTATTCTTGAGAAAAGGAACAGAAGTCTTCAGCGTGTGGCAGACACACACAGGTCATATGATGCCCTGCAGTATCCACTAATCTTTTGGCAAGGCGAAGATGGGTATTACTTTGGAATTCCACAAACAGATCCATCTACGGGCAACTCTGTTGCTGGCAAGAAAGTCAGTGCAATGGACTTTTATGCTTACCGACTAATGAGTAGAGTTTCTGAAGAAAATCACATCTTGAAATGCCGGCAACTTTTTCATCGATACACTGTGGACATGTACGCTAAAATTGAAAGCGAACGTTTGCTTTACATTAGAATGAATCAAAAGAAGCTGCGAGTGAAAGAGTACATTCACCTTTGAGATGCTGTTTCAAATGATGCTGATCCGAACCAGTTGGGGAAAATGGTGATACTGCCTTCAACTGTCACTGGAAGTCCACGACACATGCATGAATATACTCAAGACACAATGACATATGTGAGGAAATATGGACGACCATATTTGTTTATCACATTCACGTGCAATCCAGCCTGGCAGGAAATCAATATACACTTGCTTGAAGGTCAATCATGTATTGATTGCCATGATCTTCTTGCTCACGTCTTCAAGCAGAAGCTTTCAAAGATGATGGACATGATTACCAAATCACATATCTTTGGAGAAACACAGTGTTGGATGTACTCCAAAGAATGGCAAAAGCGTGGACTCCCTCATTTGCATGTGTTGATATGGCTAAAACAGAAAACACGGCCCATTGATACTGACAATGTGATTAATGCTGAGCTACCAAATCAAGAACTGGATCCTCTCCTATTTGAAATAGTTCGTAAAAACATGATCCACGGCCCGTATGGACACCTCAACAAACATTCTCCTTTGCATGGTTGATGAAAAATGTTGGAAGAAGTATCCCCGAGATCTGCTTCAAGAAACACAGACTGGCCAAGATGGATATCCGCTATACAAATGACAAAAACCAGGTGAAGGAGGTTTTAGGACTACTATAAAAATGCGCATTTGTGGTGGTTACAAGGAGATTGAGGTGGACAACAGGTGGATTGTTCCCTACAACCCACTTCTATCAAAGATGTTCCAAGCTTATATAAATGTGGAGTGGTGCCATTCTGTGCAATCCATCAAATACATTTGCAAATATGTGAACAAAGGAAGTGATCAAGCAGTATTTGAACTTAAGAAAAATGGTCCTATAATCGACGAGGTGCAAGCATTTCAACTTGGAAGATACATTAGCAGCAATGAGGCTGTGTGGAGGACATTTGGTTTTCCTATCCATGAAAGGTATCCGACAGTTGTGCATCTTAGCAGCCATTTGGAAAATGGGCAAAGGATGTACTTTCAGCCTGGAAACTTGCAACAGCAGGTATAGGTCCCACCAAAAACAACACTTAAAGCATTTTTTGATGTATGCCAACATGATCCCTTTGCTCAGTCACTTCTCTACTGTGATGTGCCAAAGTGTTATACATGGAATGTTCCCAACAAAACATTCCCAAGGCGAAAACAAGGAACCGAAGCAGACGGGTATCCATGAATGCAAGCTACTGAAGCTTTGGGTCATGTTTACACTGTTCATCCTTCAAATGCTGATTGCTTTTATCTGCGCATGCTGCTCCATTTCGTCAAGAGGCCGACATCATTTGCATACTTACGGACTGTCAAAAGAGGCATGTGTGAAGCTTTCAGGGAAGCCTGCGAAAGACGAGGATTGTTGGAAAATGACCAACACTGGGACATGACAATGGCTGAAGCCACTGCAACACAGTCATCATTTAGACTAAGACACCTTTTTGCCCTATTGCTGTCTGCCTGTGCACTTTCTAGCCCATTTAAATTATGGTAAAAGTACAAAACAGGTCTTAGTAAAGACATTTTAATACAGCTTAGAAGACAGAATCCTGCTGTGACAGTTGACTTCTGTGAAGAGATCTGTAACACAGCTCTGACGCTTTTAGAAGACCTGTGCTACTTAATGGCATTGAAATCCTTACAAGTCCTTGGGCTGCCATCTCCTATCCGAGACTCGGGCGACAACCAACTGTCTTCTGAAATCTTACATGAAACAAACTATAGATTCGAAGATCTTGAAAAATACATCTTTGAAAATGAGTCACGGCTGGTGACAGATCAGAGAGTTGATTACAATACCATATTGAATCTCATACATACAAACAAAGGATATATCGTTTTCATTCATGCACCTGGTGGAACTGGAAAAACATTCCTCATCAACCTGATTTTGGCCAAGATTCGTCAGCAAAGGAAGATTGCACTGGCAGTGGCATCTTCAGGTATTGCTTCCACTCTCCTTCAAGGAGGGCGAACAGCACATTCAGCGTTGAAGCTGCCACTAAACTTGGCTCATAGTGACAGTCCTGTATGCAACATTAGCAAAGGATCAGGACAAGCCAAAGTGTTTCAAAACTTCAGGGTGATCATTTGGGATGAGTGCACAATGGCTAATAGAAAAGCCCTTGAGGCTCTTGACCAAACACTACAAGACCTACTGTACGTTCAAACAACTCCAAGATCAACACCTGCTGATGAGCTGAATGCATGTCTTAAAGCATCGCACCTGTGGAAATACATCAAACATTATGCTCACAACAAACCTGAGAGTTCATTTGTGTCATGACACCTTTGCTGAATCGTTCTCTAAACAATTGCTTATGCTAGGAGATCGGAAGGTTCCTATAGATAGTACCACCGGGCTGATTGAATTTGAAAGATCCTTTTGCAATATTGTTGCAAGTGTTCAGGAGCTACAAGAAAAAGTTTTCCCCAATATTCAAGTGAATTATAAAACACATGAATGGCTACCTCATAGAGCTATTTTAGCTACCAAGAATGAGAGTGTGAACAAAATAAATATTCACATCCAGCAGATGATTACAGGCAGCCCTAAAAATTACAAATCTATCGACACTGTCATAGACCCTGCTGAAGCTGTGTTGTTTCTAACAGAGTTTCTGAATTCTTTGAAACCAGCAGGACTTCTCCCGCACAATCTATGCCTTAAAACTGGAGCACCTGTCATGCTACTTTGTAATCTTGATCCTCCAAAACTGTGTAATGGGACTTGCCTTTGTGTCAAGACTCTCCAAAGACTATCCAAATATTATTGAAGAAACTATCATAACAGGTTGCGCAAGACATGAAAATGTTTTCATACCAAGAACACCGCTGATTCCATTTGTTCATTTTCGCACCACAAGGGAAAACAAAAAATATAGTGTATCCAAAGGCTCTGGAATAACGACTTCCATCCATCCATTTTACAACCGGCTGAATCCGAACACAGGGTCACGGGGGGTCTGCTGGAGCCAATCCCAGCCAACACAGGGCACAAGGCAGGAACCAATCCTGGGCAGGGTGCCAACCCACCGCAGGACACACACAAACACACCCACCACACACTAGGGCCAATTTAGAATCGCCAATCCACCTAACCTCCATGTCTTTGGACTGTGGGAGGAAACCCACGCAGACACAGGGAAAACATGCAAACTCCACGCAGGGAGGATCCGGGAAGCGAACCCGGGTCTCCAAACTGCGAGGCAGCAGCGCTACCACTCCGCCACCGGGAATAACCACTTGTATTACCTATTACAATAAAATGTGAATCAGAAAACTGTTTGTTCTATTTCTATGTTGTGTTTCTTTCATTTGGGAAATTCATTATACATTTCTGAGTACTCCTGCTAGTTCTTCTATAAACTGCCTTACTGTATTGAGCATTTCTGTAGAGTTCTTGACAAGTTGTCACAACCTACCTACCCATTAGATATTTGGCTGGTGTTTTTCCACAGATATCACTATTTAAGAAGCTAAAATGCGAACTGAATTCACTGCTAAGACTGTAAGGGACTCCAAACCTTAAACCCTCAATTTTTCTCTTTTAGCATCAGGCTTTGTGGCATGACAATAGCTTACACTATATTTATTTTATTTTGTGTCAATGACAAAAACAAAAGATGTGTTTAAAAGGTGTTGCTTGGACCTCTTTAAAAAAAAAAAAAAAAAAAAAAAAAAGTGGACTTGTTTAAAATAAAAAAGCTATCTTGGTCAAATACACTGGTGAATATATCATATTTACACCCATGTCCTTCAGTAAATATTAGTATTAATCTATTTTACTAATAACACAATGTTTTCTATTTTTTTTTTTTTTTTTTTTTTATTAAAATCAAATCTCACTCCATACACAACTCAAGTTTTACAAAAAAAAAATAAAAATAAAATAAACAAACAATCTATTTTACTAGTAACACAATGTTTACTATTTTTGTAGGTCATTATGCAAGAAGGTATGTATTTTTCTGAATACTGAGGTTTATTTCGTTAAATATGTCACAAACAGGGTATTTGTTAATGAGAAATGTAGAAGTGAAAAAGGGGGCAATCCGGGATTAATACAGCAGTCTTGCTGAATTTCAGCCTCGCTGCCAGACAGAACAGATCATAAATAATCTGCATGAACATAGAGAGAATGAAGACCAGAACATAGAAAGAATTAAGACCAATTCAAACAGTGCTGTTCAAATAAAAATAAAGAGGGTTAACAATTATGTGATGGAAGAACGAAGTGTAATGAGGAACCACGGCAGAACATCATGCAGAACTAAGAACAGAAACAAGGTTTTTTTATTATTCAAATGAATTACTTAAAAAAAAATAAGATAAAGGCTTCAAATTTACAGCAGTTCAGATGCAAGAGTGAATGTACTTAATGTAGACAATTGCCCTTGAACTGTCTGTATTCCTTTTTTGCATTTAAATGTCTTGTGCCCATTAGTAGCCAATGAAAAAATGATTATATAACCCACAGTATATCTGAATATAAATAAATTCATTATGAGAACAAAAAAAAAAAAACAGCCCACAAATTGCAGACACAGTTGCATAAGATGTTCAAATTAACCCTTCCAAATTAGGCTGTAATTTCTTATGAACCTGTGTTTATTCATCAACAATGCAATGTAGAGAACTATATAAGAAAAAAATAAGTGTACAGCTGCCCCTCAGAAAATATTAAGAGAATGAATGTAGTCCTTCTTTATAGCCTTAGAGATTTTAAATAAGAATAGTTAAAATCAAATTTTATAGATATTCATCTTTATTAGTATCATCGTTTTATGAATACAGTATGATATATGGACTATGGTTTTGAAATAAAGTTGCTGATTTGCTCTTTTCTATTTATATCTACGACTGTATTACACAGATTACAAGATTTTGACTTGTGCAATTTTATGTATTTGTTCTGAACATGGGTGCTGTTTAAATCTGATTTAATAGAACACATCTTCCCTGCACTTCAAAAAATGAAATCTAAACAAGTGAAAAGTATTTACAGTATATTATGAACTTAAATCTAGTTTTTCTTATTGTAAGAATTATTGACTTATCAAAAAAATTGTATTTTTGATTTTTATAGCTTACTTTAAGAAATCTTCTCAAGTAAATTTTGCTTACCCCATTGGTAGATATTTTTCCTAAATAAAAGCAAAACAACTCCCATTTAAAATTTTTTGACTAGTTTTTGTATATTAATTTTTTGCACTGTATCTCTAGCTACGGCTATTTTTAAGGGTCATATTCTATTCTAAATATTGCTGCACACCTTCTTATATTGTGTATCTGATCTGTGTAAATATTTAAAAGATGACCTACTTAAAACTCATGCATTAAACAAATGTTTGTATTCAGAATACCAGATTTATTTTCTAAGTTTTATTTTGGATTGTTTTTGCTTGCATTGTGTATGAATAACAGACAGTTGACATCCTGTAACTGAACCAACAAAGAAACCTCTTCAGGTTTAGTATAATTAATTAACATCACATTCAATAACAATAACTTCAGTTAAATGCAGTAGTTTATATTCAAACTGTTTTCTTTAGAGCTCTTTAATGACTGGATATCTTTATTTTTACCACTGGTCATACTGCTAAGTTACACTTTATCAACAATTTTCAAAACAAACACTAGAAAAAAAGAGCATTTCTTTGTTTTGTGAGGTCAGAACGTAAAGATGTGTTAATCTGGCTTGTCCTGAGGTTTTCTTTTGTCTTCAGCACACAAGTTTTGAAAGACACAGATTTTCTTTATCCATTTAACTTGTACCATTTCAGACAGATGCTTAGATCCTGTATTACTGTAAAGTATTTATTATAATATGAACTTCAGGCCAATTATCTGCTTGTTCTTTGCTTACTTAATCAGTTTTTTAATATGCAAATATTTCTCATTTATTACTGTTCATAAGTATGAACGTGCGCCCTGCCTCAGATTTCCTTGCTCCTCTACATTTACTTTTTTTTTTTTTTGAAGATCCTAATCTTTACATTTCAATATAAATGATGCCTAGTATATGACATATTAGTACCAGTAAATGATACTGGTTTCTAAGTAGAGAAAGAGACTTTTCATCATATTATGCTTTTTAAGATTTTCAAGTTTGCATTATTACTTAAAGTTATAAGCTTACAGAGGGCAATGATTAGGACAAACTAGTGTTTGTAAAAGAGTAGTTTACTCAGTGCCAGCCTAAAGTTCTGAAGAATGTGGACCTTAAATGGAGTTGACAAATGGTGTCAGACCGTGCTTGGGTTGTTTAAGTTCCTTTGATTTTATCAGCATTATTTTTTTTGTTTTTTTAATTTCATAAGGCTATTTGTCTTTTTTTTTTTAATTTTAGAATTTTTTGGGTTTTTTTGGAGCAAAATTGTAAAACTGTAAAGAAAATAAAGTAGTAGCCTTGTTGAATTATTAGATTAATCCCACATTATTATGGCATCCTCCTGGGTGCCTGTGTTACTGATTATTAATCAATCAAAAATTCCAACAGGGTGGTACTGCAGTTTTCTCTTTGAGATTTTCACAGTGTCCTTGGTTGCTAGCAAAGGTATGCCTGCTGGGTGGCTAGTGATCAGTCAGCCTCTGTTGTTAGCTAGATGAATGTGTAATTTTATGTACAGTCTGTCCCTGCTCACGTACTTGCTTTCTTAGCAAGGTCCAACTCCAGTACAGATAGGTTTCTTAGCTTGTCCAACTCCAGTACAGATAGGTTTTCTACTGTGCCAGTCCTGCACCAGATTGCAATTTGGATTAAAAGGGTTTGCTCCCACCTTTGTTAATGTCACAGTCTGAGGCTATGGGGTCCTGTTTTGAACGCTAGAATTTATAGCCAGATTTAGATCATTGACATTGATAGAGTGATCTCATTTATTGGGTGTGCAAGAGTTTTTAAACGAAGGAACAGACACATTGCCATTGGTTTCTAGGATGCACTTAAGCTCAGCAAAGTTTTTTTTCCCTCAAGGTTACAAATCATTGAGTTATGGCTCTTATTTTGAGAAAAATGTTTAACTAGAATTTAGGGGGTGCATCAAAGAGCCATCTCTAGGATGTCACATGACCTATAATTGATAATTTTATCAGATAAGGTGCGAAGGCTGCATCTCAAAGAGAGGCCCAGTCAGGTAGAAGAACCTGATATTAGCAGTATCTGGCTTGCGGAGTTTTACACAAAGGGTTTGTGATCAGCAGTATACTGTATGTGCATTTGCCAGTTACGACAGTCATTCAGTGAATTTTGTATCATGAGATTGATAAATGTTTAATCAGAGTTTATTATTAGCTAGAGTTATGCATAGGACTGAAATATCGTATGCATTAAATTAGGGACTTCCACAGTTGTATGAAAATATATTGCTATGTAAAACAGAGTTTAAGAAGAAAGTAGACTGTACCCATCTAATACCTAAACCCTTGTGATCCCAGTTTAGGTTTGTGCAGAGGTCAGAGTCCAGTCCAGCAGTCTTGTACTTAATATATGAATCAACTCTGACTCCAGGCCACTCATATACATTCACACTTGGGCCAGTTTTTACAATAATTTTTTTTCTGTTAACTAATGAAACATTTTTCACTTACACTGAAATAAGAAGTCTCTTCAAAACATCATTACATTGTGTTACCTCATTTGTCTTATCCTGGATCTGCCTCCTCTGGCTTACATTTGTTTGAGCACGTTAAGAATCTCAATAGCTCTTACAAGAAAATTTTAGAGCGTGGAGATGAAATTGCTGAAGAGGATATGTGCAAAAATAACACTTGCAAATAAAGGTGTGAAATTACTTGTGTAAATTTTTTAACTGAATATGGCTATAAATAATGTGAGGTAAAATGTATTGACTGATGCTTGTATTTCCGTAGCCAGTCTTTTAAGTTATTTTTGTTTAAGTAAATTAGACTCCCACGTTTTACAAAAATGCATTAATGGTACTGAATGTGTCCATCACTGTGTTGTAAGCAGCTGCAATGAAAATGGTTTTAAGATTTATTTCACACATTCATTTGATCAATAATTAATCAACGCAACTTTATTTTTATTTCAATCATGTGAGCATAGTAATACTAGTGAGAAAATAATGTATTTTTATAACCTAAGTATAGCATACAGTTATCTCTAAGCCTATTTCAAAATCAAAAGGTAATAACTCTTCTATAGCAGTTATCAATAAATTAGAACTGATATGTTCTGAAGGAAAATACTTTGTTCAACAAAACAGAAAAACTGTTTTTGAATGTAGTAATTCACTTAAGGAAGTTCAATTGTAGTGCAGTACTTCTGAGCTCAGTGGTAGGCTTTCCTTCACTCTGTGTGACATATAATGAGACACTTAAATAAATAGCACCATATTTCAGAGATCATGAAAATGTGTCAGTTGTAGTGCTAATGAACACTGTTGCAATCTGCGTAGGTGTTTTTTTTTATTTAAGCAAGGCCAAGATCAGTATAACATAGGCCTAGCATTTACTGGTTCAGATAGACATTAGCCTACTGCAGTCTGTTCTCATACTGTGTTACTGGTTTTTATTTTTAAACTAAAGCTATATTTATCAGGGCTATCACATACATGATAGTCCATGTTTTATGTTTTGTTTTCAGATCATTCTCAATTTTGTCTTTGTATTGTGTAGAACTCTGCTATACTATATACTAATATAGAATTTTATGCTGTATTTATATATAGTACATGAGGATTGCTCCTATGTTATGGATACCAGTCTAACCTTCTAGTCACTAGGTTGTACTGTACTTCATAAATCGCTGCTCATTTTGCAGTAAGCGTGCCAATTCTTTCACAAAAGCATCTCTTTTATCATTAATTGGCAGATTTAAAAAGAGACCAAACATCTTTGCAATTCAGAAGTTTCTGAAAACATTGTAATATGACTCAACTTCCTGAAATTATATTTCAAAGGTTTATTTAAAAAACAGTATGATCTCCCTCCTTCACCACCTAATAACTAATGTGTGATGAACACATTGGTGCAAAATAGCTGCTGATGCATCATCCATGTGGATGTGGCACATTGTTTGTGGTTGAAGTGACTCCCCCTTCTCTATGTAAAGTGCGCTAAGTGTCTGGAAAATCAATGTCATCGTTGTCTTCTTCTATCTGAATATGTGATGTATTGACAGTGCTTTTCAGAACAGCATGGTTGTTTGGTTTTTTTTTGTTTAGATACTTTTTATTGTTATCAGTGACAGCCTTTTGGCCAATGAGAAAGAGCAGATCATTTCTCATCTAATGTAAGATCTCCTGTAAAGCTCTGTTGTGGCTTGATTATACCCTCCAGTTCAACTGAAAGAGGCAGCAGGCACTGGATGTCTCATCTCTAAACTCCAACTGATAAGAAGGGTTCTGCTTGGAGGTTGATTTATATTTAATACGAGGTTTAATTACAGATGCTCTTTACTAAGCTAAGGGGAAGTGAAAAGTGCAGGCTTAACAGTATATACTTAATGCTGTATGTCTAGAACTATTGTGCACAATGAATCTATAATAAGTTTGTGCAGTAAAAAAGTCCATGCAACATCACTTGTGATTGATCAATATGTCACACCATCGTTAATCCATTTATTTTCTAACTGCGACTCTTTATATGTTTTGTTAAATAGAACAAATGAATGCACTGTACTAGATGTAGTAGTGTTTTGCTCAGCAGTGAATGGATGTCTTTCTAATATCTGAATTTAATATTTTTCTGATCTCTACAATATGAACAAATATCAGTTGCTTGCATTTTGATGTATTGCAGAATGTTTTATCATGGAAATTTATCTGTACTTTAATATATCTGCTTTATTGTGCTCCCCATCTACAGTTTTATCTGTTTGTGGACAGCTGATTTAAGCAAAGATACTTACTAGCTTAGCGCAAACAGACCAAACAGTTATTTTCAGACCTGATCTACACCTGTGCCAATCACCAAAGCAGAGGCCTGATCACCTCGTTATTTTCTATTGAAAACATCTTATCTCGGCCACTAATCAATGTGGGCATATGGCAGTCACCTGCACCAAGTGCTCTCCTCACCATACCTTGAGTATATCATCAAGTTCCTGTGCTTGTTTTTGTTTACCAATGCTCTCTCTAGTCACTGTTGTTTCTACGAGTTCTAAGTATATCTACCTTATAGTGCCCCATGTGAACAGCCTTATCTGCACGTACAGTTGTGGCCAAAAGTTTTGAGAATGATGCATATGAATTTTCATATGAAAGTTTGCTGCCTCAGTTTTTGTGACCCAATTTGCATGTACTCTAGAATGTTATGAAGAGTGATCAGATGAATTCCAATTAATTGCAAAGTCCCTCTTTGCCATGAAAATGAACTTAATCCCAAAAGACCCATTTCTACTGCTGTTGTGAAGAATGCTTCAGGGTGCCCAAAAAAGTCCAGCAAGCACCAGGACCGCCTCCTAAAGTTGATTCAGCTGTGGGATTGGGGTACCACCAGTGCAGAGCTTGCTCAGGAATGGCAGCAGGCAGATGTGATTGCATTTGCATGCACAGTGAGGCAAAGATTTTTGGAAGATGGCCTGGTGTCAAGAAGGGCACAATTTTACCTAAGAACACAGCCATGAATACAGAATGTTACCAAAACATCCTCTGAGGGCAACTTCTCCCAGCCATTTCAGAGCAGTTTGGTGATGAACAATGCCTTTTCCAGCATGATGCATAAGGCAGCATAAGGCAAAAGTGATAACTAAGTGGCTCGGGGAACAAAACTTTGAAATTTTGGGTCCATGGTCAGGAAACTCCTCAGACCTTAATCCCATTGAGAACTTGTGGGCAATCCTCAATAGGTGGATGGACAAACAAAAACCCACAAATTCTGGCAAGCTCCAAACATTGATTATGTAAGAATGGGCTGCCATCAGTCAGGATTTGGCCCAGAAGTTGATTGACTGCATACCAGGGCAAATTGCAGAGGTCTTGAAAAAGAAAGGCCAACACTGTAAATATTGACTCTTTGCATAAACTTTGGTGTAGTTGTCAATAAAAACCTTTATGAAATGCTTGCCATTATACTTAAATATACCATTGAAACATCTGACAAAAAGACCTAAAACACTGATGCAGCAAACTTTGTGAAAACCAGTATATTTGTGTCATTCTCAAAACTTTTGGCTTCAAGCAAAGAGACTTATTAGCTTGGCACAAGCAAACCAAATGGCATTCAGACCTGACCTACACATGTACAGTGCATCCAGAAAGTATTCACAGCGCATCACTTTTTCCACATTTTGTTATGTTACAGCCTTATTCCAAAATGGATTAAATTCATTTTTTTCCTCAGAATTCTACACACAACACCCCATAATGACAACGTGAAAAACGTTTACTTGAGATTTTTGCAAATTTATTAAAAATAAAAACATTAAGGAAGCACATGTAAGTATTCACAGCCTTTGCCATGAAACTCAAAATTGAGCTCAGGTGCATCCTGTTTACCCTGATCATCCTTGAGATGTTTCTGCAACTTAATTGGAGTCCACCTGTGGTAAATTTAGGTGATTGGACATGATTTGGAAAGGCACACACCTGTCTATATAAGGTCCCACAGTTGATAGTTCATGTCAGAGCACAAACCAAGCATGAAGTCAAATGAATTGTCTGTAGACCTCTGAGACAGGATTGTCTCGAGGCACAAATCTGGGGAAGGTTACAGAAAAATTTCTGCTGCTTTGAAGGTCCCAATGAGCACCATGGCCTCCATCATCTGTAAATGGAAGAAGTTCGAAACCACCAGGACTCTTCCTAGAGCTGGCCGGCCATCTAAACTGAGCGATCAGGGGAGAAGGGCCTTAGTCAGGGAGGTGACCAAGAACCTGATGGTCACTCTGTCAGAGGTCCAGAGGTCCTCTGTGGAGAAAGGAGAATTTTCCAGAAGGACAACCATCTCTGCAGCAATCCACCAATCAGGCCTGTATGGTAGAGTGGCCAGACGGAAGCCACTCCTTAGTAAATGGCACATGGCAGCCCGCCTGGAGTTTGCCAAAAGGCACCTGAAGGACTCTCAGACCATGAGAAACAAAATTTTCTGGTCTGATGAGACAAAGATTGAACTCTTTGGTGTGAATGCCAGGCATCACGTTTGGAGGAGACCAGGCACCGCTCATCACCAGGCCAATACCATCCCTACAGTAAAGCATGGTGGTGGCAGCATCATGCTTTGGGGATGTTTTTCAGCAGCAGGAACTGGGAGACTAGTCAGGATAAAGGGAAAGAGGACAACAGCAATGTACGGAGACATCCTGGATGAAAACCTGCTCCAGAGTGCTCCTGGCCTCAGACTGGGGCGACGGTTCATCTTTCAGCAGGACAACGACCCTAAGCACACAGCCAAGATATCAAAGTAGTGGCTTCAGGACAACACTGTGAATGTCCTTGAGTGGCCCAGCCAGAGCCCAGACTTGAATCCAATTGAACATCTCTGGAGAGATCTTAAAATGGCTGTGCAACGACGCTTCCCATCCAACCTCATGGAGCTTGAGAGGTGCTGCAAAGAGGAATGAGTGAAACTGGCCAAGGATAGGTTTGCCAAGCTTGTGGCATCATATTCAAAAAGAGTTGAGGCTGTAATTGCTGCCAAAGGTGCATCGACAAAGTATTGAGCAAAGGCTGTAAATACTTATGTACATGTGATTTCTCAGTTTTTTTGTTTTTAATAAATTTGCAAAAACCTCAAGTAAACTTTTTTCACATTGTCATTATGGGTTGTTGTGTGTAGAATTCTGAGGAAAAAAATGAATTTAATCAATTTTGGAATAAGGCTGTAACATAACAAAATGTGGAAAAAGTAATGCGCTGTGAATACTTTCCGGATGCACTGTACCAATCAGCATACCTTCTACTTAAAAAGACCTTTCTTGACATAGATTTAACAATGATTATATGAATAATCAATAATATTAAAAGCAATGTCATGTTTGCATTGCATCAGTGTTTTCTTTCCCAGCCTGATATTCATTCTGATCCCAATTTACCCCAGGCTGAGAAACTGTTATTTTAGCACATTCCAAACAAATTAAGCAAAAGATAAAAATTTAGATTATTGATGGTTCAAAGTTTAAGTCAATGTCTAGCAATTTGCTCTGATGTCAGTTAAAAGATGAAAAATATCAACACGTCTGAAAGATTTCAACAGGTAAAATTATGGCTAAAATCCTTAATACTTGCATTAAATGTGTGTGTGTTAAGCACCAGAAATCTGCCTTGTCAAAGCAACCTTACTCTGCTTCCACAAGAGTGTTTATCTATCGAACAGAAACCAATTAACATTTATATATTTATTGAATTTAGTATTTTTGTTTTGAGATAAGGGCTTGTTAATTACTTTTTCTGCTTTCAGCCGTTATTTGGTTTTTGCATTAAGCAGAGATGATGTAATGATTTGTCTGTGTTCTTTTTAAACTTTTATTTCAGATTTATTTTGATTCTGCACTTTGTTTTTGAAACACAGGTTTTAATCTGCCCATACTGTACTTAAAAAATGTGCATACAGTGTCCTGCATTTAAGCTGAAGAAAGGAAACAGCCTCTGGGGGTTATTTCTCTGTACGAACTGATCATTTTTACACATGCAAATTGTTTGACCACAGACAATCTTTCTTATTTGAGGCCGTGTTAATTTATTAGCTAGGACTCTTTCTATACCTAACACTTTGTTGCTCATTTTTTTTAATAAACTATCACTTTTTCCCCTTGTAATAGATTTTAATTCCTTCTTGATGAGATACTTTATTTTTTTTTAAATCACAGCTACAAGCTGTCAACCGTCCTAAGAACCACACCCCAGTTTAACTCATGGATGCCTTATTTATTGTGGTGGGAAAGTCAATCTGTATGAAATAATAATTTTGATAAGATTTAATTGTAAAAAGAAATGATTTTGTCTTATGGATTATTAAGGATTGGTTGTAATTGCTGTACAGTGGCTAATTCGAGGGTGTGGGTTGGGGACATTTTGTTTAAAAAAAAAAAAATGTTGGCATTGAGCCATCTTGAAATTGATAGCACAGAAATTCATTAGGTCTTAAATATGAGCTTTCTTATTCCCCAGTTGGGTAGGGTGGTTTGGAATAGAGTTTATTACACCAAAGCATTTCCCTTGAAACCTGTTGAAACAGTTATGTGTTTTTACAAGAGTGTTATATTTTGGAAATGCTGGCAGTCCTTTTAAAGGGTTTCAAACTGTCATACTTTTGCAGCCCTTTTGAGTTCAGACAACATGCTTGTCTCACAGGTGAAGTGCATGTCAAGCTTCACATTAGAACATTGCTGATGGTATAACAATTAGCTATGATGCTTTGAGTCCTGCCCATTGTATAACTGCCATTTTTCAGTTCTTTAACATCTAATATGCACAATAGGGATTTGTTTAATAATTAATACCTGTAATGCTATATTATATGTTTACATGCAATTTGATTATATCTTGCCTGAAAAAGGGGCCTAAATTGCCTTAAAAGCTTGCATATTGTAATCTTTCTAGTTAGTCAATAAAAGGTGTCATTTTGCTATGTTGGGGAAAACATTATATGTTGCTTAAACCCAGTAAAAAAAGCTATCACTTCAGATACTGTGTTATTACTGTAAACCTAAACATAAACATCATGTAAAACAGAGAGCATAGGTAATGTACAATATTTTATGTTGGAAAATTCTTAAAACTGCGTTCTTCTGTTCTCCTGTAGAACAGTATTATAAAATTGCAGTTTGCTTTTTTGTATAATGGTCTTGCAATTATTTTACAAACCTAAAATATTTTTTAGAAGTAATGTTTGTGGATGGCATTTTGCTTATCGATATACTTAATGATGTGCCCAGTTTTGCATAGGAGACCAAGAGGCTAAAAGGTTGTTGTCAAGGTCAAAACGTGATAACAGTAAATGTGCTCCACTACTTTAGAAGGAACTCTAATCCAAAATGACCATTGATTCAAAGCATTATCTTAGTAAAGGAGAGATGTCTGTTTTATGAATCTGGTGGATGTATTGGATAACAGCTTTAGTTGTACACTTTTTATTCTAACTGATGAAGAGCCCTAGAAGCATTGCTGTATCCTTCAGTGTCCCACATAACTACTATGGATGGTCATATTAAAAGTACTTTTGACCTTCTCATTCCTATTGTGGTATGATGTACACTCTTTAGAAAACAAAATTACATTAAGAAAAAACATCAGTCCAGTATAGGCATTAACACTCAAGGCCCCAAGCACAATTTTACTCAACAGCAAAAGTGAAAGTACCAAAATAGGATTGTCCACACTGTTAAAAAAGCACCTTTCAGATCCTGCCCTTTGGTGGAGATACATGGCTTTAACATCCGGAACAAACAAGAGATAATTTCTTTATATTCACAGCAATCAAAGACAATAAGACAAAAATCATATAGCAAAATAGAAATACATTGTCAGCTGTTAAGACAGACTACAATGCCTTCATGTTCTTATAGAGTTGCTATTTATTACAGTATTATATTTTAGATATATTCTGTCTGGTTATGCAATTAATTAATTAATATTTTTGTAAATATTAAGGTACTTACTAATGTGTTGTATGTCTGAAAATGTGTGCACAACGCTTTTTAATTATGTCAGCTGAAACATTTAACAATTTATTTGTGGGCCATAAAAGCAACCCAAATACACTGGTCATTGCATTATGATATTACAAAACTTAACACTAATTCACATCTTTGTGGTATTATTCAACATATGAAAAGTATTTTCAATTTAATATTACATATTATTACATTATTAAAATACACCTTGGTTTTACCAAAAACAAACTCACACTAGAAAAGTTTAAAAGTACCAGTATACACAATCATGCAGACTGTAAAATCCCACGAGTAGTAAAACATTGCATAATTTGTGGAGAATTCAACTTCAGTCATATTTTGACACTATTGCATCTGATTTCTTGTATTCCATGCTTTCAAAGCTAATGAAGTCTTTGATTTTCTATTTAAGCACATGATTTAAATTGTTTATTAACAGTACAGAGTAATGGGGATTGTGGAAGAGAGGTGAAAAAGAGAGTGCAGGCAAGATGGAATGGGTGGAGAAGAGTGTCAGGAGTGATTTGTGACAGACAGGTATCAGCAAGAGTGAAAGGGAAGGTCTACAGGACGGTAGTGAGACCAGCTATGTTATATGGGTTGGAGACGGTGGCACCGACCAGAAAGGAGGAGACAGAGCTGGAGGTGGCAGAGTTAAAGATGTTAAGATTTACATTGGGTGTGACAAGGATGGATAGGATTAGAAGTGAGGACATTAGAGGGTCAGCTCAATTTGGACATTTGGAAGGCAAAGTCAGAGAGGCGAGATTGCGCTGGTTTGGACGTGTGCAGCGGAGAAATGCTAGGTATATTGGGAGAAGGATGTTAAGGATAGAGTTTCCAGGGAAGAGGAAAAGAGGAAGGCCTAAGAGAAGGTTTATGGATGTGGTGAGAGAGGACATGCAGGTGGTGGGTGTAACAGACCAAGGTGCAGAGGACAGAAAGATATGGAAGAAGATGATCTGCTGTGGCGACCCCTAATGGGAGCAGCTGAAAGAAGAAGAAGATTAAATTGTTTATTAACATTGTTTAAGTGTACCATAAGTAAATTGTATATGCAGTCTTTAGTTAATATCTTCACAGTATCGGCCTGCCAGACTTTACCAGACAAATTTGGGAAGGAAATTCTTGTCAGCTGAATTTTCAGAACAGTGCATTTCTCATAGTGCTTCTTCTACTGTAGTTTCTCACAGAGAAACAAAATCACAATTTGGCCTTTCACACCATGTCAGTTTGGCTTTGTATATTGACCTGGTTGCTGGTATCACCATGTGAAATTCTAACAAAAGCACATGAGATAGTAGGATAATTCACAAGATTGTGATGCCTAGTCATAAAAAAAATAAACAAAAAATAAATATCACAGAATCTGACTTGTTTTTAGTTGTTGGAATTTGGACTAAAAGCATCTTTCTTGAAATATACTGTACTGTAAATGAGGGTTGTAGCCCTAAAGGCAGAAAATATTCTCATCTAAGTTTATTTTGGGAAGGTACTGGATAGCCAAATTAAAGGTCATTGGGTTAAAAATCACATTTGTAGTATACTGATTATGTGTGGCCAAAAAATTAAACCTGGGAAGAAACCCACACAAACATAGCAGGTTTTGAAGACTCCTTACATGGGGCAGTCGATCTGGTAATTTAATTGGTTTCAGCTTCAGATAATGAAGTATGATAGCCCTGCACAATAGAAATTTTGAAAAGCTGTTTTATTTGTAAGATGAGCAAATTCAAGGGTTCAAAAATCATCAGAATAATCGGAAAGATGACTTCAGTAACAGTTGAAGGACAAACATTCAAAGGCTCAGGTTCACTGTTTTACTTTATAGGCTTGACCATAGAATACAGTATGTTGTGCGCCAAAATCATAGATCCAGGCCAACTAGAGATGTGATCTTCTCACTACTAAACCTAAGCTTATGTAGCATCTCTGTGAACTGTTTCAAAGTAATGTTTTGTTTTACTGTAGAGGCTCTTGCACCAATAAGCTTAAGACTAGCTTTGTTAATGTGTGTGATTTGTACCCCTCTCAAAAGCAGGTTGGATAATGTAAGACCCACGCTATGTTGAGCAGAAGTAATGGGAGGAGATTCTCAACGTAAATAATTTATTTGTTAAAGGTTCTTATTCATGAAATTTGCCATCTCAGATACATCAAAAACGGAAAGCATACCGAAACAACAGAATAACAATATCACAAAGATCAGAAATATTTACTTAATTTAAATAAACAATTCTTTGACTGTTCACCATACTTATGATGACATTCTTAAACTTTTGTTAAAACGACTAATAGCTCAGGAGAGAAAGTAGTTTCTCTAGTGTTTTGAGTTGAACTTTAAGGAACTCTTTTTCATCATTTATTGAAGATAAAGTCAGCATGTTGTGTGGGCTGGGGGAGAGCTATCATCAGCTGAGGAGATTCCAGTTTATCATTGCTCCTTCACAATAAGGACATAACAGTTCTAGGCAAAGAGGCACCAAATTTATTCTCTTTGAGGAGTGATTGACGGTGATTAATATTTTCAGTTTAAATCAATTGGGATTAAGAAGTCTATCACTGCACGTGTTTAAAAGTGTTAAAGTAGTCAGTGGAGTAGTATTAGTAGATGCTGTCATTTTAAAATGTGTTCTTCAACAAGAACATGGGGAAACATACAGTATATAAGCTGATTAAGGGTGAATATTGATTGACAGAGGTAGATTTATCTGTGAATAACCCGATTATGTTGCTATGTAATCCTTTATCATTAAGGATTTTATAGTCTGCACATGTCTGTTACGCTCTGCTTCGCATACGCTTTCAGCATCCATAAAACATATTTCCAGAGGCAAATGTTCAGCCAATTGCATTTTTCCTTCTGGCTGAAATGGTGTGTCTCAGTGTTTCAGAAGTCATGTTAATGTTGATGAGCTGAACGAACAGTGCTAAACTCTGCATATCAATCTTAAGAGCAGTAGGGTAACATGTTTAAAATAACTTGCATTAAGTAGTCCAATTACTTTTTAAAGTAAGGAGTAACCTAACACTTAAGTAAAAATCCCTGCTTTATTATTCCAACAGCACTCTATAGAAGGCAACAAGAAGCATGTATACTGGGTCCTTTGCAGGGTTCAGTCGCAGAGCAAAGCAGAAAGTTAGACTAACAAGAAAATTATCACAGATGCCATGCTTATTTTCAAATTCATGGTGGCCAATGATGACGTTTAACTCTTTTTTTTGCACAGTTTAATGACATCAGAGTGTTTTGCCAAAGGAGAACTCCAGAAGATTGCTTTCGCATGTAAACAAAAATTATTAGGAAATCAGGTTTCTGCCCTAATCTGGTTATGTGTGTGCATTTAAATGCACTGATTGACTGTATGTGCTTTTATTACATAAGCTTTCTATATATTACGCTACCGTAGCTGTCTATCTGTCCAGGATTTTAAATCACCTGTAGCTTGCAAACCGTTTGACCTATTGACCTGAAATTTAGTACACACATACTATGTGACGTCAGCTATCTGCTTTTGGGGTGATGATTGACCTCCAAGGTTATTCCTCGTTTTATTTTTATTTTATTTTATTGTAGAATCAACTCTTGGCAGTGGCCAGCAGGGCGGCTGTGGGGGGCATGCCTACGGGTGCCGTTCTCATCCCTACCACCTTCGTTGTCACTTCCCCTACCTCTTCATATCTTAAATCATTCTTGAGGCAGCTTGAACACTTAAGTGCCAGCTTAAGTGAAAAATTAAGAAAAAACGTATTAAGTAATT
The DNA here is from genome assembly GCA_026402145.1 of Polypterus bichir lapradei. Classification (NCBI taxonomy): domain Eukaryota; kingdom Metazoa; phylum Chordata; class Cladistia; order Polypteriformes; family Polypteridae; genus Polypterus; species Polypterus bichir. Next base: position 17,365,577 of record JANRMT010062843.1, on the reverse strand, counting down.
GCAATACAAAAACTGACTTAATCAGTTGTAACGCGAAAAGATGCCACTGGAACAAGAGAAGAAGTGGGCTGCTAGGGTGGAGAAAAGAAGAGGTGCTTAGGAAGCAGCAAGCGCATCAACCGCTGAGCAAACGAATGGTAAACGTACAGAGAAAGAGGATGAAAACTAGGAATGCTCAAGTCAAGTGTATTCACTGCATGTTATTGGGCAGTGCTCCGTTACTGGTAATCATAATTATTGTCAGCATGCCATCTACTATATGTGTTAGTAACAACAGCATTTATATGTTTAGTCAGTTGATACTCAGAATGTCTTCAGTCTGCTTGCCATTGCTTATATTACAAATATAAACTCTAGCAGCAATATTTAGATCAGCTTACCTTACATTTATATTATTAATTTAAAACTGCATTTCTTCGGGTGGAGGTTGAACTCTTGTTCTGCTAGATTTTGTTTTCGTTTTGTTTTCTTAATTTTTAAAAATTTTCTGGTGTCTTTTTTTCCCTAAAGTTTGATTTTGAAGTTATTTGTTGTATAATTTCTGCAAGTTTGATTTTTTACTATGTTACTTTCTTGAAATAAAAAAAAACTATTTCTGGGTTTGCAAATTATGTACAATACAATCTGATGTCTAATTTTATTAGCTATTTTACTCCTTTCAAACAGATTGTTTTCCTTTACTTGAATGTTTAAAGACACTTATGTAGGTTGGCCAAATACAATACTTTTGCTGAAGTCTAAATTATTGTCAGAAGAGAATTACAACCTGGTGCTGTTTAAAGCACATGTGATAAATATCAGAGAGCATCCATCAGACCTGCAAGTCTAACAAGCTGACGTGACCTTTTAATTCCTAACGCAAATCCAAGTCTCAAAACAGAAGCCATAAAATGTCAATAAAAGCCATGGCTGGCCTTCTGCAACGGGGCCATAAATTTGTCCTTGTGTTTGAGACAGTGTATCCGAAAAAAGGTTTTAAAAAAAAAAAAAAAAAAAAGTAAAAACCTTTTAAATCCCGGTAAAGGTCATATGCATATTTCTTAATTAGTATTCCTTGACATTTTATTAAGAACATTTTTTTTATCTGTAAAATTCAGAACTTAAATATGCATGGTTTGCATTGCAGCAGTCAGACAAATAATTAGAGCAGGAGAAATTATGTGTCAATTAATCTATTTTCATTATGTCAGGTGTAAGAAACATTAGAAGAGGGCTTTGCTGCTTTTATTCTTGTATCCCATTTTTAAAGCAAAAAAAAAATCGCATTCAGATCCTTTCTGTTAGTCATATGTTTTCATAAAAGCATTGGCAGGTTTGGGATTTCATGTAGATGTGTGCACAGTATTTTTTTTTTACGTAACAGTTGGTTTTCCTGGTATATTTTAGATGGCACAACATTAACCTTTTTATCCATCACTGGGAAACTGGACAACAATACCCTGCATCTTCCCTGAGTCAGATGCAACAGCAGGCATTGTATTAAAATTAATTTTGGTCTGTTGCCACTGGGTTTGTTTTACAGTGTAGCACTTTGAAAGTAAATAGTATATACCTTGTGAGAAAGAGTGGAATTCCTTTAATCTTCTCATCTAATTTCTGGACATACGTATCCCTTCAAAATTTGAAGTTAGGAGTATTATAGTATTTATAGATAGTTTTGCCTACAGACTTCAGTGATGGGTCTCTGGAATAGCGATAAGGTAGTGAGATATCCAAGCGCCCATATCACATAGCCTTTGAAAATACCATGAAATGCTGTGTACACATTTTACCAAATTAACTGCTTGTCATTAACTTAGAACTTTGTATATCAGTAGTATAACTATAATACATATAAAAAAGTTTTCTAAATTGTCCTGTAGATATGTGTTCTACAACAGACAGATGATCAGTTTTCATTCTTGGGTAAGCTCTATTGCTGCCGGAGTATGTTGCATTTTCTTGTGACTTTATATTATAATTTAAATTGAGCAAATTTATAATCAAATTTCTATGAAAGCAAGTTAGATAACCTGAGAGAACACAGGTTATTAGGTTGCAAAGAACTGTTAAAAAAGATCAAACAAAATAATGAAATTAGATCAAGTATCAAAGAAAAAGATGGTGGTAGTAAGTACTCTGTTACACTATGGCAATACAGAGGCTGCATTAATGTCTATCAAAGGCCTAACTTGACCTTTAGGTCATTCCTAGCTGGCAGGAAAAATGAAAACCTTTGTTTGGTTTCAGTAAAGAACCTTAATGAAGACACAATATTTCATTTTCTGATAAGTCCTTTTTGGTGGAGGATCATATGGCTCATAAGCATAAAACATTTAGATATCACTGTAAATTGAATACAATATTTTTCTTTGAGGAAACAGCATTCTCTTGCTCTTTAATCATTGTTGCCGTCTTGACACTTCACTTTTGATTAATCACAACTGATGCCATGATTAGCTTTATCATACAAGTACTTACTGCTTTAATAATGAAACACTACATGAACAACTGTACATATTAAGCAGTGGTGAAAATAATCTTTTGAAGATTATGGAACTGCAATATGTGATAATTAAAAAAAAAAATTGTAATTAATATTTTTTGTGGAAACTTTCATATTTATAGTTTAAAATCCTTGGTGAACTACATGCCAGAAGCTGACTTATTGTATGAGGGCAATCCCAAAAGTAAGGTCTCCAAAGCGGTGGGGACGTAGAGATACTGTTCGTATGGCTGTTGGCCACACTGTTGTGATTGGTGCTTCCTCCACTCCCAAACAAGCATGCGCAGCTTCTCTGGGATGCTCAATCTTGGCTTGGCAGCCCTTGAAAATGGAGCTACCGTTGAACGCTACTGCTGAGCGCGAAGTTCGCGCAGTTATTCGATTTTTGAACGCAAAAGGCGTTAAAACGGTTGAAATTCAATGGCAATTGACGGAAGTGTATGGACAGTCGTGCATGGATGTCAAAAACGTTCGCAAGTGGTGTAGAGAGTTTATAGCTGGTCGTACTGAAATTCACGATGAACAAAGGAGCGGGAGACCGTCAATTTCCGACGAGACAGTCGCGAAGGTTGAGGAAAACATGCGTGAAGATTGGCAGATCACTCTGGATGCTCTCTGCATTTTGGTTCCTGAGGTTTCCCGAAGCACCATCCACAGAATTTTAATGGAAAAGTTGCAATATCGGAAGGATGTGTGCAAGATGGGTACCTTGTATGCTGACAGAATACCACAAACGGCAACGAGTTGATTGTTCCCGCGAATTTCTTCGCCGCTATGCAAACGAAAAGGACAACTTCTTGGACTCGATTGTCACAGGTGATGAAACCTGGATGTTCCACTTTACACCTGAGACCAAACAACAATCACATGAGTGGCGGCATCCCTCTTCGCCCAAGCCGCGAAAATTCAAAACAACACAGTCTGCCGGTAAAGTCAAGGCAACTGTATTTTGGGACCGGAAGGGGGTATTTTTGGTCAACTTTAAGCCTGCTGGGACCACAATAAACGCTGACAGGTACTGTGAAATACTGAAAAAACTCAGAAGGGCAATTCAGAACTGGAGAAGAGGAATATTGAGCAAGGGCATAAGCATTCTCCACGACCACGCTCGTCCACACGTCGCACGTCAAACCGTCACTCTCTTGCAAAACTTTGGTTGGAACTTCATCACCCACCCACCCTATAGTCCGGACTTGGCACCCAGTGACTAACACCTGTTCCCTAAGTTGAAAGAACATTTGTATAGAAGGCGATTCTGCTCCGACGAAGAGGTGAAAGATGAGGTTCAACGCTTCCTGAAAGACATGGCGGCGAGCTGGTATGACATGGGCATTCTAAAACTGCCACAGCGTCTACAAAAATGCATCAACTGAAATGGTGATTATGTAGAAAAATAAATAATTCTTCAACCTTTAAAATGATGTAAATATTATCTATACTAATAAAAGGCAAAGCCCTCACGGACTGACTGACTCACTCACTCACTCACTCATCGCTAATTCTCCAACTTCCCATGTAGGTAGAAGGCTGAAATTTGGCAGGCTCATTCCTTACAACTTACTTGCAAAAGTTGGGCAGGTTTCATTTCGAAATTCTATGCGTAATGGTCATAACTGGAACCTATTTTCGTCCATATACTGTAATAGACTGCAGGTCGATGGCTGTGGGAAGCGGAGTTGCGTGTCGCATCATCACGCCTCCTACATAAGTACGTAGAGAACAAGGAAGAGCTCCAAATAGCGCTGAACAAAAAACGCATTTCACAATTGAGAAGGCTGCAAAAGATTATGAAGCGAGTGACGCATACAAGCATATTCAAAAGTGCAGCTACTGCGGAAACAAAGCACTGTGTGAACCGTAAGTTTAAATTAAGTTTATAGACACGCTCCTGCTGCCGTTTGTCATGCCTACGACGAATACGGTATTCACGAAATACAAGTTTAATGAAAAGACACGAAGTATAAATGAGACTTTGGATCACTTTGTAACGGAGTTAAAATTGCTGTAGCAAGAAACTTTTAAGTGCCGGGTCTTAGCTAACATTAAATAAAGCTGTGGACATCACGAGATAGCACGAGCACAGCTGGGAAGCTTCGATGCATGTACTCCGAGCGGCTCACGTCAACTGACTTTGCAGGACTGGAAAAGATTAAATTAAGTTCATACGCACGGTACCGCTAAATATTCGCAGGCAAATCCACAACATAATACCGGGAATGCCTGTTGAACATCTTACATTCACGAGTACCGATTTGGGTGGTGAACACTTCGATGAATGAAACCTGTTATCTTTACAACGGTTGACAAACACGGAATATAACTTAAACACAACACATCCTCCAAATACGAACCTGATTGAAAGAAATAATGATAATCAAATCTTGATGACAGCAACACTCATAATGGTCACAAAACTATTACATTGACAATCATGTTACATTATTTTTAAAATGTTTCCTTTTCTTAGCACAAGCACAGCTGAGAAGCTTTGATGCATGTACTCCATAACACGTTAAAAAAAATAACACATTTAATCACACTTTGCATTCCAAGCAAAGGGGAACTTTTGTCAATGCATGATTTCCTGGTACATCGATTACATTGATGCACACATCAGAGCTACAAAAATGTAAGAGTCAGAAGAAAGCGCGTTGCTAGGACTGATCGGAGGCAAATTTCATTTCAAAAGACTACCTGACGGAAGCCTTGATAAAAGCGTGGTTTTGTGCAAACTGTGCAAAAAGAAGTTTGCATACCACCGAAGCATTTCAACCTTATGGTGCCATCTAAATGCAAAACATGTTACAGCGAGCACAGAAACTGTTAATGCTGTTAGCACTAGCAGTAAGAGTTCGAGTACCAACAAAAGGTGTTGGCAGCCCAAACCTAATGAAATGACTGGCTTCAGGACCAAAATTAGTAAGTCAACATCGGTCAAACTTACAGACTCTCTCGCAAAATGGATTGCTTTGGACTGTAGACCACTAACAGTGGAGGAAGACAGGGGGTTAGAAAATGTGCTACAGTTAGCGTCAGGTGATCCAACTTTCCAACTGCCGTGCCGAAAGACTATTTCAAGTAGAATTCAACAGCTTTATGACACTGAAAAGCAAGCAAAATTAGATGCATTACAGAAAGCGGACTTTGTGGCTCTTACTGGGGATCATTGGACTTCCGTGACCATTAGTAATTCTAATTACATCTAATTACAAAATGTTCAATGATCACACTGTTTTAGCCTAATGTACAAAATAATTTTGGCTAAGGTTACTCAGAGTTTAAAG
>JANRMT010062843.1:17330293-17344808 GCA_026402145.1 Polypterus bichir lapradei | reverse complement strand
TTCGGATTTGTTGTGTTTTTTTTTTCTGCTGTGCTTAAAGCTCCTTTAACAAACATTGTTTACAGCGATCAGGCTTTAGGTTTAATAGCGTGATCTCCTGCAATGTTACTTTTCTGTTTGCTTGCGAGTTGGTTTTTGCAGGCGCTTCGGATTTGTGTGTTTTTTTTTTTCTGCTGTGCTTAAAGCTCCTTTAACAAACATTGTTTACAGCGATCAGGCTTTAGGTTTAATAGCGTGATCTCCTGCAATGTTACTTTTCTGTTTGTTTGCGAGTTGGTTTTTGCATGCGTTTCGGATTTGTTCCAATGTTTCTTTTTTCCGCTGTGCTTAAAACTCCTCTTTTAAAAAAAATGCTGCACGAGCATGTGCTACAGAGAGATTAGAGAGCGTGAGAGAGAGAGCGAGCGTGGGCCGCTGACAGGGAAGGGATTGGGGGGGAGGATAGGGTGTGTGTGTGTGTGTGTGTGTGTGTGCGCGCGCTCGTGCTACACAGAGAGAGAGAGAGAGCGTGAGCCAGCCTGCTCCTGTAGCTGAGGGAGGGAGGGGCTTTGGTGGTGTGTGTGCTACAGAGAGAGAGCGCTAGCTGATCAGGGAGCCTGGGTGTTTTGTGTTGTTCAATGTTTTTACATTAGTTTACTATTACACTGTGCATTCTATGGTGTAATTAACTATATTTGTGCTTAATCTTTACATATTTTTACATATTTACATACAGTTTGTACGGTCTGGAACGGATTAATTTTATTTACATACAATCCTATGGGGGAAACTGCTTCGGTTCACGACCAACTCGGTTTACGACCAAAGTTCTGGAACGAATTATGGTCGTGAACCGAGGTTCCACTGTATATATATATAAAAGTAAAAAAAAATCTTGGAAGGAGACGATACGTGATTTTCTCGGAAGACAATTTGAAGTTGCGCGAGACAAGGCAGTGAGACAAATGGACAGCTGCTGTTCAGGCTTTTAAATGATTGACATGCACCGTGACAAGCAGAACACACAGCAAGGCAGCAGGAGCAGAAAGACAGCAGCAGGTCAGACCACATCTCCGTAGCTTGCATTCAGCCCCCCTCTTTGACAACGCGAGTGGCAGAGACGCAAATTGGCTGGAGCGTAGCACGCCCTTTGTGGGTGTAAGGAGATTGGCAAGAAAAGCCCCCTGGTATATACAATCCCAATTCCGATGAAGTTGGGACGTTGTGTAAAATGTAAATAAAAACAAAATGCAATGATATGCAAATCCTTTTCAACCTATATTCAATTGAATACACTACGAAGACAAGATATCTAATGTTCAAACTGATAAACTTTATTGTTGTTTTGCAAATCTTCACTCATTTTGAATTTGATGCCTGCAACACGTTCCATAAAAGTTGGGACAGGGGCAGCAAAAGACAGGGAAAGTTGAGGAATGTTCAAAAAACATCTGTTTTGAACATTCCACAGGTGAACAGGTTAATTGGAAACGGGTGTTTGTCATGATTATGTATAAAAGGAGCATCCCCAAAAGGCTCAGTCGTTCATACGCAAGGATCAGGCGAGGTTCACCACTTTGTGAACAACTGCGTGGGCAAATAGTCCATCAGTTTAAAAACAACTTTTCTCAACGTACAATTGCAAGGAATCTAGGGATTTCATCATCTACTGTCCATAATATCATCAAAAGATTCAGAGAATCTGGAGAAATCTCTTAACGTAAGCGGCAAGGCCGAATACCAACACTGGATGCCCGTGACCTTCGATCCCTCAGACGGCACTACATTAAAAACCGACATCATTCTGTAATGGATATTACCACGTGGGCTCAGGAATACTTCAGAAAACCATTGTCAGTTAAAACAGTTCGTTGCTACATCTACAAGTGCAAGTTAAAACTCTACCATGCAAAGCGAAAGCCATCAACACCACCCAGAAACACCGCCGGCTTCTCTGGGCCCGAGCTTATCTGAGATGGACTGATGCAAAGTGGAAAAGTGTGCTGTGGTCTGATGAGTCCACATTTCAACTCGTTTTTGGAAATCATGAACGTTGTGTCCTTCAGGCCAAAGAGGAAAAGGACCATCCAGATTGTTATCAGAGCAGAGTTCAAAAGCCAGCATCTGTGATGGTATGGGGGTGTGTTAGTGCCCATGGCATGGGTAACTTGCACATCTGTGAAGGCACCATTAATGCTGAAAGGTACATACAGGTTTTGGAGCAACATATGCTGCCATCCAAGCGACGTCTTTTTCAGGGACGTCCCTGCTTATTTCAGCAGGACAATGCAAAGCCACATTCTGCATGTGTTACAACAGTGTGGCTTCGTAGTAAAAGAGTGCGGGTACTAGACTGCCAGAGTGGGACATGAAGCAAAAGGTGGAGTTATCGTTCCTTGTCCAGCTCATCCAGGTTTAATTTAACAAAATAACTGTAGCATTTCTTCTTTTGAAAATATTAAGATGTTGTTGACTTCAAATATTAAGACTGATTTTTTTTTTTTTTTTAACTATGAATGATTCAGACTGAAAGCTGCCCACCACCTGTTTTCTAAGGTACTTTAGGATAAAAACTAAAACATTGGTCTACTTCCATTTACAACCATTCAACAGAGCCACATCTGCAAAATGACTTCTCAATCCAGTTTCTCAGCAATTCACTTAGGTATCTGTTAATTGTTCTTTCATTCGATATGTAATAAGAAGTGATCTGTTTATAAATTTTACTAAAAATAATCTGATGTTTAATTTTCAGAGTGTCTCCCATATATGATTGGATATTTTTTTAATAGTTTGTGAACTTATCCGGAAATAGCTCTACAACAGCTGTGGCTTTAACCACATTGATATTATCTTTAATTAATATAAAGTATTTTCAATTTTAGACTACCGTAGATCCCGGAATACAAGCCGAGAATTTCGTCCTAGATTTTTGGCTTGGAGTTTGGGGTTCGGTTTATACAACGAGCATCGTTTCAGATTCCAGATTTCCAGCGCAATGCCGGTTTTGCCGATGAATACGGAAGTAAATAATGACGAAACCACAGAGCCATCTTTCAGATGAAGAAGTAATTTTGCATGCCGGTACTTTAAATTAAATAAAGAATTTATTCAAAAAAGTGTTTTAGTTGTTCATTTTATTAATAAAATTTATAATAAATTATCGGGAAGTTTAAAATAAAATTTATTTTGATTTACAATCCACATCTAGCGTTACGAAACGGATGCGGTCACGTGTATCCGCTTGCGCGATTGTAAACAAACAACCGAGAGCGTTAGTAGCGTCAGTCGGAGCCCAGATACATGTGTTTGTGGATGTAATTTCGAAACGAAGATGGACATTGTGTGGAAATATCTCCTCCTCCTCCCTTTCTGCAGCCCAAAGATGTCAAATTAAATGGTAAGTACAGTATGAAATTGTTTCTAGAATAGAATGCCTTTTACTGTCACTATACGCATCTACAATGAGATTAAAAGCAGCTCCTTCAGTGCAGAAAAAAGTTCTGTATGGGGCTTGTATGGTTGTTTTTTAGCCTTAGCATAACGCCGTATCTGCGGCCCCGCTTCTGCTTTCTTTCCCTCCTCCGTCTGTGTCGTCTCCTAGACCCGACAACAAACCACGGAGAGCCCGCTGGTCTCGCTATGTTGTCTGGGATGTTGTGCGTGTGATGAAAAACACTCAAAACAGATGTCTGGCTCTGGACACCGATGTCTATAAGGTTCTGAATGGTGTAGCGGATGTTCGCTGAACCGATCATGCACAAACAAGGACAAAAAAAAAAGTACAAAAACAACAAAAAAGTGCACTGAAAAGGAGAGCCCTGAGCCGCTGCGCGCCGCCATGCTCCTAGCCTAATCGAAGTTTTTATAACTTTTTGGTTAGTACATTAGAAAAAATATTGGTGTTTTTTATTATGAAAAGGTTAAGTAAGTGTTGTAGTGGGAGGTTTGGAACGCATTATGGGTTAGCCTTTGCGAACGAATTAAGTTCGTAAGTCAAGGGTCCACTGTATTGCGTATTTAAGTTGATCAAATTTATAACAAGTCTCCGGAAATCCACCCGCCGATGTACCGTATTTGCGTATATAGTTTCAACACAAAGGTTCCAATTTACCAAACTTCTCTGCAATCACTTCCTAGTTTCCATCAAAAATGCCGGCAGTCTCAAATTCTCGCCAATAAACATTATAAATATACCCGAAGAGACACTTTTAAGGAAATTTAGAAAATTTTGCTTGGAGAAGGGGGTCGGCTTAAATACCGGTCATCGGCAAATACATGTAATTTAGTCGGTAGAGAAGGGGATCGGCTAATATACCGGGACGGCTTGTATTCCGGGATCTACGGTATATTTAAATGTGTGTTGCCCAACTCAAATTCCATTCTTCCATCACGTTTTACTTTTACTGACAAATGCTCCATTGTCTTCTTTTTGTACTTATCATTTAGCATACTTGATTTTAATATTCTTTTTGTTTTACGTAATCATTTTACGTTTGATGTTATTTTCAGCTCTTAGACTTTGAGTTTTTTAATATTATGTATTTTTCTGAACTTTCCATTTAAAGTATTACTCTTTAGAACTCATATGTAACATTTTGGATTTATTAACCTTAACATTCTAATTAACATATTTTAATGGCTTACACTTCTATTTGATTTTACAATATCTCAGTCTTCACCTTTCATTAATAAGCTTTGGAAGCAATTTCATGCAGTTCCTGTAGGAAATGATACTTGGCAGACATTTGGATGCACATGTTAAAACATCACTGATTGTTTGAGAAAATGTAAAGCTATTCTGTCAGTCTGATGCAAGAGAACAGATTAAAGGAGCAGTTGCAAATAAGGAGGAGGACATCACTGGCAAAACTATGGGAAAACAGAAGTAGACCTCTAATTAAAACTCTGGGACGTACCACCTGCTGCCTGTTTAGCTGTGAAAATCAAAATACATTGACTTGGCTAAAATGAAATGGAAGACACTTGAACTGTTTCCATGCAAGAAACCTTTAAAAATATACATATTCAGTGAAGTTAACATATTCTGCTACAGTGAGGAGCCCCCCCAGAGGTGCTTGAAATTACATCACCTGGCACAGTAGTTGTGGACATGTACAAGGAAAAAGCCAAGCAAGATAGTCAGAATGCAGTATCTTCTCATTTAAAGTTGTGTTTTGACTCCTTGCTGCTCTGTAGGACTTTGGTGACTGCTGACATTTTGTTAATCTTGTAGTGCTTCCTTGCATTTTGCATGTCTGAGCTTATTTTAGTTATAGTAAATAAGAACAAAATCAAAATCGTCTTCTTTAGTTACTTTTATAAAATAAACATTTTCTTTTATTTACAGTTGTTAGTGCTTTTAAACATTCTTGTTCAAAATTTCCTCGTATCATAAAGTAATTTTCATAGCAACCTACTTTCAAGAGGCTGTTCCTTGATAAGCTCTCTCTCTATTGTTATTTACATCTGTGGGTGTCTCTTTCTAGGTACATCATTGAAAATGGAAGGTCTTAGTATGTAAAAGTATTTATAGAAATGAAAAGGCAAATGAAGAGTAAATGGCCTCATAGTAAATACTGCCACAAATAATAACTTTGCATTTCTTAACTCAGTCTTTGATTCACAGAGTATAGAAAAAGGTAATGTATTAATTGGGGACTGAAGTTCAAAGAAAGGATTGACCACATAATTATTTAATGGGGTAGTATTGGCTGAGAAAAATGTTTAATTTTCTATTCTCTTAGAGAACAAAGATAACAAAGTTCCTGATATGATGAGCTTCAACGGGGCCTATGAATCAGATTTTTCATAAAAAAATAAAAGATCTCACATTGCTGTGTTGCTGTGTTGCATAATCTATAGGTATGGTATCCAGTTACATGCTCACAATTGCAAACAAATGTACTTCTGCTAAAATAATGTTAATATTTAACTTCCAGAAAATTTTCTCATAAAAGACTGGGGAGTATTTCAAACGGGACTCAGCTTAAAGATGTATGTATATGTTGACCATTAAGCTAAAACACCATATTTCTGGGTTTTTCAATGACAGTTTGCGAAACTACACCAGTAAAGTGTTGAAGCAACCCAGATATCCACAAATATGATATATGCTTTCCACCTAATAATGTCTTTACATACTTACGGTATATTTAATTTTTAATCTGCAGTTGTACACCCCTCTTAGATCACTCACTGCAGTGTTGATATCAGGCAAACCACCATGGTAGCTTCTGACTGAGCTATTACTAGATAGGATTCCTGACCAATGAATGGAGAGGAGGCAAGCCTTCAGTTCAAAGGCTCTTTCTGGGTTGAGCCCACTACACTTTTGTTTACAAAAGGATTGCCTGAAGTGTTTTTTTTATCAACATTTTAACAAATATGCACATTTCATTTGTAGCATAGTGTTAGATGCCTGTGGATATTGTGACATGAGTAACTTCGTTCATGTTATAATATTTGGTGCTTTTCAGTGTTGGTCCAGGTGAATCCCATTTTATCAGGAATATTATCTCTGTTCCCTCTTAACACATTAGATTAAAAAAGTATCTTGGCTATCAATACAAACAACATAAAATAAGTAACAAATAGAAAAATTGTCCCTTTTTGCTGGAGAATTCCTTTAACACTATAGCAGTCTTACTTAACTCCCAGAACAAAATTTAAGAAATGTATTGTCTGGAAAGGTACAAGCTCTTTTCTTGAATATCCCTTAGTAGGCATGTTCCATCCATCTTCAGGTGATTTTTGAGTTTCACACAATTTTAATGCTATTTTTTATTTTTTAGTTCAAGTATAGTAAATTGTTCTAGGAGTATCAGCAGAAATAAAGAAAGCAGCTGTATTTTATAAGAATCACTTAATGGTTAACATTTATTTATTCTCTCTCTCAGTTACAGACAGGCAACTGGCCATCTGCTGCTACCACACATGTGCATTTGACCTTCAAGTTAATAGAAAATTCTAAGTCAATCCCTGCATTATCGTTTCTTACTGTTTAATCTTTGCAGACCTTCTTCATTTATACCTTTGGCTTCATTTTACATGTAAGCACTGAAATATAGTAAGATAAGGAAGAATATCATGCATATCTAAATACATTTACGTATCTAAGCCAAGCGCATGTATACTGTATGTAAAGCAGTAAGACTTAGATTGTATCTGCTTATTGATTAATGTCTATTCCTCCCCTCTGGCTACACGTAATGATATTCAGAATCGTCAGGTATACTGTCTCAAATTATTTTTTAATAACATAAGAATATTCTACAGACTGCTTTTAAAACAGAATATCTTTAAGTAAATTAATTAAATGTCCATTTTAGAGTATTATAAACATTCTGAAAATGTTAAGACCTTGAATTTCATTAAGTGGAACAGATTTAAAAGCTGTTGTAATCTCATGTAGTACTGCAATATTTCCGCTTTAACTGAAACATCCCTCAGAGCTAGGGAGATCCTTCCCAGGTAGGGACCTCTATCGTCCGCCAGGGATCCCTACAGGGCTGCTCCTCCAGACTGCAACTCCCATGCAGCCCCGTGGTGTATAAAGTGGGACGTCATATGAGGGACACTGCTACCTAATAAATAAGGGATGAACTGCTTCCTGCCATACACTTCTGCCAGTTCTTGTGATCTACGGGCATCCCACCCAGGACTGGGATGATAAGGCATCCCGAACGGGTATTGCCCCCATTTAGTCCATCCTTCCATTATGGCATCCTGGCCAGGTAAGGACTCCACCTCCATCCTGGGCGGGACGCCCAACCGTCCTCTGGGGAATCTAAAATGAGTGTTGTGCAAACTATACATTATTTTTCAGTACTTGTAATCATTTGTTACTTATAAGGATATTAAAATGGTTTATGGAAAATTCGCCCCTCACATTTCGCCTCCATGATATTTCTCTCCCACCCCAGTAACTTCTAATACACACACCCAGATGTTTTGAGTGTTGGAAGTTTCTAGAAAAAAATAAAGTGAATAATCATTCTCAGCGTTCAAAACTGACTTTCCTAATTTAAACATTTTTGTAGCAAAATGATTAAGTTAGCAATGCTCTGTAAACATATATACATTTTTATTTTGATTAAACAAATCCAAATGATTTTACAAAAATGAATATCACATGCCGTTGCGAAAAAACATATGTGAAATACAATTATGTATTAAATGTAATATCTTTGTAATTTACCAGAGGCGAAATGTGGAAGGCAATTTATCTGGGCGCCATTAAAAATAACAGAATTACTGCATTACTTCAGCTAGTAGTACCCTCTCGAAGAATCTTTCTCTGGGTCAGGTAATCATTGTACATCTATTTTTCTTATTCTACCTGTGGTGTTTCTCAAAGACTCTTGTTATTCTTATATCTGTCATGTTAAACGCTTTCCACAGAGCTTTAGAACCTCTACTGGTAACACATGCTTTGTATTTACTTTGGAAATGTAGTTGCCCCCAGTCTACAGTAATAATGATGTCTAGAATATGATTAATTTTTATTAACTGTTTAGCTGCTATGAGCAAATTAGGCCCACTTTATAAAAGTGCAACTGCTTTTTTATTTGAATTTGTCTGTATTTAAAGAAAGAATAAGAGATAATATAAATAAAACTAAAGAGTGATTATCTTAATTTTCCCTATAACCCTTATGTTTATTGTACTTGTAGTTTTATGTGAAATGTGTCACTTTTATGTATTACATAAAAAGCTTATTACCAGTTTGTGATTTTTATATTTTCACCATGTGTGCAAATAATTTAAAAACCCTCTTTTGCTACAGTATTAAAAGTGTTAGATGAATATGAACCTTTTGTTATAAAACATCCTCTGCTTTTATGGAATTTTAAAATGACTGGAGGTTGTTAAAAATGATGCATATGTCTAGCTAAATTGACAGTGGGGAATTTGTGGCTAAATTGCTTTGTTTTATTTGTTGTTTAATTGAAATATAATTATATGACATGTTGGTTAAATGTGTGTGTGTTTGCTTTGGGAGTATATCTGAAACAGCAAAATAAATTTAGTCATTGATTTTTATAGCAGGTAGCATTTTACTATAAGCGGTTTAATAACCAATAAAATTCCTGAACACCAAATGATGATGACATAGTCAGGATGAGGTACAACCAAATCAGAAATGAACTCTCTGTTCAGCTGTTGAGTTCCTTTTATTATTTCCTTATCCTATGTTACTACAGGTGAAATTCCGTTACAACAAATATTTTTACAACAAAGTATTTTTATGGTCCCAACAGTTTCCCCATATGAGTCTATGGAAATAGTTACTATGAAATACATAAATTAGATACTTTCATTACAATGATGTGCCCAAAAGACCTTGAAATGCCTGAATAGAGCAGTTAGTTCTGTGGTCGCAGCTCAGATCCCCAAAACACAAACATTGTAAGTTTTTCTCTTTCTTCAGACTTTCCTGGAACTGTTTTTTTTTTTTTTTTTTTTGCTGTGTTTGTTTTCTGTGGTTTTCAGTGATACCTTTTGCTTATTGCTCATCCACATCTGAAAAACATCCATTGCCATTTAACTCATTGTCACCCTCCTATAGAAATAGCTGATGCTCGCTCAAGAAACATTGCTATTATTGTGCCACTCATTCAAGAAATCCTGAAGCACGATCACCGCGCCTCTGGAAGAGTGTTTATTCGTTTCCTGGGCAACAGCAGGCTCACAGCGCTGATGCAACTCCGAAAAGATCTTGATGGGTGATACAAGGAACAATATAAATGCAGGGAACAGTATTACTTGGCCACTAACCTGGCTTATAGCTCTTATAACTGCCCACAGCATGCTTGTACATTTAGATGATGTTCGAGTTGAATTCCTCCTACCCAATTGCACCCTGAAAGTATATTATGGCAAGGAAATGCTGAGAAAAATTCTTGTCAGCATAACTTGTAGACAGGAGGAGTTGAAAACTAACATGAAAAAAGCTATTGAAATGATTGCAAACGCCTGGATGCAAGTTAAATCAAGCACTATAGCAACAAATACGGAATCTTATTACTACAGAATTTTCATTACAACAAAATTATTTTAGGTCCCTGGCACTTGGTTGTAACGGAATTTGAAAAAAAAAAAAAAAAACATATTAAAAAACAATATTATCAACTACACTCAGTCCCCTTGGAAATATGTGCATGCATGTACCATTCCAGACATGTATATACAGTATATATAGTTAGAAATCCACAAAGGGAGAAAAAAAACATCTTAAAGTAGTTTTTTATTCCTGAACTTCTCATCATCAGAGGAAAATTAATCAACATACAGGAATCAAAGGCAATATATAGCCTTTGATGGATGGATTAGTAAGGTGGGGCTCGCAGGGTGTTTGTCTTGAAGTCTTTTTACATTATTTGGATGTTCTTCTTTTTTAAGCCTGAATATGCTGGCTTTATGTCCAAATGCCTGTTAATGGCGTTCTCATTTGATAGACATGATTCAGCCAGCTCTCTTACTTGTACCGTGTCCCAGTTAAACATGCGTCCGATTGAATTAGTATGTTCATATATTAGAAACCATGGGTCACTTCTTCCGACAGCATTGCTGTTTTTTGTATACTTGTTAAGAGTGTTTTTTCATGTTTGTCTCATGTTTACAGATGGGCATGGATTGCATGTAATGGTATACTATACACTGTTTTTCGTGTCTCTGCTGCAGATGCCTTTCTTTTGGCATTAAAAAGATATTATTTTGTAGTAGTTTCCTGGGAAAATTTTGTGTGCTGTGATGCATACATAGTAGCACCTTAAAGTCAACAGATAAAACATGCTATTCAGGAATAGTACAATTAAATTAACTCATGAAAATGTGAACACTTAGTGTTTATAATTTAATGCACATCATGGTCATTTCAATTTCTTGGCACAACTATTACTCACAGTCTAAACTGGGATAAAATATATCTGCTCTTATCAGAAAAAGCTCAGCAGCTTATGTTTTTTCACCATCAACTTGAAAAGTTTACCTTGCCTCAATCAGTGCTAGTACAGTTTTATAGAATTGTTTAAACCATCCTCACTTTCTCCTGTCTGTTATGACAATGCATCTGCTCGCTTAAAGCATAAAATGCAGCGTGTTAATGGACAGTAGAAATGATGGAAAGCCTGAAACTGGATATATTTAAGTCATCTCTTTCAGTAATTGACATTGAGGAAATTTTACCGGTCACCAATGGCAAGAAAAACTAGAAATTTAAACAGTTTATTTCTTACTGTAGTCACTATGGTTAAACACAGCCTCTAATTCATCTGCCTTTATTTCTAAACCATCATGTTTATTTTGTAAGTTCTTGCTTAATACTTTTATCAGTCAGGTTTGCATTTCTACATTACGTTTTTATATATTTGTAGGTTGTGCAGTATATTTTTCACTATTACTGCATATGATGTGATGGTGTAATGTGTATTGTGTTGTTTGATTGGATTTACCTTGTTAAGTGTATGACTGTAATAGAAAGAAATTCCTTGTAACTGTGTTCAAGTGTATAGTCGAAACACAAAAGCTGTTAAAAACATATTTTGAATTTTCAGAAGTAATTTATAAATTGCCTAAGTTTCCATGTGTCTACTTTGGGATACACACTTTGGAAAATGGGTGACTAAACATTATGTAAGGACGTTTATAAAGCTAGCTAAACTAAGTTTTGATATTCACAAAAATCCATTGTCATCTTAGTCTCATCTTAACATATACATACATTTTATTTGATATAATAAAGTATTTAGTGACATTGAGTTATTTCACACAGTGGTCTAATGAAATGTGTTAGGATGTTAACAATGTGATTTTAAAAATGCAGATCCTTAAGAAAGGATTGCCCATTCATATGATACAGTCTGACATTAATGCACATAGCAGACATTTGATAAATGTGCTGGAATGAAAAAGCATTCCAGGTGGGCTCAATATGACAGGCTTCAATGACAGCTTCATTTGAATGCTGAGCCTGTTTATTACAAGGTGTTTTAAATCATAGGCCCAGTCTGCATGGTCAACAAAAAGTCAATGCCAGGTAATTCAAGAAGAGTGCACATCTGTTAGTGGAAGCAATTTATCTAAACAATTTAATAATTATAGTGAAAGTGACAAAAGCAGCCAAGTGAAAGTGAACAGCAAATTAATTTGTCAAAAGAAGCAGGAGCAGTTGTTTAAATGCAGTTTTGGGTGCTACTTTTGTCAAGATTTCTATGTTATAGAGAAGAGGAAGATCTTACCAATAATTTATATTGTATTTCATGTTTTGCATTTGGTTCCTTTAGTGTTTCTTTTAGTTAGTGTTATAAATATGTTGTAAGTAATTCATCAGCTTTGTTAGCTAAATGTAAATGTACTAGTTACATATCACAATAACTGCATGGACTTTTCGAGCTCATCAAATAAAGATAGGTCGGTCAGTCTGTCTGTCTGTCCTTGTGACACTTATTTACATGTTGTCCTACATGTTGGCCCTGTGACAGACTGGTTCCATGTCAAGGATTAATTTCTGCCTTGCTTCCAATGCTGCCATTATATGTGTTTTGCAGGTGGTGCATGCTTCAAGAAAAATAGGTTCTTCTGCGTCAAGTCTTGAACATAAAACATAAAACCGGATGACAAAACTCATTTTTTTAATTTTATATTTTAATTTTATTGAATTTTTAAAAATCAAATAACACTCCATACACATAACTCGAGTTTTACAAAAAGAAAAAGGATGACAAAACTCTGAAGAGAGAATATAGCATTTGCCTTAACTTTTGGTGTTGACTTAACCTCTTGAAACAAACACCTGTAAAGAGACAATATCAGTCTCATCAAGGAAGAGCCTCTGATACAACCGAAATGAGAGCAAGTTTGTTCTTAGAGACTCGGGTTTCATCTCTCCATCTCTGTGCAGGTGGCTTGGTTCAGAGAAAATGCATCCAAAAGCTGGATGACTCAGTGACTTCCAACAAGACATCACTGAGGTGCTAAATCCAGTTTGATAAATAAGCAACAGCAGCATGTGATAGATACCCCCTTTTTTAATAACCTAATTAATTCAGTGTATTTTTTATAAGATTAATTTCATAAACAGTGAAGTTCCACGTGTACCCCTTCTTCCCATTCTCTTCCTCTGTAAGAAGAAATTAAGCAGTTTATAGGCCTTTGGCTGTAATTTTTGTATTTGAGTTTCTCTCTTGATGTTTACAATTCAAATGAACACTTGTTCTGCAACTCACCTACCTTGATATTCCTGGTATAAACGTAAACACTTGTACATGAGAGTACAGGGTATGTGCAAGCTAAATCTAAGTGAAGATAAGTCAGTATAGCAAAAAAAAAAAAAAAAGCACATCTGCATAAACATTGAAAGGATACAGTAACTCATAGAAATCATATTTGCTACTCAATAAGGGACAGGCTGCAAACTTCCATTAACCTTAACTGAAGTAAATGGGTTATAGAGTTTTGAAGTATATTTTTTATTTTTCATGAAAGTTCATTTATTAAGCATAGTGTGAAGGCTAAAAAATTGCCCACTTCCATGCAGAAGCTTATATCCTGCCATGTGTCTACATCAGTGATTAGTTTTTATGTACTGATTCACAGAGCAGTGCATTTTTGGCCTATGCACCTGTTATGGCTTTTAGCTGTGTAGCACATCCCAAACCCTTAGTTGCAGGTTAAACCTGCAGAAAGCATGCAACTGTACTCATTTCAGGCAGAGATACTACTTAATAATAAAAAATCACATTTGTATTATGATGTTTTCGGGCCCTCTTAACTATTTTAGCAAGTTAGTTTCTATTGTAAATCTCACTTAGTATTACATCTTTGGTAATATTTTATCTTTACTGCCATCATTGCACAGAAGCTAGCTTCTCAAATTTGTAATGTGTTAATCTCAGGAGAAACCTGGTCTAGCAAGTACAGTCTGCAACTCACTTCCAGCTCTTGGATGCCAAGTATAAAAGTTAGATATTTTAAATTTATTTTCTGGAAATAAAGTATAGAAATTTGGTTGTCTTAAAGAACACACCTGTAAAACAGCTTTAGTGTATATGCTATACAGTACATATATTCACACAATAACTTCAAATAAAACAATTGTGTGTTTTTTCATGGTCACTAAACGTTAACATCAGTCAGAAAACAGTTGTAGCAAATTGGAGACAGAGTATCGGATTCCTGATACTTTAACCATTTGAGGACACTGCCATATTTCAAAGTTGTTTGTGTATGCTGTAGTAAACCCACAAGTCAATCAAAAGCAATAATGGTATTTTTACATAACCAAGGTTGTTTCTTTCTCCTTGAATCATAACTTTCCATGTTTTCTGCTCTCTTTATTTACTAAAATAGGCGATTTGTACATGTATACCCCGAGGCGAGCACCAGATCATAACTGATTGTAAAGTTAATGGTGTTGGTTATTACTTAACACTAGAATTAACAGAGCCTACGAAAAAACTCGTAAATCCGTCCCACCTTAAATCGCTTCTTAAATCCCTTCACACCTCTCCGCCAGCGTCCTTTGTCCTCTAAA
>JANRMT010062843.1:17301594-17320293 GCA_026402145.1 Polypterus bichir lapradei | reverse complement strand
ACTCAGCAAAAAAAGAAACGTCCCTTTTTCAGGACTGTGTATTTCAACAATAATGTTTTAAAAATCCAAATAACTTTACAGATCTTCATTGTAAATTGTTTAAACAATGTTTTCCATGCATGTTCAATTAACCATAATCAATTAAGTAACATGCACCTGTGGAATGGTCGTTAAGACCTTAACAGCTTACAGAAAGTAGGCATTTAAGGTCACAGTTCTAAAAACGCAGGACACTAAAGAGACTTGTCTACCGACTGTGAAAAACACCCAAAGAAAGATGCCCAGGGTCCCTGCTCATCTGCGTGAACGTGCATTAGGCATGCTGCAGGGAGGCATGAGGACTGCTGATGTGGCTAGGGCAATAAATTGCCATGTCCACACTGTGAGACGCCTAAGGCAGCGCTACAGGGAGACAGGAAGGACAGCTGATCATCCTCGCAGTGGAAGACCACGTGTAACAACACCTGCACAGGATCGGTACATCCAAATATCTCACCTGCGTGACAGGTACAGGATCGCCACAACAGCTGCCCGAGTCACACCAGGAACACACAATCCCTCCATCAGTGCTCAGACTGTCCGCAATAGGCTGAGAGAGGCTGGACTGAGGGCTTGCAGGCCTGTTGTAAGGCAGGTCCTTACCAGACATCACCAGCAACTACGCCGCCTATGGGCACAAACCCACCTTCGCTGGACCAGACAGGAGTGGCAAAAAGTGCATGAGTTTCTGCATGACAGCAATGTCAGTGTTCTGCCATGGCCAGCGAAGAGCCCATATCTCAATCCCATTGAGCACGTCTGGGACCTGTTGGATCGCAGGGTGAGGGCTAGGGCCATTCCCCCCAGAAATGTCCAGGAATTTGCAGGTGCCTTGGTGGAAGAGTGGGGTAACATCTCACAGCAAGAACTGACAAATCTGGTCCAGTCCATGAGGAGGAGATGCACTGCAGTACTTCAAGCAGCTGGTGGCCATACCAGATACTGACTGGTACTTTTGATTTTGAGCCTCCCTTCATTCAGGGACACATTGTGAAACATTTTTAGTTTATGTCTTATGGTGTTGACTCTTTTAGTGTTCATACAAATATTTACACATTAAGTCTACTGAAAGTAAAAACAGTTGAAAGTCAGGGGACGTTTCTTTTTTTGCTGAGTATATATGTGTGTAACACCATACATCAAAAATATAGTATTATCTACACAGGTAGGTTATTGATAAGAGATCTGGGATGAAAACTGGCAGCATGCAATAAGGTATTACAATCAGTAAGTTTGTGTTATAAAGAAAATGTTTTCTTCCTTTTGGGCGGCCTACACACTTGGTTTTTATTGAGTTTTAATTACTGTTTATTTTTTTTCACATGTATAAATGAGTATTTTCCTCACTGTTTTATGTTATACATATATATTTTTGAAGTTAATATTGGGTTGCTGTGTCCTGAAGAAGAGGTTTTTTTTCCTTGAAATGCATTGGCAAGGTCCATAATCCACCATGTGTGAAATTGACAGGATTCCAGTGATGCTGTATTTGGTTTCTCTTAATGCAATGCCTAGTTGTGCTTTATAAAATCGTTTTTTACATTTGGATTTTAAATTCAAGATTGATTGGTTCATTCAGTTGTGCTCACACTATTTTTTTTGATTAGTCTATGTTTTCTATTGGC
This sequence comes from Polypterus bichir lapradei, assembly GCA_026402145.1. Lineage (NCBI taxonomy): Eukaryota > Metazoa > Chordata > Cladistia > Polypteriformes > Polypteridae > Polypterus > Polypterus bichir. The sequence goes on along the minus strand of JANRMT010062843.1, from coordinate 17,318,629 downwards.
TAATTCACTTTGTGCTATTGCTCTATTGCTTTATTTACATTGTATTTAATTTCTGATGGTAATGTATTTTTCTATGTTTTCAATTTTTCATTTTTATACATGTTTCATGTCCTGTAGACCTCAGCCATCTTGCCACCCACCCCTACTGGGAATTCTTTAATGGGTCTGTCCTGGGTTGCCCAATCTTGGTGATCTTAGTTAATTGTTGATTATTTATTGACCCAGTGTATAAGTGGGCCCTGTGATGTACTGGCACCCTGGCTAGAGCTGTTTTCTGCCCAGTGTAAATTGCCACCTGAACTAAGTGGTTTTGATATTGATATGTTTAGGTCCTATGCCATCAGTGAAGTGTTTTTGTTTCAATTGATCCTGTTGCCAACAACTTCATGAAGTGTAGTCTACCATGTGCCAAGCATTTTAGCCAAACATCTTTTTAGCTTTGCCTAGGGTAGGCTTGAAACCTGGCTGTAAGATCCCACATCTCAAGAGATCATAAAGAAATGACGAGCTTCGTGTAAAATAGACATCTAACAATGCACTTACCTTAATAAACTATTTTTAGAGAAGAAAGTGTTCTTGCCTGCATGCAGTACATTGTCCTTCCCTTTTATTCTTGCTGGCTTGAATCACTACAGCAATCATAAAAAGTGTCCAGATGTCAATCTTCCAAAGCAAAAACGTCATCGAAACCGTTGTTAGAATCTTACAATCATTAAATCAATGTAAATATTTACCAATTTTATGTATATAAAAGATATAATTAAAGTTATATAAAGCAGCTTATTTGGTGGTAAACCTCGGACATTTACTGTACATTGAAGTTGGTCTGTGAGCTTTTGCATTTAAGTGTATTTACAGTATTTATTTGTTGCTTCAGAAATATTAGACTTTAAATGTTTGATTAAACACACATTGAAGATTGTCAGTTTCTGTCAGTATGGGTGAAGTTTAAAGTTTGATCCTGATTCATGGAGCAATTTTAATTTTAGAATATTTATTACTCATGAATAGCATTCAACATTGTTATTATTTTTTTATTCCTAGCATTTTCAATGTTGTGTATTTTATGCAGTTCAGGTTGTATCAAAACACTTATTGAATACAGAAACTTCTTTTACGAGGAAAGAATGACTTTTTAGTGTCTTTTAATTCACATGCATCTACAATACCTTTACTAGTTAAAGTGTCTGCTTCCCTCATTATCTTTTTGCTTGTAAGCTAAAATCAACCAAATCTCAAGACAGATTCAGTATGTAGACAACACTGTTTATTTTCCACAGTTTATTACAAGGTGTAAAACTACTTTGTTTAGAGTGGCGAGTATTCATAATATGCACAAATCGACAAATTATGGCACAGGATAGGTAGGAACTGGACCAAAATCACTCTTTTTAGGTGGACTCATTCTGTATTTATTGTGCATGTACTTGTCAAAGTGTGTCTGGTTTAGGGATTAAATTGTGCAGACTTTGGGGAAAAAAATGATTTGGCACACTGGATACAAAAGTCCCTTTTAATCCACAATCTTTAATTTGACTGCAATTCTGTGTCTTGAATTGTAGAGTAGTTCAAATGTGCAGGTCACAGGCCATGAATGATTATGCATGAAGGGATGGTTGATTTTTTTCCTTGTATTCTCCAATCCAATAATACATTATGGAAAAAGGTGGGTGCCATTTTTCTTAAAATTGAGTGGTGTATCTAACACTAAAAAATTCTAATGTGCTCTTTGAAATAATGGTATGATTTGAGATATCTGCCATTTTGGTAATTTCTTTATATTATTCTGGCTTGCAAACTTAATTCTGTTAAGTGGGATCAGCAAATGATGAATGGATAGATGTATGGGTATTAATATAAATAAAATGTGTTCTACATACTAGTATAGTATTGTGAAATACTGATATTTCTTGTATTCAGTCTTTTTCATTGTTAGGTGTTTCAGTAAATTTAAGGTCAAATGAATGCATTTATTTTTATCATCCATCCATGGACACCACTACCAGTGATCCATACAACAGACCTCAATAAACTGTTCTACTCTTTGAACCTTGGAAGTTATGGGCCTTTTAATCTTGCTGTTTAGCTGCCCTTTTTCAGAAGTACATTTATTTAGAAAATGACTTATTTCTGAATGATTTATGATAGAGCTTTTTCAGACGGTTAATATTGTGACATTCTGAATTAATACTTCATTTGACTATTTGGAATAAAAGGCCTTAACAGATCAATATCCACTGATTAGCTTTTTTTAAAAAAACTTTTGAGTTAAGAGGTACCAGTTACAAAGTTCTCCTTTAATCTTGCAGTCATGCTTGTGTGAAATGTTATGTATTCCTTTTTAAAAGAAGGATACTGTTTTTGCATCTGCTACTTATTTAATAGTTTCCATATTGTACAGTAATGTTTTAGATTTACAGTTATAGGGAGTAAAGGAAATTATAGATGGACAAGATTATAAGGCAAGTACACCAACACACCTATGCTTATACAGAGCTGGTATATTGCTTATATTGCTTAGTTTTTGTCTGTTCAGTTGTGTAAAACTATTATCTGTGGATGCTCTTTGATGAATTAAATGGAGTAGGGTTTGCCTAATGTCACACACAATACCTTCTTATATCTAAACGTACATGTTCCTATTTGCCAATAGCTAAACTGACAAGCAAATGTGGTATAATATTTCCTATCTGCATATCAACATTAAGTTATATTTAAGTATTTTCTCTAGTATGTTTTTACATTTACTGTATGTAAGTGAATGCTTTCAAAAGTTACCATATGCTATGACTTACTTGATAATTGTTATCTGTTTGTAGTTCATCCTTTAAAACATCTTAGATTCAGGGGAAAGCCTGAGCCATGGAAGAAAATTGATTTGTCTGGAAGTGAAAAGTTTTTTTTTTAATCCACTTGGTGCTGTCCATTTGAGAGTTTTACCAATAGGTGTTGTCAATATGTTCATATTCAGCATGAGAATGTCTTTAAAGTGCTAGACAGAGCTGAGAGGAGAGCATCTGATTTTTGAAGTCTAGTGTCTGCTTGACAATTTGACTAACATGATATTAGATTGTGGTTGTTGGTATGACTTTGTGGTTATAGAAAGCACAGGACAATATATTGTTCACATTATCAATATTACAGCCTAGTAGTTTTTGAAAAGTCTGCCAAGCCAGTAGCCTCTTTAGTGTTAGACCTGAACGTTACTCAGGCTACGAAAACTGTGCTAAAAGCGTTAGTCCAGAGTGTCACTCGTGCAACTGTACAGATGCATCTCAAATTAGTGTTAGAACCGGGAATCATTCAGGCTGTAAAAGTGATGTCAGTGCTGCCATTCTTTGGAGAAATTATGTCTGAGTGTAGGTTTTCACTAATTATAAAATATCTGCACTTTATCAACAATGAAGACTTTGATGAGAATACCCATACAGCACCCAAAATGAAGAAAATCTGGGAGATATACTAGGTGATTATTGTGAAATTTCGGATGTCGGCATCAATTAATGTCTCATAGTTTATAAGAACAGACTGTCATGGATACAGTACGTTGCATCAAAAAGAGCAAGATTTGGCATAAAGTTTTACGAGCTTTGTGAATCTAAAATTGGATACATTTGGAATTCAGTTCTGTACACAGAGAAACGGCCAATGTTTGATCCGAAATACAATCAGTATGGCGTTGCTGACTTTGATAGATGCTCTGTTGGATCAAGGTTACTATGTAACCATGGACAATTTTTATACTTTGCCAGAGCTATTTGACATCTTTCTGCAAGAAAAGACTGGCACATATGAAAGAGTGCTTCCTAACGATCGTAGCATGTCTGAAGACTGGCAGAGCTAAATTACATCAAGGTACACTAAAAGCTTGGCAAACGGATAAAGTGCTTGCGCTGAAATGGAAGGACAAGAAAGATGTTTATCTTCTTAGCACTGTACATAATGCAGCTACAGTCATTGTACAGGCAAAAGGCAACAAGCAGGTCAACTACAATAGCATGATGGGCAGCGGATCAAGAATGGAGTTCCTGTCACGTTATGTGGAGGCAACAAAAGAAACACTACAAAATGATATTCTGTCATCTGGTGGAACAGGGCATTTGGAATGCATTCGTCTTACACAAACAAAAAGCTGGCAAAACTGTATCTTATGCTATCTTGTAGAACAAATCATGGCCGCATATCCACTGTCCACAGTACCACTAAAGAAGACCCAGCACATTGCGGATCAATCCAGAGCATCTTATTGGTAGACATTTTATTAATTATATACCTCCAACAGAAAAAAAAATACATAATCCAAATCGTACATATGCAGTGTGCTATTCAAATAATGGATAAATCTAGAAAGAAAATCCGAAAAGAAACATGCTGTTATTGGCCCAGCTGTGACGTTGGATTGTGTCTTTCACCATGCTTTAAGATTTATCTCACAAAGGACTCGTTTCGAGATTATATACTGTTTTGGCATCGCTAGTGTATTGCTATTACTGTTACTATTAATTTTGTTATTATTGTTCATTTTATATTATTTTTACTTATCATTACTTTTATTATTTTTATCAATAGTAGGGGGCTTCGCTCGTCACCCCCGTATTTGGTTTACTGGATATATAACTTAAAGAGATTGTTATTTTCATGGGAATTGTTACATATGCATTATTTTCACTTTTACTTTAAAAACTTTTGTAAAAACAATACTTTTCCTTCATTTCCGGCCCTGGGCGTGGTTACATCTGTTTCTCATAGGATGTATAACGCTGCTCGCGTTGTGAAGGGGGAGGCAGCTGAACGCATGCTAAGGATATGCCGTCGGATATGCCGTCGGATCTTCTGCTGTCTTTCTGCTGCTGGTGAGCTGCCTGTTCTGCTTGTCGCATGTCGTTGTTTTAAGAGCTGTGAGCACATGATGCTTGTCTGCCAAAAGCAGTCCAACAACTGCTAGGTTAGATGTCTCTGGACTTGTTTTAAATGATGGCTCACTGCCTTGTCTCGCGTGACGTTGTAAAAACAATACTTTTCCTTTATTTCCGGCCCCGGGTGTGGTTAAATGTCTTTCTCGCAGGACTTATAACGCTGCTTGTGTTGTGAAGGGGGGGGGTAGCGTCAATCATTTTAAAGCCTTACAGCTGCTGTCCTTTTTGCCACTTTGTGTCTCTTCTGCTCGCGTTGTAATCGCTTCTCTGTGATCATAAATATACACCTGAACGAATTGTTTTCTTTGAAATGCAATTTGTCGTTGCTTTAACTGTTGCGGGACCACAGATTCTCATAGTGTATGGTCCATTATTGTGTAAATCTACGTTTTGCACATTGAATGATGCGAAGGCGAAAAGACTTTTTCTGCTCTTTGCCTTTTATTTCTTACCTTGCTTTGTCCTGCTATTTTTTCAATTACACCTGGTCCTGATGATTAATTTCCTTTTGTTTGCACTAATGCGATCTTTACTATCTTTTTTTTTATACTGTAGCGACTGATGTAATAAAGTGTCACAAAAGTTTTACTTGAACAATCGCAGACTTCGTAACCCCAAACACAACTTTCTAGCACCCCTCATCCCCCGGGTCTCGCCCAATTTACTGCATCAATCAATACCCCGCTATCAGTCTTCTGTGCTGTACTCTGCCCTCCCTCAATCAGACCTAACAGGCACTTAAAATAAAAAAGGCTTCGACCTGGCTGGGACGCTACAATACTTTCTAATTTTACTGTTTTCATATTCTTTACCTTTCTCTGCATGTGTATCACGCCATCGTTTGTTTGAGCCTTTCGAATTCCACTGCTTTCATAATCTCTTATCTGCCTTTTTTTCTCTCCAACGCTTTTGGGTCTCTTTTCTCCGCACTGCTCTTTCTTCTTTGCTTAGTCGTTGACGTTTCATCTAGAATGTGTTGTCCTTATACGCTTTATATGTGCTGAGAGCACAGGATCTGTGTGTGCTACGTGCCTTTACACGACTGAGTGTTTGCTGGCTGTGCTCTCTTATTTGATATTGTTTGCATCTCACGGGTCTTTTAAGTGTCTTCCGAGAAGATCACATCTTGTCAGCCTGCTTTTCCTTTCCAGGATTTTTTTTTGTAATAGAGAGATTATACTTTTAAGATTTAATGAAAATGTAATTTTTCATGGCAAAAAAATGCAGTGCTTTTTAAATGTTTTCTTGGAATAAAATGTTACACTGAGGAGGTTAATGGATGAGTCACATACACATTCGTGGTTTTGCATGTTAGCACAAACATAGTCAGTGTTTGATTTTTTCATTTTAACCTGTTTTAACTTATGTTCTTTTTTTGTTATATTTCTTTTTGTACTATATGATGTCCTGTGTTGATGCAGAATGAATAGTGCTGTTTTATTTTATAACTTTACATTATTCATTATGTCATTGGCTAGCTTTGTATCTTGGTTATTTCCCTTAAAAGTCAAGTGCTGTTAGTGTGAGGAATCGATTATTTAAATGCCAAAAGCATCAAAACAGAAAACTAGCAACATCATTGTGAAGCAACCTGTAAGTAATTGTTTAATAGTAATGCAATTTTGAATATTTTCTTTCTTTAATATAATAAATTTTAGTTGCATCGTAAATTCTGAATACCGAACATCATTAAAATGCAAAGTGATTCTGATTTTATAAATCACTAAAAAGATAATTTGAAAAGCTGATGTCTGAAAGATTACCTACGTATGAACAAACCCCTAGTGACATCAGTAGTGTAATGACACTGGAATGAAAATCGAGCAGCACTTGTACTGTTGGCATATTTCCTGGGCATCATATGTCTGAGCTGATGGGAGGCTTCATCTTGCTGTGCTGTTAACCTCATTGCAGTTCATAGAGTCTGACAAATTAATCATCAAATGACACTGATAGCAAGCTCAAGCTGGTCCACTTGTTAGATCAAATACTGATGTATTCTGTTTTAGGGTTTTTACATTTATTTTGTATTTCTGAATGCTTTTAGTACATGAAACACTTTTAAAAGAGAGCTGAGACTGATTTTAGGCAGGAACTGAAAAATTTGAATTCTTTTGTTTAAAAACACTGGACTATGTAAAATGATGTATTTGATACTTGGTTTTCTTTTTCTTATTTATAGATAAAAACTAAACCTAAATAAAAATCTGCTCTTAAAATGTGATGTTTAAGAAAATAAATGTATATAATACCCAGATGTAATTTATACAGGTCTTACAAATATCCATAGCCAGATAAAGGCTCTTAATGTTCAAAATCATCTTAGCTAACTTTTCTTCTGTGTGAAATTTGGTTTATCTTGGTTTTGTTGAATATCTATGGCCCATACAAGAGTGAAAATCAGACTGGCTGGAGATGCAAGCTTTAAGTAGTCAGTGTAATTGAATAGGAATCCTCCTTCCTTTTGTGGAGCATTAATATAATTTATTAAGCTGTAAGGTCCAGTCTGACAAAGATGTGGACTTGGGTGCTGTATTCTCTCAGTGCAGAATCATTTACAATCGGTCTGAATTACAATCACAATCATAAACTGTCTAATGCACTAATTCACATTTTTTTTATTTATTTATTTATTATCTTTTAACATTTTACTAATTTTAATGGAATCCAAACAAAACATTTTATTAAAGTAACTGTGCAGGATCTCAGTGAATCAGTTACATAATGACAGTGCTTGCATTGTTTTGGTACCCTCTATTCTTGGTGCTGTCATATCAGACATCAGTGAATCTTTTGACTGAATCTGCTTTACCTGGCATGGTGAAATCTTGTCAGAACGCATGGTGCATGGTAGAAATCAATTTGGAAAGGTTGATTTCTCTTTTGGGACATACATACATACACATGCTGTATATTCTCATGAGTTTATATCAGGATGGCATTAAAACAAACATTAAATCATTTTCAGCTTCTGCATAAATTGTTCCTAAAATAAATACATTTAGCTAGTTTATATTGTTTCTCTTGACAAGATTTCACCAGACTCCAATGCCAGGTAAAGCAGATTCAGTCAAAAGATTCACTGATGTCTGATATGACAGCACCAAGAATAGAGAGTACCAAAACAATGCAAGCACTGTCATTATGTAACTGATTCACTGAGTTCCTGCACAGTTACTTTAATAAAATGTTTTGCTTTGATTCCATTAAAATTAGTAAAATGTTAAAAGATAATAAATAAATAAATAAATAAATAAAATGTGAATGAGTGCATTAGACAGTTTATGATTGCGATTGTAATTTAGACCGATTGTAAATGATTCTGCACTGAGAGAATACAGCACCCAAGTCAGGTAATGGATCCTGATGTAGTTGGTTCACCTTTTAGGTAAAGTACTGTTACATTTGTAGGCCTAGCAAGGGTACAGTAGGGAGCAAGCACAGAAGGTAAAATAGGCCACTGGCCTCAGTGTCTGCAATTGAGTACACCTCGAAAATACATTTAGCAAGCTGTAATTTTGAAACAAAGAGAGTTACAGTTGTCAAACGTGTGGAATGCTGGGTAAGAACATGTTAGTCTGCTAGAGTAAAAAAATTATACATGTAAAGCAAATACTGCAGTAGAGTGCAATTGAGCCATCTTGGCATGTTGAACAGTGTTGTCTGGGTAATTATTGAAGCTCTTAAACCTTGTAGAGGTTCTGTACAGTGGCTTGAATGTGCAGGCTTCATTTCAGATTACACATTTGTCTTTTTACTGACCTAAAAAGATATTCCTCTTTTTAAACTGGTACTCTGTAAAGGTTGTGTGGTTTTAATCCTATGATGTATTTTGTACCTTTAGGATATTTTCATTTTTGGTGTTTAATTTTTTTTATCATTTGGCAAGAAATAGTCATTTCTGGAGGGTGGGACTGGGTCATTTGTCTGCCTGGGGGTTGCCAGCCAGGATCCCGTGCTGTTTCGTCATATGATGGGTGCAGCAACATGCATGCTCCCCAAGCTGACCTCTACCTGTGATGCTTGAATTTTTTTTTTATTATTATTTGAAATTAAGTGTATATGGTATGTTTCTCTTTCCAAGATAACGATTTTACTACGCACATAACAAAATGCCATATGGGTTTTTCAGAAAAAAAATATTATTCAGTTACTTGGCTCATTGACAAAACAGTTTTAAGCCTACATTTTGGTGTAAGCAGTTAAACAAACCAGCAGCTGTCTAGCAATAAGGTGAGAATTTAGTATTCACCATCTGAAACATGACTTTCATTTCCAGTGGAGATGAATACATTTAACGTGCTTTTGCAACAGCTTGTTATTTAGTATATGTGTTATTTAATACAGTTAAAAATAGAATGGGTGGCCACTTTGTTCTGACATTAAAGTCAAACCATTCAAATGACTAAGTAATCTCAGGGTCTCGAAAATCTGTGGTCTGGCCACACTCCTGTATGTTACTGTTATAAGAGATAAAGTGGTGATATCTTTGTCAAGCTCAGTTAGTGGGAATAACAATGTTGAACATAATCTTCCTTACTCTAGCATTAACACAGTTTGGGATGTGGCCAACATCAGTAGTTAATTTTTAGATTGAGAAACACATTAATGCATCTAGAAAGGCTATAGAAATGATGCAATAAAAATGATTCAGTTTTCAAGAATTTTAAAAACAGAAAATTATGCTAATATCCTTTTAAATGGAAATGAGAAGTATAGTGAGTGAACAACAGTGTAATTTTTGAGCTTTGAATTTGAGGTGAAAAAGAGATAAAAATCTTGCTTCACCGCAAACCCAAAGCTTGAGGAAACTGGTTTGCTGGAGCGCATGTTAGGAACAGAAGACTTTAAGGTAAGTGCTACTAAGCAAGCCAGACTTAAGATCAAACTCACAAACAGCTGTTAATAAAGTCAGTTTTCACCAAATTTTGTTATAAATTAACATCCTGGTGCAGATAAATTTTTATTTCAATAATTCTGTGTTTCTGATACTTTTTTGTAATTTTACAGTATACCTCAGGTAAAGAAGGTGTCAGTTTTAAATTCTTTGCCATAGTTACCATTTTTAATTGCTTACACGTAGTACCTCCTCAAATGATCTTGCTTGTTTTCCTACTAGTTAATGTAAAACACACCTTCAAGAAATTCCTTTTAATTTTCAATAATGTTCAACTGATCCCTTAATTTAAATGCACTCAGTGCTGAAGACTTGAGCGGTTCTTTCAAATACCATTTGTCTGCCCTCTAGCATGGCAGTATACCTATATTTTGGCATCCTCACTCTGACTTTTCCAAGACAGAAAATGAAGACTTACCTTTTCTTTGAGATTTTTTCCAAGAAAGGAGAATGCAATGTTGGATCAAGATTTTGTATTAATATCTGAAAGAATGAGCTCATTTCCAATCAAGTCTCTGAGGGAGCCGATTTTCTAGTTTTGCATTTGGCAGTAAACTGTTGTACATTTTAGAAAGTTGGGCACAATTACAGAACATTTTCTTTACAAGTACTTGTACTGTATCTTGACCAAATAAAGCCATTTTCAGTGGTATATTTTAGGCATATGCATACACTTAGTAGGATTCTAACAGCTAAGCATCCACCTCAGCCAGTAAATCCATGCTGGACAAGCTTGGTTCTCGATGATAGCTTTTCTTCCAGGTAATCTTATCAGAAGCTAAATCAGGCCTGTTAATGAACACCTTGTTTTTTTGCAGAGTTTTGTTTTACCCTTTTATGTAATATTTTATTCTTTAACTGTTTGAATTATGTATTGTATGAACAAGACATTAGATTTGCCACTTGCCCTTGTTAAAATGCAGCCAAAGGCTCAAATGAAGCATGAGAGTAATTATTAACCAAATCTATCTTAAATTTTGTATTGCTTTTATGAGTTATGTACATTTGAATTAATTAGCTTACATAATACAGATTAAAAATATTTCACTAATTTATTATGGTTTATTTGACTCATTGATTAATGAATACTCCTTTTATTGAAGTTGATCTATAATAACTAAGTTTAAAACCATGACCAAACATTGAATTATTTATACATTAATTTATAAAATGCTTATTCAGTTTCTAGTTCAAAGTTAACTGTACCCGTTCTGGATGCAAAGTGAGAACCAACCTCGGACTGGCGCTATTTCAGGGTCATAGTATAAAGACCTGCTCCAGTAGAAAGGGGAAATATTAGGCTTCATATGTAGCAGTAGATAAACTGGATTTAAACTTATTCCTTAGTGGTATGTGTAATAATACTGTAGCAGTTGCAGGGGGCTGACAAACTGCCTGTTAGACTGCACATCTGGAAGTGAAAATGTCTGGAGCTATTTTGCCATGTGGTTGAGATGGTTGGTTGATAATGTGAAGACTGCCAGTTTGTGACTTGCTTTTGATGGGCAACAAAACACTGTACAATGAAACATCAATGAGATGGACTACTCTACCTGTGTTTTTTAATTAGAAAAAGACACTTGAACGTGGCAGTGCTGCTGCTCAGTAATTCATATCTTTTATAGCGAGCAAAACAATAGTTAAAATGGGTGCAGTAATTTGTACATGCAGGCTATGGATGTTTGCAAATTAATTCATGCAGTCATTCTGCCTAAATGTATTTTTTTCCTTTAACTGAAAGAGATGAACTATGCAGGTTATACTCTAATACAGACTGTATTCAGGATAATATGGTAATTGTTTTTTCTCATGCTAGTGATTATTTTTTTTTTTTATGAGTTTCTAGTGGTGCTTGTATGAGACGTACAGCTCTAATGTCACAAGAGCATAAACTCTTATTGCCCTGATAAAAAGTTATGTTCTCCTTAAACTTCCTCATAATTAATTTGGATTAGTTTATGGTGTAAAGATGACGTTTCACTTTCTTTTAGTATTCTTTGGAGATTTAACAAACTAATTAATTTATATGTCTTAGGATATGCATACAAGAGATGTTTAGCCCTCATGGTATGTGATTGTATCCTTATGTTGGGATATTTTTCATTTTTGTAAACCTTGCCTTTCCCCCTTTTTCTTGTTGGTTCTGTGTTCAAATGTTTTCGTATTTTTTTTTTCTCCCAGTTTTTCCTTTTGCTTATAGTCTTCAAGTGTCATCTTACTAACCCTACAATTTCCACTGATTGCTTCATCTCTTTGATTAGGCATAATCTAGCTTCCCCTTGATATTGTTGGTCAGGATATATTTTATGCTTCTTGTGAATTGTATTCATTTTTTCAGCATTGTTTTTTCAAAGTTAATGCATAAGAGGAAGAAGTAAAAGTAAGAAGCTAAGTTAGTCCAAGGACTAGATGATACAACCATTGTAACAAATGTGCAGTTGCTACAGCTCAACAAATTATAAGTATCCAGAGGAAAGGAGCTGTGGAAGTCTTACTGGAGTCTTACTGTGCTTTTTGAAGTGTATGATCTTCAAGATATGCATGAACATCAATAGACTGGGATGCAACTGATCATTAGTCATGGGAAGGAGGCTTCTTCCACAACTTAAGAGCAGGAAATGACTAGATGTGTACATTTTGAACTCAACTAAATATACAGGAGATCAAATATTGATGGTATTAAAAGAGTGGATGTATGCGAGTACCTGTAGGCGAGGTCAGTAGTTTTGGACTAGATTCTAGCAGAACTAAGAAGAAAGTGAGGTAGAAAAGGTAACAGACAGGGTGTTAATTTCAAGTGAGAGCTCTAGGATTCTGTATTCAACACATGCTGCTGTTTTCTGTCTGCTTTCACATTTACTCTAGACATTACTACCATTAACAACAGGGCTATCAAATTAGTCAAAAAATAAGGTTTGAATATCAAAATTAAAAATAAGTAAATATTCAGATACATTGGAACCTAAGTGAGTATTATATGTATGTTTGTATGTACTCTTTATATACTTTATTATTATAGTAATGATTACAGTGGCGGCCACAGCAAGAGCATGTACCAACTGCAAAAAAAATCCTACTGTATGTGTTGGCTGACACGGACCAGGCTGTTTAAAGTTTTGGTTTTGAAGCATTGTAATAAAAACAAAATCAGAATTATGAGTTATTTTCCCTTCTTAGGTCTTAGCATTAAACAATAGTTAAGGATCTTATGATTATTAGTGAATCTGAACAGGATCAGATGCAGAATTCTACTTTTAGGGTACTGGAAAAGCATTTTAAAGAATTGCTTTGAGTTCACTTTGGATCAAATAGCAGAGCAGTGGGACAGGGGGGTAAAAAAAAAAAACTGTCCCAAAGTATGCCGTGAAAGGGCCTGGCTGTAAGTTTTACTAATGAAGATAACAAGCTATTAAAAATTATGAAAAGGTTGAGCATGGAAGTGAAGTGCAGAAACAGATATGGAAAATACAGCAGCTTTGCATAGTGTGTCTGAAGTAATTCAATGCCAAAATTAGTGCAGATAAAACAAGCACCCATTCTTTTATGACCAAATGTCAGCTTTTGTGTTTGATTAAATTATATTCAAATAATGACATTTGATCTGACAGCTTTACATAATAGATACCCGACAGTCCATTCATAATGATGATGAAGTCCTAGACATACAGTATTGTGTGTTATTCACATTTAATTTCCATTAAAGAAATTATACCATGTTTTGCCAACTGTGGTGCTCACTTTATACCACAGTTTATATCACATATGACAAATATTTGAGACTTTATTTAGGTAATATATGTAATGAGAAGATGGTTTAAATTGTTTATATTTTGTCCATAGATGGAAGCAGTAAATAAATAATTTTAAAAATCCAGTGTCCCTAGGGGAAGGTACTGAAAAAGTCTTGTTAAGCAGTTACCATGACTAAACTTTTATGTGTCTGTCTTTTGATTTGTGCAGAATTCTTGAAGAGTCATTTGGAACAGTATGTGCACAAGTTGGAGGTGCCAGTTCGGGTGGTACGCATGGAGCAGAGGTCTGGGTTAATTCGAGCACGTCTCAAAGGAGCCTCACTATCTACAGGACAGGTCATTACTTTCTTGGATGCTCATTGCGAATGTACAGTTGGCTGGCTGGAGCCCCTGCTTGCAAGGATCAAACTGGATAGGTAATTGATATTCAAGTGTGTGTTTCAGCATGTGAGTTATGCACTCATTTGGTACTATTATTTACCTAAATGTTTATTACACGTGAGCACTGGAATAGCTGAGTTAAAGTAAAATGTTGTAAAATACTGTAATAAGTGCTTCAGAGCAACTAAATATAAAAGTAACCCATAGAATCTATGGGTTAGCAGCATAGAATCTTTGGCAGCAGTTCTTAGGTAAATAATCTGTGGCATAGATTATTTACCTAGAAACTGCTGCCAAAGATCAAGCAATAAATTATACAGAACATTTCAATGTCAAAATCTTAGATAGTTTATCTTACAATTGAATTTCCTTTTGTTATTTTAGGAAGCTGTTGTTATTTTGTAAAATTTGTATTTAGCACCTTTGCAGTGCTAGTCGTTAGCACTTCAGAGCTTTAGGGTTGTGAATTCCATTCTTGGCTTTTATCACTGTCTGTATAAAGTTTGTACATTCTCTCCATGTGTACATTGGTTTACTTCCATATACCAACATATTTAAGTTAATTGACTACTCTAAAGTGATTAGTAGTAGTAGTGTTAGTATTATCAAATGTACAAAGTACAGTCAAATTCTTACTCAAGTGTTGTATCAACAAGTAATATGTGTTTGTTCAATGAATTGGCATCTTAACCAGAGACAATCCTTGCCTTATGTCCACTGCTATAAGGTTATGCATCACCATGAAATAGATAATGCAGATTAAGAAAATTGTTGGATGGGTTTAAAAATGGTAAAGATGTGTGGTTACACATTTTAGATATATCAGGTGCCTTTGCCAGTTGCTAAAAGCAGCTCACAGAGTTGGCCTTTATTTTTCCTTTGATGATGAACAATACATCGATCTCATCAAATTGCACAAGAGTAAAGCTCAGCTGGCTTTCACTAATAAAAAGATGTCTAGTAGAAGCCTTCTCAAGAAGCAAGAGTAGCCCTAGAGGTTGACTCACTGTCTATTGCTTCTCTTCATCTTGAGTTCGCAGGGTCCACTGCTTTGTTTTTACTCTTGCTAAATCCAAGAAATAACTTGAAAATACAATATGCATTTGTTTTGATTTCTTAATGATTGATACAGTGGTATGACTGTGCAATAATTAGAGATATGTCCTTTATAGGTCAGTTTGTATAGGAATACAGCATTCTTTTGACACTGGATGTTCAGACATTTATATATAAATTTGGAACGTGAATTAATTTAAAAAAATAATAATAATTGCATTAATGTATGTTATTCATTGTGATTAATTATGAATTAAATTAAAACATAATTATAAAAATATATAAATCATGAAGTAAATACACACTGAATCTCAAAATGAATGGAGAATGAACACAAAGGAATTAAAAAATAAAAATGATTGGCATAGTTTAAACTTAAACAATGACCTTAAACCTAAACTTTTAGCAAAATACTACTTGAGCAAGTACAACCTGAATTTGAATGCCATCCTAAAGGGAAGTTGAAAAGAAGGCCAAGTTATTAATAATCAAATTGGCATATTATATGAGACACAGATGTGTTAAAGTAAAAATCAAACAATTGAAATGACTGTTGACTTTGAATGCACTGCTGAAGACTATAATTCAAAGAATAAGTACCTCTTAAATGGACATACATTAAACCTCCGTAAATACTATTCTGAGTTGTTCATTACCATCAATGACATGATAATAATACACCACACAACTGTTTTTCAATTGGTGTGCCGTGGAAATAACAGTGTAGCGCTTCTAGATCCAGTCCTGAGAGACATACACACTCCTCGGGTGGAGACTTCTCCAAGGAGGACAGGATTTCCTGGAGCAGCTGACATAAAAGCAGCTCAATGATCGCCCTTTTGCAGACACAGCACTTAGTGAACACTTTAGTAGCCAGAAGACATGTATGGGGTCCATCTGCCTCCATCTATGAGTTCATGTTTGCCAGCGTCTCTTGCAGAGTAGAGGGAGAGTAGGCATATGGGTTGCCTTTGACCCAAGGCCGCTGAAGTGAGGCAGAGAGAGGACTTCCTGTATGAGTGGGCAAAGGCACAAAGCAGCTGGAAAATGCATCCAAAATGTTCACTAACTGATGTGTCTGTGAACAGCAACCTCTGAGCTGCTTTTTTTAAACCCCAAACCCCTGTCCCAAAACTCCTTTGGACAGTTTAGCACATGTATAGATTTAATACTTTTGTGGTTGGTAGAATCGTGGTGTGCCTTGCAGTTTTTTGGGTTACAAAAAGTGATTCACCACAGAAAGAGGTTAGAAAAACACTGCTCTACCTACACCTTTGCTCCTGGCATGCTACAAAAATATCTCTGTAGCTGCTATCTCGCTTAAAAACTGACATTGTCCATTACTTTGATAGTTATGTTGCATTCTTTGCATAAATTAGCAAAGGTATTGCAAATTGGAGTCATGGATAGTATAATCATTACACTTGTATTTCATAGAATTTCAGTACGGTAAGCCAGCTGGCAGACTGGCAAGTTAAATACAGAGGTACAAGAGACTTATTTTGGTTTTAGTGCCACTTAAAGATAACATACTTAGCAATTACTTGATATGACATTGATTTGATCTTCTTACAGAAACACAAAAGAAGAAGAGAGAGAGACAGCGTGATTTTACCTTCGGAACTTTTCTCTAGCATTGCACCAGGACTGCCATAAACCTCACACTCCTCTCTGTTTCCTCCCTCTCCACTGCACCTTTGTCAGTGTGTATAATTCAAGAAAATTAACACTAGTACTGCATAATGACATGTGGCATATCATTTTGAACCGCGTAATATGAAATGTTAAACCTTTAGATTAAATTTTTATTTCATGAAGTTTTTAAAGGTGGTATATAAATACAGTACTGGATGTGAATGTTATTCTTTAGGTACACACTTATTTGTATTATTGTTTTGTAAAAATACATGAACATGCTGCCCTGACCAAAGCACTGCCTGAGGATTTGCCTTGTTGCCAGTCCTGGATGCAACAATATTTTTTAATGGAATAAACAGGCCACATTAATTGCAAAAATTAACATTAACTTTCCT
>JANRMT010062843.1:17255342-17281594 GCA_026402145.1 Polypterus bichir lapradei | reverse complement strand
AAGTAAACTTTTTTCATGTTGTCATTATGGGTTGTTGTGTGTAGAATTCTGAGGAAAAAAATGAATTTAATCCATTTTGGAATAAGGCAGTAACATAACAAAATGTGGAAAAAGTGATGCGCTGTGAATACTTTCCGGATGCACTGTAGATACTTTATTAATCCCCAAGGGGAAATTCACATACTCCACCAGTATACTGATAAAAACAATATTAATTAAAGAGTGATAAAAATTCAGTGCAAGTTAAAAAATGCAAGGTGGAGAGTGCGGGGCAGGTGTAACAGTCTGTAACATTGTATAATATTAACGTTTTACCCCCCCGGGTGGAATTGAAGAGTCGCATAGTGTGGGCGAGGAATGATCTCCTCAGTCTGTCAGTTGAGCAGGACAGTGACAGCAGTCTGTCGCTGAAGCTGCTCCTCTGTCTGGAGATGATACTTCTCAGTGGATGCAGTGGATTCTCCATGATTGGCAGGAGCCTGCTCTGCCACAGATGTCAAACTGTCCAGCTCTGTGCCTACAATAGAGCCTGCCTTCCTCTCCAGTTTGTCCAGGCATGAGGCGTCCCTCCCCAGCACACCACCATGTGGAAGAGGGCACTCGCCACAACCGTCTGATAGAACATCTGCAGCATCTTATTGCAGATGTTGAAGGACACCAGCCTTCTAAGGAAGTATAGTTGGCTCTGTCCTCTCTTGCACAGAGCATCAGTATCGGCAGCCCAGTCCAATTTATCACCCAGCTGCACTCCCAGGTATTTATAGGTCTGCACCCTCTGCACACCGTCACCTCTGATGATCACGAAGTTCATGAGGGGCCTGGGCCTCCTAAAATCCACCACCAGCTCTTTGGTTTTGCTGGTATTCAGTTGTAGGTGGTTTGAGTCGCACCATTTAACAAAGTACTTGATTAATTTCCTATACTCCTCCTCCTGCCCACTCCTGATGCAGCCCACGATGGCAGTGTCATCAGCGAACTTTTGCACATGGCAGGACTCCAAGTTGTATTGGAAGTCCGATGTGTATATAGGCTGAACAGGACTGGAGAAAGTACAGTCCCCTGCGGCGCTCCTGTGTTGCTGACCACAATGTCAGACCTGCAGTTCCCAAGACGCACATACTGAGGTCTTTCTGTAAGAAAGTTCATGATCCATGCCACCAGGTATAAATCTACTCCCATCTCTGTCAGCTTGTCCCTAAAGAGCAGAGGTTAGATGGTGTTGAAGGCGCTAGAGAAGTCCAGAAACATAA
This sequence comes from Polypterus bichir lapradei, assembly GCA_026402145.1. Taxonomy (NCBI): domain Eukaryota; kingdom Metazoa; phylum Chordata; class Cladistia; order Polypteriformes; family Polypteridae; genus Polypterus; species Polypterus bichir. Next base: position 17,280,344 of record JANRMT010062843.1, on the reverse strand, counting down.
TTCTTACAGCACCACTGCCTCTGTCCAAGTGGGAGAGGAATCAGTATAGCATATAGATGATGGCATCCTTCGCTCCTACCTTCTCTTGGTATTTGAACCGCAGAGGGTCGAGGGCATGGTGGACCTGTAACCTCAGGTGGTGAAGCAGCAGCCGCTCCATGGTCTTCATCACATGTGACGTCAGGGCGACAGGCCTGAAGTCATTCAGCTCACCAGGACGTGATACCTTTGGGACTGGGGTGATGCAAGATGTTTTCCAAAGCCTTGACACTCTCCCCTGTTCCAGGCTCAGGTTGAAGATGCGCTGTAGAGGACTCCCCACCTCCAGCGCACAGGCCTTCAACAGTCGTGGTGATGCTCCATCTGGACCCACTGCTTTGCTAGCACGAAGTCTCCTTAGCTCTCTGCTCACCTGCGCTGCTGTAATTGTGGATGAGGGGAAACTCTCTTCTATGCTGGTATCACCAGAAGGATGGGTGAAGGATTCAGTACTCTGAGGTGAGAGTTAGAGTGGGTTAGGGTGGTCAAACCTTCTAAAAAAAAGTTGTTCATCAGGTTTGCTTTCTCCCTGTCTCTCTCGATGGAGGCACCCCGCTTCGAGCTGCAGCCATTGATGATCTTCATCCCATCCCACACTTCCTTCATGCTGTTATTCTGCAACTTATCCTATTAGATGTTCAGAATAATTGTGGTACATTCTAGTCCAGCTTTTTTGTTTAGAACTTTAGCCTTTGTGTTTATTTTGCCGTTTGCTGCAAAGACCAGATTTCACATTAGACAAAAGCATCAAGGATGTGAAACATGTGTATTGTGCATCTTTGACAAGCTACTGAAATTGATGCGTCATCTGCACAAATCATAATCCATTATCAGAAGGAAGAAAGAGAGAGCCTGAAGGGACAAACACTTCTATTTAGTAGTGTGCTGGAGTACTGCTTTCTCATTTCCATATGATAATGCTTGTATATTTCTTCTCATAACATTCTAAAAAAAATAAACTAATGGAAAAACTTGACTTTGTAAATATCCTCTGCACGTTTTTGTAAATTTCTTCAGTAGTGCTGATGCCAGTGTTACTGCATGTATTGAAATGCAGAAGCAGTGCTTTTTTTTTTTTTTCTTTATGTAAATATCCATCAAATCTGTTACATCTGTATTCCCATAAATGTCACAAAGTAGAACCTCTGGATCACAGTGTATAGACATTGATTAAAGAAGCTTATGGTTTAAGCAAAACCTGTAAACTGCCCTTTCTATGGTTAAAATTTAAGTACAGATTGACAAGTAAAGATCATTTCGATTCCATCCAAATTTTTAATGTGAGTCATAATTTATAGCTTAAGCTCTAATGGTATGTGAATATTCTAAAAGAGAAATATACATTTCTAGGTGTAGCAGCTACACGGTATAATACAGTTGGGAATCTGAATGGTATAGCTATGCTATCTCTCTTTAAATGCAGAATAATACATTATTTTTACTTTTCTAAAGCAAATATTAATTTGCTGCTTTATAAATGCAGATTAGCCCAGTTCACCTCAGATGCATCAATCTTTCATTCTTGTCATTCTTTTTTAACCATAAAATGAATAAAATTGAAGTTTAACTCTCATAAATATTCATGGAGCCTTCCTTCAATATACCTGCTTTACTTTGAAATATGATTGCTACTTTGAAGTCTCTTTTTATCATGCTCAGTCATCAGATAGAAGTGACAGGGTGCCTATAGGCAGCATCTTAGTTTTAGGCTTGGTGGAGGCCCCTCTGTAGATGACAGTGGTAAACAAGGTACAAAGAAATGCATACACGCATTATCTCGAAAGTGCAACTTTTAGCACTTCTGTTATCTTATTCTGAACTTGTCTTCACTTTCATCTTAGAGTATCTTAACTTCTGAGGGTGTTGCAAAAATATAGGCAGGATAAAGATGTGTAAAAGGTGCCCACCAGCTTTTTATTAGAAGTGCATTTCTTACCATTTGCTTCTAACCCAGCTCATTTACTCTTACCCTTGTTTGTATTTATTACGTTTATGCTTTATCTTTTTGTAGACTTGACACTTTTTTAGTTGATTTTAGCTGCATCTAAGCAGCATATAGAAGAGCATTAACAGCTCAGATGTATCCTTTCAAAAGCTTACCTGCAATTTACATTTTCACTAACTTCATAATATTCTAAATAAAGCCAAACTTTTTTTTACTAGATATTAGTAGAAAAAAACAACAATAATGTGTATGTTCAGTTTAGGTATTTCATTTATTATATAATTGAAAAGTAATATAAAGTTTTATACTGTACATTTTTGGAGGAATTGTCATAATGTAGACATTCTCAACGCATTAAAATAACGTTTTTTTCTTTCAGTGCATCTTATACTGCTTTTGTCGTATAAGCTTCTTTATTTTCCTTCTAGATGTGCAACTTTACTTCTTTCTTAAATGATTGAGAGTCCTTTATGTGGTACAGTTAGTGATCCATGTAACAGCTGACAGCTAAATCCTTCAAAAAATGTTTTTAAATTTAGACATCTCCAGAAATCTGGTTGTTGTGTTGAAAGAGACAACATTATATAAATTGAGCATTGCTGGTGTACTGTTCACCAAAATCAGTTACAGTTTACACTTCAAGTAATTCTTTGGACATTTTAACAGTATTTAATGTTCTGTTGGTATCAAATATTGTCAAATTCATCATGAAGCAACTGATATATTAATCCAAATATTTTTAATGTTTTTTTCAGAAGGATTTATAGTAAATCTGCATCCATTGATTTTCTGTACACCTTTTAGTTCAATGCTCCACATTGTGTCTTGATTTTGAACATCAATTTCTAAATCCCCTTTTCTCTCGATGCTAACAGTACAGCAGAGGAATAAAAAGGGCAACCTTTGTGATTTCTGTTTGTGTTCTAGAAAGCTTTTAAAGGTGACTGTTTAAAATATGTCAAGAAGTAAAATTAGAACATTTTAAGTACTGTATAGAGCAGAAATGGGTAGTAATATGTATATACTGTATATGGCTTTTCTTTAAAAATTACTGAGGAAGGACAGACATCATTTATGTATGTCTATTGATAAAATAGCAATTAAACTACACTGTAGGCTTTACATTCAGATATTGACATTCATTGTTTGATTTAATTTCATGAAAGCACAGAGTGGGCACAGTTCTGCTTACATTTGTTGCTTGCATTTAATTTAAACAAGTTAAATTAAAAGACTAAAATCCTTTTTTCCCCTTAACTCTAATAAGGTGAAGCTAGGAAAGACGTGTCCTACAAGTGGTCATTGCACATAGAAGTCTAATGAATTTAAAAGTGTTTTCATACTATAGCTCCTCTTTAGCTAATCTAGCATTAGTCCTGTGGCCATTTTATTCAAGATCTCAGTAGTAAAAAGCAAAAGCTCCTTTTTAGTTAGATTAATGAGTTTTCATGTTTTCTAGAGCTTTTTACTTGCATTTTCTGAGCCTCCTTCATGTTCATTTCACGACTCCCCCAGTTTCATATTTCTGGCATATCATAATATAAAAGTAACATCTATTGAATCAAAATGTTTAGATGTTTGTAGTGTGCTATGCTTCTTTTTTTGTGTGTGCTTGGCAGTAATTTTAAAATATAGACTTAAGATTCATAATCATTACAAGTGTTTTCTGTGCTTACTGGAGCACAGCTCTAAGGATTCTAAATAGTGTAATTTTGAATTTCTATACCTCAAATGTGGTTATTCATGTATACTGCTTACTCTGAAAGAAGATAAATGGATCTTTCACTGAGACTGAAAATGTCTGTGCCCCTCTGCAAAATAAAGGAATCAAGACATCTGTCATCCTGACATGCTCAAAGATTATAAGAGATTGGAAATGTAATTTACCAAGTTGTCTAATGCAGTCCGTTATGTGACCTTGTCACGTTACTATAATAGACACATTAAAGCTGTTTTATTAAGCAACATGTGTTGGAGTTCTTTTGAAAACATTTCTTTAGACATTGCTTTATGGAACTATCAACGTTCAGGTTAGCCTTCATGAACTCTGATGTAAATTTTATTTTTCTAGTGCTATGAAAGCTATAGAAGAAAGTTATATTTCAAAGTTAGTGTTTCTTTAAGGATTTAATATTCTTGAAATTTCTATTTTTGATACGCTGACAAAAGTGATTTATCCCCTGAGGTATATGACTTATGGCCTTCACATTTTCTTTAAATGCATACATGTTTCCTTTATGTGGCTCCAAAGAGTGTTATCCATATTATTATATAAACTAGCCATGTGCGCCCAACTACGTTGCGCATGTTAAAGTTGTCTGTGAAGGGCTCCCTGTTTAAACGTGGCTGCCAGTCGTGAACTGGGCCCTTCGTTGCACAGCATTATGATTTTTTATAAGGGAAACAAAATTACAAAAGAAAACCCTTGGACATTGATTCGATAGGAACGGCCTACTTAGAATCACTGTCCGAATAGTAATTATGTGGTGGTGTAGGAGCATTTCTGCTTCTGTCCATTCACAGTCCGTCTCGTTTTCAAGACGCTATCGTTTCCTCTCATGATGTCTTCTCAACCTTTCTCCAATCTCACAGGTTGCTTTGTGGCAATCCAAAGAGTAAGGCAATATACACAGAGCAATGGTTATAAAAGGGGGACACATAGGTATCCAGGCTCTTTAAAGCATAAATAGGGATCACTTCACTGACATGTGAGCAAGGCACGGTACAACTGTGAGACGCGCAGCACTCGCTGGCTACAACGTAACAATAATAATTTCCAGAATGTGCTGTTAAATTGTCATTCATTTTACCCACTGTCTTTCTTTCATTCATATGTTACGTAGGCATGTACCTTTTATCTTCGGCAATCTCATTCTCTAACCACGTCTCAGGAGCTAACCAGGGTAACACTGTCCACCACCCCTTTCATTATTCCGGCACATTGTTGACAACCGTGAGTAACAACAACGTACTAAACTGGAAGGTGGTCTACGCATACGTGGAATTCGCGGACAAGCAAAGATCAAGATCTAAATGAAGATCTGTTTAGTTAATTTAAAGCACAACAATTTGTTTAGTTTGAATGTCTGTGTTTTGAGGTGTGACTGGCGTACTACAGTCTTCAGTAGTATAAGCCTGGAGGAGATTCTTAATGCAATGCCTATGTTTTAGCTGTCTCACTACTGCCATCTAGTGCTTCTTCTAATTCATTCGCGGACAAACAAAGATCAAGATCCAAATGAAGATTATATATAGAGATGTCGTCTTTTATACCAGAACACTGCACTCTCTTTTTCACTTACTGTATTAAGGACATTTCTTTAATTAAAAAAAAAAAAACAACACCCATATATATTTTGAACTTGTCAAATAACAAGGCAATCTTTTCCATTAAAGTTTGTAATTTATTTTTATACTAATATTTAAATTACTACAGCTTATCTGGTTTCTCTACGGTAAATCTGATAAAAAGCTTAATTTTTACAATGCTACCAAACACATTCACTGTGCATATCCCACTTAACGATTATGATAAAGAAAATATAAAAGCTGAGTCCTTAAGTTTAGTACCAAAGCTCAGCATGTTACAATGGGTATGGTGTACATTATACCATAATGAGAGGGGCTACAGATGAGGATTGCTCAGTTATGATTGGTTAAAGGTTTGAATGTGAATGAATATGATTAACTGTGGAAGGCACTATCATTAGCATTGCTGCCTCACAGCTTTAGCTCATTTTGAGACATGTCTGTATCACTGTTTACACAAGGTTTTCTCTGGGTTTTGTCTCTCAAACCAGAAACATATCCCAATTAGGATAACTGGTAATTCTGAAATTCTGCTGTGTCTTGTGATGGACTGGCCCCAGTGATGTTATTTGCCTTTTGCTTGATGCTGTCTGGCTGGGCTGTGGCTCACCTTGCTGTTGAACTGAAATAATTGAGTTTTAAAAATGAATGGGTGGCTTGATTTATTGCAGTCTTGTATACTATAATAGTTGGGCTTGTGAATTACTGCTTTTTTGTTTCTTTAATTAATTTGGACTGCATTTATGTTCATTATTTAGGTAATGAATTATTGAAGTTAATGTCTTGTGAAATGCCAAAAGTTTCTCACAGTTGGCAGTGTTGATTAAACCACATACAGAATTGCCTAAATTGAGAACTACTGCACATTCTGTTAGTATATTGTGTAAATACACCAGGTTTGTGTTAAAAGAACAGTATGCAGGTATCATTTTAGAAAAGGTATCTTTAAATTTCTTATGATGAGCATTTCATTCTACTTGTTTTGGTGGTGGTACTTTCAGTGCACTAGTTTATTTGATTTGAATATGTGTTATTTTATATAGGGAATCAGTCATTGTCTTCAGTCTAGGCTGTTAAACTGGTGATTTGAAACAAGTCTACACATTTGTGAACTGTGTGATTTGTTAGATTTTAGTAAAACTTTGTTACAATAGACTTACCATACTGACATTCCATATTATCTATCTTTTTCGAGATCATGTTCAGATATTCCTACATTTTCTTCAAAACTACATTTTCTTATGTTTCCAGCAGTCATGCATGTCATGTAATCAGATATCAAAAGTGCACTTCTTGCCAAAAGCCATGATTTCATCTGTAAAGAAGGCAGAGCATTGATGCAAGCAGTCTCAAGATTACTTTTATTTTGAGATCATTGAGCTGACGGTTTTTTAGGGAAGGAAATCTAGCTGCCAGGGGGGAAGCCTGTCACACATGTTTTATTACTGCCAAAATTAAAAGGAAAAGAAAATTACACTGAATATGCTGTGTTCGTGCATACATGAAGATACAAGTTCTTTCTTTGATGAAAATTAAAATGAATTACACTTGTTTTTATCTTTGGCTTTTCTGTCTCTTAAATACAGGAGTAACTCATTAATTATCTGCAGTTTTGCCCTAATTTTGTTTGGTTTGTCTACAAACAGAGACCTGCTTTTAAGGGGCTAAAAGTGTTACCTGAGGCAGAAATCCATAAAATGCTTTCTGAACAAAATGGAGACAGTGTTTTACCATGGTCATTACTATATAAATGGACTGAGAAGTTCAAAAGTAGTTAAGACAAGTGCTAAGCACAAAGAAGAAGTGGGACACCCATCAATATCCACTACAGATGAGATCATACCATGATTCTGACAAACCAATGAGGATTTCCCCAGTACACCTTCAGCTTATAAAAGTGGATCATTGCTCATTGGGATGGGTGGATGGATGGTTTTGGCATATCTGTAACCAAAACAGGATATTACTGTAGGAAGTAGCTGTGGGGACAAACAAATAAGTTCATTAATCAAGATTATGTGCCGTATATAGGACATCATTGTACCTTTAGATAATGTACCTGACCACTTCACCAGAAGTGGATGACACTCGTTCATTCTACTATATTTGATTTCATTTCTCTGATAGAGTGCAATGGCTGATTTTATTAGTACATCACCCGCAAAGCTATGAATAGTACTGTACAGTAGTCATGAAGTTTATTTAGAATAATAATGTTCCTTAAACTGGGTGACACAGTAATAATTGGGCATAGGCTTCAGCTTCTCTTGTGACACTTGTTCTGAAAACAACACACACTTTACTCAAATCGATTAGGCAACCGTTTTTATTTTGAAATGAGTGTTAAAATATTGAGTGGGACAATATTTACAAACTGAATAGTGAGAAGACACACAATGGAATCTTGTTTAAAGAGACTTTTAAGAGTAATCTGTTCTGTGTTTTGAAGATGTAAGCTCAAGGTAAACCACAAAATATGATTAAAGCAGTAGGTAGAGTCTTTTGATCAAACAAACACCTGTACAGAAACTATGTTAAAACCGTGTCCTGGCAATGATGGGAACATTTTTTAAGAATGGAGTTATTTCCTCTGCCCTCTACTGTATATTCCATTTTAGCACCTAGCCTTACAACCGAATAAAGCAATCTACTATATAAAGCTGAATGTGTGTTGTTCCAGTGTGCAAATCCGAGCTGTTCAACTCAACTCAGCCAAATTTTGCATGGGTTCCCCATTTGCACATCGGAATACCATGCACTCTGAAATTTAGTTGGTGCCACCACCCTGGGTAGTGCAGGGTACCTTTGCTAGTCTATTTGTAAACCATTGTACAAATATGGCTGTAAAACAGTAAATAGTAGTCCTAAAAGAACTGAAAAATATTCCATGCATATTGTGTGTGTGTTGAAGGGCCCCTCTCCTTTTATCACCTCCATGCTCTTGAGCCTTCTTCCAACGGTACATACAGTGGGGGCGAATAAGTATTTGATCCCCTTCTGGATCTGTAAATTTACTCACTTACAAAGAAATGAACAGTCTCTAATTTTTATAGTAGTTTCATTTTAATGGAGAGAGACAGAATATCAACCAAAAATCCGGAAAAAAACACATTACATAAAAGTTAAAAATTGATTTGCATGTCATTTAGTGAAATAGGTATTTGATCTCCTAGCAAGAATTCTGGCTCCCACAGATTGGCTGTGTGCCCATGTGGCACACAGATTACAATCAATCAGTCACAGATACTTCTGATCTCAACTCGTTATGTGTATAAAGCACACCTGTCCACAGAATCAATTTCTTCCATTCCAACCTCTCCAGCACCATGGGCAAGACCAAAGAGCCCATCTGGGCCCTCTACATGTGCTTTCTCGAGCAGGGGGCTCTTGTGGGGGCTGCAAGATTTCAGTCCATTACTGTGTAGAGTATTACCCATGGTGTTCTTTTTGACTGTGGTCTCAGCTGCCTTCATATCATTAACAAACTCCTCCTGTGTAGTTTTGGGCTGATCCATCACTCTTTTTATGATCATCCTCACCCCAAGTGGCAAGATCTTGCATGGAGCTCCAGACTGAGTGTGATTTTTGGTCATTTTATATTTCTTCCATTTCCAAATAATCACACCAGCAGTTGTCACCTTCTCAACAAGCTTCTTGCTGATGGTCTTGTAACCCATTCCGGCCTTGTGGAGGTCTACAGTCTTGTCCCTGACGTCCTTTCACAGCTCTTTGGTCTTGCCCACGGTGGTGAAGAGGATGTAATGGAAAAAAAATGATTCTGACAGGTGTGCTTTATACACATAACGAGTTGAGATCAGGAGTGTCTGTGACTGATTGATTGTAATCTGTGTGCCACATGGGCACACAGCCAATCTGTGGGAGCCAGAATCCTGGCTGGGGTGTAGGGGATCAAATACTTATTTCACTTTTATTTTAACTTTTATGTAATGTGTTTTTTCTGAATTTTTGGTTGATATTCTGTCTCTCTCCATTAAAATGAAACTACCATAAAAACTAGAGACTGTTCATTTCTTTGTAAGTGAGCAAATTTACAAATTCAGCAGGGGATCTAATACTTATTTCCCCCACTGTATGAATGTGCCATCTTGGAGTAGCTGGCCTGTGCAATCTGAATCAGTAGGTACTTCCTCATGCTACCAGTAGTGAAAATGACACTGGCAAAATACAAAACTAGAGAGGAATCAGCCAGCAAAGATAAGGAGAGGGCAATTGTCTGTGACCACCGCCTACAAAACCATTCCCTTTTTGGGGGTGTCTTGCTGTTGCCTCTCCAGTGCACCTGTTGTCACTTTCATTTGCACCAAAGCAACTGTAGTTGTTTCATTAACTGTATTTTTGTAAGTATATTCAGATGTGTGCAGGACTTCAATTATGTAAAGATAATAAAAATTATTCTGAAATGATCTGTGATGCTGTCCTATGCAGCATAACCTTGTTGTACATATTGAGTACAATTACACTTGACCAGAAGAAAGATAAACCTCTAATGTTTATTTTTCAATATTTGCAACATGATCTTCAAAAAGTGTCACTTTGAATTTCAGAAATTCCAACTCTTTCTTCTGTCTTTCTCTCTCTTGTTGTCTAAAGGAGAACTGTGGTATGTCCTATCATTGATGTCATCAGTGATGACACATTTGAGTATATGGCCGGCTCTGACATGACATATGGTGGGTTTAACTGGAAACTGAATTTTCGCTGGTACCCTGTCCCACAACGAGAGATGGACAGAAGGAAAGGAGACCGGACATTACCTGTCAGGTAAGGATTTTGCTGCTTTAACTTATGGCATTTGTGCTTCAAACACTCTTTCTGCAAGTGTTCAGTAACATCTGCAGTTAATAACTTTTCCCCATTTTATACTTTTTCAACTTGCTGTAACCAAACTGTATCAGGAAACATTTTCTTGATGAGTCAAAAGAATAAAGAGCAATACACAATTTAAATTATACATAACTGATAAAAGACTCCATTTTGTAATAAATAGCACTAGTCATTCTAATAAATGCTACAGTAACTTCAAGTAAAAATGTGGTACAACATGGTTCCACTTTTAAGTCCTTTTGTTCCCATCAAGGCCCATAGAGTAGTGCACTGCCAGATCTTTTTAAGGACTGTCCACACACAGATACAATCACATTTAATCACATCAGAGCAATACTGTAACATTTAAAGAAGTGTAAGAATCCTATACTCACTTAGACATATCTTTTAACTTAGAATCTGAACATTGTAAGGTAATGTCACTGACTCTGATGCCTTAAGTATGACCTTAATTTCTCAATATATAGATAATTAATAGTTTTCTTCCCCTTGTGGTGATCGAACCTCGGACATCAGCACCAGAGACAAAGTGGCTGGCTGGTTCGCTACTTTGACAGGGTATATTGGCAGGTGCTAAATATCACGTCTGTGATCTGAGAAGGCATGGCGAACGTCTGCCTACCGGCCAACCAACCACAAGCGTTACCTGGTAGGTAACCACCCAGATATCAGATTGTGATCAGACTTGTGCATGTAATACTCTGATCTACACCTTGTCATGTAAGCGACCCAGCCACCATGGCACAGTACGAGTAGAATATGGTTTTAATGTATGAAGTCATTTGGTTTTTCAATACTTAGTTATTTCACGAGATTGCTAATTCCAATGCCTACTGTGGTCAATGAAAGATAAGAACATATAGTCATTGACCCTCTAAAGGAAGACATGATGAAAAAAGAGAAGACAAAAGGTCAAGAACAGAGAAGCAAAAATTGTGTTCCAGTTACCGACCAGCATCCATTGAACAGTTTGAGAACAGTTGAGTATCTGAACAGCAGTGCTTTCACCTGTTATGCAACAGCGTGCTAATATTCAGGACATAAATGGAATGTTGTGCATTTATTTTCAGTTGTGAACCTTTGTGTCACTCTGCAAAGTGCACCTTTGTAAAGAGCTTTTTCTTCTTATTCTGACAGATGGTTTCCACCAGGAAGTTTTTTTATAGTGCATGTTTACCAGCGGGAGCAAAACAATTGCAGGGAGTATTGCCATTCAGTCACTATGGGACAGTGGGTGCACTTTTTGGGTACACACTGCAGATACTAATTGTTTAAATCTCTTCTCAACCTGAATGATAATATGTGTCTTTAATGGAATTCTATTTCTGTTTTTTGTCCTACTGTATTATAATTATTATTATGATGGTTCTTTTTTTTATATTAGCATTTACAAAGGGTACTGTAGAACTTAAATATTTTACTGAGGAGTGTTTTTCAGTAGATATTATTACAAATCTATAAAGTTTTGGTAGTTGAGTTTCTTAGTTGATGCTATTTTTGTTACACGTGTTTTATAAGTGGTTGTCATTTTTCTGGTACAAACAACAGTAAAAGTAGTATACATGTAAAATGCTTGGAAATGATAGTATCTTTGTTATTTCTCTGCTTTCATTACAAAACAATGGCAAAAGAATGTAGAGGATTAATATTTTAGACAACATATTTAGTTTGAGAAGAGGAAGTGTGAGAACATTGAAGAAAGCTGCTGACATGCTACTCGGCACAGTCTGAGTATGATCATAGAGGTCAGACAAAAATCCACCCTCTGACAGTAGCTGTGAATGGCTCTTTAAACTGATGTTTTATTATGTCTGAAAATGTGTGCATTGTTAGATTACTCAAGTTAAGTGAGTGCTTTAGAAGGACATCTACATATTGTGCCACTGAGTTATACCAGAAGTATGTGACATATCTCTGTAATCATTAACTAGTAAATAATTCACATTAGTATAGGACACACAGTCCTACAAGTGTGACTGGAGCCCTGAGAGGTAGAGGACCTCCAAATTAACAGTAAGTGAATCCAAGCCAACAAAATGACATTCCAGTTGATTGGATTAGTAACTAAATCCAGCCAGGTAGTACAACTGGGGAAGTTCTCCTCACTATTTGACATATAATTTAGTTTCTTCTGTATGATAGGGACTTTAGTTATGCCAATAAATGTAGAAGTACTTGCAGTTAAATTCTCTAGGCCACAACATGACAAATGAACAAACAAGAAAAGGGCAAACACAGCTGTATTGTATACTTTAAAGGAAAGACCGCTGTCATCCTGTTTGATCTTTAGGAGAATGTCATGTGTCATGGATGCTGTGAGAATAGGGAGTACAAGAGCAGTTTGGCATGGTGTCTCCAGTACTTACAGGAATTAAAATTAGGATACAAAACCCAGCACTACACCAAGATTTACTAAAGTTTGAGTAGGTCAGAAATCCATGATTTGTTTATACAGAGGAATGATGCACAAGAGAACAGTAAGAGAATGACATACTTGGCTGGAGGAAGTGGTTGGGGTTAAATATGGAAATCAATCCTGGTGTATCAGAAAGTAGGCTATATTTTTATTATTTTCTTTAATGGTGTGGTTTTATCTTTATTTGTTTACCCTCCAAATCACTTGTTTTATTGTTTTTAAATGTTTAATTCGCTAAACCTGAAGAATACATCTCAGAGGAAAGTAAGCAATTGTTTTTGTTTTAGCAAGGGTGCTAAATATCTTGGGTCTCGTTTTGCAGGACTCCTACGATGGCTGGAGGTCTCTTCTCAATTGACAGAGATTATTTTGAGGAGATTGGCACTTATGATGCTGGCATGGACATCTGGGGAGGAGAAAACTTAGAAATATCTTTTAGAGTAAGTATGATGTAAGGGTGACTTTGAGCCTCAGAAAGGCATATATGCAAGAAGTTTTCTTTCTTGTGAAACTAGTTTCGTTATGCATGGGTTAGGAGTCATGCTATCCACAGAGGATGCAAAATAGATCCATCTTGGCCAGTTGATTAAAGGGTAAGTATGTCAGCTCAAAGACTAATCAGGCTTTTTGATAGCCAGAATGTTTTCTGCTGTAGCAAGCTGCCTCCACCCTAACACTACCATAGGAGCTCACCCTGTGCTCTAAGGCGCTTTTTGCACTGTCACTCTGATAAATCGGGGTCATGGCATCAATATGTTAAATTGGTGAATGTGGTACTTCTGTGGGTTCAAACGGTGTAGCGTATCTATAATCCAGTCTTGAGAGCTCTTACAGTTTCACAAAAGGGAAAGATCATTTATTTAGTATTATAGTAGAATTGAAAAACAGTAAGGCCAAAGCATTATACAGTAAGAGTGAGCTGACACAGTATGCTGAATTTTTAACATGAAATTTATAGTCCACGTGGCACAAGCAATGCCACCCTGGTATACAGTTTCTGAATACGTAGTTTTATGTTCTTTGCTTTCCAATTTCTTTGAATTTTGTAGCTACTTCATCAAAACACATGTACCCTGAAAGTACTGCAAACTCATTGTCTTTCAAGATATTTCAGGGTTTATAGGTCTAAGTGTTGGTTTATGTAAAGGAAGCCCATCATTGTTATGAAATGCCAGTTGGTTTAAAGTTTAATATTCATGAAAATCTACCTAAAGAATAATAACTATATGGAGACACTAAATACCATCTCGTTTCTGAATATTTCGACCTTGTGCCTGTTCCTTATTATTTAAAGCTTTAAATAACCGTCCAGTGAGAAATATCAGACTTTTCTTTTTCCAATGCTGACTACTTTGCAGAGCCTTCTTTACAGCTGAAGGAGCCAGTCTTTAATCTCTAAACCCCTGCTGACAGGAGTGCTTGAAGGCTGATTTATACTTCATGCAGAGATCAATTTTGGATTCACATGCACACAGAACTGGCATAAAGAAAATGAAAGTGGAGAGAGAAGCACAGGCTTTCACTGTTGTTTTCTTTCTGCTTGTGGTCACACTGAGTTTGTGGGAATTTAGTGCAGAGGAAACTCAAGCCAAATCATTTATGATAGGACACAAAGAAGTTCACCGTGTTGCACAGATTGTTAATCCATTATTGGGTGATGCCACAGGCTAGAAGATGTAGTTCCACTGCTGATCTCTTAAATGTGTAAATTTGGACACTGTTAATCTTTAAATTTTGTAAATTGAATCCTTTATTTATGTATATAAATGTCATACTGTAGTAATCAGTGAGAGGTTCACTGTCATAATGTTTGTTGTTGTTGTACCACCTCTCCCACCAAATATTCATTACTGTAGAATTTTTTACCAGCATTAAAAACTGAAGAGTGTTAACCATGCTTTCTGAATATTAGTGCCAGAAATGTGAATAAACAAGTTATTGTGAAAATAGCTTGTTAGTGTTGAACTTGCTGGAGCCACGTACGTACAACAACATATAAGTAGCCCCCAGAATTATTAATCCCTTTTAAAATTCATACCACTGACAAACTATTTCTGATTTTACCAATTTTAATTTGAACTGTTTGCTCATATGACACCTCTGATACGCAATGGGATACAGTCAGCTTATGTAACAAGGAGATAAACCTGGATGAAATAAAGCTAGAAATAGTAAAGAACTGAGAATAAATCACTCATTTGACGCTGGCTCAAGTTCAAGAACCCGTGACTAGACCACAGTGTCTGCATGGAACACTCTGATGAACATATTCTTGTATGTACTCATGAAATCTGTCACATTTCTTTCTGCCTGTTGTCAAGTCCTCTTAAAATAAACATTTTGAGTTAATTTGAAGTTGATTTACCCTTTAAAATACAGGAAGTCATTTGTTCCGGTCTTATTAATAGTTGCACTTTAAATAATATATACAGTACATCTCAGGCTGGTTGTGGAAATCAAGTGTTTGGGATGTTCTGTTCAAGAAGGCCGAGTTACTTGAGCATTTATAAATAAAGTTAAATTACTTTAAACATTTAACAAGTATTACCACTTCCAGTGCTTTCTGACTTTATAAACTTTCACTGCTTTCAAGATTTACCTTGGCTTTACCCCAGTGTGCTATGCAGACAGCATGACTCTCTCATCCAGAATGAAATATGAACACAAATATGAGAAAAGCTTGAAAACAGGTAAGACAGAGTTAAAGAGATGTTGTAGAAGATCCAAGAAGATGATTTAGGGAGGAGGAGCTGCCAGCATTAAAGTAAATCCCAATGTCATCACCACTACCTTGTTCTACAATGGCTGCTTATTATTATATAATATGTATTTCTTATTGTTTCCTTGCTTGTACTTCAGTAAGGAAGATAGATCTATTTAAGAGAAACCCAGGATAAATATTTTTAGAGACTGTAGAGATGTTTACTTTAGCTTAGCGCAACTACTTTATATTATGATTAATGCCACAAAATGTCACTAAATGAAGATAGGGGCATCCAGAACAGTCACTCACAATATGTAGTACAGAAAAGAAGCTGGAACACACAAAGTGGAAAATTAAACCGTGAATGATTAACAAAAAATATTACAGCGAAGCAGAAAGCGTGTGTCTTCCTGTTTTGTACTAGAATACTTGTTCCACAGAGTGAAGCTTGATGTTCACTGCGACATGGCAGCAATATAGACGGTTTAAAGAACTCCTGCCCCCAATGGCTTTAATTAATTGTAATCACTGCACACTCATTGACTATATTGCAGCTCTCCTTTTCAGGATCCTTGTCATTGTTTAGAAGTTTTTATTACCAGTGTTGTCATCATTATTGATGATAGTTTTTGCCTTTCTCTGCATTGTTATTGTTAACAAAATGTGTCTTACTCTTTAAGGAATATTTCAACAGCATTAATCTGTCTATCTAGACATATGGTCCCTAGTTAACTGACATGTTTCCTGGTAAAAATAAAAAATAGCAGAATTAATAATCACACAATAATTCCAAGGCTTTGTGAATCCAGCATATTCTATTTTTATGTTGCTTTTCATGTATCATGTTTGTAGTGACTCATACAGTATCTTGCTTGCTTGTTTATTATTTGCTCCAACCTGCTGTACATATGCAGTTTTGTCTGATAGAAAATGTTAGATTATAATTTAAAATTTAGGTCAATTAGCAAGTGTTTAGGTAAGTGTTTCATTTTGAATACAGAGGGCCAACAGATCCACAGTTTGTTTTGCTTTTAATGACAACGGCATCTTGGAAATAGTTTTAAGAATCTCATTCTCTCTTTGTTTTGAGTTTATTTTGCATTTAGCTAGTTGTGTAGTGGGTGACGCTGCTCCCTAAAGGATTGTGTGGCCAGAGTTAAAATCCCACATCCATTCATAGTCCGAGTGAAGATTGCATGGGCTTTCCAACTACATCAACAAGTAAATGCAGGTTATGTTGACTAGCACTTCTAAAGTGACATCTTTGTAAGTTGGTCCTGCAGTGATCTCACGCTCTGCCTGGAGCTGTTTCATGCTTTGCACCCAGGACTGCCAGGATAGGCTTTCACCCCCACTTACAACCCTGTCTTAAGTACAGTATGTTACGATTAAGAAATCTAGTATAGAATTATATTCTTAGTTGTATGTTTGCTGATGAATGACTAGTTTGGTTCACTGACTGCTGACTCTACTGAACCTCCTAACTAAAGTTCTTTTAATCAGTTTAAAGACCCCCCTCTGTTGCCTCCTAGGATAATCTACACTGACTCAAAACTACTGTATGTTTTCTAATGGGGTATTTTGTCATTGGTTCTTCAGCTCTGTCTTAATTATTCTTGTTGTCATCTGAATTAATGAGGAGTCATTGTGCAGATGCATACTGGCCAGTTTGAGCACCTAGGATTAATTCTGACCTCCATGTTGCTTTCTTGCTCATTGCTTTTTCTGCAGGTTTTCAGGCTGTAATTTAATGTAAAAAGAAAGTCCTTTATTCCTCATCAGCTTCATTTGTAAGTGTGAGAAGAATGCCATAACTGTTCCTGTTGTTCTAATTAGCAGTACAAATACGAAAAATAGAAAGATTTTGTATTTAAAACAAAACAATTTCATGTCACCTTTATTTACATATTTAAATATGAGTGAACGTTAAGTGATTGCCTTCTCCTTTGGTAGGAGCAATGCAGTGTCCAGTGATTTGGACTTTGGCCAGCAATTCTGATTATCTAATCTTAGTGTTGTCCTCACAAAGTCTAGCAAGCAGTCACAGCTTATATGATCAGGCTTGGCTCAGACTGCATCATTTTCTCTCAGAATTGTAGTCTGGAGATGATACAAGCATTTGTCTCTCTGATTCACTGTGAAGCAGCAGTTTAAGACAAGAGAGAGCTTGGTGAGTGATAGGATAGTGTGAGGAAAATAATTCTTATGTTACTTCAGGCTTCAGAGTCTTAAAACATACTTAGTAAATTTCTGGTAGATTAATAAAATATACAGATTAGTCTTTCATAAATGTAAAGGTATGTGATGTATATATTATACTGGGCTACAAGTTATTACAACTGATAATTATATACTTGTTGAACATGATTCAAGTAATTACCAGCAAATATCACTTTTTTAATGTAGGATGGCAGGTCATTATCAGTATATTGCAAGTCCACTGATCTCTGCATTTCCTCGTTAACTTTTTAGTAAAAGTTTGGTTCTTGATGCTGTAGCCAAGCACTGCCTTTAGCAATACACAACCTTCTGGTTTATTGCAAGCTTTGTCTATTTCAACAGAAAATAGTAAAAAAAAGACCTATTGTAAGAGAGGCTCAGTCAAACAAGTATTTACAGTTAAACAGTATGGCATTTTCATTGACTTTGTGTTTATTATTTAAAACAAAGTCTAAATGGGAGTCCATCTGTCCATTTCCTACACATTCAGTTAAGGGTGTTAAAAAGAAATTTGATGCATGTTTTGTACAAAGAATCAGAAATGTATAAACATTTACACAACAATCTGAATTTATTAATTTCAGATTACAGCAACTCAAAATATGCAGATTTAATCTTCCTCTTACTACTGTGCCTCTGTCTGTTAGCATTGACAGAAAAACTCTACAGTGTATTCTGTGTTTTATGCTTATTTAAATGGCTGGGTACTAAAACACTGCGAAGGTGGGATGTGCAGCATGTGTTCTCCTCTTTGCTGTTAAGGATCAGGGTTGCCAGATCCTGAAATAACTTCCAACCCAATGACAGCTGAAAGCCTGCCTAATGGTGCTGTGCTCTCTGTAGACTATAATGGCTAGCACGTTTGGGGGATTGGTGGTACTCCCCCTTGGAGTATTAAGGACAGAGAGAAGCACAGGTTTTGCCTCTACTGGTTTTGAGAATGATGACAAGTGTTCACAAATAGCCCAGTTTGGTGGAAAAACCATGCCTCTGGCAACCCAGATTAGGATGGCTTTCTCTTTTTCCCATTCTTGGTCTCTTGCAGCACACTGTCGTACTCTCTCGCTCATCTGCTCTGTGCTAAGGCACATGCAAGTAGTAATGAAACAGCATGACATGCATCTGATTCTGCCCGTTTCTGTTTGGTTTATAGCTTATAAAAAGAAATATGAACAATGGATGGGATGAGGGTGGCACGGTGGCACAGTGGTAGCGCTGCTGCCTCACAGTAAGGAGACTTGGGTTCACTTCCTGGGTCCTCCCTGCGTGGAGTTTGCATGTTCTCCCCATGTCTGCGTGGGTGTCCTCTGGGTGCTCTGGTTTCCTCCCACAGTCCAAAGACATGCAGGTTAGGTGCAATGGCGATCCTAAATTGTCCCTAATGTGTGCTTGGTGTGTGGGGGTGTGTGTGTGTGTACCCTGCGACGGGCTGGCACCCTCCCCAGGATTTGTTCCTGCCTTGCGCCCTGTGCTGGTTGGGATTGGCTCCATCAGACCCCCGTGACCCTGTGTTAGGATATAGTGGGTTGGAAAATGACTGACTGACTGACTGGATGGGATAAACTTTATTCAGGTAGATAAGACTTATTTCTCCCATGTAATTTTCAACAGTCCTTAGGTTATACGCATGTGTGTTCATGTCCCTTACAGCAAACACAAATTTGCAACTGACCTGTAGAAGGAAGGACTACACATACAAAATGTGATCATTCCTTTGCTTAAGGTTTCTATAAACTCTATGTGGAAGGGCACTCCTGTGTGCCACTAAAACACATTTAAAACAGCAGTGACTACAGTCACATTACGTCACTAGAATATGAAAGTGTAGATTCAAATTGCTCAAAAACACTGACATTGACAGCTGTTCTATATGGTGATAAAAACTACTTATGGACTCACCCTATCATGTCCTGAATCTTCAAATGTTGTTATGCTTCTTGTCTTAGTGTGCCCACACTACACACTCGATTCTTGCAGTTCCAGCAGAGCACACTTTCTTTTTACTTGGTTTGTGCATCATATGACTGTAACCTCACTGCTGCTGCTATGCTTGTGTTGTGAAAGCTGCAACTGCCAATGTGAGAAAACACACAGCATTTATAAATTCAGAATATGCGCGTCATTGGAGAGAACAAAATGAGGACCAGGGAGAGAGAGTTCCAAAGCTCGTTTTACCTTGGTAGAGGTTTGTTAGATTTGATTCAGAGAGTTGATCTGCAGTTTGAGAAGGAGGCTGTGCATTGGCTTCCACTGTGAAGCGCATTGTGATTGAGGGTAGGAGGGGAGAGTATGGGACTTGGGTACTAAACAGTTCTTATTGGGTTGTGGGGCTTGTTTGGAATTTATTGTTAATTTTTTGTTAATTATGTTTGGTCACTATTAAGCTTAATAGTTCCTTATAATACGATTCAGTGAGATCAGCAGTAGTCAGGGATTAGAAACCATAAAAAGGTGGTCATGACAGATGAATTGTTAGGAGTTCTATGAAATGTCTGTTTTGTGTTGGTCAAACACTTGAAAAGCCATTTTCTGATGGAGGTTTTGATGTGTGTTAAATTAATGCAAAGTAACCATTTTTCAACTCATTTTTAAATTACAAATATGATGTTAATTAAAGTGACTTTCTCTTTGGTAGAACATTTTTGTACAGGTGATGTTGTTGAGTAGCAGTCTAAGGTGAAAGACAGTATCCTGCTGAAGTAGAATGAGTGTTTGTTTTTCAGGTTTTGTTTTCCCAAAACGTAAAAGATTTTTTAAATTGAACGTTTGTGAGTAAATCATATGTTTAGATTTTATTTAATAACTTTCAAGTGGTGTAAAGTCAAAGGTACATTTTGAAAAAAAATCCAGTACTTTTACATAATATTGAAATAACGGGTAGTTCCACATACCAAAACTATCTTTGAAATACACAGTTAAGTGACAAATGCCCATGAAATCATCATTATTTTGGTTTAAGAGTAAATGAAATACCCACCCATTAGCCAACTGTAGGTCTGTCCTGACCAAGCTGGAATTTAAACCCAGATCCTTGTAGCTGGGAAGCAACAATACTGTTAATTGCACTAACCCTGTATTCCTTTAACAAAATATAAAAAATACAAAGATTTGTGTACAATATTGATTTGTTTTATATCCTCAGATCTGGCAATGTGGTGGCACACTAGAAATTGTGACTTGTTCCCACGTGGGTCATGTTTTCCGAAAAGCAACTCCTTACACATTCCCTGGTGGAACAGGGCAGATCATCAATAAGAACAACAGGCGGCTGGCAGAGGTCTGGATGGATGAATTCAAGAATTTCTTCTACATCATTTCTCCTGGTAAGACCTTTAATGCCCATCATGCAGTGAGCTAGAATGCTCTGGGCTCTGGTTAACATCATACTGCTATTTAAAACACAAAACAATTTACTGATCAAACAAAGCTGTTTCCAATAAGCTTTATTGCTACATATTTGAATATTCACCATTGGTTACAGATGAAAGCAGGTTATATTTAAACCACAGTCAGGTTTGATAGCACCTTAATAATATGTGATCTTCAGACAAAAGCAAATGTAGCCATTTTAACAATCCAAAAGCCCTAACTACCAGAGGCAACTCAAAAGAAAGGCTGTCTGTAGTAATTAAATTAAATCAAAAAAAGCCAGTAAAAACATTACAGGTGAGCTAGTGGAAAACAATCTTCTCTGCTTATTTGACACTTCTGTCACACCCTAAGATAATTTAGTGCTGTGTTTTATGCTAAAGCATTTCATAATAATCCATAAATAAATTCCATAAATCTTAAGCACTATTTAAAAAAAGAACCATATGTGTTTATTATTTAAAAAGTAATGCAGACTGTGTATAATTATATAGTAGAAGTCTTTTAATTTCATTTGAGCTAAGACTCCTTACTTTGATTGATGTTGTATGTATAAACCACTTTGATTGAGACCACTTCATTCTCCTCATCTTTATACCTGACTTTGCTAAACTGTCACATGATATGCTGCCTACTGTTTGCTGACATGCTAAGGTTGCTAATACTGAGTTTAATTTAAAACTATGGCTTTTCTACAACAGTTTTAATGTAGCCATAATAGTCATCTGAGAGGATAAATATATTTCCAAACTATATCTCTACCATCCACATAAGCCCAATATCTCTCTATAATGTCTAAAAGGCAAATGTTTTTGTATTTTTATCAGATCCCAGAGTAGTGTGTGTTTTTGATTGCTTCAGGGTGTTGTTTTTGTAGAGACTTGAGGACATGCATTATTAAACTGGCAGTGTTAAACTGAACACTCTCAAGGCTGGTTTATACTTGACACATCGGCAAAAGTGGCATCCAATACAAAGACACACCCCAGCGTGTAAGTGGCGTGCACTGTGCACGGAATGCAGCAATGTACATGGCAAAGTGCATTTTTTCCAAAGTGGTGAATTTCGAGGAGAGTCTGGTTATGTGGGTGCCAGTAAAATGAACAAAGAGCTGAATAAGAGGCAGCAGGTCATCAAAGAGCACGACAGACATGCAAAAAAATCTGAAGTGCATCTATTCATCATGTCGGACTAGGAGACTATAAACATGGCTGTTGAACAGGCTGCCCTAAGCATGAATGTGTGTTGATTGCACTTTGTGTTACGGTCTGCTTTTATAGCTCATTATTATAGGTAAACAAAAGACATATTTTTGGATTGTGAATATGTGTGCTACTTATTCAGGAGCTGATAGCTCATCCCTCACAGTGTTTAGAACTTTCATAGTTTATATTTGCATACCCTCTGTTTATGTGATTTTCCTCTGGTGGTGCTATATTCCATCGAGAGTCCATGTGCATTTTGGCGTGATTGGTGGATTTGCACAGTGTGTGCCCTATATTAGCCTAGTGTCCTGTCCACTGCTGGTTCTACCTAACGTCAACTCTTCAGGAATGGTGATGTGGATACCAGATTAAAAAAATTAAAGCGTGAAAGTTAAGATTTGCTTTTATTTAGACAAAACATTGTTAAATTTGAGCAATGGATAACATATTTATTTTTTTTCCGGAAATAAAGTTTTTGCAAATTTGTCTTAAAAATAAACTCTGCTTGGTAGAATTCTCCCATATTAGTTATTGCAAAGAACATTTTGGACAGTAATTAGCCACAAGCCATTAATGGTGCATGCCATGTTTAACCACTTAAACCACTTAACTTCTGACACAACTTCTACAATGCAGTAATAAGAAATATCCTATGCTTACCGTTGATATTAGTATGTTGATACTATTAGTCCGCTTGGGAAGGGTTTTGATGGGGTATCTAAAAAGGAGTATTTCCCCCCAACAATGCAATTAATATGCAGTAATATGTTTTAACCTACATTGTACACTAAATGGGCAGTGATTAACAGTATTTGAGCCTCTGCGTCTTACTGGATCTATTCTACAAAGCTTTAAATGGCCTTGCACTGCATTACATCAGTGACCTTCTCCATCGCTATGCAGTCTTGTTGTGCCCCACACTAACCTGCAACCTATGGGTGACAGGGCCTTTAGCTGTATAGCGCCCAGACTTTGGAATGACCTACCTTAATTAATTAGATCAGCTGACTCCATTCATTCTTTTAAAAAACAACTTAAAACTCATCTGTTTAGGAAGACATTTAACTCATTTTAACTTGACTTGACATTCTGCCCCCTCTTTCAGTCTTCCTGTCTGTCCACATGTTCAGTATAATTTGTGTGTGTGTGTGTTATATCACAAATGATGTTATTGCTAAGCTTTTCTTTTAGTATTGAATTTAGTATGTTACTACAGTTTGTCTTTTATTGTAGTTAATTAATGCTTTGTACATCCTGTATCTGTTTTAGTGTTCTATTCAGGAAACATTTGTATCCAATGTTATACATACCCTGCTGTTTATTTCTGAGACTCCGTGAAGTGCCTTGAGAATGGGAAAGGTGCTATATAAATAAAACATTATTTTGATTATTATCATCCTCCTGATAACATTGTTTGATGAGGCATTAGCAATGCAGTTTAAGGCTTCTATGTATGAGAATCAGGTTGTTTTATTTTTTCACATTATTTTTTGTTTTAATTGGTAATTGTTTTTTATGAGTCAATATTTATTTCCATAACAAACCAATTGGCCAGCCTGACTTCTAAGTGCACCTTAGTCCTCTATGTATCACATTTTCAGTACTAAATATTCATTATGATTTGCTGTTTACTTATGTTGACGTCAGTCAACAGCATGGCATTGTATAATGCATTCATCTGTAAGATTTCAAAAATGGAATACTGACACTCTTTATTTCCTTTCTTTTAACTCACCTCATTGACGTTCCTAGTATAGTAAATATTCCTAGTAATAAATAAAACAACATTTTCCTTTCATTTTTAATGAAGGGAAAATGCACATAAATGAATTGTAAGAATGTAAAAACCCTCTGAAGATTGTAAAATTGTATACCTGTGTCTATAAGTTACAATTATACTTGAAGTCAAGAGTAATTGTCTTCATATGAGTAGCAGCAGCAAAGCTTGGGCTGCATTAAGGTGGAGGAACTATTAAAAATATTCATTATGAAAAGAATGCAATCACCCTTCTGTCCACAGCTTGTTCCACTTACTTACTTAATTACACGCTGCAGATACCATCAGGCAACATTATGTCCTGAATGCTGCTAAGCACCATGTATTACCAGAGTTAAAGGCACTTACCAGTGTGCCCTATGATCCTTATGCCCAGTTTGTCCTCATATTATATGTGGTGAGACCCTCTCTGTAAGTAACAAAGAGTAGGCCCTAGATGTGTACAGAGGAGTAAATTGTTTTCCAGTCAGCAGAAGATGCATTCTTCTCTTAAAAACTTGTGTAGTACCTTACACAGCCTGCCTTCAATATCTGGTTCTGTGCTAGCAAAGCAACCTGGAAGAGCATGCAGTAGAGCCTTGGTTAAGGAATGGTCCCAGCAGATAAATTCTTTAATGTTGTAGACAGATCAACCAAACCAGACACTTCAACCAAACCGAATTCATTCAAACTTTACATGCATGCTGATCTCCAGTTACATGCAATATTTCATCAGTTTTAACCTGGGATTTGTATGTTAATTACTTCAAATTTAAATTTCTCATTTCCTTGTGTTATACTTTTAGTGATTACATATATATATTGTGGTGAATGGCTGGGGCTTTTGCCTTGAAAATGGAAGAACCAGGAGAGAGACAATACCTCCCTTGGGACACAAGAGGGTAGCCCACCTGTTTTACATCGGGGGCCACAGGATGGGAGATTGGAAGCTCAAACCTGCTTGGGCCCATGGCCACCGCCAGGGGACGCCTGGACAATTGTGGAAGTGCTGCCAGAAGAAGATCTGGGGACACCTTGAGTGCTTCCGGGTGTCCATGCAGTACTTCTGCCACACCCGGGAGTGCTGCCGGAAGCTAATGGGAGCGCATCTGGCTCACTTCTGGGTGCACTATAAGAAAGGCCGCCTCACTTCATTCGAGGAGCCTGAGTCAGGAGGTGAATGACAGAGCTTAC
>JANRMT010062843.1:17242045-17254942 GCA_026402145.1 Polypterus bichir lapradei | reverse complement strand
TTTTTTAACACAATCCCTTTATTTCAGGGGCTCAAAAGTAATTGGACAAATTAAATAACTGGAAATAAAATGTTCATTTCTAATACTTGGTTGAAAACCCTTTGCTGGCAATGACAGCCTGAAGTCTTGAACTTATGAACATCACCAGATGCTGGGTTTCCTCCTTTTTAATGCTCTGCCAGGCCTTTACTGCAGTGGCTTTCAGTTGCTGTTTGTTTGTGGGCCTTTCTGTCCAAAGTTTAGTCTTCAACAAGTGAAATGCATGCTCAATTGGGTTAAGATCAGGTGACCGACTTGGCCGTTCAAGAATTTTCCACTTCTTTGCTTTAATAAACTCCTGGGTTGCTTTGGCTGTATGTTTTGGGTCAATGTCCATCTGTATCATGAAACGCCACCCAATCAATTTGACTGCATTTAGCTGGATTTGAGTAGACAGTATGTCTCTGAACACCTCAGAATTCATTCGGCTGCTTCTGTCCTGTGTCACATCATCAATAAACACTAGTGTCCCAGTGCCACTGGCAGCCATGCACGCCCAAGCCATCACACTGCCTCCACCGTGTTTTACAGATGATGTGGTATTCTTTGGATAATAAGCTGTTCCACGCCTTCTCCATACTTTTTATCTTGCCATCATTCTGGTAGAGGTTGATCTTGGTTTCATCTGTCCAAAGAATGTTTTTCCAGAACTGTGCTGGCTTTTTTAGATGTTTTTTAGCAAAGTCCAATCTAGCCTTTCTATTCTTGAGGCTTATGAGTGGCTTGCACCTTGCAGTGCACCCTCTGTATTTCCTTTCATGCAGTCTTCTCTTTATGGTAGACTTGGATATCGATACGCCTACCCCCTGGAGAATGTTGTTCACTTGGTTGGCTGTTGTGAAGGGGTATCTCTTCACCATGGAAATGATTCTGCGATCATCCACCACTGTTGTCTTCCGTGGATGTACAGGTCTTTTTGCATTGCTGAGTTCACCAGTGCTTGCTTTCTTTCTCAGGATGCACCAAACTGTAGATTTTGCCACTCGTAATATTGTAGCAATTTCTCGGATGGGTTTTTTCTGTTTTCGTAGCTTAAGGATGGCTTCTTTCAACTGCATGGAGAGCTCCTTTGACTGCATGTTGTCTGTTCACAGCAAAATCTTCCACATGCAAGCACCACACCTCAGATCAACTCCAGGCCTTTTATCTGCTTAATTGATAATGACATAAAGACGGACTTGCCCACACCTGCCCATGAAATAGCCTTTAAGTCAATTGTCCAATTACATTTGAGCCCCTGAAATGAAGGGATTGTGTTAAAAAATGCTTTAGTTGCCTCACATTTTTATGCAATCGTTTTGTTCACCCCACTGAATTAAAGCTGAAAGTCTGCACTTCAACTGCATCTGAGTTGTTTCATTTAAAATTCATTGTGGTAATGTACAGAACAAAAATTAGAAAAAAGTTATCTCTGCCCAAATATTTATGGACCTGTGTGTATGTATGTATATATATGTGTGTGTATATATATATATATATATATATATACATACTGCGGTGGGCTGGCACCCTGCCTGGGGTTTGTTTCCTGCCTTGCGTGCTGGGATTGGCTCCAGCAGATCCCCGTGACCCTGTAGTTAGGATATAACTAGTGATGAGCGAGCATGCTCGGCCGAACATGTGTTCGGCTCGAGCATGGCGCTACTCGAACGAGCACGATATGTGCTCGTGTGCCATGCTCGAGTCTCCGCCCCGCACGTTTCGCGGGTTGGAGACAGCCAATCAAGGGGCAGGTAAGTACTGCCCTCACTGTAATGCCAGTAGCCATGTGACTCTATACTTTCATTTGTATTGAATGAGTATGAATTGTGGAATTGCAACGGCAAATTTAGAGCACATGGAAGGGTGAGGATCAAATGCGCTCTCTCCTGTCGCTCTAAATGTAAATGCTGATGAGATATGAAATGTAACCAGTAGTCAACATGCACGCTGGCTGCCAATCGAATAGTGAATAAGCTGCTCTTTTGGGTTCATATATTTGTAAATCTGATGGACTCTAAAGGAGTCAGTGCCTCACCAGCCATGAACCTCACCGCACGTCACTGATCAGGAGGACAATCACGGAATGCGAATGACCAGGAGCAGTGCTAAGTGTCCGGACTTCTAAAACATTAAAAATGGGCTTTCGAAGAACACACCGAACATGTCTATGATGCTCTCCGGCGACTGGCACCCCTAGGACTGCCCAGTCCTCTCTTTTTCTCAAGTTACTCAACTTGTTCTTGTCGCAAGTACATACCTCTCCGCTTGTTAAATGTTGTCTTCCACCTGACAGACCTGCACGACTCCGATTAACATGGGTGGTGTTTCAGTCACTTTCTGACCTTTTCCAATGGACCAGACACTCTCCCCTCTTCAGAGCAGGGGGTGCCTGGTTGTCTCCCATTGACTTACATTATACTCGGGTGCTCGGTAGAGCACACAAACATCGCGATGTGTTCGGACTGAACACTTTGGTGCTCGCTCATCACTAGATATAACGGGTTGGATAATGGATGGATGGATGGTGATTATATTTATTTTTGTTATGATATGGATTTTTCTTATACCGGAACACCGGTTTAAATAGCCTAAACAACGTTCAGAATATGGCTTAGCGGGAAACTGTTTAAGCGGGTACCTTTTTCACTGCTGCACCACTAAACAGGCATGCTACGGAGTACATGTGTTAGTGGAGGTATTGTGCAGTGAAAATGGACAGGGAACATTCCTAAACGGAAGCTGTAGCAGATGATAAAGTTGAACATGATGACACAGAAGAACTTTTGACAAAAAAAGGTGCCGTGTCTGTTGTCTGAAGATACTTTGGTTTTAAAAGTTCGGATGTGGACCATTATGTTCAAATGTGTGAATACTGTTTCTATACTACTGGATAATACTGCAAGCCAAGTTGTACTTGTTTTATTTTTTTTTCAATACTGTGTAATGTACCTGGTTACTGTATAATAGTGTGACGATGCCGGTCCCCTACAGACTCTCTCTTCCCACATGGGAGTCTGCTAACCAACACTGTCGATAGTTATGACCGAGATGAGCTGAGAAATCTCATTGAAGCCAGGGGATGGTGGAAAGTACTCAAGTGCTTTTGTTAAAATCAATCAAAAGTAAGACCAAAAGTGTCTATTGTGCAGTGTTCAGAAACATACAGTACCCAAATAAATAGCAAATCCATAAAACCAGTAAAACGTGGGGCTAAAATCCATAATAAATAAATTGGTTGGCCCAATGGAATTAAAGGTCTTCCCAGACATACCAGGTCGTCTGAGATTTGGATAAAAGCTGTGAAACTTATGTATGCTTTTTGCTTTTCGTGGCTTGACAAAGTATTCTTGTCTCATCTTCAACTGCTGCTGTGTAACAAAAAGCAGCAGTAGTTATGTCAAATACAGGTGACGTTTGTATACATTTTTTAATTCAAACAGCACAATTAGAAAGTAAAAAAATCATTCTCATAGTGTAACACTTAATACTGTATCTCTAGCTTAACCAGTGTTATGCAGTAGAACAAGGGAGCTACTAGACAAGCAGACAAGTGGAAATAGCTCCATGAAAAATTTAGAGAATTGGGAAACTAAACCAGTACAAGAGCTACAAAACCTCTAAAGACACCCAAAAACTGAATTTTCTAGTATAATTAATATGTAATTTGGAGTAGAAACTGGTAATTTTACAATGTGTATTTTTCTGTCTTTCTCTCTTTTAATCAGTTGTCCTAGTTATATACTTGTTTTATTAATCAATAAATGACATTATTCTTTTTCTTGAAAGTAGATGTGGTATACTTATCTTGATTTGTCTAACAACTAAAATCCTGATCCATGGAGAAAACAAGGACAAGTAATCTAAGAGTCCTGCTGTTCTAGTAAGTCTCACCAAGTATTTGTTTGGCTAAAAGCTAAGAGGGTAACTCATCAAATTAATAATAAAACACCTTATACCACATTATCTTGAAACGCTACATTCAGTGGCTATGGCCTGTGGAAGCATCCCTGCAGACTTGTTGCCGAGACTCTACCTGACTGTCTCCATTCTCCTCATTAGGCTTTTCTCTTTGAAACCAGAAACATACCCACGTTTTTAATCTTGCCATATATATATCCAGGATTTCAAACTTGTCAAATCAATTGCTTTGTTTTTGTTTAAAGTAATACAGCTTGACATGTAATCCATCAGTGGCATTGCTCTTGACGAGGCATGTACAGTATATA
The DNA here is from genome assembly GCA_026402145.1 of Polypterus bichir lapradei. NCBI lineage: Eukaryota > Metazoa > Chordata > Cladistia > Polypteriformes > Polypteridae > Polypterus > Polypterus bichir. The sequence continues at coordinate 17,250,695 of JANRMT010062843.1, read as the reverse complement.
ACACTTTTTGTTGTTTATCTATACAAATCTGACAAAAACACTGACCTTCCTTCATGAGGCAATTAATGTGAGAAATGAGCTGTTTTTATCAATGAAAACCATCTGTTACATTTTTGTGTAAAATTGGGCTTGCTTTTATAGCTCATGTAAAGTTTTACATTACAGAAAGTAGGTTTGGGATAATTCTTTTCTTTTTGTTTTGTTCATTCTTTTTTATTTTGATTGGCATGTATTATTTGCTGAAATTGTCAGCAAACTGTCACTATGTCTGTTTTTGCCTTTACTGTTTCTGGTTCTAATTTTACTGCTTTCCTGTTCTTGCCTATCAAAATGTCAGGTATTAGCTAAACAGCCTTGCCTGCCATGGCTTCATCATGCTGACTGTGGAACCACCCTGCAATAAAGTCATTGTTACCCACAGTATTTTTTGATGTTTTATTGGCGTACTTAGCTTTGCATCTGAGTATGCTTTTATTAAAAGATGGACTGTTGTTTATTTTACAGATAAATGTAATTACTTTTTGTTTAATGGCAAGAAGTTGGAGTATCTAAACAAACAGGACTGATCTAGCTTCTTGAGACTGAAATGTTTTAATCATTTTTTCTGAATAGGTGTCTAAATTGTGCCTAGGCTAGTAGTCTCACTGTATACCTCTTGTTGAAGATATACAAGACTTCTGACCCCTCTGCGTCTTTCTGATTGCAAGAATTTGTATATTTAAAGTATGACTGGCAAGTTGGTCACATAATCACTTGCCTCCATTAAACAACAGCTTTCATTTTCCTATCCATTGACTACTTTTATCTATCTGTACCATTCAGTCTCTTGACAGTTTTTATTTTTCTATACTTTCGTACAATCATCCACTCTTTTAGCCAGTTGGCTTTACTTACTTGATCAGGATTGTTGGATCATTCTGACTGGAACATAGAGAGAGCTGCTCAACAAAATCTACCATACTCGGGCTTCTAGGAGGAAGCCAATGTCAGCATTTGGGTGTGTGACGTGTGGTCTGTGGTGCTGCGCCAGTTTTAATTAATTCAATAAATAATGGACGTGCTCACGCTAGGGAGTGGAGCAGGTGCGAGCAATCTGCTGAGAAGATGGCTCATCTCTGGGTTGGTGCGAGGTGGTCAGCCATCCATGCCCTGCTGAGAGAGACCGGAATAGAGTGGAGGTTTAAAGAAGAAAAAGCAGACAGGAAGATGGGAGAGAGCCTGTGCAGGAGAGACCAAGAACAAGAGCAGAGGCGCAGGTAGCTGTGTGGAGATGAGCGAGTGGACAATGCCCGGGGGGCTGCTGTAGAGGATTGCTCCAGCTGAGCGATTTAGGGAGCTGGAGTGACCTGGTGGTGCAGGCAACTCCCTGCAGAAGTCCAGGAAGGCAGCGAGAGTCCGAGGCTCAGACTGGGAGCCCCAGAGTCAGTGCCATGACCTTTGGAGACCTGGGCCTTGGGTTAGGATGGGGTGAAGTCCTGTTGCAATAATGGGAAGCACCGGCAGCTTCATTTTAAAGAATGCATTTCTGTCTACGAGTTTTTACCTTGTTTTTAATTTATGTATGTGATTCATTTTTTGTCTCCACTAAACTTCTTGTGTTTTGGGGATTATTTACATATTGAACTTCTTTGGATACACTGCACTTTTTGAACACTTTTTTTGTTTATTAGATTTTAATAAAAACACTGAGCACCTTTACACCTTCCCCTTTTTTGGACGTGTGAGGGTCCTCATTTGTTGGCTCATTCCGGTTATGAGGTTTCTGGTGCGATCCGGTAGTGTGGGGCCGACCTGCACTGTCACTGGGTGACGTAAAAAATATAGAGTTGTTATTCCACACCAGATTTGTGCCTGAGATTCACGCCGAGCCATCCTTAATCAGTTTATTTTTGCCTGTTCCTCTTGCTCTCTTATTTTTTTAATAATGTGTATTGCATGTGTGGTCTACCACCCCTAAAATGCACATATTTTCATCTTTTATTCCAATAAAGCCCATGGTCTTTCTTTCTAGTAGGCTATGCTTATACTGTATATCTTTTATAAAGTCCCGTCCCCCCCCCCCCCATCCTCTTACCTAATAGTAGCCAACTGTCTCTCAGAACTGCTTAGTGATGCAATGTCTGCTTTTTAGGGAGGCAACTTGAGTTTGGCAGGACATCGACAGTGTGCTCTGCTGAGATGTTTGCATAATTTAGCCATTTACCTCCCCTTGTATTGCACACTTTTTCCAGAACTTTTACAATGAAGACTCCATTTCTCTTCAGCCTTATTTCTCTTTGAGGCCCTGGGCACTCTTGTGTTTATTGCTTAATTCGTCCATGTGCTCTTCATATTCAGCTTCATTTCAGGGTTTGTATTATTAAGGCCATATTTCAGTTAAACTGCATGTATTACTCTGGGCAGTGTTTAAAAATTTCCTGTGGCTCAAGTTACATTTTAAAATGCCATAATTTTCCCCACAGCTACAGTACATATAGAGCACATTTATCTACTTTCTTATTATACACAATTCTATTTATCTTAACAATCTGTGACTTGTTTGTGTAATACCATTTAATGATACATTCCAGCTTGTAAAGGAGCAATAACTGAAACTGCAATAATGCAATATATCACCTAACATAATATATAAGAAAGCCATACAATATGCAGCGATAAACAACAGCATGCAGTGTGTAGTAATAAATTATATATAGCCAGTTTATTTTTGAATGCTGGTCCCAAGCCCAGATAAATGGGGAGGGTTACGTCAGGAAGGGCATCCGGTGTAAAATTTTGCCGAATCAATATGCGGACAACAATACAAATTTCCATACCGGATCGGTCGAGCCCCAGGTTAACAATGACCGCCACCAGTACTGTTAACCAACAGAGTGCTTGAGGAAATTGGGCTACTGTTGGCTGAAGAAGGAAAAGAAGAGGGTGGAGACATGTCCGGACGCAGGAGGAGAGAAGGAAGATAAAGAGAGTGGAACTGAGGGTAGGAACTTTGAATGTGGGCAGTATGACTGGTAAGGGGAGAGAGTTGATATATTGTGTGTGCAAGAGACTAAATGGAAGGGGAGTAAGGCCAGGTGGATCGGAGGTGGATTCAAATTGTTCTATCATGGTGTGGGTGGGAGAAGAAATGGCGTAGGGGTTATTCTGAAGGAACAGCATGTCAAGAGTGTTTTGGAGGTGAAAAGAGTCTCAGGCAGAGTAATGATTATGAAGCTGGAAATTGCAGGTGTGATGATGAATGTTGTTAGTGCATATGCCCCGCAAGTTGGGTGTTCGATGGATAAGAAAGAAGATTTCTGGAGTGAGTTGGATGAACAAATGAACAGTGTACCCAAAAGACAGAAAGTGGTGATTGGAGCAGTTTTTAATGGACATGTTGGTTAAGGGAACAGAGGAGACGAGGAGGTGATGGATAGGTATGGTGTCAGTGAGAGGAATGAAGAAGGTCAGAGGATAGTGGATTTTGCCAAAAGGATGGACATGGCTGTGGTGAATACGTATTTTAAGACGAGGGAGGAACATAGGGTGACGTACAAGAGTGGAGTAAGATGCACACAGGTAGATTACATCCTATGCAGAAGAGTCAATCTGAAGGAGATTGAAGACTGCAAAGTGGTGGCAGGAGAAAGTGTAGTTAAGCAGCGTAGGATGGTGGTTTGTAGGATGACGTTGGAGATCAAGAAGAAGAAGAGAGTAAGGGCAGAGCCAAGGATCAAATGGTGGAAGTTGAAAAAGGAAGACAGCAAGTTTGAGTTTAGGGAGGAGGTGAGACAGGCAGTGGGTGGCAGTGAAGAGTTACCAGACAGCTGGGAAACTACAGCAGATGTAATAATGGTGCTTGGCGTGACATCTGGAAAGAGGAAGGAGGAAAAGGAAACCTGGTGGTGGAATGGGGAAGTACAGGAGAGTATACAGAGGAAGAGAATGGCAAAGAAGAAGTGGAATAGTTGGAGAGATGCAGAAAGTAGACAAGAATACAAGGAGATAAGGCACAAGGTGAAGAGAGGTGGCTGAGCCTAAAGAAAAGGCGTATGATGAATTGTATGAGAGGTTGGACACTAAGGAGGGAGAAAAGCACCTGTACCTATTGGCTAGACAGAGGGACCGAGCTGGGAAAGATGTGCAGCAGGTTAGGGTGATAAAGAATAAAGATGGAAACATACTCACAAGCGAGGAGAGTGTGTTGAGCAGATGGAAAGAGTACTTTGAGAGGTTGATGAATAAAGAGAACAAGAGAGAGAGAGAAGGTTGGATAATGTGGAGATAGTGAATCAGGAACTGCAACGGATTAGCAAGGTGGAAGTAAGGACAGCTATGAAGAGGATGAAAAGTGGAAGGGCTGTTGGTCCAGATGACATACCTGTGGAAGCATGGAGGTGTTCAGGAGAGATGGGAGTGGAGTTTTTAACCAGATTGTTTAATGGAATCTTGCAAAGTGAGAGGATGCCTGAGGAGCAGAGAAGAAGTGTACTGGTGCCGATATTTAAGAATAAGGGGGATGTGCAGGACTGTAGGGGGATAAAATTGATGAGCCACAGCATGAAGTTATGGGAAAGAGTAGTGGAAGCTAGCTTAAGAAGTGAGGTGATGATTAGTGAGCAGCAGTATGCGTTCATGCCAGGAAAGAGCACCACAGATGCAATGTTTACTGTGAGGATGTTGATGGAGAAGTATAGAGAAGGCCAGAAGGAGCTGCATTGCGTCTTTGTGGACCTGGAGAAAGCATATGACAGGGTGCCTCGAGAGGAGCTGTGGTATTGTATGAGGAAGCCGGGAGTGGCAGACAAGTATGTAAGAGTTGTACAGGATATGTACGAGGGAAGTGCAACAGTGGTGAGGTCTGCGGTAGGAGTGACGGATGAATTCAAGGTGGAGATGGGATTACATCAGGGTTCGACTCTGAGCCCTTTCTTATTTATTTACAATGGTGATGGACAGGTTGACAGACGAGATTAGACAGGAGTCCCCATGGACTATGATGTTTGCTGATGACATTGTGATCTGTAGAGATAGTAGGGAGCAGGTTGAGGAGACCCTGGAGAGGTGGAGATATGCTCTAGAGAGGAGAGGAATGAAGGTCAGTAGGAACAAGACAGAATACATGTGTGTGAATGAGAGGGAGGTCAGTGGAATGGTGAGGATGCAGGGAGTAGAGCTGGTGAAGGTGGATGAGTTTAAACGCTTGAGATCAACAGCACAGAGTAACAGGGAGTGTGGAAGAGAGCTGAGAAAGAGAGTGCAGACAGGGTGGAGTGGGTAGAGAAGAGTGTCAGGAGTAATTTGTGACAGACGGGTATCAGCAAGAGTGAAAGGGAAGATCTACAGGGCAGTAGTGAGACCAGCTATGTTATATGGGTTGGAGATGGTGGCACTGACCAGAAAGCAGGAGACAGAGCTGGAGGTAGCAGAGTTAAAGATGTTAAGATTTGCATTGGGTGTGACGAGGATGGATAGGATTAGAAATGAGAACATTAGAGGGTCAGCACAAGTTGGACGGTCGGGAGACAAAGTCAGAGAGGTGAGATTGCGTTGGTTTGGACATGTGCAGAGGAGAGATGCTAAGGATAGAGTTGCCAGGGAAGAGGAAAAGAGAAAGGCCTAAGAGAAGGTTTATGAATGTGATGAGAGAGGACATGCAGGTGATGGGTGTAACAGAACAGGATGCAGAGGACAGAAAGATATGGAAGAAGATGATCCACTGTGGCGACCCCTAACGGGAGCAGCTGAAAGAAAAAAAGAAAAAGAAGTAGGTCTCTTTGAAGGGGATAGCTGTTTTTGAACCTACTAGTTTGGGCTTTAATGGTGCTACTCCATTTGTACATATCCTTGGTTGATGGTTTCTTGTGTTATGTCCAAACATTTTTATGGTAGATTTCAGAGTAAATCTGCACAATAGAACTTTAAATAGCTTGACTATGTCCAAGCAGATGTTACAACTCTTCTTGTAGTCCTTGTCTTGTACAGTTTACTGTACGTTAGCCTACCACCATGAGATGCTGCCATCCAGGCAATTGTTTGTGGTCCATCCATCTATCTATTCATCTGTCCATCCGTCCCCCACTATAAGGCTGTGTTGCAATTAAAATTCAAAAGTACCTGGTTACCCATCCTGCATTTCTTCAGTCCCCTCAGAAAAGATTACTGCTATGGAATTTTAGACAGTGGGAGGCATGTGATGAAAACAATTCCTGTTGGGTGTGGTTGTCTGAACAAATGATGTCAAACCATTTAGTGAAAATGAAGGCCTTATTTGGGAAAAAAAAGCAAAACAAATAAAACTAAATGTAGGAGCTAGACAAAATATATTTAAATAAGTTTGGCCTAAATTAAGGAACATTTCAGACTAAAGCTAAAAACACAAAGTAAATTTAAAAGATGTATCACTCTTTCTATACTCTAAATATATTACATAATTGCTGACCAAGAACACTTTGTACATTTTTCATATTTACTTAAACATCCATCCATCCATCCATTATCCAACCCGCTATATCCTAACTACAGGGTCATGGGGGTCTGCTGGAGCCAATCCCAGCCAACACAGGGCGCAAGGCAGGAAACAAACCCCGGGCAGGGCGCCAGCCCACTGCAGTTACTTAAGCATAAATAATGTATTTAAAATATTTTTTTGATTCAGTGACACCACTTGCGTTTTAATAACGAAGCATTTTAAAAATTAAAGATTTTATTTGCATTACAGTGCATCCCACCTTTCTTCTTTTCAGCATAACATGGAACTCTATGTATTTAGCTATGTGAAACAATTATGTGAACACATCAGTTGAATTTTTTCAGACTTTTAATTAAAATCCTTCTATGATCATGTCACAATTGGTGCTGATACTTATTGTACACTGTATGTAAGGCTTTGCTCAGTTACTCTTCTTTGAGTTTGACAGTGTGTGCATGTCGATGTTGTGCCTAGGCTACATGGATTATCTTTAATGTCTGAAAGTCTTAATGCCTTGGCTGAAGGATATTATTTAATTAACTTGATGGTATAATGAAAATGTGTTGCTCTTTACTGACAAATCTGCTTAACAGTTTTGATGCAAATCAGTATGTCAAACTGCAATTTGTGTACTATCCACTCAGGATTAGCTGCAATATACAAGTTAAAAAAAATAGAGAACATCTGCTAAATGCTGGCACATAAAATCAGAGTTTATTTAATATGCATAGATTTGTTTTTTAGATTTACATTTTAATAGCTAAAGTAAAAATTCCTTAATATTATCAATATTCATATCCACAATTATCTCCTGACTTTTAACTGTTGGATAACCAAAACTGAGTCGACAGAACTATATGTGTCAAGAACTATATGTGTCAGTACAACACTCGGCCCTTTACAAGTGAAAATCTACTGAAAACATCAATTATCAAGAAAAAAATAATTTAAGAGAGAGGCAGGAAGTAACTAGGTGCGAATTTCACATTAGTGAACTCGAAAGTAATGAGCCCATCCTCAAGTTTATTACATTTTATTAACTGTTTGCTGTCTAAATGTAATTTTTAAGGTGCAAAAGATCTCATCTCAGTCACACTGAATACAAAATCGAGTTGCAGTTTGAATGGAATTCCGTTTTGTTCAATAATGATTATTTACATTAAGAAGAAAATGAAACATAGAGCTCTCAATAAATCATGTTAAATTACATACAGACAGAACCCTTTCAATAATAAGTTTCTAAGTTTGTACATTGTTAATCAGTTTTATTACAGCACTTTTGTACTTTTTGTTACATTTTCTGTATTCAGAGGTTTTCCATGTTCAGTTCACTTCAATTTACCTTTATAAAGTTCTCCCAATATTTTAAATGGAACATTGTGCTGTATAACATCCATCCATCCATTTTCCAACCAATTGAATTACAACGGTATTATATTTAATATAATTTGCAAAATCACACACTAAAAAGTGTTGAATAATAAAAAAAAATCAATAATATATATTATAATCAGTATTTTTATTTTTCCAATACTAGTAATTTAGTTAGTGTATCCACTTTGTTAAATGGTGCGACTCAAGCCACTTACATCTTAACACCAGCAAAACCAAGGAGCTGGTGGTGGATTTTAGGAGGCCCAGGCCCCTCATGGACCCTGTGATCATCGGAGGGGACTGTGTGCAGAGGGTGCAGACCTATAAATATCTGGGAGTGCAGCTGGATGACAAATTGGACTGGACTGCCAATACTGATGCTCTATGTAAGAAAGGTCAGAGCAGACTATACTTTCTGAGAAGGTTGGCATCCTTCAACATCTGCAGTAAGATGCTGCAGATGTTCTACCAGACGGTTGTGGCGAGTGCCCTCTTCTACGCGGTGGTGTGCTGGGGTGGCAGCATAAAGATGAAAGACGCCTAACGCCTGGACAAACTTGTTAAGAAGGCAGGCTCTATTGTAGGAGTAAAGTTGGACAGTTTAACATCTGTGGCAGAGTGACGGGCATTAAGCAAACTCCTGTCAATCATGAATAATCCACTGCATCCACTGAACAGTGTCATCTCCAGGCAGAGGAGTAGCTTCAGTGACAGACTTTTGTCACTGTCCTGCTCCACTGACAGACTGAGGAAATCGTTCCTCCCCCACACTATGCGACTCTTCAATTCCACCCGGGGGAGTAAATGCTAACTTTTTTTTTTTTT
>JANRMT010062843.1:17149902-17232045 GCA_026402145.1 Polypterus bichir lapradei | reverse complement strand
TCACTTGGATGTTATAGATTGCATTGAGTAAGTAAAGCTGGAAAAAATATTGGTTTGTGCATTTTCATTTAAGGATGTAATGCAAAACAAATGGGAATATTTTGAGGGGGGATTCTTTTCTATACCCATTGTATGTAATTAAATAACAGTGAGACCCTGCATGAATTTCAGTCCCACTTACTGCTCCTTGTTGCCTTGTTCATGTCTGGTGGAATCTCTTTCATAAAATAGGATAAGGAAATATGGTGGGTGCTCTGTGCCTTATATCTAATATGTTTATGAAAGAATAACAAGTTTTTTTTTCTCTTATATTTCTGTGTTTTCAGATTATTAAACCAAGTAGCATTTTTAGTTTGCATTGTTTGGTCATGTACTAACTATATCAAATTTTTCCCCCTTACATTTGATTAAAAGTTTCTTGAACATAAGTTAAGATTTGCCAGATGTGTTGCTTTGCATCATTTAAAGTAGTTACTGAACAAAATTAATTATTAGTGCATTTTTGGGAGGTTTGGGTTGTAGATAATGCCAGTTCTTCTCCACTGTATGTGACACTATGATTCACAAAATACTGAATGGATTATGTTGTTGAAATTTCTCCCTTCAGCATTCATGTAGGCATGGAGATGTTCATCAGGCTAAGTGTAGGATTTATTACGAACCATTTTGGACCACACAATCTAGAATTTCTCTATGTGTTTTAAGGTTTTGGGTGATTTTACAGAATCCTTTAATTTACACTCTTTGGCTTTCCACAATTTTGTATATAAAGTGCTGTTTCAGAAAAAGATATGAGATCCAAAAATGAGATGAGATAAAGTAGGGTAATATGACATACTATCTAACAGCAATGTCAGCTAAATGCATCATATTGTATTACATGTAATTGTTTTTAATGTTTGGTCAAGACAAATGCCTCATTTTAAAGTTACTTATAATATCTGCAGTTGACAACTCTTCAAAGCTGTGGATGTAGTTATTTGGGTGTTGACTATTCTTAAATACATTAATTTTAGCAGTTGTAGTATTAATAGTTTGATGTCCTTATAGGCATGATTAATAATAATGTAGGAGCATTTTCCTTTGTCTTTTTATTGATAGTACATTTTCCTCTTTTTACCACATTTCAGATAAGAAATGTTGAAACAAACCAGTGCTTGGATAATATGGCCAGGAAAGAAAATGAGAAAGTTGGAATATTTAACTGCCATGGCATGGGTGGCAATCAGGTAAGCACTGCCAAGCCTTTTTCTTTTTTAACCTTATTAGGTAACATGTTATTGTGTTGGCAGAGGATTAATAGAAGAGTTATGCCAAAGGTTTAAAGAGTGGAACATTTGCCCAGTATCTTTAGTCCTTCCCATTCGGTTCCCTCCTCTCTCATTTTTTTGGTTTTGGCTGAGGATGATTTCCAACTTAATGTCATTCAAAGATTGCCATTTTCTGTTGTTTACCTGCTGAGTGGAACGTTTATCATCCATTTATTTGGAAATGATTTTTGTTAAGGCAGCAGTCAATCTGCCGATATTTTATAATGCTTTAAATACAGAACCGTTTATAAAAAGCAAAGTTCAGGCATTTCAGGGGGTTTTCTGTCAGTTATTAATATGTAGGTTATATTGTAGCTTATTTGAGCCAGTCCACACTTTCCTTTCTTCTTCACCAAAACATTTCAGTTGCCTCTTTAGCCATATGTTGATGCCCTTCTGGTTGTTGGGATTGTTCAGAATTTATCATGAAAATAAATAAATAGAAGAAAGGAAGTGCTTTAATGGAGTTACTGTTTATGGAATCATGAGTCAGGTATAACTTTTTAGAAGAATTACAAGGGTAAACTTATTAAAGACTGTTGGAGTCTCTGAAGCTGAACTTAAATCATCGTCTTTTTGTATAGTGGCTCATCACTAAGAAACCCATTTGGCATTTGTCTTTGCTATCACTCTCCAATGTTTTCACTGTGACGTTAAGATCCTTTTTTGCTGAAATTCATGGACTGAAAGACAAGCAGACGTTTCCTTGCAGGTGGTGTTTTTAACAAGAGTGAACTGAAGCCATGCAGTATTTGGCAGCAAAATCAATGGGCACACACAGCACAGGCAGCTTTTGTTCAAGAACAGAGCAGTGTGCACCAGCAGAAGAATGACAGTGTCCCTTTTGAAGATGAACAAATATAATGTTTCTTTTATGCAGCTCTGATGAATTCTGAGAATGAATTTCAAATACAACAAAGAAAAGTTACTTTTATCGTGTGGTGTTTTTTAAAGGGATCACGCTGGAAAGTCTGTGGTCCTCATAATTATATGATGTCGAGGGTATGGAATGTAATTGCTTAAACTGCAGCTTCAAGGGCATTAAATATAATTACTAATTATGGGCAAAATTAAATAATCTGCCTGAAGTGATAGCTTTATGATGGTGTTCTCTTTAGCAAGTTATGATGGCCTGTTTTGTGATGTTCACAGTGCATTCAGTTTAAAGAACACAAATCCCTAGTTCTGATGCTTTGGAGTCACCCATTCTGTGGCTAAATACACAATGTGTACTTCATTTCTTAGAAATTGGGATAGTAATGCTTGTTACACTCACAGATGAATGAATAAGTTGATCCTAATTTCTCTTTTTGTGCCCTGCACATTTTACTTTTTTTGCTTTCATTACGGCTAATTAACCCTTTGCTGCTTGTATGAAGCTTTCCATTTCTATAAGACATCATTCTGAAAGAAACTCGCACAGTGATTGTGACCCTGTAACATTAAAGCGTCCTCCATGGGGTCTTCAGGGCCTTCTAAATTTAGTTGGAGCCATGCAACACTTTTTTTGCTGCTTGAAAATGTAATAATAGTCTTTGCAGGATTGCTGATGGAGAATGGCATAATCCTCACACTATTGGAACAGGAGAACATAACAAGGGCTGAAAGTTCAGGTTAAACTGTAAAGTGTAAAGTGTAGCAGTGAGTTTGTGTGCCATAGGAGACTCTCACCTAGTAGCAAGATGCCAAGGACGGACCCTGAGCAATCCCATTTATTAAGTTAATGGTGGTGGGAGAGGCGCCCAGGAGCCCAGCGCACAAAACTGCACAAGTCAAATTTCCAGACAAGCTTATCACATTACACGGAGGGAGGAAATTATTAAAACATGTTAAGCCAGGTTCTTACCCCTCTTTTACTCCATTTATCTTTATTCATTTATTATTTTATCTATTCATTTGTCTTTACTAGCATAACGTTTTACACTGCTGGCCTAGCTCTCTTTCTCAGGGTGGGGGTTGATTTGTTTCAAACCTTTTTTCTTTTTGTTAAACCAACATTCACATTCAAAACATTAGCAGCCAAGTAGGAAATATTTCATACCATCTTTGTCTGTGTGTTTTACTAATTTTGATCAATTAAGTTAAAAAGAAAATCACCCTTAGAAATTTTTCTAAATTTTTTCATTTTAATTTAATTACAGATAAAAAACAAAATGGCTGAATTTTGAGGATCCATTCTTTAAATCAATTTCTGTATTATTTGGGCTTTTTATAAATATAATTTTTAGTTACTTTTTTATGATTTGTCTTTTTTTTCAACTTGAATTTAAAGTTTTTATTTAAAGTTCTTGTTTTGAGTATTTACACGGTGTCCAAAGAGTATCACATGACCAACTTAGTCATGCTAAACACGTTACAGGATACAATATAAATATGGTGGTGCTGCTGGATTTCTCTCGCCATCCACTGGTGGATATACTGTTTGAATGTATCAAGAACTTAGCATTAGTTAGATTTCTTTTATGGTGACTCTAGTGTCAGGTTTTGAGATCCTATGTGCCATCAGCTCCGATTCTTGCTTTCTTTAGTTTTGTCCTGTCAATCTTTTTGTCTTTACGCTAGTCTTGTTGAAGCCAGATGTATAATATTTAAGTCTTGAGACAACCGTGAGTGAATTTTGCTTAGAACTGGGTAGGAACAATTAGACGGCTTACTGAGCGTCACATTTCTAAACCAATCCAATGCCTCATGAAGGTGGCGCTTGAAGCAGGGGTGCTGATTTTGAACTGCAAAGATTAGAAGTGTTCTTGTTAACCTGATCCAACAAAGAGCAAGGTTCTGATTACAGTGAATCTTCTAAAGTCAGAAAAGTCTCTTTAAAAAACCCTATTAGTCATATAAACGTGTATCGCGTATGCAAAGAGCACATTGCATGTTTTAAAAATAAACATGACCTGCTGCAAGGGAAAAGCCTTTCTCTAGCATCAGATTATATATTGGCATTTATGGCGTCGATGGACAAATGGTAAACATGAATGATATGTTGTCTACAATAGTGTAGTAGTCAACGTAAGTTTGAAAGAAATGGTGGCACCTTTTATGAAAATATGAACCGCAAAATATGGATTTTAAGTAAATGGTGTGTCATACTCCATCAAAAGGACTAGCGTTAAGAGAGCTAATAATGAAGAGTCACAGAAAATGCAGATTTCAGTACTCAAAACACCCAAATCAACAAATCTGCCCAACAATGCCAGTCGATACACAGATGAACCTTCTGATTGCACATCTAAACAAATACCTAAAGAAATGTAACATTACTGTCTAATTGGAAATGCAAACATGCCATGACAAAATAGTTGCAGCATTTTAACACATTGTGTATCCATTGACCACTATGTTTATGTAAACTCAGTCTGCTGCTGTTATGTCATATTGTCAAAATGACAGTAAGATATTATAGCAGACAGAGCCCAGTAGCTGTGGTGATAACTGTACGTCTGTGTGTCTGCCTGTCTCCACTGTCAGAGCTCTCATTACGTCATACAACTTAATTGTATTAAGCCTCAGTTACTTTGTGCTACTGGGCTCCTGAATAAATAACAGCAATTTTAGCTTTTTGTTTTCTCTCAGCATTGAGTCTTTTGTTGCCCATTTTCTGCCCTCTCCCTAACACCCCTGTGGCAGTTTAAAACACACAGACTGGGGGACCTGGTGCAGGAGTTTTAGGAAGAAGCCTTGTGTGTGTAGCCTTTGTAGTGCAGGTTTGCACCGCTGTTCACTACACAATTTTTAATGGGTTGTCCCCAGACATGTATTCTCATTTTAGAATCACGACTGGCCCTGCAAGATTATCTTTACGCTTAAAACTGCTGCCTGCTTTTTTGACCATGATTTTGCTTCTCCTGCTCTATTCCTCCTCACAGTAATTCTGAGACTGTGTTCACATAACAGTTTCTGGTAGATGCATGTTTGTCATCCAAGTTTCTATCCAGCTTTCTGTATTTGGACTCTGCAGTAGTTTTTAAATTATTATCCTCACAGAAGATGTATTTTCTTCCATGTTTCAGGATTTATTTGTACTTTGCTTCAAGTCTTGGTCATTTATTTATTGAGGAAAATCACTCAGTATTACGTATTTGTGAGTGGCAAAAGTATGTGAACCTAGCAGGCAATCTGAAGCTGAGATTACAGTCAGGTGTTGTCAATCAATGTCATGACAATCATGTGTGAGTGGACACCCTGTTTATATTAAAGAACAGGGTTCTATCAAGGGCTTCATCTTCAAACACGTTTGTGCAGTATCAGTGTATCATGCCATGGACAAAGAACATTTCAGAGAATATAAGAAAAAGAATTGTTGATTCTCATCATGCTTAGAAAGGCTACACACCATCTCTATACTGTAGAGTATGGACAGCACCAATCCACAGTCAGATAGACTTTGTACAAATGGAGGTATTGTTACTCTTCCCAGGAGTGGTCAGCCAACAAGGATCACTCTACGTTGTTGTCTGCAAGGTGACAAAAGAACCAAGGGTAACCCCTAAGCAACATAAAGCCCCATTCGCATTGGTTAATGTCAATGAATCCACCACCAGAAGAACACTAAACAACAGTGGTGTGTATGGCAGGGTTGCATAGAGAAAGCCACTGCATTCCAAATAAAACATTGCTTCCCATCTAAAGTTTGCTGAAGAGCCTGTGTTCAAGCCTGAAAGCTATTGGAGTAATGTTTTGTTTTATGGACATATTAGTCCAAAATAGAACTTTTTTTCATCAAATGAAAAGTGTTATGTTTAGCAAAAGAAGAGCACTGCATTCCAGCATGAAAACCTCATCCCATCTGTGAAACATGGTGGTGGTAATATCATACGTTGGGCCTGTTTTGCTGCCTCTGGACCTGGACAGCTTTCCATTGTGGATTAGAAAATTAATTCTGAATTATACTGGTGAATTCTAAAGGAAAAAGTCAGGGCATCTGTACGTGGACTACATCTCAAGAGAAACTGGGTTATGCAGCAAGGCAACAATCCCAAGCACACAAGTTGTTCTACCAAAGAGTGGTTGTAGAAGAATAAAGTAAATGCTTTGTTATGGCCAAGTCAAAGTCCTGACCTTAACCCAATAGAAATGTTGTGGAAGAACCTGAAGAATGAAAACCCAGCAACATTCCTGAGTTGAGGCAATTCTATATGGAGCAAAGGGCTACAGTTCTTCCAAGCTGACGTGCAGGACTGATGATGACCTAACTGGAAACGTTTGGCTATAGTGATTGCTGCAAAAGGGGGTCACACCAAATACTAAAAGCAAAGGTTCACTTACTTTTGCCACTCACAGATATGTAATACTTAGTGGTTATCCTCAATAAATAAATGACCAGGTATGATATTTTTGTCTCACGTATCTAGCTGGGTTTTCCATATCTAATGTGTTTTAAGTCATATTTATGCAGGAATATGGAAAATTCTGAAGGGTTCAGTGACTTTCGAGTACCACTGCATACTGATTATTTATTTTGCTGTAATTCAGGAGATTTTTTTATTGCTGATTTAGTAGTCTGATATTTTTACTATTTCTTTTTCTTATTTATTGCTTACCCTGAAATGTTTTTGTTTTTTGGATTAAAGCATAGGATTATGTTTTATTTTTGTACCCTTTCCTGAAGTAGGTTATTATTTTCTACTATTTTAGTATGTTTATTATCTTTTTGCTTTTAAAAGCAAGCTCTTTATTTTATTATATTAATCGGCCAGTAATCATGTTCCATTTTTAATCTGATGGTATGGATTAGTCGCTACCACTGCTATGGCATCATACTCACACCTGGGATACATTCAGGGGTCATAGACTACATTCAAAATGAATATTCCCATCAGGGCCCAACAGCCATGTTATTTTTTTAAAATTAGACACCTGTTGGTCTGCAGCTATTACTATAACATGTGGGACTCCAGCACTTCATGGGAATGTGTGTGTGGCATAAAGGCAGCTTTCAAAGGCCTGGCACAGGAATTGGCCCTTCTGTGGCCCACCATGATGATCTTTGAATGTCACTCTGCTGTGTACCCAGCTCAGCATAGAATGTTGGCACATCTCTCATTTGCCTTTATGAGTACAGGTGGTTCTACTTGGCATAAGGCTTGTCATATTATATGCTTTATGTATTTTTATTTTTTTAATATCAAAGTACTAGGGTGTTGTACTGTGTTAGCCATTATGAATGTAGAGAAGAGCCAAGCAAAATGACACCTTTTATTGGCTAACTAAAAAGATTACAATATGCAAGCTTTCGAGGCAACTCAGGCCCCTTCTTCAGGCAAGATGTAATCAGTAAATTTAAAAAAATAAAATAAAAGCATAGTTATGCCAGAGATTCAAGAAGTATACCATCTACACTGACAAAATGCTGCCTCATTGTCTCATTTATCTTCTGTAATTTTGTATATTTGCTAGAGATGATGTTTTCATGATGCTTTCCATAAATTCTTCTGTTAAGTCTATGAATGTGTCTCCACATTATAGTTTAATACTTAGCAAAACTCTGAAAACATCAAGAAGGAATCCAACGAGAGTGCTAATCTAAAGTATATTTAATTGTTTATGTGTTAAAGAAACTCCTTAATTTTTTTCCTTCCCATTTTTGATTGCTGCACACTAAAAGTCCACTTTGAGAAAACCCTGCAGATATCTCTGTGCTATAAATTTTCATTTCTTCAGGATCTTTATTTTTTTTTTTTCCTCATATAGATTTTGGCTTGTGCCTAGAAGACATTTTAAAAATTCCTTTTGGTGGCATTTTGATCACAGAAAGAGTCTCGGTGACCTTGCACAAAGTGGGCACCAATGTGCTGAGTGCTGTGGTTTGCCTGCTTTATGATGATCATCTTTCAGATTTTTTCTGCTTTGGTGCCCTCTGTAGGTTTTCTCTTATACTGCCAACAAAGAAATCCGCACTGATGACTTGTGCTTAGATGTTTCCAAACTCAATGGGCCTGTCATGATGCTCAAGTGCCATCATCTAAAAGGGAATCAACTGTGGGAATACGACCCTTTGGTGAGTACATTTATAGAGAGGTCACTCAGCTTTTAATTGCAGCTATAAATTTCACTTTCCTGAATAGAGAAAGCATTTAGGGGCTGGTCACTTGGAATGATGGCTTAGAAGCAATGAAGATTTATGAAGGGCTCCTTTCAGCCTCAGTAATAACACTAAGCTTCCATTTTTGAAGTGTCATGTGTAGTGCAATGAGCTTCTGTTGGAGCATCACTAGAATCTGCTTGATTGTCAAGTAAATGGTATCTTAGTGAACTGTTTTCTGCTTTCTTTATTTTAAGAACTATATTGAATGTTTGTTTAGGACCAAGTGATTATTTGGCAGTGGCAGTGTGTTTATTTAAAATTCTTTATTTCATTTTTACTTTAGTTAAACTGAAGTAAACTGTTTTTAAGTGTGTTTACTGCAAAATGCACTTTTATATGTTGTCTATTGCATGACATCAGATTGTTTTATTTAATTTCTAAGAACGTGTAAATTCTTGTGTAATGGTTGTCTGAACATTTTCTGTGCCTACAAACTTGTCAGCATCCCTTTAAGTTTATTTTATTTAATTACATTTTCTCTGGAAGCTTTCCAGTCTGGAGTTTGAGATTCTACCTATAAAATATTACATACACTATATAATAGAAAATATCAGGCTAACTTAAACTGCCATTTTAGAATTGGTATGTGACTATCTAAACAGAGTGACCTGCATTGTGATAGCTATACTCAAAACTACAGAGCACAAGCTCAGGTTTCCTTTTATACATTGTCTACTAGCCGGCCTGCATGATATGATGTCTCTGAACAAAAAATGTTAACAAAGGGTTTACAGTGAATTTTTCATATCTGTCACAATGCTATGTGCAAATAAATAGAGCTTTGAAATAAATAAAATTTGCTGTTCAGCAAGAAAATAACATGGCATACAGTATATTTCTTAAGCAGATGTTTTCTATGCTTTGTAATTTTTTGTATATTTGAATAAGACAAACAAAAAGCAGTCCACTAAATTCCATAAGTCCAAGTCAACATCATTCATAAGTATACAGTATTCACCTTCAAGTCCATTTGACTTGATTTTGTGTTTGAAATCAGTAAAAGCACCTTAAATTTGATCTGTTCAGGATTAAACATTTGGACAGTTCCAATATATAACCCAATTAATGAAAAGCACAAAAAATACCATAATTTGTACAGTCTTTCAAAAAAAAAGTTTACCTTGCCAAATCTTTTGGGTTAGTTTCGACCCATCATTGATTTTACTGGACTTTCCAGTGCATTTTGGGTGGTTTGTTTGTTCACAACCCAATAAGACATCCTCTTTTCAGCTTAGACCAAACTTTACAAAAAGAAAACAATTTCCCAAATGACATTTTTGTACAGCTGTACAAATGCCATGTCTCACGATTGGCTTTAGTGGGTTTTCTGCTGGATTTGAGATGCTCTGTTTATTCAAAATCCATAAAAACATCTTAAATGTCATCTGCTCTAAACATTAGGATCATCTCTGTTATAGGTTAAGATGGTCAATCAATATAAAATACATTTAAGGTAAAAAGGGATATATAGAAATTGGATCAAAAAAGACCTGCAAGGCACTGCATTGAGTTGGCACTGGAAGACATTGTGAGGGTTGAACAGTAGACGGTTATATGTACACCATAAACTACTGACACTGCAATAGCACAGTGTTCAGTGCAAGTTACTTGGTCAAGTTAAACACAGCCACAATGTCTAAAATCTGATTTGAACCCAGAAGAAATGCCAATATCTACCAAGGTTATTTGTGTGAAAAAAAACAGGAACTGACGCAGGTGCGGCTTTAATCCATAGGATATGTGAAACGGGGTGAGCTGTGAGGAAGGGTCATTCAAAGTCTTTACTGCATGAGCCTTTACCAGGAGATGTGCAGATCTTCAGTGATGCAGTGGGGGTCTGTGTACTGAAAAGTAGCAGAATGTGGTCTGTGAAAGCCGACAAAATGTCAACTGGTTGATATGAGTGACGTTACTTCCAAACCCTCCTTTTTTTACAACTAGTACATGCATACTCTGCAGTACTCCAGATTTAAAAATTTTAGAATTTTTTTATTGAACAGTGTACACCTCTCTGCTAGCATGTCGCACTAGTAAATAGGATCAAAATAAATGGGCAAACATGGTGGTTGTTTTTTAAAGGAGAACAATGCAGGTTTTCTTTTTTTAATAACAAAAGTTATTTTTTCACTTGGGAGCTTTTGAAAAATTTTCTGTTCTTTTTTTATTATTGATTCAAGGATATTAACACACAAAGATTGAGTTCTTCCACCAGCTCACTAAACCAGTGATGTCACTGGTTCACTGCAGTTTTTCCCCCCCCACATGAAAGTGTACTTTTTGATATTAAAAGATAGAAAACTGTGTCAGTTCCCCTTTAATCACAATGTACAGTATTTATTCACTACTATGGTTCTCTGTATTTGGAGCACTGAAAAATGTACTTTTTCTTAAGCTGATTTTGTTCAACCAGGCAAGGAGGTTGAGGTTTGACAGGACCAGAAAACAAATCACAGACATGCTGGCTAAGTCCAGGGCCGTCGTGGGCCCACTGGGCAGTTGCATAGGGCCTGTGTGGTTGTGTAGGTAGGGGCTCCAGTGCACTGCCTTGCCCGGGGGCCTGAAATGCTGTTAAGATGGCCGTGGCTAGGTCGACACACAAAAATCTGTGGTACTTTTTTTTTTTTCAGAACAAAGGAAACTGGGAAGCCCAGAGTTGAAAATAAAAAGGAGTCAATAACCAAAAAAAACATTAACAGAAAATCTTACAAAATACTTTCTTAAATATCCACAAAGTTATGTAGCAGGCCATTCAGGACTTTGCATATGAGTAGGACTGCAACTGATAATTACTTTGATAATCAATTAACCTGTTGGTTATTTTGTCGATTAATCAATTAGTTGAATTGTTAAAAAAAAAAATCAACATCTACGATTTTCATTTGAAATCAAATACTTGAAAAGTACATGAAATAGACCTTTTCACAAAAAATAGGCTTGTATAAAATGTTCATGTCTGTAGTACTAGGGTGTTGTACCATGTTAGCCGTTATGGAAGTAGTGAGAAGTCAAGCAAAATGGCACCTTTTATTGGCTACCTAGAAGGATTACAATATGCAGTATGCAAGCTTTCAAGGCATTTTGTAATCTTTCTAGTTAGCCAATAAAAGGTGTCATTTTTCTTGACTTCTCACTATAAAGTTTTCAGAAAAGTATTTTTAAAAAATGTTCTGCTTGTAGATATTTTAAACAAAATATTAGATTTTATAAGACATTTATAAGATAAATTGAAAATAAATAGTAATAAATAAAAATATAAAGCACTTAGTAGTACTTCTGGTTGTGCAATGAACACACAATTTCTTAAAAACATGAAATTTTTCACGTTAAACCAACACTTACTGTACAATTAAGCATGTAGTTTAAATTACAAGCTTGGCTTTCTTTTCTGTAAAGGGAAGAGTTTGGGGGAAGACCTGGGCATTTTCGCTATGTGGGGATGTAAGAAGTGCTCTACTGTTAAAATTAAATTGCAACAAAACTGAACTCATGCAAATTGGGACTAAAATGCAACTTAATAAAATGAGCTCCTTCCCAGTCCATCTTGGCGGTGATCTCATCAGACCTGCCTCTACTGCAAAGAATCTTGGTGTCATTTTTGATTCCTCCCTCTCTTATTCCTCCTACATAAATCACATTAAGAAACTTTCTTACTTTCACCTCCATAACATATCCCGTGTTCGCTCCTTCCTCTCCTTTTCTAATGCTGAGAAACTTGTCCCTGCTTTTATCACATCCTGCATCGATTATTGTAACTCGCTGCTGGCAGGTGCCCCTTCTAATCTTCTATCACAGCTCCAGCTTATTTAAAAATCAGCTGCAAGAGTCCTTACTCGAACCAGCAGCAGCGAGCACATCACACCCATCCTGCTCCGTCTTCACTGGCTCCCTGTGTCTTACTGAATCGAATATAAAATCCTACTAATAACCTACAAAGCCTTAAATATCCTCGCACCAAACTACATCAGTGACCTTCTCCATCACTATGTGCCTGCCCGCCCACTAAGGTCCTCTGATTCTGGCAATCTTGTTGTGCCCCACACTAATCTACACTCCATGGGTGACAGGGCCTTCAGCAGCATAGCGCCCAGACTCTGGAATGGCCTACCAAAATTAATCAGATCAGCCGACTCCATGAATTCTTTTAAAAAACAACTTAAAACTCATCTGTTCAGGAAGGCTTTTAGCTCTACTTGACTTTATTACCCTTCTCTCAGTTTACCTCTATGTCAAGATGCTCATGTAACCTGTGTGTGTGTGTGCTAGGCCATCAATTATATTGTCTGTTAGGCTTTTATCTGAATTTACTGTCTTTATTAATCTTCTTTATTGATTTATTTGGTTTGTACAATGCTATATACTGTATACCCTACCGTTCTTTCTTATATTCTGTAAGTGCCTTGAACATGGGAAAGGTGCTATATAAATACAATTTATTATTATTATTATTATTATTATTATTATTATTACGTGGGAAGAACCAAAATCCCATGTGAATCTTGGTGGTTGCATGGTGGCCCATCATCCATAAGGATTTTTGTGGCTATATTAAAACATATAGGATATGTCAACAGTACAAAAGGTCCAACCAGGAAAACCGGCTCAAGTGTGTCAATACACAGTGGTGAATGACTCAGGGGAAATGGTGGGGATGGATTTGATGGGGCCATTCCCAAGGTCCAAAAACAAGAAGACTGTCCTGCTGCTGGATAGCAGATTACTGCTTTAAATGGGTGGAACTGTTTGCCTTGCCCACTGCAAAGGCAGGGAGGATTTGCTTCATTTTAAGGTAAGACATCTTTACCCGCTGGGGTGTTCCACGATATATAGTATCTGATAGAAGGCCACAGTTTATCTGTGAGATGATGGAAAATCTTTGTTCCTGGTGGGGTGTAATGAAGAAACTTACAATGGCCGGTCATCCCCAAACCAACATGACCTAGCAAGTAAACAAAACCCTTAAAACCATGATTGTATCCTGTGTGGGAAGGCACCATCAGGCCTAGGACCACTGGTTGCTAGTGCTTTGATTTGCTCTCAACATTGCAGTACACAAAGCAACCAGAGAGACCCTTGCTCTAGTGCCAGTTGATAGGCGGATTGAGGGACCCCTCATCAACACTCCACATTCAAATTCATTGTCCTACCTTACATTTCAGCAGCTTATTATCTTAAAAAGCAAGTAGAGAGTTGTGTGGCAAAGGCCAAGTGCAGGCAAGCCAGGTCTTACAGTAAACGTAGGAAAGCGGCCCACTACACGACCTGGTCTGGCTTCGGTTTCACCAACAGTCCTCCAAAATCCATCAATTTGCTAATTTATTTTTTTTATTTAATAAGTGAACTGGAATAGAGATTAGCTTTATGTCCTAAACAGAGAAGTAAAACCGCAAAAAAAAGTTGTGTGTTAAACCTTCAAGTGACCTGCCATTTTTTAGTCTCCATTTGCTCAAGAAATAGTGAAAATGTTCTTGGCACATTCTAAGAGAAGAACCAAATTCATTTCACTTGTAAATGTATTCCAGGATGACGCAAATACAAGACAACTCGCCTTGTTCTACCTTCACAGCATAGAAGAACGATCACCTTGACTGAGCTTTTTTTTTGGTGAATAATTTCTGCATTTTTTTAATTCAGTTTATTGTGTGTCTTGGAGAGGAAAAAATTCAGTTTAGTTTTCTTTTAATTTTTGTATTCTTTCAAATTACATTGCACTTGTCTTCCAGTGAATCGTTCTTGCTGTTCTTAAAACCACACTTGTGCACTCACTGGTTCTTCGGGCAGAGCTGACTTATCCCAGACCTCTAAAGAATCAGTTACAATTTTGTGCTGAACAGAGTCCACAAAAGTTTGGTGCAAAGAATTTTTTTTTTGCAAATTTGCAGTAGCTTGTGTTAAATGAGTTGCATTAAATTTAAATGAGTGAATTAACTAAACAGAGTCAGCGTGCCAACGGAAACTGTCAGCTCAGTAAAGAAGCTTAGCAAGAGGACGAGCCGCTGCCACAATGAGACGAGCCGCTGCCCTCTGTTAGCCACAAGAGATGTGCCCGTAGTTGCCATGTGGTTTGTTATCCAGCAAATAAACAAATGAAGCAGGTTTTCTACCATACAAGTAAGTGTAGCTTTAGCTGTTTTACTGCTTGCTTGCCTTTGTCTTGTATGTGTGTTTTTATCGAATATGAATTTGCTAATAATTGGCTAATTTTTGTCAGTGATGCAATTTCATTGGCAGCAGATGTGACCCCCGAGTTTGTGCATAATCAGTGTAACAAACACCATTCACAAATGTGAGAGAAGGATGTTAGAATGCAAACTGTTTTCTGAATCAAAATGGATTATCATTGCTAAAAGCTTTCCAGGTGAGCTTATTTCAGTTTCAGTGTAATGCCGGTAATTCATCTTCCAACTTTACAATAATTTGAGTCAACAGTGAAAAGCTGTTCATTTTCCCAGTTTTACTCTCTCTGTTCAGAGGACGCAACGACTTGGCCAGACATGTGACTCAGGTTTGTCTTCATTATAGCGAGTCTGAATGTTGCTTTCAGGACTTTATGCGTCGCCAGACAGATGTTTCCATCTCCTTTTGCTGCTAACGTGGACAATGTGCCAGAAGTCTTGCAGCTGAATGTAACAGAACTCCAGTGCAATTGTCACCTTAAAGTACATTTCACAAAGTTTCTTTGCTTGATTTTCTACAGACTGTGAATTACACAGAATTTATTTCATTGGCTTTGCACGCCTGCTATGCGCACGTGGCGCCATTAGTTGGTAGCACATACCGTTATGAGCAAGTCTTTACACAAATGAATGTTACTAAAAGTATGAGTGAGTCAATTGTGATGGCAAATTGATTTTAAAACTTATGCAGAAGCAAGACTAGACAAAAGTCATCACAAAATCACTTCACTTTAAAACTGCTCTCGTATGAGCACCGATCTTAATAGGACTTAATTTAAAAAAAAAAAAAAATTATAATTAAACCATTTCTTGGAGGAAACATTCCTAAAGTTAATGTCTGTTTTTTAACACACATGCTAGTCACACAGTTGTTATTGACAATATGGCCCACCACCATAGAGTCTCATCCCGGGGGGCACTCCAGCGTAATACCTGACTGCACTGCTAGTGTACATCGCTGTGTCATTTTGCTGACAGTCACACAATTACTTGTTCATTTACTTGCTTTGAGAACACAGACTGGTCAAGTGACTACAATTGAACGAGGAGCTGTGGGTGATAACCGTAGTAAATTAAAGTTAAAACACATTTAAGGTCACGTTTCTCCTCAAATATTAGCACACTACACACGTTATCAGTAAATTAGGAAGTTGGTTTTGGATGACCTTTTTCTCTCTTAAGACATCACCACAATCTGAACTGATCAATCGTGGGCTAAAATCCTGAAAGAGCAAAATTTCAAAAAAAGAGAGACGGAGCCATTAGAGGTTGGCTGTGTTGTGAGCGTTTGCCAACTTACTGATGACCCTCTGACAGATCAGCACTGAACTCTTCTGTTACTCAACATAACTGATTTAAAATAATCCTTTGTTATGATTGATATATATATATACATACACACACACACACACTTCTAGACAAATCGGACTCCTTCAACATTCTATAATTGAGTCGGCGGCTGATGCTGCCTTTTAAATGAGGAGTGACAGTGATGCTCTGTGCTCTTTCTAGATAAATGAACCTTTTTTGTATTAGAGAAAGCAAAATGAAGATGCTTGTCTCTGACTTTGAAGAGGCATTATCCCTCCTGCAGCTCATTCACATCTAAATGAATAAAAATTCACCTAGTGTGTCTGATTAGATGGTAAAACGCTCAGCTAAAGGGCATGTGGGATTAAATGGGAGTATCGGTAGCATTACCTGTCATGGCCTCGGCCAGAAATGCATTTTGTTTCTTTTTTATGTCTACTAGTGATAGTTACAAGGGCTCTTCATGTGCTGTGAATAACCAGCAGAACACGGGCCTCTTATTCTTTACGTGAGATGGTAAACTTCACATGATGAGCACTGAACATTTTTATTTCTTGAGGCTTATTGTACACTGCAGAAAACCATAAGAACTCATGAATTTTATAAATTGAGTTTGTGTCAGAGTGCTCACTAACAGCTGATGGCTTGTTTTAATACCCTGTTTTGAGCAGATTATGTTTGTGAATCACTTGTGAACAGCCTTCTTGTCAGCATGAAACATTTATGGAAGTTTACTTACAGGCATATTCTTTATTAAGAATAAAAGAAGCTGTTGTTTTTTTTTTCCCCGACTGCATGTACAGTGGACCCAAAGTAATTTCCTCCATAGCAGTGTATGTAAATACAACATATCCATTCCAGACCATACGAACTGTATGTAAATATATTTTTTTAAAGATTTTTAAGCACAAAAATAGTTAATTATACCATAGAATGCACAGCGTAATAGTAAACTAAATGTAAAACATTGAATAACACTGAGAAGACCTTGGAACAACAGAGAAAACTAACCTTGCAGTCTCTTTAAAAACTAGCCTGGTGCATTCTTTAACTGCCTTCTCACGCTCTGTCTGTCTTGCTGCACAGGGAGAGACTGAACACATGCAGAAATCATCGGCGCATACGAACCAGAAGGGGAACTGGCTTGTTCGTCACCTGAGTGTGTGGTCGTGAACAGATGCAAAAGTTTGGCAAACTTTTTGGTTGTAACCCGATTTGTATGTGTTCAGAGACGTTTGTGACCCGAGGTTCCACTGTACTTCCATTCTTTAACAAATTAAAGTTGTGTTACTCTGCTAAATAATTTCTGCTCTTGCCTAGCGCTCATCAGACCAACACATTTGTGGTGTTTTTTTCATCCCCAACTGTATTGGCCCACATCAGCAGACTCTTTCATTTGCTTAATGCACCTTTTTAGCAGCAAGGCCAGTGTTTGGTGCAAATTGGCCACACGATAATGGAACATTCAGAAGGCTCCTTATTGGAACAAATAAGCTAATGGCTGCCCAGCACCCAGGCGTGTTTGGTCAGTGCCCTGGGCAGAAGGGAGATGGCTGAGGTTCTAGCACGGGGCTGTCTGTGATTCTTCCAGCAGTAAATTGCTGTGGTGAGGCTAGAACTGAAATGTGTCTCTGTGACACAAGTTATAGCTCAGAATGGGACTGCATAAAAGGTCCCGTGAGTGCTTGTTATTCTTGGAGGGTCTGCCATCCCGATAGATGTTTTATTAGGTGTCTTCTCCGAACGGGTTTCTTCAGAAATAGATTACATTAGGTGTGTACTTTGGCCAAATACACTGCTATAAATGGTACTCTGTGGTTGATTGTTAAAGTCATAGCTTCAATAAATGCCCATGTCTTGAGGCATCATTTTTATTTATTTCCTTATTTTACAAGATAAATTGACAAATCAAAAATTCACATTCAACACAAAATAGCCATAAAGCCCTATTACTACCACAGCAGCAGACATGATGGATACCTAACAACAGGACCCCAATGCAGCACCATTCCAGATTTAAACGATTGTTATCTCAACAACAACTCAACTTCACTTCTGGCAAAACGCAGGAACGTTTTTTTTCCGCAAACATCAACCAAAAGATGTTGCAGGATCATGAAGATGAAGGCCTGTGGTGTTGTTCTGAAGGTAACTCATGGCTGGCCTTCATTTTGTGGCCTAGGTTTAGGCCCTCATGGACAGATTTGGATTATACTTGTTGGTGCTGTGTATGTGTGTTTGGGCCAGAGATCAACACCTGGTCTCCTAAGCTTAACTGGGCTTCGACTTTACTTGCTGTATGTGACTCATCACGAGTGTTAATTGTTACAAAAAAGACTCAGAAAACTCGACACGCCCGGCACCTACATGTGCCGTTTGTGAATGAATGAATTAAATCGCCCGGCCTTTGAAGAGACACACTTAGGACAATGAGAACACTGGAACATGTTAATGTGCTTTAATCTGATCTTGTTTTAAAAGTAAATCAAGTACCTTGCAATGTTTTTATTCCAAATTAAAATGGTGAGAATCGACAGTAGGACCACAGTGGATTTCATGGCAATAAGTAGAAAATGTTATATTATAGTTCTGTGCAATACCATAAATGTTTTGGAATATGTTAAATGTTGCAATTCAGTTCTACAACATATTGTAGTCTGAATGATGGTTACTGTTTTATCAACAATATATTTGCTCTCTTTTTACTAATATTCATGTACAAAATATGCTTGAATGGAAGAAACAATTCGCAGTTTTCTTTATTATGTGGCCATTGTTGTTTGTTTTTTTATGGTTCTACTGTCATTATGGCAATAATCTTCTTTTTGGGACCCAGTATGGTACTGATTTTCTTTTTTGAGTCCTCAGATTAAAAAGCTCTATCAAATAAAAACAATTCAGGGTTTATGGCATTGTGATATTACATATATGCTGGTGGTCTATAACTTATAAACTAAAAGGTTAGGGACCACCGGTCTGTGGTTATACGCTTCATTCAATGGGCCTTTCTGTTGACACCAAAATAAAATAATCGCTGCTCAGCTTTTTTTCCAGATGATCATCACATGGCCAGCGTTCAGTTTGTTTGAGCACTGAGCTGCAGTGGCATACCAAGGGTAAATATGGCAAATGACAGAAACCCTTGTGCCCTTCAAATTTCCACCCATTCTAGACTGTACTCAGTGGCGTATATTCCCTCAATGTGGTACAGTTCAGCTGTGTTGTCAATGACATCAAAGGAAAGAATTTTGTGTTGAATGAACTGTTGATGACTTTATGATGATGTTGTGGTGAATGGTGGCAAGTCTAACTGAATAAATAACTGGATACTTGAGACACTGAGACATCTTTACACCTTTACCAAGTTAAGTGTTAGGATTTGTGAGGTCGCTTTGTGAACGTCAAATGACGTTTTTTTTTAGGGCGTAGGGAGATGATTATTATTCTGATCAGGAAGCTCAACAGCAAATTTTAGTTTTAGATATTAGCACAGTTTAAAATAAAAACACGAGGTGTTAGCCCAGAAAACATGGGCACTTGTGAGCCTAACACTGTTAATTGAGGTTTCCCAATGCAGGTGACTTCATGTGCCTACTGACTGCCCTGATGGCTGCTATCAATTTGACACTGAGTATTGACCATCGGCATCCTGGTCTTCCAGAACCTGCTTTTCCCGACAACTGGAAATGGCATTTTTGTCATAGAACTCTCTAGAGAAAATGTACTCATTGATTTGTTTTTTTTTTTTTTCCTTTTTGTATTAAAAAGTCTCTTTACCCAGCAGCCTGACCCTGGTCAATGGTGTCACTAACTGCAAAAAAGTACAACAGTGAGAGCACTTGGGAGGCAGCTGTCCAGTGGTGAGTGCAGAGTTGGAAATAACCAACATGGAGATCCCATACATGTTCTAATCTCACATAACGCAGTTTAGTGTTTTTAGAGGACAGACTTCATTCCATGAACACTGGATGGGGCGACGGGGCACAAACAACCCCGTGCTCATTCACAGTGGGTAATATTAAGTGTCCCACTGGTCCTTGAGACGTCAGCTAAACACCTGGAGATTCTTCTTCCTGTTTGTTTTCCCCCTTTTTCATCTGTAAGTCACCCTGAGGAATCCCTGGTGAGAGAAGTCATGAAGTTCATAGACAGTGAATGATGCTAGCTGACAGGTTATACTTCCATTTAGAGGTAGTGTGATATCCATAATAAAGCAGCGGTACAATATAAAATTTTATTTTTATGGACATTTTAGCAACTTAAAAGATGTGTGGGGGCAGCACACCTTCTGCTGATAGAACTTTAAGAATGCCCACTTTGGAAGAGAAACCCACAACTGCATCCATTTCTTAAACCTGCTTGTCTACCTTTTACTAAGCCGAAACTTCAGATGGCAGTGGACACAAGGTGGGAATCCACAGCGCCTGAAACGTCTTTAAAGATGGTTAACAAGCTCGTACTCAAATGCAGGCTAAGAAGAGACAGAATAAACATGTAATACCAGCAATGTTCACCCCAGTGAGGTTCAGCTGACTGGGCCTTCATGGAGGCCCAAAGATTACAGCTAGACAAATATTTTTTACCACTTGGCCAAGGCGGACTCCAAGCAGAGTGAAGCTGCTGATTTTGTAACTTGTTGCCCATTTGTCACTGACATTTTTTGAGCCGAGCTCATTCCTTTGAGCCCAGACAAGGAACCAAACCACTAGAACTTGAACATGGCTGTCAGGCCTGTCATGTCATGGATCAATGCCCTGGGCTGTGGCAGTTGTCACTTTCAAACCTTACAGTAAAAGCAACACAATGGGGCCCTTGTGGAGTCGAGTCCTGTTGTCTTCAGAAACAAAACCGAGCGGAGCAAACTGAAAATGAAATAATGGGGCCAGAGACCAGGCAGGAAAGCAGGCCGACTGTGTTGACAACACGCTGACATTGAGAGTTTGTCTGTAAGTGCTTGTGGCGCACAAGGCCTGCCTGCATTGGACACCCCGCAGATTAAAACTGTTTTGTGTAAACACGGATTACCCCAGTTATGAATAGTAGCTAAAGTTAACACTTAAATAATTTTATCTTTTTAGTAAATTGTCTCAATTGTATGAGGTTGCTTTTTATTTGAAGACTCGTCATGTGACGTGTATCACAGCTCACTGTACTCTACATGTAACAAATCAGATATTACAGATCGGATACGTAGGTGGGAAGGTGTTGTTTTTTTCTTTGCCCCACTCTTGTGTTCGGTGACTAATTACATTTCTGATCATGGTGGTGCAGGTTGGCGACATGCTGCATGTTGGTCAGACCTGAAGGTAAGAATGTCTGTCAGTGTACTCTGTAGAGCAACAATTTCCAAAATTCAATTCAATAATTTTAACAAGAAATGTGCATTACTGCCATCTACTGGACATTATATAGTGCTTTAAAATCATGAAGACTGATGGCACACATAACAACAAGGTGATGACTTGATGCTCTCAAGTTCATTTGTCTCGGCAGCACTGGGCACAAGGCAGCACCACTTTGCAGGGTCCGCTCACATGTATACTTGGGGCCATTTCTCAATCACTGAGACCGAGTCCACACTCACACAGTTCAGTTTAAAAATGCGGCTTTCATTGTGAAAGCTTTTCATTCACATCAAAGTTTCCAGATTTCTAATAGTTTAGCATCAACAGCATAAACAAGTATTGGGCATACACAGGTTATGGGACAAGTGTGCAGTTTTAATTTTTTTTTTATTTTTAAGAAGCATCAAAAAGTAGATTGAAATGGTGAAAGGAGGAGGAAAAAATAAAACGCACTTCATTGAGTGGACAGACATTTGTAAAGTCAGGAAAACACTGACTGTGAGCCCTGCCAAAATAAATACAGCCATTACCCATCAGCTGATGCTGAGAAACTAGGGGATTAGTCAATGCCACAGTAAAAGAAGTTGGTGCCTGAACACATCACAACCATGTCCACATTTTTGAAAAGTGTTTTGGAGAGCATTTTTTGTGAACTGATACGTTTTTAGTGATTCAAAACCACAACTTTAGTGTAGATCAAAAGCCGTCCACTCTCTGCTATGCAAGGCATTTTTGTAAAACAACATATTTTTTATGATTAAAACACAGTTTCAATGTAGACAGAGGGCTAAACTAAATAAAAAAGAAGTATTTTCAGAATCATACATGATAGTGTGGACAACGTCCGAGACTCTCATCTTTGACATGTTGGATTATTAATGTGGAATGTGAAAATGTGGCCATCAGTGTAGGCCTCTTGATTATCCCTTGGTCTTTGAGGAATAAAAAGATCAGTCTGCTCATCACAAATTTGTCTATTACATAATAAAAAGCTACTGTGTGTGACCACGCCCTCCTGGCAATCTGATTGGTCAGAGTCACTTGGGTAGTATTAGCAAGAAAAAATATTTTTTTTCACAGTGCATAATAGCAGCCCGTCTACCATTGAAGGTGGTCAAAAAGTGGACAGGAGGTGAGCAACATGCCTCAAAATCACAGAAGCAGGCTTTATGGAACCTTTCTCAACAGAGGGGCGCGCCAGTCAAGAGCACTTCAGATACAAAAGTGTACTGAAGAAGGGCGCAGAACGTATGCTGATGATACATGTAAGGCAAAACATATCAAGTATTTTTACATGTATTCAATTACCGGCCTTCAACAGGTAACATTGCTACTTAGTCTATAACAAGCTGGCTGAACTACCCGCTTAAGACGGGTTGATATCTAGGTTGGAATGTATTTTGTGATTCATGTAGTAATAAAATGCTCTGTACTTGTCATTCTAACAGATGACATAACAAACATTTGTAGTAAAATGTATGTGATGCACCATCTGTTGGAATCATGGAGACATAGCAACAAGATGGACTCAGATACTTGTCTTTTTATTAAAGTGGAAACAATGCCTGCTGCCTTAGAAAGCCAAGCACCATTATTAAATACCTTCTCGCCGTCCTGCACAGTCGCTTTTCTTGTTCCTCCTATAAATAGAATGTTGCATACTGTACATACTTTTTCTATATTTTTTGTTCTTTATTTTTGTGACATGTTCTGAAGAGGTATACAAGTAAGAATTTCATTGACTTTGTATTGTACAAGGGAAGTGCTGCCTTCCATTTTGCCGCTGGCTTATCCTGTTGTGCCTAAGACAGTAGTGACTGGGGGCCAGTTTCTCACAGGGGTCCAGTTTAAACTTTTCAGTAGCCAACAATTCTCACTCCATAGCCCTTAGCGTTGTCTTGTTTATTGCTGTGGCTCCAGCCCCTCTGCCAGGGGCTCCCAACTAAAGACCCACCTTGTATATTGTATTTTTGATCTCCATCTCTTCTTTGACAGCTTTCACGTTAGGACACATACTGACTATTTTTTCTCTTTCTGTCCCCACAGAAGCTGATGCTGGTACATGTGAACAGCAATCAGTGCCTTGATAAAGCAACGGAAGAGGACAGCCAAGTGCCGAGTGTCAGAGACTGCAATGGGAGTCGTTCCCAGCAGTGGCTCCTGCGTAATGTCACTTTGCCGGAGATTTTCTGAGAGTCCTGAGCCATCTGCTAAAAAGCAAGGAACAAGAAAGTCAGAGTTTAGCTGGCATGGCCCAGCCCGGCATATCTTGAAGCAGTGCACCTCTGACATGTAGAGAAGTGATCTCATTCACGAGATCGAGACTTTGAAGACAACTTGAGTATCACATACTTGCTGCCTTTGGGCAGGCGCAAGGCTTTGTTGTCCTAGTGCATCTGCGCTCGTTCTGTTTACGTGACTTCTTCCGAATTATTTGACTGCTTTTTTTTTTTTTTTTTTTTTGCTTTTTTAAATTCTTTTAAACAAAAAAGTCAAGTGGATTAATGTGACAAGCATTTCATATCAGAGGATTGTTTTCCAGCCAGCTCAGTAAAGAGGATGCATAATCGATGGAGCCGATTCTTCAGAGAGCACAGCATATCAGAGGCTGTTCGTGGGAACATCCATCTCCATGAGAAGAAATGCCAGGCCATCCGTCACAAGGCATTTTGCAGGATATCACTCAGATGTTGCGCTTACCTTCTGTTAAGGCAGACAGACACACAGAAACATGCACTGGATGCGCTCCTGACAAACGAGTGACTGTGTTTAAAAAAAAAAAAAAACCCAGGTGACTTGTTTGAAAGTGCGCCTTGTCCTAGTAAATATTGATTTGGCTTCTCCCCCTCTATAGGTGTGACACATAGTGAAATTGGACTTTTTCTTTATATGAATATTTTTGCAGTAGACGGGACTTCAGGAAGTGCTGCCTTTAGGTTTCCATTTTTAGTCTTTTCTGAATCTCCCAATGCTTGTGACACACATGTCACCGGTGGTTATGGCACACGCCAGTTAACCCGTAGATGCCGCAGGTCCTGGTAGGCGTTACTGCTGTAAAAGCAAAACCCTACTGCAGGAGCCCCATTGTGAGGTGTTGTCACTGCTAACGTGTTTAGTAAAAGCAGCACAGTGAGAGGGAAAATGAAACTTCATGGCCAGCATCAACTCAATAACCAGAACAACGTGTTGTGTGAGCCACAGCCATGGAGAGGGGCCTGTCCAACTGCAAACATCGGAGAGACGCCTCACCGCAAAAGCAAAATGCCCACCGAGAAGTGGGTGGTGTCTGCCATTAAATTATCTTCAAATATTCAACTGCGTAGGGAGCTTTTTTTGTTTTTCTTCTGAAAACGGTACTGTAGAGCTATGAGACATGCTGCGTTATATTCCATGTGTACTGAATAAATCAAGGCACAGGTGACAGTTATATAAGAAATACTTTACAGATTTGGAAAATAAGCCTAATAACCGCACATCTTTGTGATATTAGCTAAACAAACACACTGGTTTAATGAATTGATTTGCTTTATATATCTTCTTCCAAGTGAAATTACAGTAATGGGTGAAGTCAAGAAATGGAGATTAAAAGTAATCATTTCAGATTTTTGTTAATATATTTTATTAGATTGGGTTGACTGCATAACATGCTTCACATTTATTAATTTCTTTAAATATTTTAAGGTTTCATTAAAAGATCTCAAATGGTCACTTGCCACCATATCTCTGATTGGTCATATAGCGCCTCACCACAGACTCCTCAATCCAGGCAGTGTGGATCACATCCTGCCTTTTCAGAGATTCGGGGTGGTCTGCACCCCCCAGGTCTGTACATCCTTTTGTATGAAATGACCAGGAATGTAAATTAGAGCAGAATGCTGTTCTTTCCTCCCCCCCCCCTTTTTTTTTTTTTTTTTTTTTTTTAAATAAAATTTAGTTGAAAATGTCTCCGGCTGGTCACACGGTCTTATTTCTAACATTGATGATTTTTTCCTAGTATTTGAATATCTTGTCCTTTGTATCTTTTTGTCTGTTTTTAGCGATTTCGTCTCCACAGCTCAAGGTAGCCTGTGTGTTAAGGGTGGTCCACGAAGTGTGGGCACACTGGATTGTTATTGGCTGCTCAGTGTCTCTGATCTGCTTGTTTGCAGGCTCTTTTCACAGTAAATGGCCGTTGGATGATCTCTTTGGTCAAAGGTTCTCCATTTCTGAGGATGTGCACAAGACCATCAGTGTAGCATATTTACAAATGTCAGCCAGTTGCTGATCTCAAGTCTCCCACCATTCTGATTGTGTGATGTTGGCCGGTGCTTCACTGGAAAATCATCTTGTGCCCTACAGCTACAATATGAAGTGTATGGTGAGTGCCAAACTGTTATCCATTCAAATGAAAACGTGACGGCATCTCTTTATTGTGCAGGAGCTGCAGATAACATCTGTATCGTAATGTTTAATTTTGTTATGAATTATTGCAATGTTACAAAAATTATCCACCACTCTTTTTATGCTCCCTTTGCTGCCGATGTTCTCTGAGAGTCACATTGGGTGATTTGAGTAACACGATGGTTATAAACCGGTGGTAGGAGGCAACAAGTAAGACAGCAACAATCAAACATGTCCATGTGTGCATCGGTGACGTGCAAGTGAGACTTTGTGTTTTCACTGTGTCCACCATAGGGGTTCAAGTGGTCTTGCTTTCCAAGTCACCTGCCAAACCTTCAAAAGCTGTTCATAGAGAGGTCTCGCTGCCTTACTTAGTCCCCTTTTGTTTCAGCCAAAGGTATTCAGAGGACACCCTTGACTTAATCCTCCTGTTTGGATATGATGGTCCTAAAATGGGGCACAGGATAGACGGCTCTTTAGTCAGGCTGCTCTTGGGTAGATGTGGGGCTGTCTCTTCATATAAGCTGTGCTCCAGTTCTTCCTGCTTTGTGTCAGTTCAGTAAGACAAAGAGAGACCAGAATGTTCAGATGAGCCGATTTCCTAGAGGTGCAGTAAAACTAAACGCACGTCAAATGAGATGGCTGTGCAAATATGTAACAACACTGAGCAGAACAGCGTTCATTACTCAAGTCTAAGTGCCGTACCATCAGCTAACAGACATGAATTCAACTGAGTGGAACTGCAGTCACCACCCCATTCCAGTGTGTTAAGTCACAAATGTGCCCTTTATAGCTGTTAATGACATTTTTTTATTTATCTTCACAATTTAATCAGTCTGCTATATGAATGAGGGCAAATCACCAGAATGTTTCATGGACTCAAATCAGATTACTACTCCTGCTATCATTCTGTTTAATTTCCTTCATTTTTTCGATTTAAATTTCCCTCGGTAAAGTTATAGTGTCAGTTTGGCTGTTGCCTTAATTGTAGAGCATTTGCAAAAAGATTTTTTAATATCTGTCATATATCATCTGTTAGAATGAAAAGTGCAATGCAGTTTGACTTCATGAATTTACAAAATACACTTCAGTAGGCAGCTTGTCACAAACTTTAACGCTGAATGTGCTGATATTCTATAAACTGTGCTTTTTATATAGTGCCTTTCTGTTTCACGCCCAAAGGTCTTTGTGAGAGTAACCTGACTGATGTGAAACAGACACGCCACTGAGGCCAGACCCGCTATTCCCACAGTTCCAGGAATGCTGCACACATTGCTGCCTCTGCCAGCTTCTCTCCTGACTGCTCCCCCATAGCTGCTACCCAGCTGAAATAAGTCTCAGCTGTTCATAATGTCAAACTGCAAGGATGGCCATTACCACGGGCAGTTGGGGGGTTGTTTGTCGCTGTACATTTAGATAGTGATTCCAGATGATTTTCGTCTATGGTAGGCCCATGTTATGACAGGGACATCCCTCCACAGTAAAAACAATACAAAGTAACCAGCTGATGTCCATGGCCAGATGCCTGTGGTCACATGACACTCCCAACAGGAACCACTGATGGAATCTCCTCTTTCTGTTCTGTCTGCATTACGACCACCAGTGGGTTTGGACACTGAATGTTCTTGCATCAGCTTGGGCTACCCTCCTTTGTCTTAAATGTAGATTGGTGAATGCTAACACTCAGGATGCACTGGGAGAGTGGATAACAAAGTGCAAGTGTGCAGTCAGTCCAGTAGCACCCATGTTTGCTTTGGAAGGAGCAATAGTCAGGGCTACTGCCCCACAGAGGGCACTGTGGGAGAAGTGAGGTGGCAAACGTGCTAGTGGCCCTACAGCGGAGCTGTCAGACGTGACTCTCCTCCGTGGGTGAAAGGTACAGTGACAAATAACGAAGAACAGGCTCAGTAAAGCAATAGAGACGCCAAAAACTGAGTACTTCCTGGTGTCATGGGGACTGGGACCAGTTAATAGCCCAAGTACTGCTAGTGTCTCTAACGCAGGTGTCAGTGCTGCACCACACTCACTCCTACTAGCACTCCTTCACATAGATTTGAGAGATGACATCAACATCAATGTATTCACATGTTCATCATGACTCCACTCTGTGCCTCTTAGCCACTGTGGTTCCTGTAAATGCTCTTTCAGCTTGTCTACTACCCGTGTGCACTTTATCAGAGGGCCCATGTTTAGCATTAAATGTTCCACTAGACAAGATCTGTCTGCTCCATAGCGTTGACAGAACAAGTCCTGGCCGAGCACTCAGAAGTCATCTGAGCCTGCTGTTCACCTGCTTGGCTGCATTTTCAGTGCAAGGACCCATCTTCAGGGAATAACAGCAAGAACTGCCATCACCTCTGCACTTCCCCACTAGCAAGGCTTCTACAAGACAAAGGGGAGGGAGAAGAAGCAAATGGCCTATTGAGCATTGATACTGAGTCACAAAAGAGATATGCTGTGTCTACGAAAAGATATGGCTGCCGTCAGCCTGAGCAACTGCAGAGCACTGTTGAAAGCTTGCTGAAAATATACTATGAAAGGCTTTGTAAAGAAAATCTAAATTAGCCAACAGTAGGCACTGTGACCCTGGAGAAATGGCCTAAGAAGGCTGACGTCTGCACACCAGAGAACTCTGTCACCACAGAGCTGGCGGCAGCGTCACTTATTGTATGGGTGGGAAGTCCAGCACTCTTACCTCTCTGCTTGTGTTGGCCACGTAGCCTGCCATGGAGGTGTCTGCACATTGCTTGGGCTCATCAGCATAGCACTGTAGATGTTGGAAGCCACCACCAGGATGCAAAGCAGGATGGGCCCAATAATGGCTCCTTCAAAGCCCAGGTAATAGGCACCACCAGCAACAGCCAAACCTGTCAGGTAGGGGTGGCTACCTCTAAACATGAGAAGAAAGATACTTTGTGAGTAACTGAGCAGCTTTGTAGTTTAGAGACCCTCATCATAACTACAGCTCATCATTGGCCTACTCTTCTTCACTCAAGCCAAGAGCCCAGCCACCCTGGATGACACCCGGGTTTGTTTAATGTTTTTTTTTTTTATGCCAGCTTTTAATAAACCTTCAAAAATTTGGACAGAGCAATCCAAAGGGTCTCACAAAAATCTTCATTTGGCAAACAGCAGGACCAGCTGGGAGCATCAGCACCTTATCGTGATGAACAGAAGTTTGATTCATGGTTGGGGTCCCCCCGGCCAGTGTTCACATTCACATCCTCCTCACATTCTATTGGCTCCTCTAAATTGTTGTGCCATTGACATGTTGATTGGTAACATTGAGTTGGAGAGACGGGTCAATAAAAAAAATGGAGCTCAGCATTTTACTGTTGGAACTTGGGTAATTTTTTCCAGTTACCTTTTAGTCTAAATGGTGTCCATTCGTGAATCTTTTGCACACTACAAGGGTTTTTCTATTGCTACTTTTGGGGTTTGGTTTTCATTATGTTGATTTACTTTACCATTGTATGTTTTTGTAACTTTTTTGTTTAAAGTCAAGTGACCATGATCTCCACTGTCAGGGATGCCATCATATCTTGTGGCATAAATATAGCAGCGATCGCACAATCCATTATCCCCTGGAGAATAAGTCTCTGTCTTCGAAAACTAAATTCTACATTAAGTTAGCTTCAAAATGGTTATTGCAGGTGACATTTCACGATTCTGACTTTGACTTCCTTTATGACATGCCCCTCAATTTTTTTCCCCTTGAAATTTTCATCACTGTCCTGGTTTCAACTCTGCTTCCTTAAACTTTTCTTCTGCTTTGGCCTGGCAAGTCATCTCCTGGGACCTTATGTATTATGCTCAGATATCTGAGTATGTCTCTTATTATGCAAGTCAGGATTTATAAAACACGAATGTGGTGTGAAAAGTGGCCTAACATTATGGCACATTTCAACCATCCACAAGTCCTAGGCAGACATTTTTAGCCTTGGCATGTTAGTCTTCAGGTGGTAGAACATTAAAGTGAACAGAAAATCTTATTTCATTGTGCATTTCAGTGATGTGTCAGTCACATGTCGATGTTCTCTTAGTGCAGCCATCACCAGTGTTGATAATAACATCTAGTGTGTATTTTGTCTACAAAATGTGTGTGCTGTGTGATGTACAACATACAGTGGAACCTCGGGTCACGACCGTAATTCGTTCCAAAACTCTGGTCGTAACCCGATTTGGTTGTGACCCGAAGTAATTTCCCCCATAGGATTGTATGTAAATACAATTAATCCATTCCAGACCGTACGAACTGTATGTAAATATATTTTCTTTAAAGATTTTTAAGCACAAAAATAGTTAAATATACCATAGAATGCACAGTGTAATAGTAAACTAAATGTAAAACATTGAATAACACTGAGACAAACACCCAGGCTCCCTGCTCAGCAGCTCGCTCACTCTCAGCTGCACGTGACCCTTCTCTCTTGCGCTCTCTCTCTCTCTCTCTCCTGCAACCTCACGTTCTTTCCTGTTCTCTTCTTTTTCCCTTTAGCCGACTCGCGCTTCTATTTATGAAGAGGACGTGGTAGTCGTGGCAATCAGCACACGGATGCAGACCGCTTCTTACCTGTGCACTTAGGTGAGAAACGTCCACATCACGAACGCCTCAGGAACCACTTTGGCCACACACCACCACGCCCCCTCGCTAAGCTGCGAGTGCGGTGATTATTTATTAAAACTGGCCTTTTTGACGGGAGCCGTGGACCTTCTATACCACAGGAAGAAGCTGGGTTGAGAGGAGGTTACAGTTTTGAGGGAGAGTCCTTCTACGTGACGCACCGAGAACAATGTACAGTACAGGGAGAGACTGAATACGTGCGGAAATCATCGGCGAGTATGAACGGGGAGGGAAACTGGCTTGTTCGTCACCCAAGTATGTGGTCGTGAACAGATGCAAAAGTGGTCGTAACCCAATATTTACGTAGTCCTGAGACGTTCTTGACCCGAGGTTCCACTGTAACTGGCAGTAGCGTTATTAGCTCTTTTGGAGGCAACCGTCATTGACAGGCTACACGAGGGACAAGTTTATTAGGAATCACAATGAATTTCTGGCTCATGATGATGATTGGTTTATAAGCCGATTTATACTTCCTAGATCCAGTGTCTTGGAGTTGTGTGTTGAACTGGATCCTACATTACACAGAAATCAAGTGATCCATGTTTGGTTACAGGTTTTAACATCTGTGGGGTATTTGGCAACGTGTGAACTTGTTGACCAGTCAGGAGTCATCCCAATTTGCAGCAATTGCGGATTTTTTCCTAACATAATCAACAAAACTGACTCTAAATTTTGTAATAAAAGCACCATCCGATAATGATGTTGCTTTTGTAAACAGAAAACACTTTCAATCAATTAATATATTTTAATAAAAAGGATAAGTTTCTGTTTGTGTGTCTGTCTGGTTCCTATGTCTCTGTCACTTCAAAAGATGGCACATCACAAACATTTTAGCAATAAAATGCATTTGTCAGTTTAACAGATGCTGCATCACCATCATTAAATCTGCTTTTACGAATCCCATACCAAAGAGCATATAAGAGACATGTGTACTGCAAACATTAACACTGAGGTCTAAGTTAATTACTTTGATTTCAACCTGCCTTAGCCTGTTAGCACAGCTAGTATGCAACTAATATACGATGTTCACATGTGTTTGAGTTCTGTTGTTGTGAGGCAGCCTGGCTCCACCCACAATTACTTTTATCAAATCACTGTGTGGGAAGCAGAATTGAGGGTCTTGCTCTTTGTGACGGTTGGCTTCTTATAACTAATCCTAAGTGAGAGGATTACAAGTAAGTTTAGTACTTTCAAAAGTACTATTCAAAAAATAGTGCAGTTTCCAGATGACTTGAGATTTATAAATAATTTGGCATGGCACGTAGCATACATACAGTTTTATAAATCTGATTTTATGTTGTGCATACACCATTTTTGCCCTTTAAGCCTAAGCAAAATTTTAGTATGGAATCTAAGCAAAGTTTTATACAGGAGACCCCTAATCTTTCTCATTTTCTCGCAATAATGTATTCTTAACGTCCTCGGGCCTACTAACTCGTTTGTGTATTTGAAGCCCTAAAGAACTTCACTGGCACTTGTTAGAAATAACCCAAGCTGAGCTTTTTCCCTGCTATGCTGCAGTTTGAGATTGTGAGGTTTTGAAGTTGAGATGTTGGTGGGGTGACTGAAGCACTACGGGTCTCCCTCTACAATCAATCTGCTAAGCTGCTGTCACCACAGCTCCCCCCTCCATGCTGATCAGATCATTCATCCTCAAAAACCTGCCTCACATTAAGTCACAAACAGCACGCCTGGTTTGGTGATTCGGACAAGAAGAACCTGACTAAAGATTTGCTCAGGACGCGTGTCACAGATCCTTCCTGGTAACACACTTACCCTGATATATCCGAATAGATGGCTGTGTCCACAAAGTAGGTTGGTAAGAGGTGGCACACCAGCAGCAACATCGCCTTTACATTCTGATCTTGTACAAACCAAAGGTCCAAAATGGCTGGCAATGCAGCCCAGTAGGTCCCCAGAAATGGAACAACGCCAAGGATGGACGCCAGTGCTGCAGAGAAAAACAGATCGGCATGTCACATTTCTGGCTGTGGGCTCCAAAACTGAGACATTTTTGTTAAAACTGCTGTTGAAATCAAATGAGATATAAAATATATACAATTTAACATTAGAGACAAGAAGGAATGTTTACAGCAGAAAGGGGAGCCGCCAGGAGGAACAACAACTGAGGCTGGGGAGGTGAATTAGCTACGTAGATGGCATCATGTGAAGTGCAGGCTGTGCAAGTCCACTGCATCAGCTCATGTGCCTCTCCCAGCTTGTCAGCCACCTTTGCTAAAGGTTTGTGTGTCTTGTTTTAAACACAGATTACTCACATTGGGTTTTTAATAATTCTTCAAAAATCCTCAGTGTAAAAACTGCTATTGGAGAAACAATCAGTGGCTGATCACGCAATGGCTACCTTAAGGAGACTCCAATTTATTTTTTGTAAAGTGAATCTTTGTGACTCCAAGAGCCATGGGATTTGGTTGGCTGTGAACACTCCAGCCTGCTACCGAGGCCACGGCTCAGGATGAGAGATGGCGCTGCACAAAGTTCCACGCAAAGTCATGCTAACCTATATAGGGTGGTCCAGATCTAATTATGCAATTTTCATTACACTATAACTTCTTAAGTTTATTACATAGAAAATCACCCGAAAAATCCTGGACCATCGAGAAGTGTGCAAACTGACGACATGAAGAATCGTCTTTTTGCCGAACTGGAATCGTCCTCACATAAATCAAAGTCATCCAGACGATCTGGATCTGCATCATGAGATCTGGACCACCCTGTAGATGTGCGACACAACTAGAATGGAACATAAAGCCATAGAGAGCTATAAGGAAAAAGACAAGGATGGTTTATATATTTAAAAATGCATCAGCTGCAAGAATACATGAAAAGCAGCAGGATCACACTGAGCAGCTCTTGGTCTGCATACACATATGGTGTGTTAACAGCACAAAGAAAACACCAATGAATGAATACCCCCAACAAATATATACATCTCATTATAGACACACAATGACATTGCACAATGAACCTGTACACAAATGTCCCAAAACATGTGCACTTGTATCTGACAACACTTACGTTGATCATCTCATACATAAGCAACAACAACACGTCTCACAAAAACACCAGCCTGGAACAATTACTCCAAACAACTCGTAGTATCACAATACACACAACTCAGTATTCACCGAACGTCACTTAAACAAAACGCGTAAACCCAGTCAGCAAGTAACACAAACCCCCAAACCTCAGAAATGCTCTGAATTTGATCAAAATACACTTCCAGAATGTACAGCACGTCAAAAATGCAAAACAATCAGCAAAATATGTCCAGCTGCTGAATCCAAAAGGTGAGCCATCCCATAAAAAGGAATACGTGTAGCAAAAGTGAAAATGCAGTGCCCACCCGGAGCTCATTTCAAACTGTGTCAAGAAGGCTCCAAATGCTTTTCCTTCCAATATGGGGGAACTTCAGCCTTGGAGCAAAGGTCCATATGAGTAGAAACCTTCACAACACTAGTAAGCTAAACATGAAAAATAAAAATACCACACTTTAAACTGTGTTGATTTGTTACAAATTAAGCAAAGTAAAAGTTCACCTGCTGGAATGAACACGATATTGATTCCAAATACGGTGTGGGTCAACCACGTATACAGTCCATAAAAGCCAGCCATCTTCAGTGACGCATCAAACACCCCTCTGTAATAAGAAAGGAAAATACTCACGTGAAACATTCTAGGGCAACAAATTAAAAATGGGCAAAAGAAAGCAGAAAAATTCAAAATTCCTTTATTGAGTTATGCTGGTGTTCAGTCGATTTTAAGAAAAGGCAGATTTCTGATTCAGGAATCAAAATCTGTTTCGGAACCAAAAACTTGGCACCTGCAGCACACGTCAATGTGTGGAGGTGACCAAGAGCTCAGATGCCTGTGTATGGGCAGAGAGAGGAACACAGGGATTGCATTGCTGAGTGCCAAGTGGGGCACATTAGATTCATTATGGCTTGGCCTACTCTCGGGCACCCTAAGGTTAATGCACTGATGCGCACACACACACACAAACTTGAGGACCAATAAGGTGTGATGCCTGCACAGCCTACTCAGTATTTCACACAGGGACCTATGAGTATTGGCTTGATCAGACCAGGTGGGTGCCCCCAGATGATACCCTTGCTTAGCACACCGTTTGTAAGTGGTGTACTTCTTTCCCATGCTGCTCACTATTGGAGGTGTCCTTCCTCAGCTGTTAACCTTGTGGGGAAAAAGTGTCAATTCATCCACCCAAGTGCCCTGCATTTAACCTGAATGTGGACAAAGACGTCCAGACAAAGTTCAAAGTAAAGCAATATTTATTAGTTTAAATAAATAATAGCAAAAATTAGCAATGGCGAAGATATAAACCCCTAGTAAAAAGGCCCCCTTGTGTCAAAGTCAAAAAACTTCTAAAGGCTGAAGAGCAGCGTGTCTATGGGCCACTTGTTGGAATTCACAAGCCATACTGACTCATGGATGGTGTGTGGAGTCAGTCTGTTCTTTATGCCAATATCTCCATGTGATATTAAGGACCCCATGACGCTATGCACTGGTAATTAGCAAATCCTTCTAATGATTGATAGCTTTGCTCAAAACCTTTAATCGTGAAAGTCTGCAAAACACCTCATCTTGACTCAGATTTTCTGTCTGTACTGTATCAGGTATTTCCAGGGACTGATACAAACCAGCCGGCTTTTGATTTTTTAACTGAAGGTCATGTCACAATAGATGGCTTTAACAGCGATTTTTAGTCATAAGTTCATTTATGAAATCCTAGCGAGCTGGAGGCAGCCATCAGCACGCTCCTGTGAAGCCATTCACATAGTCGGACATATCCAACTACTATTCTGTGACTTCCTACGGCAAAATCAAACAAGAGTGGCTCTCTGTGCTTGACAATTCGTATAATGCAGCAACAAGAAATAAGAAACGTGGGAGCTTTGGACTTCCTAGACAGAAGAGGGGCTCATCTGCCTGATGTCTCATAGTTTACAAATTGCAGAGGAGTGCAGAAGACAAAAGGTTCAAGGTTGTGGCTGAACTCAACATACCTGCTAACCCTGTGAACAATACCAGCTCCATCAGGTAGTATGTTATTGGCTGTTGGAAGAAGGAAAATCATCACATATGAGCTAAAGTGGATACGCCTAGTGATCTTCAGTCATGTCAGGTGACAAGATCAGCAACTGCAACTGGCAGTATGACTTACCATACATCTTGAGTAGTGTTGAGTGTTGAGTAGTGCAATGTCGGCTAAAATGCTTATTCTAACCTAAGATTATAATGCAAGTTAAACACTGAGACAAAATAAAAGTCTCTCTATTATAAAAAAAAAAAAAAAGCTTAGGACAAGACGAGACTTTTTTTCCTGCGACGAGATGTGATCTTTTGAAGAGAGACACTTTCACATCGCGCGAGACGGGCAAGTCACGTCATACTTGC
Organism: Polypterus bichir lapradei; assembly: GCA_026402145.1. NCBI lineage: Eukaryota > Metazoa > Chordata > Cladistia > Polypteriformes > Polypteridae > Polypterus > Polypterus bichir. The sequence continues at coordinate 17,196,385 of JANRMT010062843.1, read as the reverse complement.
AACCATTTTCAAACAAGACGGTGGTCATTTAACCTCTCAGTTGTTGGAATGCTTTTGGCAGACACACTTTCTGTGCTCTCAGCTCTTAAAAATGTTATACATTGTAGATGACACGTCAACGACTAAGCAAAGAAGAAAGAGCAGTGCGTTGAAAAGAGACCCAGAAGCGTTGGAGAGAAAAGAAAGCAAAAAAAGAATAAAAATAATCTATGTGCAAATTCTGAAAATAAGGAAAGTAATAATCAGCCCATCCCGGGAGACAAGACCCGGGGCCGTAAATAAATGACAAAGTAGAATATCGTAAAGAGTTCAAAAATGTTGGCACGATACACATGGAGAGCAGGTAGAGATAATGGAAGTAGGAAAATTCAAAAGTCTCATAAAAATGATAGTAAAGATCACATTAGTGCAAACAAACAGAAAATATTACTCGGTGAAATAACGGAACAGCAAAAAGAGATCGAATAGGGGAGAAGAGAGACAAGGCAGTGAGACAAAAGGACAGCTGCTGATCAGGCTTTTAAACGTTTGAAGCGCCGCACGACATGCAGATCATGCAGCAAAGAGGAGGTTCAAAAAAAAAAATTGTACTTGTTTCCCATTGTGTCGCCATTTAAGAGAGGTTTTGGAGAAGCGACTGCATCTCCTTGGGCCTCCCTCTTCACAACAGCACGTAGCACTGGTGTGTTTATTGTATGTATAAAAAAATACAAAGAAACCTAAACCAAAATGTAAAGCAGAGTCCCACAGCCATTGCTATATGTATGACATCTGTGAGTAGAAGTTTTTATTCAATATAATGAGGTTCATCTCCACTATAGTTTTTAAGCAAACTCCACAGAAAGGGCACACCAGGCAGGAATCAAACACAAGTCCCCCTCCACCTACTATGCCACCGTGCATTACATTTAGGGCAGTAGAGAGACATACAGCACTTCAACAATAAACAAGGCATTAAAAGGTCATTTTTAAAGGTGCAGCATGCCAGGCTGTCTTGTATTCATTAAAATCCCAGGGTGCTGCAGTTGGCCCACGTTTAAAGACTACAACATAAAGCAGATGTTATGGCTGCCTAACGCATGTCAATTCAATACTATCCATCATGACAAACTTCCACATGTGCTATTAATATAGGATTTAAGAACATCAAGGAGATTGTCCTACACTGAACACTTCCACATCAGAAAGGATGCGGCCTCAGTTTATTAATGTTGACAGCTGGCCTCAGGTGCCCATGTCTTCTCAGAGTATCAATGTATACCCCTGAACACTGAACAGTTTGGAACATAGTCATTCATTTTTGTGAAGGGATTGTACCACTTGAAAAACATTGGATATAATAACCTCACAAAAATCTTAAATGAGGATTAAACAAAACAATAATAATAGCCAGAATATCAGTGTAGCTGCCTCGCTGTGTAAAGGAGTACCCCAGAAAGGAGAAACACTTACTTCAAAATGGCACCACTTTCAAACTCAGTCTTAAAATGGACAGTTCCTGATATAACTAACATTTATGATAAAGATTTCAATTAATTGCTTCATATTACTGCATATATTTTAGGCCACATGTGGATATTCTCTGGAGTCTCTGCAAAATGGCCATCTGAAACCAGAAAGCTGATGAGCCTCTCCCTCTTTGGGGAGCTGAAAGCTCTTGCCAATCTCTTCTCTTTGTGGACCAGAAGGCTGAAACTTGGCATGCTGGTATAAGTATAATTAATATACTTGTGTTCATTTTAAAGTAATTCCTCCATGGCATCTTTGTAGACTTTTCCACTTTTGATGTTTTCATTATGCAACGCTTTTCAACAAAATTCTATTTATTTAGTCCTACGATGGACATCACTTCTAAATTGACCGCTGAAGCGAAGGCCTTCTGAGAATCCACTATAAAGACCCATCAGCAACCAGAAGAGGACGTTCATTAAGGACCTGCGTCTGACAAAGACTGAGCTCCTCCGAGTCGTAAGCGATTTCACCTGCTTTTTGTTTATTCACGGCAGAAGCCATTATTTAGCACCCCATGCGCTCTTTTCATTGGTTTTTCTCAATTCACAGTCACTAAACAGGATTACCAGGATAGTGGCAACAATTTCTTTTGACTTGTCTCTTGATTTATTATAATTACAAACCCTGACTTCTGGAAGCAAAACGAGAGAGATGGAATAAATAAGATCCTGTCAATGTGTCATTTCAAAGATTTGTGAAAAGAGCGAACTGTATTTGAACTTCTCTACACTGTCAACAGCTTTTACTGCGTTCAAGTTTAAAGTCTACTTGCTACTTCACTGTATTACGCTAAAGGAAGGCACAGTTGCTTAGTGATGCGCTCTGACACTTTACAGGTCCACATATCACTTTTCCGGCATAATCTAAGTGGACTTTCTCCAACATCCCATCCATGTTACATGTGGGAGTGAATTACTGCACCACACTAACAGCTGTCACACAACATCACACAAAATGCCATCAAATGTCCTCAACTGTTGCTGTAACAGGAACATTCTCCTAAAGCTTCATGTGGTGTGAAGAGCAACCACAATTGCGGGATTTCATTATGGAGCTAAAAAGGGAGCACTCGACACATATGGATTTGCTCTTAATAGTAATTAATTACGTTTATATGGTGCTTTTCTAACCTACTTAAAGTGCTTTACATTGACATTGGGGAGCCACTTCAAGCAATACCAGAGTGCAGCATCCACCTGGGTGATACAGCGGCAGCCATTTATGCACAAGTACACTCAGCACACCTTAGATACCAAAGGACAAGGGGTGATTAGGGGGCCAGAATGGACAAGGCTGTGGACATCACCAGACTTTCTTGAAGGGATCTACATTCTGCTGTGGCGTTTCCGGATGCGTTCTCATTTCCCTGAGGTACAAGTCTGTAAAACTCCGGCACTACAATCAACAGAAGACTTTTCAAGCACTATGAATCCTTCATGTGGTAGACCCGGGACACTGCATCTTCTTTCTGGCCTCCAAGCTTATCCTAAAATGTTTGCCTCACAAGGTGTATGGCTCCTCCTGGCCACCCATTTTATCTGTGTCTCTGAAAGGATTTCTTCCTCCTCTGAGGTTAAACTCTCAGTTTGCTAGCAAACTCGTATATTCTAATTTGCTGCCACACCAACTCCACTCCTTATAAATCACAGACACACCACAATCGGGGGGAAAAAGGCCTGAAGACATTAAAACTGATCTAAAAACTGCTTTTTTTGTAAAGCACGTGTTTGCCTCGGGCTAATTCTGAGCCTGTCACAGGCAGATCATGCAGAGAGGCGTTTAATTATACTTGCGCTTGGCTGCCCCTTCCTTGATTAAATTCCCATCTTATTAAAAGTGCATGTCAAGCTAATGATTAGTAACTTCATTACCTTGATCGAGTCACTTATGAAAGCACACCTGCTAGTAAAGTTCATCTAAGTGATATGTCATCAGAAAAATAAAACAATCAACAAGAAACCAAAACACGGCAGACAAGATTAAGTGCTGTGGGACGAGGGGAGTCTCACCTGCTTAAACATTCTGCTTGTGCAACGCACACTCCCCTTATAGAAGGATATAATCCTCCCAGCTTTGTTATTTTACATTTACTTATTTAAGTGAATCTTTTATTTGTACTTTAACAAATCTGTAGTCCAGCACCTGCGTGTTCTACAATGGCAGCTTTGGAAGAGGAAAGAAGCTCCTCTGGGATGTAAAATAAGTCAGTGGTTAAGTGAGAGTCACGCATTCACTTGAGCTAGTGCCTTCACTTGAAGTATTTATTTAATATACGAGCTGTGGCAGAAAAGTAATGAGACTGATTTTTTATTTACCAAAGTTTTTATTTTTTTCAAACATCAATGTTATCTCCTTCAAAGTAGTTCCCTTGGGCAGCTACACACCGATGGAGACGTTGTTCCCACTGTTGGTAGCAGCGCTGGAAGTCTTTAACCGGTATGGTCTTCAGCATGTCCGTTACACTCTTTTGGATGTTTTCTAAAGTCCCGAAATGACGTCCTTTGAGGACATTTTTCAGTTTAGGAAAAAGGAAAAAGTCACACGGACTGAGGTCAGGTGAATAAGGGGGCTGGGGAACCACAGGAATGCGTTTTTTCGATTGTCCTTCTGCTCAATTGTGAGGTTTTTCGGCACCATTTTGGCACAGACCTTTCGCATGTGCAAATGTTCAGTCAAAATTTGATGAACGGTAAATCTGTTCAAATTTAATTGTTCACTCAACATCCTTAATGTTAAACGACGGTCTGATCTCACAAGAGTGTTCACACGTTCGATGTTTTCATTGGTTTTCGAAGTTGAAGGCCTCCCTGAAAAACTTGAGCTCAGGATAAAGAATGTTCCCCATAGGCCTGTTTTAACTTTTCAAACGTCACACTTGCCGATTCTCCAAGCTTAACACAAAATTTAATGGCACAAAGTTGCTCCAAATTCCGCTGTTCCATTTTGCGTGACGCACAACCAAAAACACAACTTCGTTAATAGCAGTCACAAAAATCACGTAGTTAACGGAAGGAGTTGAAACTCGCACTGAGCTATGGGAGGGTACTGATACACGTGCTCTATCAAGGACAACAGCGCAGCGTTGCCAGTCTCATTACTTTTCTGCCACACCTCGTACGCCATCACTTGTTGGTCATTTATTTAATATAGTGCAGTCACTTGGAGTATTTGATATAGTGACTTCACTTACAGGGTATTTAATTCATTTTCTATTAATATAGTGAATTCATTTATCAGTATGTATTTAATACAGCACCTTCGGGTATTTATTTCATGGGTTCACTTTCTGAGTGTTTATTTGATAGAAAGACTTCACTTATCAGGTGATTTTTCCCACATGTACAGTGTAAGCTCTGGCAGATCAAATGACCTGCTTTGGGGTTCCACCACGAGTGTACAGACAAGCTGCAGTCATCAGACATATACAATACATCAGGCGGCCATATTTGAAAAGTGTCAGCTAGAAGGTTAAGTGACCAGCTCAGGTTCACAACGCCTCAATCTATTTTCTAGCCCGCTTAAAGCAATTCAGGGTCACAGGTGCCAGAGGCTATCCTGACATCACCGGATAAAAGGCAGGAACCAAACACTGGCCTCAGTCCGCCGCACAGCACATTCTCACAACATCCCCGAATTATATATACACGGATTGAACGCAATTTTTTAAACCGCTGACAGGTTAAGTGAATAACACGAATGATCTCAGTACAGTGGCACCTGTCAAGGGGTGGGATATTTTAGGAAGAAGTGAACAGTCAGATCCTGAAGGTCATGTATTAGAAGCTGGAAAAATGGGGCACAGGTAAGGATCTGAGTGACTTGGACACGGGTCAAATTGTGATGGCTAGCTGACTGGGTCAGGGCATCTCCAAAATGGCAGGTCTTGTCGGGTGTTTCCGGTATGCAATGGTTAGTACCTACTCAAAGTGGTACAAATAAGGACAACCGGCTAACTGGCAACAGGATCATGAACACGCAAGGCTCACTGATGTGCATGGAGAGTGAAGGCTATCCCGTCTGGTCTGATACCACAGAACAGCTACTGCATCACAAAATACTGAAAAATGTAACGCTGGCCATGAGAGAAAGGTGTCAAAATACAGCTTGTTGTGTATAGGGCTGTGTAGCTGTACACCAGTCAAAGTGCCCATGCTGACCCCACCAGAAGCGCCTAAATTGGCCATGTGAGCATCAGAATTGGACCACGTGACAATAGAAAAAGGTGGCCTGGTCTGATGAATCACATTTGATATTGTGTGGATGGCCGGGTGCGTGTGTTTCATTTACCTGGGGAAGAGAGGGCAGCAGGATGCACTGTGGGAAGAAGTCAAGCTGGCCGAGGCAACTTGATGTGCTGGGCAATTTTCTACTAAAAAAACCTTGAGTCCTGGGAATCAAGTGGATGTTATTTTGACATGTACCACCTACCTTAGGACTGCTGCAGGCCACATACACCCCTTCATGGAAGTGGTTTTCCTTGATGGCAGTGCGCTCTTTCAGTAGGATAATGTGCCCTATCACACTTCAAAAACTGTTCAGGAACGATTTGAGGAACATGACTAAGAGTTCAAAGTGTTGACCAAATTCCCCAAATCTCAGTCTGATTGAGCACCTTTGGCATGAACTGGAAAAACAAGTCAGATGCACGGAGGCCCCACCATGCAACTTACGGGACATTCACTCAAACACTTTCCTATTTAGCTAAAAAGGCTGAAATTTGGCGATATGGTACATGTAGACCAAGTAGGTATGTGCTAAGAAAGGACATTTCGATATATCCATACTTGGGGGAAAACACCACCTTTACAATAGAAAAACTAAATACCCCAAGTCTCAAAAATGCCTTGATGAATTTGATTGAAATCTGGTGATATTAAAGGAAAAAAGAAAATTAGTCGATGTGTGTTTTTTTATTTCTTGATATTTGTTGGTGATAAAGCTGTAGTGAGTCGGGTGTTCGTAGGCAGTGCATCCTTTTTTCACATCAGTCAGCAAATGAACCAGCAAATAACGAATAAATAATAAAAAACCAGTGCATCCTTTTTTCACATCAGCAAATGAACGTCACAAGCAGAACAGCGCCAAGCCGTGACTGCAATTGCACAGAGAGATGGGGCTGGCAGCGAGAGAAAAAGGGCAGCTGTCCCGACCAGGACAAAGAGATGAGGTGGTGAGCTGCTTGGAAAATGAAATGCGAAGTGGACAAGACAAGTTAGAAGAAACTCAAAAGACTATGTGGTTAGCATTGTGGCCTCAAGACAAACACGATGTACTTCCTATTCTGTTGGCTACTTGTTACAATGCAATACAATACCCACAAATTCAAGCTAGGTTTGACTGTCTAACACTCTCATATACTTAAGGTTGGGGTGAGGGTGGGGTTAGGGGTTTGATGGTTAAAATATTTGCAAAATTGTGCAGGACGGGGGTGTCCCCTTTCGAAGTCAGACTGCGATGTGCCACTATGCCCCAGTTCACCAGCCTCAAACAGAGAACTAACCCACTCCAGGCATGCTCTGGTCAGTTTAAACACTCTCATAGTTCACGAAAAGGGTCTCCCCACAGGCAGGACACAAAGGAGGTGGACACTGTACATAGCTCATAAGATTATGTCTTTACACCTGTTCTTATCTAAAGTGCTTTAAGTGTTTAAAACTTTCATTCCAGTGGATGCATAAATGTACAGCCTGTAAATGTCAATGCTATATATAATGAGTTAAAGGAAACCACAATTCAGTGTGTATTGCTTTTGATCTAAACCCTCCAAAACTTTGTAAAGATACATGGTTACAGATCAAACTAGCCTTTCTGCAGCATCTGCTACAGGGTGAAATGAGATTTATATTGATTGCCTGTTTCAGTTCAAAAGAATTCAGCTTCCTCTAAAATTATTTTCTGCAGAGAACAGCAACAAAAGTCAAGTCATTAAGAAAATCAAGAATTATTCAATGGCAGGAATGGTTTACTCCTGTGTAGTTAGTTGTACGTAGCATGTTCAGGAGGAAGGAGCTTCAGTGAACTAATAATTTTAGACTCTGTCACAACAAATATTGTACTGAGAAAAGTATTCATTTATTAACATTGTACCTCTGATACATCCGATTAACCTTTGGCACTATAAACCAAGGCCCGATGTCATAGGAAATTTACAAAATTAGTCATTCATCTGTCCAAAACATGGCATTGTCGATTCTGTTTATCCAACTTACTGACACTCTCCAGTGGCATCAGGCACAATGCAGAAAGTAAGCCTGGCCAGAGTGCCAGTCCACCAAAGATATTCACTAAACACACATCTTCACTTGTGATAGTTTATAGAGTCGCCGCTTTACTTAGGCTTTGGATGTGAGAGGAAAGCCAATTAACTATGAAGACAACATATAACATCTAAACCTAGCAGGACTCTGCAGCTGTGCCACCATGTGAACCAACATTCATCAATGCATGAAAGTTACTCCTATGCTAAGAATATCATAGCCATGTTTCCTTCAACGGTACACGTCTCTTACAATTTTTACTTGTAACAATTTTACGGCCTCCTGAGAAAAAGTTAAGTGCTCCTTATTTGTACTCATGCAAGGCATACAGTCTAGGTTCCAAGTCACCAGGGAACAATGGGGACCTCTTCCTGACCCTACTGCCAGTAAGACTGGTGGTACAAGAGTGCTGACTGATGATGGAAAAGGAAAATAAGGACGATTTACTGTCAAATTCCACGCCTCATCACTCCCGCTATTATCAGGGTTAAAGCTCACTATGCTACTTTTGGAAAAGAAGTATCAGCTGACAGAGAATTTGTCATTGCCCAAGTGACACCAGAGTGTAATACCGATTATTGATCACACTCTGCACTTGTCACTTAGTCTTACAGAAATCGAGGAAATGCTAAACAGTGCACTGAATGAACTTCAAACTTAGTTTAAGAAAAATCAATTGAATCCTAATTCAAGAAAGACACAAGTATCTGTAGCTTCTGGAAGACTTAGTCGTATGGGGAGATACAATACTGGAACACTGCCCCACACCTATATATTTGGGTGTGACTTTAGATCAATCCTTGATCTTCAAAAAGCACTGCAAGAAACAAAGTTCTGAAGAAACCGGTAAGGACAACCTTGGGTGAACAACAACAAACCATGAAAACAGCTGTGCTTGCTTTGTGCTTACTCAGTGGAGGAGTACACAAACCCCTTCTGGTAAAGCGCAATGCAAAGCAAGTTGATACAAACCTCCATGAGACCTGTCAAACTATCACTGGCTGCCTAAGAACACCAACAGAAACAAAAAAAAAAAAAAAAATCAGTATCCAAGGAGGACGCACACCAGATGATATTCTAAAAGAAGTAGCAGCCAAAAGTGAACATTTAAAAGTTTACACTTGTTAAGCACTCCCTGTGTAGCCACCTACTTGTACAACAAAGGTTGAGGTCTAAAAAGACTTTCAAGCCTTCAACGTATCTTGATAGTTCCACCAAAAATGCCACGTTTACTGCTTGGAAGGAGAAAACTACATCCCCTTGACTGAATACTTCCATTTGAAAGTCCTCCATCTGGCCATTCTCAAGAGATTATTTTTACCGATATATATAATATCGATTATTATAAATCATTTTTACCATTACCTTTACCCTTAGAAAACATTCTAATTAAAGTATTTTTACCTGTGTCAAGCTGCTACTTGTATGTGCAAGGTTAAGCATTAATAAAGAACTGGTGTAAGAAAAAGTAGCAGACATTCTGACTTCAAGGGACCGTTTATCAGTAACTTGCAAGGACATGAGAAATGGCCGCCAATTACTGTATGTGCTCCAGTAATCACGTGTATAATAACAATTGTAATCAACAGTTGTAATAGTGACTTCACACGTGAAATAAAAGGCTTCTCAGCATGCTAAAACGCCTCTGTGACAATATCTTTGATCCCATGATACAAGTTAGATGGTATGGCAGCCTCTCGATAGATCGCACTCTGGGGTTATGGAATGTTAAACAAATCTCAGAAGAAGGGGCCTTTTATTAATAGAAACTACATGATTGTGCTGAACAACAAACAACCACCCACCCATCATGTCCTACAAGCTGCACGATGAACGACCCGAGAATGGCATTAATGCAATTAATGTAGCTGTATTTTGGAAGAAACTTAAATAGGCAACGTGAATATTCTTGTATTACCTCTAAATTTATACATACTCTTTTGTTGCGACCATCTATAAGCTTATATTTAGGCTATACCTGTAATGAGTTTGACTTTAGTGATATTTATTTAATCTGTATTATTTATCTTTTGAAATGAGAAATAAAATAAACAAACCACTCTAGGCCCTATAACTCTCTGAAATGCACTACACTGTGTGAATACCTAACCTAAATAACACCCGTAACACTGAACACTACAAAAATACATGACAGCATAATACAAGATCATTTTTACTTTATATTGTGCCTTTCACATCAGTTACGAATAGCTATGAGCACTAAGTGCAGCAAGATCTTGGAAGGACTAATCAATGTAGCAGACAAATACAAGCTTACATATATCTCTCTATTATATAAAAAAAATCCTGAGACAAGACGTGACTTTTTCAGAGATATACTTTCACATCCCGCGAGACAAGACTTTGTGCCAAGAGATTTAACCACACCCGGGGCCAGAAATAAAAGACAAAGAGTAGATGACAAAGTAGAACATCATAAAGAGGTTCAAAAAAGTTGGCATGATACTCGTGCAGAGCAGGTTAGAGATAATGAAAGTACTAAAATTTGAAAGTCTCAAAAAAATGAGAGTAAAGATCGCATTAGCGCAAACAAACAGAAATTATTACTCGGTGAAATAATGGAACAGCGAAAAGAGATCGAATATATTGTTTGGATTTAAATTTTAAGTCAGAGATCGTCTAATTCGTGTTTTCATTCGTGGGAAAAGTAGTGTTTCTTCCCAATGAAGAGGCGTATCTGCGAGAATTAAAAGATTTGTTGTTTGGTGAAAATGAAATCCACATAGGCGAGCGGCAGAGGGGGGATTGGTGAGCGAAGTGAGCAGGGGGAGAAACCCCATAGTAGGTCTATAAAGTCAGAACTACAGTAAATACAAGTCAATGAAGCAGAAAAATGTAACTATAGTATAGAAATGCACAACTTTATAGTGTTGAATAATTGTAGAATCATCTGAAGCACTAAAAGGCTGAAAGCCACGAACAAAAAATATCCAAGTACCTCCAGCAGGAGGTGATGAGCTACACAAATCAGCAGTTAAGCGCTGATAACTACACTTTGGGTTGAGAGTCCGGGGGCCTCATGCATAACGCTGTGTGTAGAATTCACACTATAACATTACGTAAGCACAAAAGCGGAAATGTGCTTATGCACAAAAAAATCCAGATGCATAAATCTGTGCGAACCCCAGCTTCCACGTTCTTCCGCTACATAAATCCCAGTCAGCCCTTAAGCTCAGTGTTCAGTGAAAAGGCAATGGCAAAAGCATGAGGGGAAAACAGAATTTCAGGGAATACCAAGTGGAGGCCAGGAAAAACGTACTATTTGTTGGTTTAAACAGTGGTATAAACAACAAAAGGAAGTTGATCGAGTGACATAGAGCATCGGAGAAACTCGAAAGCTCAAGTTCACAAAGTCGCACAGTGCCCAAAATAAAAAAGAAGTTGTCAGATATCAAAGTAGCTGTGAAAAGGTGAGTCATAGCCCACCGTCTGAGTTTCATATGAAATCTTATTAGGGTACAGAGAAAAAAAAATAGGCACACAGTGGGGAAAAACGCAGAAAAAGAAAATGTCAACTTTAATCTCGAAATTTCCACTTTAATCACGTAGTTTATTTTGTCATTAAAGTAGTACATCATAAACTTCATCTTAAAATCATTTAATTTACTAGTTTCTCGAATCCCATCATAACTAAAGTAGCAAGTTAAATGCTTTGTTTTGTATTTGATCTTCTATGTGTGTGAATCACTGTGTGCTTCCGGGCTTTCTCTTCCTCCGACTGGACACAGAATCCATTACATTCATAATATTACAGCTCTCTGAATAACTAAAATACTGAGATGTATACTTGATATCATTTTCATGATGACAGGAGTTAAAGCATGTTATTAAACAGGGGAACACGGTAGTGCAGTAATTGTGCGCGACCTTCGATAAAATAATTTATTGCAGCAGTACTGTCTCTTTCAAACGTACTAACCCCCAATCCCTGTCCTTACTTTTCTTTCTCCAAGAAACACAATCAGCTCTGTAACAGATGTTAAGCCATCTGTAAGCTTAGAATGCCGATTCTTCAAAACTTTAAGGAACATTGAAATATCTTTGTAGTACGTGTTCTAACTATTCTATCTTTCCAGTGTCATGCCAGTCCCAGCAAGCATACAGCGCGAGGCAGGAACAATCCATGAACTAGTGCAGCGACACCGTGTCCTCACATGTTTAATTATTAACAATATAGATTATTTAAATAAAGTTAACATTTTATCTGTATAATATAATAAACATATTTTACTGCATTTCATCTTAAAAATGATATCGTCATCATATGTAAATACGCGCTTTATAAAGTGGCTCAGGTTGTGCAATATTATAACTGTATCTCAAGTTTACAGTGAGGTAATCGTACTTATAAGTACAAACAAGGAGCACTTGATTGACTGATTGATTGCGTTTAGAGTTCTTGGGATGAAACTCTTTCTGAACAGCGAGGCCCGTACAGGAAAGGTTTTGAAGCGTTCGCCGTGTGAGAAGCAGTTCAAATAGGCAGCATGGCTGAGGCAGCGTCTGCTTGATGCTGTATACCGATAATTCTCTTTCTGATCAGCTGCTCCGAGTGGTGCAGTGAGAGTAATATGGAAAAAGATGATCCGCTGTGGCAACCCCTAATGGGAGCAGCTGAAAGAAGAAGAAGAAGGTGCAGTGACAGTAACAACGCTAAAGCAGTTATGGTATTTGGAATAGTTTGGCCATTCCGTGGACCATTATATTGTTACAGGTTAATTACAATCAAATGCATTAAACTAATAAACAATATGCGGTTAATTACAGTGTATTTATAAAGCCGTGTCAGGGATGTGGATCTAAAAAAAGAAAGGGTAACCACACAGGAACAGTAGCACTGCTTTGACGCTGGGTGCCGCCAGTCAGCAAAACCGAACACAAAACTTGCATATGACAGGGCATGAGCTACCGTGGAAATGTGTGTGGCTTTATGCCAAGTTTAGGTTTTATACATCACGATTTGAACGTGGAAGCGTTTTTACGCAACATTTTTGTGTGTACACACCGTTTATACATGAGGCCCCTGGTTACTGAAGCACTTCAAAGTGACAGAAGCGACAGCAAAACAACAAGAATTACAACACAAATAATGGTACCCAAGTGTCAGGGTTTGGTAACGCATTTTAGTTAAAAAATCAATTGATGTTAAACAAGGTACTTCACCCCTTTAACTAGAAATCGCTGTAAACGAAGAACTTTGTCAGCATTTGTCCTGGCAGACCTGACAGAGCTTAACAGTCAAACCAAAAGCAAAAATATATAACAATCAATGCAACATACTTATATTTTGAAATTAAATAAAACACTTCTAGTATGTGGAAGACCACTTTCCCAAAAATAGGTCAGATATTTGAGCAGAAAGATCCACAGACTGCAGTATGTTTTAAATGCTGATTGAACGTCATGGCTTCCTATACCAAGTCAAAGTTTTCATAGCTTTAAAAAGTGCTTCTGTTATTTGATTTTGTGCTATACAGAGCTGAAGACACTGACCTTATGGCTTCTTCAACTGCCTTTCCCACAATGTTGGACGACGGCCCAGGTTGTGACAGCAGAGTGAGGCTGATGACCCACTTCACCGGCTCATAATACTCTCCACTTGAGCTCAACAAGTAGAACAGGGTGTTCAGGAAAATAGCCTGAAATGGAAAACACAATGACTTAGATAAATTGACATACTGCCGTGCCATCGTCTATACAAACAACCCATTTATTTTCAGAAACCACTTAGCCAGTAAATGTCACAGGGTGCTAGAGCCTGTATTAGGAGTTACGCCATACAGTTGGTTGAGATGTCATTGTGTCATCAGGCACTCACAATTACAATAGTCCTAACAGGAAAACCACAAACTGATCTGACAAGTCAAATGTCTCTTTTTAATCTAAATGCACCACATCGTTGGAACAGGTGGTACTTGAGAACATCTTTCAAAGCTGTTAGGTCCTATTGCTATTACGAGGCAGTAAACACTACTAATATATGACAGTAACAGATGGTTTAGTTCCCAAAAGTTTCATCCTAACCCAAATTTCTTATTTACATAACTTCTTTTACAGTCTGTCTCTCTTGGCCCCATGTCACTAAACCGTAGACATGAAATAATCATCCATCCTTCTTTAATTCTTCAATTTGAGACCCTGAGGGAAGCCCCCCTTATCCTGACAGCATCAGGTAGAAAATGGGGAACCCCCAACACACACACACACACACACACACACACACACACACACAGCCAACTAACAGATGCTACTTTCATTAAGAATGAGAAGGAAAAGCAGACACAAGCATTGGGGTAACATGCAGACTGCAGACAAAGGGTGGTACTCTAGTCCAGGACTTCATCTGTGAGTGGAATCGGTCACCATGCCACCATGAATTTAAACTGCAGCCTTGTGATATGAAGTCCTGCACCACAGCAAGAAAATTATGTCAGGAGACAAGTAATGTCTGAACAACATACAATATTCATTATAATAATTATATATATTTGATAATCAAGGCCAAAGAGGGAAGAGTCACTGAAATAAGTGAAATGTAAAGAAAATAAAAGAATACAGAGAGAAGGTCTATGCAGGCATGTCAAACTCACTACCATTGGTGGGCCGCTTTGACTGCCATACGTGCGGCAGCGGGCTGCACTGTAACAAATACTATTATACAAAGTTACTGTAGCTTTCTTTCCAATACTGAAAACTTTAAAAAATGTAACACTTAAAGTTTAAAGAAAAGCAATTTATTTCGATATACTCTCCGTACAACAGCGTACTATTACTGTAGAGTCTTAGCCTCTTGGCTAGGTCCTTATATTATTAAATTATATTCATTGCTTATACAGGAGTCTTACAGTCTGAGATCTATTTCTTTTGTCCTGACACTTGGCATCTGTTGTTATTAACCAGTTTGTCAATATCAGGCTTGAAATCTTGTGCAGCTGCAACTTTTATGAGGGATGAAAGGTGCTCGACAGTACGTCTTGAATGATGTGGGGTTTTGGTAGCTTTCATTAACGAAAACAATTGCTCACAAAGGTAAGTGCTTCAGAACATAGACAGTACTCTCGATGCCAACTTATGGATCTGCATATACGAGGGTGGCAGGTAAGCGTACAAGCCTGGCACACCAACTTCGTTGTATTTTGCCTTCAGAATAGAATCTGACTGCAGTTCAATCAGTTCCATTTGGATATCTCAGGCGCATTCTCAACGTTGTAAGAGAACAGAGCAAAGTCCTGTTCGTGTGAACCGAAATCACGAAAACGCTCACTGAATTCATTGCTCAGTAATTCAAGTTGGAAAACAAATCCTCCAAAAATCAAATTTTACTTTACTAAGTTTACTTCAAAGTTTACATTGTAAAATAAGCCGATATGCAAAAAGCCACCTGACCTACACTAATTTTACAAACTCAAAATCACAAAAATATGTTAATAACCAACTCGCCAACTTCTCGCGTCCACTTCAGATCTTCAGCTGTAATCTGCACTAACTGTTCAGTACAATACTAGCACAAAATTACATGAAACTAGAGCAAAAAACGTGAAAATATGAGGGCTATACTCGTGATGGTCAGTTCTGCCCAGTGGCCAGTCTCAGCAGCCCAGCCAGTAGTGTAGCCTAGCAGGGGCGGCTCTAGGCTCGTGGCGGCCGTGGGCACAGAAAGAATCGGTGGCCCCTTCACCTGGCAATGTCAATATGGTATTTTATGCACGGCGGGTGGCCATGTCCATTGCGGACACTGCATAGCCGCCTCGTGTTCATGACACGCTGCTATATGCGCGTGTCCGTAACTTAAAAACCAAGTGGCGGCCCATGATATTCTCATTACAGCAGAACGTTATAATACTACATATAGCTTACTGCTCCAACTCTAGCGACATTAGTAAATACAGTGTACTAATTAACAAGAAACACAAGGTTTTTCGGCCACATTGCCGTCAGCTATGTCGTTATTTTCTCTTTGTTTTATATTCAATATATATTGGCGTGGCGGCCCTGTGCAGGTGCACATACCTAAGGCCGCCCCTGCTCGCAGGCTAGCACTTCAGTTGTGACGTTGCTGCTCATTAACTTTGGTCAAGGTTCGTGGCTATACTAGCAGATGACGTTTCCGGTACCGTAATGCCATGGGAAAACGCGCTTTTGTCAGAAGGCAAAAGTAAGAAAAGTCAATAAGTAACGCCAAAGATGCAGAATGATTCAATCACAAACGATAGTAATCATTTTGTACAAGTTCACTGCTAACTAGGATCTGTCATGCGGGCCGCATGTTTGACATGCCTATTCTGTAGCGTGCTCAGTGACTGACAGATTACATTACTAATATCCCAAATTCATTTCTTATAAATCTTTACACCACTTATTTGCGAGTTCTTCTGAAGTGGTTAACTCCACAATGTGGTGATATATTTCAGTATATTTACAATTTTGTTATTTTTTCAAAATTATGACATATACATTAAATCGCCATTGGAAACTGTGTTTCAAAGTTAAACATTTTTACAAAATGAAAAAACACAGTGTCTCAGTTTGCACTTTCAAATGGGCTCCTACAGGGACAAATTTATGAAAAATGCTTCACTACAGAACAAATGCCAAATCAATGTATGCCATTAGTGAAAATATACCAAACTTCGCTTTTCAATCCTGGGGTAAGCCATAGTGTAATGGAGAGCTCAAAAAAAAGGGGAGCGCACACGTGTTGGTGAGAATCACAGGTGTGTGTAAATCAGCCACCATGCAGCCAGCCCTACATAGCCTGTAAGTGGAAGGTCAAAGGTCTCCGATATTTCCTGTCTGACATGACTGCCAGTATTCTGGGGAAGTCCTCTCAGGATCCTGACTGGACTTTCACTTCTGGACATATTTTTTCTTATTTTGTAGCAGTCAAGTGAGAACAATGCATTTTTTTCTGGCCTTCCTTAAAGCCCGGGAAAAGCAGTTTATGTGTGCACACATAATGAGATTTAAGGTTCAATTCTTTAATTTAAGTGGAAGAAAAAATACATTAAAAAGTGAAATTTGTTTCCAGACTGAAAAATTTTGATCAATGGCTAGTAGTTAATAGACTACGTCTTAACTCTGAAATAGCCTACTTGCGTCACTTCATGTATTGTTCAGTAGGTTAAATTATAGCACCGTTTTTAGTGACTACAGCTATTTGACTTAACATAAAGAAATATTTAAATAAAATTATGTACAAAAACCTGTTAACTACCTTTACAGTCAGCCACTTTAAATTACTGGCTCCGCTTAACCTTGTTCTGACTAAGAATTAGGTAAATGTCTTGGAATTAGCAAGACCAAAAAGCTGCATCTCTTGAGATTTATATCAACCAACACTTTACACCCTTCTTGAAGTCCTCTCACTCCCTCACGCTCCCTCTCACCCTCACTCTCACACTCTCCCTCACGCTCTCACTCTCCCTCACGCTCACACTCTCCCTCACGCTCACACTCTCTCACGCTCATGCTCACTCTCCCTCACGCTCACACTCTCCCTCACTCTCTACCAGTCATGCGATTGCTTATAGGCTACTGGGGCTAGAAGCTTGCTCTTGGTAAGAATTGAAAGCTGATGATCTGATCTGTTCTGGAGGTAGCCATGACCTGTGCTCATGTGTTTATGGCAGAACCAAATGATAACCAACATGATGGTAGAAAGAAAAAGAACAGCAGTGACCTCTGTGGAGAGTCAAGCACATTGCAGAAGGTGATGAGAGTGTCAAGTGCATTGCAGGACACCTTTATTAGCTCCCAAACTAAAATCTTATCCCCCAGGACACAGTACATACATGTTCAAACTTCATAATCAAATATAAAAATTGTGTTTGTTGATGACTTAACTTTATTAAATGTAAATAAAGGACAGAGAAGTGACCTGCAACTGTGCAACTCTCAACAATGAACACCTGGTCCATCGGTAGAGCTATTGCTCCCATCTGGATGTATTCTGTTACAATAGATTGTGTTTAGTAGTAGTTGTCCCCTGTGCACACCTAATGGAACTTTTTATTAAAGAACTAGAATAAAATATTTTCTCAATATACAACAGTTAAGCCATTGCTCAGCGTACTCCAGCCCAGGTTTCCCAATGGTATGCTCATCTTCCATGCCCAAGCAATTCTTCCTTGAAGCCACGCTGCCAACCTAAACGGAGAGTCCTGCTATAAACAAACAACTGATACAGATATAGTATAGGAACCAACCTTCAGGATTATCACTCACACTCAAATCATACAGGATGGACTCAGCATTGAATATGTTCAAATTGGTATGGAACAACTGATTTAGGAATGAAGGAAAAAAAAAAAAGTAAAATGATTTTTTTTTTTTATTTTCTCATCTGTGTTTTGTTATTGTCCAAAACAAAGGAATCTGAAATCATGTATTAACAAGTATATATATTTTCATGTTTGAGTATTGCGAATGCTTTACCAAAACACAGAGGGGAGACTGGACAAGATGCTGCACTATTTACAACACTAATTTCAATTTCTGTTGCCAGGACAGAGAAAGTCCCACCCTGAGTGAACTGAAACACAGAGCTAGGAGCAAATCACACCTATATTATTCATAATTGAAACAAAGAGAAAAACATTCAGTACTAAAATAATTAAAGGCATTTAAATAAAATAAACTGAAGAACTGAATTTGTGCAGAAGCTGAGGTCCCTACCATTGACAGCACAAAGTTAAGCAGGGCTGTGCTACTGTGGAAGAGGACAGTCAGCAGGGTGGTGACCGTCGTAAACAAAAGGCTGATGTTTCGGCTCATGATGATCCAAAGGGACTCCAGAATCTGCAATGAGATACACAGAGTGTGATCATGTGGCTACAATAAGGAGAGGAATACTCACCCATTTACCTTTTTCAGGGTCACAGGGAGTCGTGCCTCATGCCTCATGTCTGATCACAATAGGAGAAATGATTTCTTATTATGGTAGCAGAGATGTAGGTCATGTTAAAAAAGGGAAAACACACTAAATATATCAGGAAATCAAAGTTATCAACCACTGAGCAATATTAGGTTTTTAAAAATTAAAAGCAAATTTACACAGTTCCTTTTTACAGGCTCTGTTAAGTGATATTTACCTAGGCAGGAAATGTGATAATATATTCTAACACCCTTTCTGAAAGGATTTTTCCCTAGTCTATTAAAAAAGTTTGTTTTGGAAAATTACACTAAATACAGGCAACTAATGAAAAATGCTATTTTTAAATTCCTCAAGCACCCCTAGGCTAAGCAGGTTAAAATTTGGGCTACATGATAAATGATGTGTTTTCTGTTCTAATCAGAATCACCATAACTCAATACAGATTCCTTACAAGTTTTTTGTAACGTGCTTATAAATTATGTAATCCTAAAAAAACTCTGATCTATCCATCCATTTCTGTATCTGCCTATCCAATTTCAAATTGCAGTAGGCACCAGGTGCAGTGCAGAAACCCAACCTTCAGTAGAGCACCAGTCCACCACAGGGCTAATGTAGAGTAAGTCACCAGCTCACCTAACACAAGTTTCTTGGGGAATTTGAAGAAAAATGAAGTACCAGCAAAAAACATAGGCAGATAGAGGATGGATTCTGGGACAGAGAGGCATCAGTGCTAACCGAACGGCTAACATACCACCCTCTGTTAAACTAAAGGAATAAAAAAGGCATAGTTTGAAAATATCCAGGGCATTAATATGACTCTAGCACTCTTGTTTTGCCTTTTGCTGGAGGCAAACCTCAGCTGCTGTGAATACAGCTGTACACTGTACCTGCAGGCAAGAGATATTTACAGCTTGCACGTTATCATGTGGAGGACATGTCTTAACAGTCCTGTCAAAGGCGCAAAGCATCAAGCATTGTAATGAGCTGCTGCACACCTTTTAGATTTGTGGGTGTAACAACAGTGGACCCGACTCAGAGATGCTGGCAGCAGCTTTACATGTTCTAAGCTCTTGCAGCTAACAGAGGAACTCAACTCCAAGAAAAATAAAACACACGGTTTTCTGCCATGCATCCATGTACAGTACATAAAAACATGTGTATTACAACTTCATGAAGTGCACTCACTCCTCTGCCATCATTAGATAGATAGATAGATAGATAGATAGATAGATAGATAGATAGATAGATAGATAGATACTTTATTAATCCCAAGGGGAAATTCACATTACCTGTATTTGTGCCCAAAGCAGCTAAAGCCCATGTGAGTTTTTAACTTTGTATTTAAAATGACATTTTGAGGTTTTCTATATATTTAACAGAAATGACAAATTTTGAAATTTCACTTTTTAAGTGAGAAGTCATGGTGTGGAGCTCCCTGTGTGGAACTTGCATGTTCTCCCCACGTTTGTGTTCATTTCCTACAGAGACTGTGTGTGTGTGTATGATGAACTGGCGCCCTGTCCATGATTTGTTCCTGCCTTGTACCTATTGCTATCTGTGACCCTGGTGTGGATTAAGCAGGTTAGGAAATGACATGACTTTTTAAGTGGTAATGTACAGTATACGCTGTGATGTAAAAGTAGCTTTCAGCATCTATATCGAAAGAATACAAGAATGAACAGTTATTGTTCAGTTTGCATTTCACATACATAGTAGCCTGACAGAGTACACTGCAGGAAATGAATTTTAATGGCGATACAGATCAATAATACACAAAAATATGAACCAAAGAGACAAAAAACATGGTACTGGTTATGCTTTTTACTCATTCATGTGAAGCAATGAAGATCGGAGTATTTTAACGAGACCATGTACAGAATTCTGTCAAATCCTAAATGTATTGTTTTGACTACACAGACATGGATTTACACCCAGTGCTATGTATCCTAAGAGGGCCCTTTCTTCAATGTATTCTTTTTTTATTTGTAACATCAACCAAGCATACTCTGCAACATCATGTTTTACGCCTCAAAATCAAAAACTGAAATCATTCATTTAAAGACCCTCTGACAGCAATAACAGCTTTGAGCCTTCTTGTGAAGGTTTCCACAAGCTTTGCACACCACCTGCATTTAGGCAGTTTATGCCATTCCTCCTAGCAGATTGTCTCACTCTCTGCTAGACTGGACAGGAAGCGCCTGTAAACTGCCATCTTCAACTGCCCACACATGTTCTATGGGGTTTAAGTTTGGACTTTGGCTGGGACACTCAACAAGAGTATTGTTGTACTGAAAGGAGAACTGTCACATTAGTCTGAGGTTGGCTTTCACTCTGGAACAGCCCAAGGACCTCTCTGTATTTG
Organism: Polypterus bichir lapradei; assembly: GCA_026402145.1. NCBI lineage: Eukaryota > Metazoa > Chordata > Cladistia > Polypteriformes > Polypteridae > Polypterus > Polypterus bichir. The sequence continues at coordinate 17,175,360 of JANRMT010062843.1, read as the reverse complement.
GCTGCATTCATCTTTTCCTCAGTTCTGACAAGCATCTCAACCATATACAAGTATACAGACAGACGAAATTGAGAAGCTCAGGGTCCACAGTGTAACAACATGATGTGCAAATAATAAATTAAAAATAGAATTAAAAATTAAAACACAAACAAGACAAGGCATTGTGCAAAGATAGGACAAAGAAGTAGCAGCAATATTGATGTGTAAGATATGTAATATAATAAATAAATAATAAATAATAGATATAGATAATACAGAGATTATCAGTGTATGATAATAGTTGTTTAAGACGTGTAAACAATGACAGGTCAGAATGTTTCACAGCAGAAGGATATCAGGAGTGTCAAAATACTTAAAGGTCAGTATGAGATTTTCAGTTCTTTTCTACATGCACACTCATCTTTGCAGGACAGTGGTTTTCATGTATAAACGTTCTGTTTTTAAAGGTGGTTGAGGCTGTGTGGAAGGTCCCGGGGGGCAGCCTGGTGTTAAGGAGTCTAACAGTTTGGGGGTAAAAACTCTCCTGCAGCCTGGCAGATTTGGCTTTGATGCTGCAATATCTTCTCTTGGATGGCAGAAGTGTGAAAAGTCCATGTGATGGGTGTAAGGGGTCCTGCACAATGCTGCAGGCCTTACGGACACTGCGTTTGTAATATATGTCCTGCAGTGAAGGGAGAGGCACCCCAATAATGTTCTCTGCTGTCTTCACTATCCTTTGCAGGCGCTTGCGGTCGGATATGTTGCAGTTTCCATACCAGACAGTGATGCAGCTGGTCAGGACACTCTCCACGGTGCCTCTGTAGAACATGGTGAGGATGGAAGGGGGAAGACGTGCTCACTTCAGCCGCCTCAGGAAGTGTAGTCTCTGCTGGGCTTTCTTGATTAGTGATGAGGTGTTATGTGTCCACGTAAGTTCCTCAGTTATGTGCACACCGAGGAAATTGGTACTTCTAACAATCTCCACATCTAAACCGTTGATGCTGAGTGGGATGTGGGCAGAACGTGATTTTCTGAAGTCCACGATTATCTCTTTTGTCTTGTCGACATTGAGAGATAGACTGTTGTCTTCACACCAATCGGACAGCCGTTTCACCTCATCTCTGTATGCTCTTTCATCATCCCTGCTTATCAGTCCCAGCACCATCGTATCATCCGCAAACTTGATGATGTGGTTGGTGTTGTGCGTGGCTGTGCAGTCGTGAGTCAGCAGGGGGGAACAGCAGTGGACTAAGCACACAGCCCTGCGGCGCTCCACTGCTCAGTGTGATATTGCTGGAAGTGTTGTGGCCCATCCGAACTGCCTGGGGCCTCTCTGTCAAGAAGTCCAGGATCCAATTGCAGAGGGTGGTGTTCAGGCCCAACCTGCTCAGTTTTACAGCCAGCTTTGGAGGGATGATTGTGTTGAAGGCAGAGCTAAAGTCTATGAATAGCATCCTGACATGTGTGTCTTTTTTATCTAGATGTGTCAGGGAGAGGTGAAGGGCAGAGCATATGGCATCCTCAGTTGACCTGTTTGAGCGGTATGCAAACTGAAGAGGGTCAAGGGAGGCAGGAAGATTAGTCTTTATGTGTGACATGACTAACCTTTCGAAGCACTTCATTATGATTATCGTGAGTGCAACTGGTCGGTAGTCATTTAGGCATGTCACTGATGATTTCTTTGGCACTGGTATGATGGTGGTCGACTTGAAGCATGCTGGGACTGACGACTGGCTCAGAGATGTGTTGAAGATGTCTGTGAGGACACCAGCCAGTTAACTGGCACATTCTTTGAGCACAAGATCGGGTATGTTGTCAGGTCCTGCAGCCTTGTGTGGATAGAGTCCTTCTCACATCTGTTATGGATGCCACCACCATGCTTTAATATAACAGAATAAGTTATTAAACACAAGGAAAAGGATTGAGTGTAACTTGAAGGTTAACTAAACGCAACTTAAAACTGAAAGTGCAAGTGGACTAAGCCCCGTTTTAAAGAAGATACTGGCATATTTTTCCAAGGTTAGAACGAGGTAAAGGAGCAACAACAACCACCAACCCCGGTAAGCAGGGATAAACTAATGGGAAATCCCATACACCACTCCTACGGAAGTGCCATTCAGAATAACGAGAGAATCAAATTACTTTTAGCTTTCATTGATTGGATAAGGTGAAAATGTTCTGCATATTATGAGTCAGATAACGTGGTGTATTAGATGATGTAATGGTAACAGAAAAGTACAGTGGAACCTCGGGTCACAAACGTCTCGGACCACGTACAAATCGGGTTACGACCAAAAAGTTTGCCAAACTTTTGCATCTGTTCACAACCACACACTCAGGTGATGAACAAGCCAGTTTCCCTTCTGGTTCGTATGCGCTGATGATTTCCGCACGTGTTCAGTCTCTTCCTGTGTATTCCCTGTGCAGCAAGTGAGCAAGAGAGAGAGACTGACAGCGAGAGACAGTGAGCGAGAAGGCAGTTAAAGAATGCACCGGGCTTGTTTTTAAAGAGATGCTTTGAGCATTGTTTTAATCTCCTTGTATTTAATAAAGACTTTTTTCTATTGGATTTTAACCTCCACTTCACTTCTGTTTTTGTGGGATCATTTATTTATTTATTGAAGGATTCTGAAAGCACTGCACTTTATTTAAATTGGACATTGTTTTTGATTGTTGTTTTGTTGATTTTAATAAAAGCACTTGGCACTTTTTGCACCATCCGATTGCTCCATTGTAGTGCCTCACTGTCGTTCTCATCGGTAACATTACCGACGGTGACGGGTTTAAGGGCTCCAGGAAGCGAGATGGGAGCATGCAGCGAACCCGCATCGTCACCGACTTTACCTCAAAACTGTAATCTCCTCTCCTCCCAGTTCCTCCTCACTTCCTTCATGCCAGAACTCGACTCATGCAAGGTTAGTTTTCTTGGTTGTTTATGGTTAGTTTTTGTATTAATTTACGGATTTTTCAAATGTTCATTTTTTTCCCTGTGCTTAAAACTCATTAAAAAAAGTGTTTTAAGAGAGCGGTTCGTAAGGCTATAGCGTGAACTCATGCAGTGTTAGTTTTCTCTTTTCAAGGTTTTCTCAGTGTTATTCAATGTTTTTACATTTAGTTTGCTATTACACTATGCATTCTATGGTAAAATTAACTATTTTTGTGCTTAAAAATCTTTAAAGAAAATATATTTACATACAGTTCGTATGGTCTGGAATGGATTAATTGTATTTACATACAATCCTATGGGAGAAATTACTTCGGGTCTCAACCAAATCGGGTTGTGGCCAGAGTTTTGGAAAGAATTACGGTTGTGACCCGAGGTTCCACTGTATAAAAGATGATGAATTGTTTAATTGATTGCTCATTCCATAGACCGAGACATTTGCGCATAACTTTGTGCAAAAAATGAAATGTTCTGCATTTTCATCAGGGCTCCGTAACTGCCTTCTTTGAAGAAAGAGGAAAGTTGTTTTTTTTCACAGCAGTGGCTTCCATCTTGCCACTCTACCATAACTGCTTGATTGATGGAGTACAGCAGAGGATTCTCTGCTAGAATGACTACTGGATTCTTGTCCATCTTCCTGACTAACAACATTCTTGCCAGGTTACTCAGATTGGCCAGATGGCCAACTCTAGGAAGAGTCCTGATGGTTGCAAACCTTTGCCTTTTTTTTACAATTATTGAGGCCACTGTACTTCTGAGAACACTCAAAGCTTTAGTAATGCTTTTATGCCCTTGCCGTGATCTATGCCTCAAAACAATTTACTCACAGAGGTCTACAGCAAGTTCCTTGGACTTCATGTATTGGCTTTTGTCCTGAAATGCAGTGTGAACTGTGGGATCTTACAATCACAGTTGTGTGCCTTTCTAAACAAATCTAATCAGTTGACCACAGTATAGTTAAGCAGTAAACTTCTGGACACATCTTAAGAATAATTAAAGCAAACAGGATGCACCTGACCACAATATGGAGTGTCACAGCAAAAGTTCTGACTTATATACTGTAAATGAAAATTTTCAGTTTTTACTTTTTAATAAATGTGAACGTCTTTCTGAAATCTTTTTTCACTTTGTTTTTATAGTTTAATGAGTGTAGACATATGAACAAAAATGGTATCCATTTAAAACTACATCTACAACAAAATAGTATGCAGAAAGTGAAGGGGTTTCAATACTCAATACTCAACTGATAACAACAGCATTAGTAAACCTCAGGTAACACGTTTTTAGAGTGGTTGTAGCAGCTGCAAGTTTCTGCTCCATTCAATTTTTTACATTTCACGCTACTAATGAAACACGGTTTAATTCTATGTAATACTACTATGGCAGAACATCAGATACATATTTTAAAGTCAAGAGCATATCAGTGTTTCACTGCTCTTTACTTATTACTTACTATATTTTGTTAAAAAAAGATAAACACATACAGATGTAAACAAGACCAAATTAATTGTTTAGCTACTGGGTCTATTTGGATCTCATTCTTAATTGGCAACTGATTTGGAAAAAAGAAGCAATTAAGGATTCTGAATCTTAGAAAATGAAGGTCAAACTATGTTCTACTATCCCAAACACTAATGATTTCACCTTCTGTGGAGTAAATGCAAAACGGCAACCTAGACGTCTGCAGAGCACCCCCAAATCTATGCAAGTCAGATAAAATCAATAATCATTTTTCTTTTTTAATGAAAAAAAAAAAAACAAAATCAAATCTAAAATGCCATCACCGATCACATCGCCAGTTAAAACCTGACATTCAACTGGAAACCCAGAAGAAAATCGACAACTGCAGAAACAGCTTGACTGAAAGAACCTCGAAATGAAGACATTTTGAACTTGGAACTTCAAACCTGAGCATCACATAAATCCCTTGGGATGACAATATGTTACAAAGTATGATAGCTGTTACTATTTGACGGGTAATGCAAATTACGTTAGAACATGTTATCCAGTGTTAAAAAAAAAACAGCAAGTGATTCAGCACATCTTGTTGGTGGATTATTCTTCTGTATTAGAAAAGATATTGACTTTAATGCATCACCATTTTTAGAACACCTTGCAAGCCAAACGTGCAGAGGTTAATCTTCTTTATCAGATAATAAAACATGAAAGTATAAGTAGCCATTACTGAATGAAGCCCACACGAGATTAACTCCAACAGCAAATAAGAGACTATAGCATGAGATTTGGCATTTTTATTTTAATTAGGTTTAAATATGTATAATTTCCAAAATCCTACATTTTTTATTCAGCACAAAATCTAAAACACCCTCCTATAATTAAGTTTTACCAGAAACGGGCTTGCAATGTGTTCTAGCCTATGACCGCCCAATACTGATAATAATAATAATGAGCACTCAAACTAAAAAAATGATGCTCTAATTTCTATTTGAAATATAATTTCCCTGATCTCCATTACATCTCTAAATTATTTTTGATTCAGAATAATCTGCTTCTACAGACACCATGCAGTGTGCTCTTACAATCTAACTTATTCAACTCAAATTATTGTCATTTTACCTTACAGCCCAATAAAAAGCATTTGTTGCTAGTCAAACTGGAGCAGAAAAATGCAGCAGGAATAAAGTGCACTGTAGAAAGATTCAGCAGACACAAATTACTAATAAATGAATAACCAACCATACTACATTACCATACATAAAGAAATATCAGCCCTTCGCTTCACTTACAACTTGCATTGCACAGAACAAGTAACAATAAGAACAGTAAAAACCTAAAAATCAATTGGTAGGGCAGGTGCTTACATAATGGCAGCTTCATGGCACTAAATGCTATAATATCAATTACTAGATGGTAGGGAAGCAAACCGTTTGTTGTTGCGGACTGAGACGATAGAAGCTGCTTTCTTCAGATCACAGAGGTTAATGTGCCAGATAGATTCTGAAGCATAAATTTGCTGACTGAAGCCCCACCTGTGTTCACTCTGTAACAATTTGAAATTTAAGTAGCCTGGGAGTTACCTGCAAGACGTGTGCACCATTTATTATAGAGATGCTGGCATTGAATTCATTATAGCAAGGTGCAATGCCAAAGGAGTTTGTTCTTTACTGGTTTATTTTAGCTCTGAGTGGATGCAGAGTGCCTCAGTATTCTCTCTCTACATCTTCATGTTTTATTACTGGTAGGCTTCTTTCAACTGCCTTATATGAAACAAAGAATGAAAGACTGCTTGATTAGTGATTCTTAGCAGTAAACACCATCTGGGAAATTACAGACTTTCAAAGTTGCCTACAGATTTGTTTTCTTATTCGTATGCTTCCTTTGCATCATCTGACAGAAGGATAATAAAAAAGCAAAAATATCCTAGAATCACATTATTTAAAATGCACCTGGAAAAATCACATTTTAATCCATGCAGATTTCCATAAGTAACTATGCACAACTTGCCCAAACTTTAAACAAAATTATTTTAAAATAAATTTAAAGAGTTGTTCACTAGAGGTCAGTAATGAGACATGGTTTGAAAACCTGAGGTCACTTTCCAATCCTCAGATTTGAATTTCTCTCATACACTACCACGCAAAGTCTGGAATCACCCAGATTGACATTGATACCTTTTTTTAATCACCAATTGATTAGAAAATATAGACAATACATTACTAGTGTTGCAAACGGATATTACTACTGAAAATTACTTATTTTTAATTCATTATTCACACATAACTGCAAAGTGTCCTAATGGTCATCTCCCATAGCTCGTCCTTAATCATTTTAGAGCTAATTGGCTATTGAGAAACCCCTGTAACTGTACTAGCACCATTGAAACCTGTTATTCTGATCACTTGGCTTGCAAGGCAACAGCATCCTTAGAGTTTAGCGAAGGTTTAAAAGTTGGCAAAAAGAAACAGCTTACTCAAGAAATACATCAGTCTGTTTTTAGGGCAGATTGGAAGTTATTCCACATAACAAAGTGTCAAGAATCCAAAGATTTCATACAAAGGTGTCCATTGCTATCTTGAGAGAATAGGGTGAATTGGATTTAGCAAGGACAGAAAAAGAAGTGGAAGGCCAAGATGCAGAACTACATAAAATGATAAATACACTTGAGTGTATAGTTTGAGAAACAGATGCCTTACAGGTCCTCAGTTGATTTTTCTTTATATACACACCAAATACCAGTGTCTTCCACAACAGAGAAAAGACGACTCCGGGACACTCACCATGCTATGTTTTTCCAGTCATCTTCTGTCCAAAGTCAGCTTTCTTTTTTCCATTTTAATGTTTTCTTTTTATTTGCCAGAATCAGACACAGTATGGCCTTTTCTTTGAAACTCTGTCTCTTAGGTCAGCATCCTCAAGTTATTAGTTCACTATTGCAAATGGCACTTGTATTTGGCATTTTCATGACATGAAATTTACTGGTAGTGTAAGTGTTATACTGTACGTATGCTTTCAGGTTGTGTTCACCACAAAGGATGCTGCATACTTAAAATTAAAACAGACTACTGGGTAAATAATTTACAACTCTAAGCAAGTGACAGAACTGATAATCTGTTGTACTTCTGTCAGGAGCTTTTTACTGGTGGTGCTATATGATACTGAAGAACTCTAGGTACCAACTGTACCTTTATATTTTGTTAAATAAAAGTGTAAAATACACTGGGATGGAGCATATCAAAAGAGTCTCAATATAAGACCAGTTTCTGGGCTGATGCTGTGAAGCTCTCAGTAAGTGACTGGACTGGATGGTTTTAAACTGTTCCCCATAACAGGCATTACACCAACAACCAATATTTCACATTTTGACTCATGAAGCTTGAGCATTTATCTAAAACCTACATCTATTCTGATTATTTTGTGTTGAATATTTAAAATGCTTTGGTATGACATTTACTAAGAAAGCTGCAAAAAAAAAAAAAATACACTTGATGCTGGTTTTATTGTATTGCCTTCACAAAAGGACTGAAGTTGACTGTGCTCTAACTGTACAAAAATAATTTCTTTTAGGTGTATAGTGTACTCATAAACATCCCACCATGAAAGGTGCTACATAAAAGATACCAGGATTCTTGACTGATGTTAATCACTTAATGAATGAACATATTTATCCTGATTATGCTTCAAGATAAACTCAAGACTGAATGTACCCTGTCTGGACCTTAGATGAAGAAACCACCTGGACTGTAGGTTTAATGTGCCTACCATTTAAAAAAAAAAAAAAAAAAAGTCACTGCGTAAAGCACTAGGAAAAGGAATATCAACAAAGGAGCCATATACTACATTATATAAGCAGATAAGAAATAATTCACTTACTGATAAGAACATTTCAATATTTTCGTGAACAAATGAACCAATGTCCTGCCAGTCCAAAATATCGCCCAACCAGCTGTATTGTCGCTGCACTTCTTTCTTGCCTCTGTGCCGTGCAGAATGGGTGAAATTCTTTTAAAACAAAAATAAAAAGTTAAAAGAATCGTCAAGGACATTTTGCAAGTGGCCAGCGTGTTCAGTTAACATACTTTAATGCAGTCTCAAGTAAAGGCTGTAAGAGCGCCATACCTTTACAAACCAGGAGTGGTAGAGCCTGTCCCAGAGCTCTAGAACCTGCTTCTCAATCACAACAGTGCTATTCACCTTCTCCCCTAAAACTGTGTGCAACTACAAATAAACGAGAGTGTTAGACAGCAAGGGCACCATAGAGCTCCACTCATCTTCTGTACTTAAAGCCCAGGAGCACCAAAAGCTTTACTTGTCATTAGCAATTATTATTTTTTAAAGCAGCTTTCATTAAAACTGAAACTGATAAGTTCCTGCGTGGATTCAAGATCAGCTTCTGAAGCACATTGTGAGCTGAACTACAATTATTAAAAATGAGCACAGTGTGGCTGCTTAATCTCTCCTTTACAGGAAACGAAGCTAATCGGAATACATTTCATGAGAATTCATCCATTTCTAAAGACGTTTACAGCTGCTCTTCACAGTACATTGTTCTCCTTCCAGTAATTTAAAGTAAGTGATCATTTCTCATCAAGTATTTAGTTTGCTTTCAGACACAACACAGTGCCCATCCTACCTTATGACTTATCAGCTCTCTCCCATATTGGTGCACATTACTGGCAGCAGAATTGAAGGCATTTTGAACTACTTGAGCTTCAGGAAGCAGGCTACCACCATATAAACAGAAATAGAGATAAAAACACTTAATTTGAAACTGCAACAAAATAAAGTGTCAATACAAGAAAATCTCAAGTAAAACATTGCCTTTAGGATTTAACTAAAGTCAAACTGAAGTTGACACAAAAAGCTTTGTCTTAGTCACCTAGTGCTGTACTGTTATTAGTTGCCAATAAAGGTGCTGCATTTTGACAAGCTGTTCTGTACAAAGCCTTAGGATGATGGTCACTGTAAATAGCACTAATTAAAAAAGGCTGACTATTTTGTCTCTCTCTCTCTGATGCTGCCAAGTGTTTAAAAAAACAAAAATGACACCCATCAAACCACACATAAGCTTGAGTACTCTGAAAAGTGTTTATTGGTAGCAAGTGTCATGAAAAGTTCTTTATACAAGTTGTCTAAAACATTTCTGAGAGAACGTCTTATGAAATGTACTTTAGTACCACCAATAAAGTTTCACTGAAGCCTTGCTTCTCTCTCATCAACAGTAATTGATCCCTATGATGTTAGATTCCAAATGTGGCCTTTTCACAAAGTGATAATTTTATAGTCACTCTGGAAATTAAATAGAAGTGCAATTCAGACTAAAGCCAGGAAGCACTTCATTAATCAAAGACATATAGAAATCTGGGGTAAACTACCAAGTCATGTAGTTGAAGCAGAAAACTTGAAAACCTTTCAGAAGTATCTGGATGAGATATTGAGACAGTTTAGCTATTAGCTAAATGATGAGCCTGAAAGACTAAATAAATGGTCTTCTCTCTCTTTTTTTTTTTTAGACTAAACAATGACTCCAAACTTTTTCATTATGATAACAGGATGTGTGTGTGTGTGGGACTGGCACCCAGTCCAATGCCTGTTCTGACTTGTGACCATTACTGCCTTGATGTACTTTCACATGGGATGGTCTGTCACTGCAGAAGGGTGTGGTTACCACGCTGGATATGTGTGCCTTTTGACACTAAATCATTGACACTGTCACCAGAAAAGCACCCCAATACCTCATGCTTTACGGTGTGACCCACACATCATCAGCTCACTTTCCCTGCATCTAATGAAGATATTTTTGGGGCCAATAATCTCAGATTTGCACTTATCAGGTCTACAGTCTGTGTTTCTTGACTCAACACATCTCTTCTTCATCTCCTTCAGTTGTAGTGCTTTCTTTGCAGCAATTTTACCATTAGGACCTATTCCCACACTATTCTTTGGACAACTGCAGTTGGGATATCTTTGTTGCTTGAACTCTATCCATCCTCTGCACATCTGCTCTCTCTGTCCTCCCCATATATTAGCCTCCTGGCCAGGAAACACCATAGCTGTCCGTCACTATATATATATATATATATATATATGTTTTGTAAAAACCCTAATATTACAGGTATCTGAAAGATACTATAATATATTAATTTAAGGCTTGTGGCTTTGGGTCTGATTTATTATATTAGTGCAGTCTAGTGCTATACTGTACTAAACAAAGACTATTGTAAGCAACTTGATGATTTTCATTAAAATTGGGACATTAATTAAATGTTTGTACTTACTACGAATTCCATCAGCTTACTCTATCAACACAAAGAGACTGTCCTTACCTTTCATATTTTTTCATATTTATTTTATAAAATATACAATTATAAAAAATGTAATTGCCCCGATAGAATGTTTGATCATAATGAATTTACTTCCATTATTTAATTTCTAAGTGGCAGATCTGTCATCCTCAACCCCAAAGACAAGTCACAAGTTTTTGGGTTTTTTTCCTCACATGTACTTCCACATACTGACACATTTTCCACCAGTACAAACACGTACACTTTGTAGTTTTGCAATCATAAAAAGGTGCCGCTGACTATTATTAAATCACATCTTATTCTCCGCATTCTGCTTACTTGGCCCATTCTGGATGGTTTGAAACAGTGTCATTGATAAGGTTGCTGGTCACCTCAATAATATGCATGCTCTCTTCATGGACCTGAAAATAAAGAAGCATGTAACTGTCACTTTTATGTCTTGTGCTCCTGTCTCCTCCACATGAATATGTCCCAAGTAACAATGTCAGAGGACTCTTAACCTGAGATGGTGTAAAAATCAATTCTCAAAAGTTATTGCTTTAACAATTAAAAAGTAGTAACAGTGAGACATATGTTACAAATCATCCAACCTGAATATTCAAATCTGTTGCAGATTTTAGGCTAAATAATTTGGGTATTTTGTCATGAGACCAAAGGCAGCACCTGCTGATAAATCTAATCATGGCATTGCAACCAGTCTTTATACTGGCTGTTAGATGGTTAAGGGAAGCTTTTAGAGAATTGGGAAAAAATGAATACCAAAAAAAAGCAACAGAAAAAAAGAAAACACTAAGAATATTTTAAACATGTAATTTCTTGATCTTTATTTATACTGATCGATGCATGGAAATATCATCTTTGGAGACTTAAATGAAACTATAGCAAGCTGAACTGTTGTTACATGTGTGAAAGAGATCATCAATTGATGTTATCATGGCAGGCGCTTTGTAAAATAGAATGATTACTTTCTGCGACTTTAGCTTACACAAAAGGGAAAAATTTTGAGAAATAAAAAAATATCTGAGTGGTTAAAATTAGGCATTTTTTGGTCTTTGATAATTTTGGGGCTTTTTTTTTAGCTCTTTGGCCATTGAAGCTCTGCTAAAAACAAGGAATAAGAGCTTACTTAATGTGAATCATTTACATCTAAAACACAGAGCTTGACACTTCCTAGATGAACAGTAGTAAAGATTTCAAGCTGAGCTCTTAGCTTCCAGGTTGCCCTTAGATTTGCATAATGTAGGACAAATTGACTTTTTCTAGCACTAGGCAGTATGAGATCATTTTTTCAGAAACACTGAACTAGGCTAAATTATAAAAATCAAATGGGCAGTATACAGTACTTTATCTAGCAATTACAATTTTTCAAAGACTATCCATAATTTAGAGATGAGAAAATAAACAAATGCATAGCAATAAGAAAAATTACAAGGTAACATCACAAAGCACGGTCCTTAAACAGTAAGACCTCAATCAAAGAAAAAACACTACGCACTTCCTTTCATTGTTCTAAAGATGGAATTTTTAAATTAAAATTAACCAATCAATAAAGAAATCATATGATCATTGTTATAACTATCCTGTGGTTTTATCTTCAGGTGCATAAAATTATGTCTTTCTACAATCTTTACCTAAGGAATGATTTTTTGTTTAATGAAGACAAAATTGAACTGATAAGCAAACTGGGAACAACATGAGCTTTAAGTATTTACTATACTGAGACTACCTGCAAATCAAACCTGAAAATCAAAATAAGAAGACCGAGCATTCAGCTGTCTAATAGTACAGAGTACAATACTACAAGAGTACATAGTACAGAGTTGTATAATAAAAGCTCAAATCAATGCAATGGCTGCTGTCATCGAAATTACTGTTGATGACTTTATCATAAAATGAAGTTACAAGATAACCAGTTGCTATCAAGTATCAAAAGATGTACTGTAAATCAGGTTCCTGAAAGAACCTTCATTTATTTAGATCCATAAAAAGCTCCATACAGCAAATACCCATGAACAGATAATAGATGTGTGAAATACCAATGGGTCATGACTTTAAAATAGTCTCTGTTGTTGTATGCGGCAAGAGTCAAGTCCAGGTTTTCTTAATATCTTAGTGTCCTGCTAGGCAGGCAAACATACATTAAAGATTTTTTTTTTTTTTAATATACTACTAGCAGGCTTCACTCGCCAACCCCCATGTTTGGTTTTCCAGATACACACTTGTACCATAATTCAGGATAGGTTTCCCTGTTTGGAATTTCAGCAAAGACAAAACAATCTTCATCATCAGCAGTTAATGATATTTTTTTTTTGCAAAGTAACCAATAAATGCATGTGAGGTAAACCACATTTTAGAAATTCTCTGACTTAAACTTCAAAGCCTTATAATATTTACATACTTCCGACATATCACCAATGTCCATATATTCGATCTCTATTCGCCTTTTCGTTATTTCTCAGAGTAATAATTTCTCTTTTTTGCGCTAATGCAATCTTTACTTTCTTTGTTTTGACACTGCCGTTTTTTTTTCTGCTTTCATATTCTGTATATTGCTCTGCATGTGTTTCGCACCTATGTTTTTTTTTTGAGTCTTTTGAATTCCAGTTTTCATTATCTCTAACCTGCTCTGCATGTGTTTGCCCCCCTTGTTTTTTAACCTCTTTATGATGTTTTACTTTGTTTTCTACTTTGTCTGTCATTTCTGACCTCGCTTTGTCCTGCTTTTTTTTCGATGACACCTGGTCCGTGGTGATTATTTTCCCTTTTTCGTGTAATAATTTCCGTTTGTTTGCGCTACTGATCTTTACTTTCTTTTATTATACTTTCTAATTTTCCTACTTTCATATCCTTTAACTTTCTACAAATGTGTATCGCACCGTTTTTTTTTTTTTAGCCTTTCGAATTCCACTGCTTTCATAATCTCTTACCTGCTCTGCATGTGTATAGCGCCAACATTTGTGAATGTCTTTATGAAGTTCTACTTTGTCTTTTACTTTCTGTCTTTTAATTCTGAGCCAGATTGGATGTGCTTTTTTCAATTCCACTTGTTCCGGGCTGATAATTACTTTCCTTATTTTCTGAATTTGCACCCAGATTATTCTTTTTCTTTCCTGCTCTTTTTTCTCTCCAATGCTTTTGAGTCTCTTTTCTCCACGCTGCTTTCTTCTTCGCTTAGTCGTCGACGTTTCATTTATAATGTACTGTCCTTATAGGCTTTATATGCGCTGAGAGCCCTGGATCTGTGTGTGCTCAAATCCTTACACTCACACGGCCGAGTGTTTTGCTGCCTGTGGTCTTATTTGATATTGGTTGTAAGTACGGCGGGTCTTGCAAGAATCTCATATTCCACGTCATCGCGAGACGGTCCTGGGTCAATCTCTTGGCACAAAGTCTCATGTTTAAGGTCCCCGTGAGACGCTCCGTGGCCATTCTCTTTTGTCATGTGGGTCTTTTAAGTGTCTTCTGTGATCTTAATGTGAAGATCACGTCTCGTCTCCTGTCTTTCTCTCCCAGGATTTTTTTTATAATAGAGAGACATATTAGGTAGTTTTCCAAAGCACAAAGAAACACCTTCATATGCAAAGAACCTTTACCAGAATGAAATGGTGATTTGTTTGTTTGTTTGGTGACCATCATCATCAAGTCCTTCCATGAAAACCCTAAATACAAAGAGGACTTTTTGATTTATGTTAGGTAGATTTCCCAGAGGGGATTGGGCGTTCTCTTGGTCTGGAATCCCTACAGATTTTATTTTTTTTTTCTCCAGCCTCTGGAGTTTTTTTTTTTTTTGTTTTTTCTGTCCACCCTGGCCATCGGACCTTACTTATTCTATGTTAATTAATGTTGACTTATTTTTATTTTTTATTGTGTCTTCTATTTTTCTATTCTTCATTTTGTAAAGCATATTGAGCTACATTTTTTTGTATGAAAACGTGCTATATAAATAAATGTTATTGTTGTTGTCAAGCAATTGTCTTAAGAGGAAACACACAATCCAGTCCAGAACAATAAAAGTGCCATTAAAGAACCATTATTTTTAACAGTATAAACAACATTATTGTAATTACACCCCATGGTAGGGCTGCACAATTAATTGGATATGAACTGCTATTATGATATCAGCTGCCACAATATACTAATCACAAAATGTTGCCAATACTGCATTCCATTTAGCACACCCGCTCCATCAGGAATCAGTTTCCCAGTTAGTCAGCTTTAAACAACGAATGAGTGTTGTAATCAACATTCACTAAGCCAATTGAGTTTGTGAATTGGAGGCACTGACATCATATGAAAAATAAGCAAAATGCTGAATGCATTTGTAGGAATGTGATGCCTAACATTATTTTTTTTTTAAAAGTGCACATTTCTTTCTCATGTTTGCAGCAGCCACTACATTTTTATGTTTTAATATTATCTATCTTGTTATCCTGCTATGGTGTTGATCAAAAAAAAAAAAAAAAAAAAAAAAAAAAAAACACCAGTATTGTGCAAAATGTTGCAGCACTGCAAGCAAACTTGTACTCAGCCGTCTACATTTCAACCACATAATTTGTGCATGAAGGTTAAGATAGCAGCACCTGTCCCAGTAGTTATGTCAGCAACACAGATAACCAGGAATTACCTATTTATCTATAATGCAGATCCGAATCCGGCATGCAATCAAAAGCAAATTCAGTTAAAAGAAGCCACTGAATTTTATTTTTCAAAGAACAAAGCTCCTATTTAAAATTATGTGCCAACAAAGGTTAAAACCGTTGCGTTCCCTTTACTTTATTCCAAATTAAAATTTATCTATTAGAAAGATGAGGAAATTACGCTTAAAAGCAGATCCTTCCCATGCTGATTTCTTTAAATGAGTGTGCCTTTCCTAACAATCCTTTTTTGAAGAATGACGGTATAACTTCTCACGGACTTGGGGTTATATTGGACTGGGAGGTTTCGTCAGGGGCATTGCGAAACTCTGCATTAAATGTTTTAAACTAATCCAATATTTAATAATTTCACAAAAAAAATTGTAAGCAGTTCTCTGGAGAATAGAGGCTGTACTGCAAATATAAAGATACTTTAAACTCAATTGATAGGTCAAAGAACATATTTCACTGTAGAACAGTACTGAAATTAATAATCGTAATATAATATCAAAAGCAACTGCCAACAATTAATACATTAGGCAATAGTCTCCACGGTAAGCTGTACAGTTCAAATTAAAACATTCTTACATTTATATCCAAAAAACTTATACACCAATACTGCAGGACGGGGGGTTTGACATGGACATTTGCACAGCCCTTTACCAGTACCTGTACTTTCGATTGTATTAAAATATACGGTTTACGTATTGTTTATTTCATGCTTAGAAGCTGTAATCTGATAGTTTAAATGCAGAAATGCAAAAAATAATAATACTAATAATTTATTATTTACCATTGCTGGCCCAGAGCTTATGCTTAAAGTTTACAGGCGGTTCTTTGAAGACCGCCTTATAGTGCTTTGTTCCTTCCCACAGCTGTAAATGCGGTGCGTTCCACAGCCGGCCTGCGCTCGGAGTCACCAAGCATATTAACCTTAAGCGCGGGAAGAGCGGCGCACAAACGCGCCCTCGAGAGGGTCACCTCCGCGCTCTTTTTGAGTCTCCAATAGAATTCAGCTCACGCTTCTTTTCCCCTTCTTAGACATTCATATGTACGCAATGGAGAGAGGGGCTTCCGTATTATACTATTTAATACCGCTACTTTCCAATAACAATTAATCAATGTTCGTTAAAAATTGATTCAGATAACAACGCTGTATATTAATGCCTAAAACTATAAAGGCCCCATCTCAAAATGGATCTGAATTAACGTCTACAGCAAATGGCACTAATGTCGTCCCTCCTCCTTCTCTTTGTACCATACGAGTGTACTGAAAGCCAGCTGCATTGAAATATCACCCTTAATTATTACTTATGTTGGCCTTTTCATACACGTATGGCTTTTCTCTGAGAAAAACTATTGCCATCGGCTAATTTCAGATTTACTGTCACGCAAGTACAGTGTAATGAAATTCATTTGCCCAACACACGCCAATTCCGTAACTTCATGAAATTAGTACAGGCGTTTAGTATATTTATTTTGTACGGGGTTGTCTTCACCTTGAGAGTAAACGTCACCATGGAATGGCCGATACCGTTTTACAACGAGCAGCGGTTGCAAAGCGTGGCACGCGTATCTCAACCTGCAAATAGCTTGGGGCAGTGGGCGTGGATTTGTACCTCGATTTCCCACAATTCTTTGTCCTTCGTAGCTGTAGATCTACTTTGATCGGTAGAATACTTCACTTTGACTGTGTTTAATTCATGTGATTTTGATCTTTTCACCCCTTTACTACAAGCTTCACAACGAAACTGTCTCAAAATATCCGACGTCCATGCGTAATTGTAGAGCTTAAGTAATTAATGTGCTATTTAATTACAATTTTTAACATGACAGAAATTAGCCCTTATTACATCATAGTTTACATTTACTTAAACTGAAGTGTAACGAGACGTTTTAAATTTTTGTACAGTAGTATTGTATCGTCGGCGCGAGCAGGGGTGCCGGAGAGCCGCGAGGCTCACATCTGTAACCTGGAGCGCCATTTGCAGCAGCAATACAAGATTGAAGTCAGCGGAGAGACCGACACCTGGGCAGCTCCACCACCGCTTCTCCATCTGATAATGTCCATTTTTCCAGGTGCGCTGACACCAGCAGAGCTTCAAGGCACATGAAGCTGGAGAAAAGTGTGGCAGAACGAGTTGTCACTAACCCAAAGTGAGCCATGAGAAGGACCGGTGGTAAAAATGCTCAAGCAAAGAACAAAGCACACCATAGAGGCGTTGTGAAGTTGCGGTGAAGGGACAACATCAAAGCTTAAGATTCAGACCTGGAACGCGGTTTGCAGCCCCAGTTCGGTAAACGAAACATCTACATCTCTATGAGGATCGCCTGCTTGTTTACATCTGACCAGTGTTGAACACACCTGCTTCACCGAACAACAGCACAGCACTTAACATCCCGGTTGTGCCATCTGTCAGTTTAGCATGCAACATCCCTGCTGCGCCATCTGATAACACAGCACTCTCAAAGCCTGCTGATGCTCCCTCAACTCCAGCTGCATGACCAAAGCGGAGAGAACACCACCCAGTCGTTTTGACGAGTTTGTCCACTGTTGCAAGGAGTTGGAAGTGGCCGCTGGGGTCAATGACTTTGAAGGGAGGACTATGTAGCGGCACAGGGCAAGTTACATCAACTAGGGATGAGTCACTAAAAGACTGAGCTGGCATTATATCAAGCAAGAGCGGCGTTTAGGGGTGGCAAGTGGGGTGACCTCCCCAGGCCCCGCGCCTAAGGGTGCCCCCACTTTTGAGGTCCTTGTGTCCTGTTCTAGCAGGATTTGTCAAGTTATATTCTCCAGTATATTATATATATATATATATATATATATATATATATACACACACACACACACTATATATTTGAGATCCTTCTAAGATGAACCCTTTTAAAATCCTTCTTCAAGGTCAAAATCCATACATGTATGTCTTTGAAAACATTCCATGGTCCGAATATTAATGCACAGAAGCATGTATCGCTTATGATAACCAGCTGACATGACATCAACACGATTTATGACTATGACATCCTGCATATCGAGACTCAAAGTATACTTGCAATTTGGGTACTTTTCTAGAAGAGGCCCTGCTAATGTCCGCATGACACCGCATCACATTTCATACTGTCATGGTATTATCATGAATTATGAATTGCACTTTTTTAATAGATAAAAAAGTCTGTGTGTTATTTTGCAAAAAAATAGCTGAATACTGAAATGAGAAAATCCAGTGTATGTTAACATTATTTTTATTACAGTCCACACATACTGGGAACAGCGTTTCACGTAACCGGCCCCACATGGGGTTGGTGAGCCCTAGGCCTCACACATCCCTAAGACCGCCCCGATATCAAGAGCAAGAGCGCCTATAAAAACGGCAGCATTACACTCTCGCACAGGCTTTTCAAACTAGTGCAGCAAAAGGCAAGCAGACCTTCTAAGGATAGCAAGCCCCCTCAAAGAGCCATTTGAAGAGCAGGGAATCCAGTCATTGCTGTACTCTGTCACTGTGTGTCCTGACGCTATACTATAATACTCCAAAAATACAAAGCATCCCATTTCCACTTCAGTGGAAATGAATGTAAATTATGACATAATAAAGGCTAATTTCTGTCATGTTAAATATTGTAATTAAATTGCACATTAATTACTTCAAAACTACAATTATGCAAGGTCTTCGGCTTTTGTGAGACGGTTTCGCTGTGAAGCTTGCAGTACGGGGGTGAAAAGATCAAAATCACGTGAATTAAACACAGTCGAAGTGAAGTATTCTATCGATCAATGAGGCTCTATGGCTACGAAGGACAGGAATTGTGGGAAATTGAGGTACAAAGCCCTGCCCATCTACCCGCACTATTTGCATGTTGAGAACTTGAAAATGAAAATGCAAAGTGGAAATGCTTTTCACTTTTCATTTTTGCAGCTTCATTGTGGTTCAGGCGGAAAATGAAATGTCAAAAGGGGTTATTTAATTTTCATTTTCATTTTTGCGTGCAAACTTTGAAAATTAAATTGCAAAAGGGGTCATTTCATTTTCATTTCAATTTTTACGGCATTTTTGCGAATCTGGGTTTTTAAATGAAAACTATGTAGTGAGGACAGGGCCTGAATGTCCCATGCAGTGAACCAATCCCTTGCCTAGTACCCAGTCCAATACACACACAAGAAGCCACACGACCTTAAAACTGGATTTAGTGGGTTAGAAAATGGGTGGAATATCTTATGTCATCAAACCAAATCCTGTCTATACAATGAAATCGAATGTTTAGAAAAAAACAGTAAAACATTAAATTTAGTATTTAAATGTTGTAGTGCCCAGGAAGGGGTCTAGACCTGTGGGATACTCTTCCTGGAGTGCCAGTCTTGCCACCAATCCCCAAGTTTTTCCAGCAAGTTGGAGGACCTGCTTGCAGGACTGGATGCAGATTAAGGTTATACCCAGGATGAAGCAATTGCAGGTTAAGGGTCTTTCTCAAGGGGAATAAAAAAAATTACCATAATAAAGTAATGTCAATTCGATGATTAAATTAAAGATTTATAAGTAAATGCTAGTTTTGAGTGTTCAGTTTCTTTGATGCAATATACAGCTCAGTTTTGCTTTCAGAATGTATTTCTTGAATACCTTTATTTTAGAGTCAATGAAATACAGCCCATATTTAAACAAGAGCAGCATTCTTTTGCCAACACA
Source organism: Polypterus bichir lapradei (assembly GCA_026402145.1). Taxonomy (NCBI): domain Eukaryota; kingdom Metazoa; phylum Chordata; class Cladistia; order Polypteriformes; family Polypteridae; genus Polypterus; species Polypterus bichir. Next base: position 17,155,355 of record JANRMT010062843.1, on the reverse strand, counting down.
GTTTTTTTCTTTCTAAGTGATGGAACATGCTCCTCCACCTATGCCCTCATGCACCAACTTCTTATAGTAGTTTTTCCTTTATGCGGAGTTGTTTGTTTTAAGGAATACCAGGGGGCTTTGCCCCCTGCTTGCTTTGCTCGCCAACCCCCGTGTTTGTTTTTCCGGATACACACTTTTAAGATTTTTTTTTCTTTGAATTGTTGCTATTTCATTAGTTTTACTTTTATTTCAGTACTTCTGTAAAAACAATATTTGGAATCTTTGGAGTCCCAATATGCTGAATCTTCTTTTTGAGGTCAGTGAGACATGTGTTTAATGAATTAATTCAGGAGGTTTCCCTGTTTGGAATTTCAGCACAGACATAACGATCTGCATCATCAGCAGTTAATCTTTTTTTTTTTTTTTTTTTTTACAAAGCAACCAATAAATACATGTGCGGTAAACTCTTTTTTTGAAATTCTCAAGATTCTTTTTTTTGTCACATGCATAGTTATACAGGACAACACACAGTGAGATGCATCCTGATCCACTTATCAAAAACAGTGCAAAGTTAGAGGAATATCAGTTAGATTAACAAAAAGTCATATATTGAAAGATAACAGTATAGTAGAACATAAGTAAAATTATGTGAATAAAGTAGAGTTAAGTGTTAAGGTGCAATAGTGCAGTGATTATTGTGCAAAACCAAAGTTAGACAGGTGCATAGTTAAATGAGGCAGTTTGTTTGTGCTACTGCAATCTTTACTTTCTTTTTTTTTTAAACTTTCTAATTTTCCTACTTTCATATCCTTTAACTTTCTCCACATATGTATTGTGTCTTTTTTTTTTTTTTGAGCCTTTCGATTTCCACTGATTTCATAATTTCTAACCTGCTCTGCATGTGTATAGCGCCAATGTTTGTGTACGTCTTTATGAAGTACTACTTTGTCTTTTACTCTCTGTCTTTTAATTCTGAGCCAGATTGGACATGCTTTTTTTCCAATTCCACTAGTTCCCGGCTGATAATTACTTTCCTTATTTTCTGAATTTGCACCCAGATTATTCTTTTTCTTTTTTATCATAGTGCTAAGTATTGTCCAACCTCTTTTGGTCCTGCTTCTATTTAGAGACTACACACGGCCAGTTCGGGAAATCAGCCCTGCCCTATTTCTTCAAAAACCTCAAAATTCAACCTGGCATCATTGAACAGAGTTACCCATGACACCCCAACTCTCTTTAATGTTTCCATTTTGCACGTTTGTGTCTTACAGAACCATCACAATATATATAGTCACCCACAGGAGCATGTTGTGAGCCTTATGGGGTCCAAAATGTTGGAGGAACACCAGGTATTAACCATCTTCTTTGTTCAAAGTCATGACAACCAGGAATACAGTAACTTCCATGAATCCCCTTCCTGTACCCCTGTAACTCTGTGTGATTTGGTCCCCAAACAATATAGCCTATGTGATTCACCAATAGGGCATCAGTATAAACCACTGATCAATGAGGGGCACTGTTGTAGCCTAAGCACAAGCTCACTGACTTTCCTAATTTTTTTGTTTAATATTATTACCATTGCCCTAAAACAGCATTTTGGACCTCCAACTCTTCTCACATTTTTTGTGCTGTATTTACAATATATACAGTAGCTGCATCTTCATTTACATATACCAAACACTGTACACAGTGAACGCCTGGGCAGACATATCTTCACTATAGTTTATGTTGACGAATGTGTTGACTTTGAAAGTGCTATGTGAAAATTTTTAAAGTCATTTTAGCATCCACCTATGAATAATTTACATTCATATTAACATTTCACAATATTGACAAATTAATTAATCAGATACTTTTGGAATGTTTTATAAATCCCTTCTTTCACAGCAAGTAAACTGTGAAACAAACTGAAAAATGTTAGCCAGATTTTATTAAGCATTATTTCTAAGTTAAAATCTTTCCAAGTTGCTTAAAAGGCACATGTTGATTGTGTTGATATTTTTACATGAGGATGACTGACATGTGCTTAGTTCCCTTCTGCGGCCTTGTGCTTTACAGTGCATTGGCCGTAGCATGGTACAGTTATAAAAGTGCTTCCACTTTACAGATCGAGAGCCCTGGGTTTGAAGTCTTGCCTGGGCACTGTATGCATGAACGTTTCATCCTCTGTTCTTGTGGACTTTTCTCTGTGTATTCTGCTTTTCCTTCCAAGTCCCAAAGATGTGTGAAATAAGTTAATTGGCAGGATGCAATCTGGCCGCCCCAGAACAGTGAGTGTTCCCAGTTAAGGACTGGCATCATCTCAAAGGCTGCTTGCTTAACTGCAGCTGATGTTGCTGGGATGGACTTCAGCCCACTTATCCTTCAACTGGAATAACAGGTTATATGATGAATGGAAGTACAGTACAACAAATTATTTACATGGGGTCCCTCAGCAAGTTAGTTATTAGGCTTAGTAAAACCATTTGCCATTGAGGACCACATTGCTACCCTCAAAATACAAATGCATAAGGTGTTTTTTATGAATATGTGTGGTAGTAGTACTTTCTAACACTAAAATCAAAGACTGAGTCAGTATTTGAATTTCTCATTCCTGGGTGGTAGATAAAGTAATCAGTGATAATTTTTATTTGATTTTTGCTTTTTTTTTTTTTTTTTAACGAAAACAACAAAAGCACAGAAATCTTTATTTAAAAAAATCTACTTAAAATATTGTGTGAAGACCAATACTCATACTCAGCAGTAGTTACTTTTTCAAAATGCATAAAGCATTAAAATATTATAACATTTTCAAACCCATGCTCTGAAATGTCAGAATATTAAAATAACTGTAGTGAGATCATGCCATTCAGCTCAACAAACCATCCTCTTTAGCTAGACTGTCCAAAATAACATCAAAGTCAAGTTTGAAGGTCACTAAAGTCCTACACTCCAATATACTACTTCTTTTCACTGGGGATGTTAGAACCTGGCTCATTCTGTGTGTCATCATCATCATAATAATAAGACTATGAATTCCTGTCACTTCTTGTGTTACAGTCATGCCTACCTCAACATGTAAACAGAGCCGGGTAACAGTCGGATGTATCTGTACCTTTGCCGTAAGCAGCAGGGCCAGTAACAACGTTCCCATGACAAGGAGGAAGATGATAAAGATACTGATGAGTTTGTCTACTGACTTCTCCAACCAGCTGATAATCTGTAAAGACATACATACTCTTAGGGAGAGTTGAAGACAATGAGGCAATTGTTATTTTATTTATGTCTTTTAATGTTATAAGCAATGTACATTATTTTCACATCAAACAGTGTATTATGGATGAAGTCGTACTTTACATTGTACTATAAGCATGTTGTTGCATTTGAACAAACAATGCATTCATAGAGGATTGTGAAGCTCCAGTGACTGACAGCTGGAAACGGAGGAAACGGATTAATTGCAATCACTTAATGACAGTTTATTTTCTATTTAGCCTTTCACTTTAGGCACCATCACAAATCACTGTTCTCTTAAACACCAATTACCATTTTGTCCTGTGTTAATTTCTTACACCTGATGCTCCCTGACCATTTTAAATTAACTAAATCGTACACACCAGTATCTATATGCTGTCATATCTTTACTGGATATTGTGGCGAGCGGCTGGGGGTGGTACCCACCCGGGACTCCCAGAAGGACCAGAGGAGGGTTTACGCCTCCTCCAGACCATGAGGGGGCGACCGCCCTGGTGGCTTTGGGGACCACGGGAACACAGCTTAGAAGCTCAACCCTAAAGGGGCTTGTGGTCACCGCCAGGGGGCGCCCCGATGCCTGAGGAGCCCTGGCCCTCAGCACTTCCGCCACACCCGAAAGTGCTGGGGGGAAGACGACCAGGGACACCCGGAGTGCTTCCGGGTGCACAGCCGGCACTTCCGCCACACCTGGGAGGGCCGGTGGAAGGTGATCGGGAGGCACCTGGAGCACATCCAGGTGAGCATAAAAGGAGCTGCCTCTCTCCATTCGATGGCTGGAATCAGATGGAAGAGGACAGAGCTCGGAGGAGAGGAGTGGAGGCGGTGAAGTGCCCGGGCTGTTCCTCACAATATATTACTGAAATATTCAAGGTCAAAAAATGAAAAAAGCAAAAGTGAACCTTTTGATTTAGCAACTAATGCAACTCCAAACAGGAGCAGTGACCTCAGCCAAAAGCTTTACTTAAATGCTGATCAGACTTACAGTTTATAGGAGTTATGCCAGCCCATTCTTCTTTACAGAACTATTCCCATTTATTTATATTTCTGATATGACTTGTATCAGATCATGACATAACATATCAATAGGACTTTAAATTGGCTATTTACAAAAGCTTTTTTCACACAAGTGTAAAAAATGTAATTTGCAGGTTAGACTAAAAACCACGAAGTACTACAACACAAGAAGTTCAAGGTAATCATACCTTCTGTGATGGTAGGCCGGTCAAGGTGTTATGCCAGCAGTAGAAATATGGAAACAATAGAATTGTACATGGAACGTGCCTTGTAATAGTGTTTATTAATGTCACAAGGCTGTTGGTTCAGTATCCACTACTGATTACAAATCTATACTACAGGATTCAAAGAAGAACAACCCACCCTTTAATATTCACACTGTAGCAGTGCGGAAAAAGTGCAATCATTGTGAATTACAAGATTCTCTAAATATGTGTCAGAAAAAGAAATGAAAAGGGAACTTACCTTGGTGTCTGCTTTTATGAGAAAGTACCAAAGGCCTTTAACGGGTCCAGGGACCAACCCATCCTGCCGTTCCTTTACAAACTCCTGCATATCTGCCCATAGGGAAACCAGGCTGCTTTTAGTGAAGCTTGTAAGTCCCAAGTGGAGAAACAGTTTCTTGAAACTCCAGACTGCCATAAAAGCAAAGATACAAACCGACTAATAAGGACAGTACATGGAGAATGACATTCTAAAATTTGCAACTAGAATTTAGTAAACAGAAGTGAGCTATCCCAAAAATACATTGATGTTACTAAATTCTTTTTAAATGTGTAAGCATCTATCTCTGTTAATGACAATTTGTTATTCTCTGAAAATTTCAATTATGAAATTGCTTTGTTTTTTACCTCTAACTACCCGTTTGATTGTAGAAAATAAGTTATTTATTACTGTATACTGTACAGTATATTTTAAGGCTGTGATTTCATATATCAACTTAGAGATAGTTGTCCATCCATTATCCAACCCACTACATCCTAACTACACGGTTATTCATTTCAAAAATTCTGGTTTGAATTTTATGAATATCATTACATCAAGAAAAAGCCCATTGATGGGCTAGTCTTATGTAAAATCTAATGTTTATTAGCCATTTATGTTAACTTAAGGGAGAAGGGTACCAAACTGCAACAGAGTTCTGCAGAGGACTATTTGAGAAATGAAGGGTTCTTTTTTTCACTGGACAAAAACCTTCACATAAAAATGGAAGCTATCCAACCAAA
>JANRMT010062843.1:17095971-17144902 GCA_026402145.1 Polypterus bichir lapradei | reverse complement strand
TAACCTGAAAGACCTGAATGCAATGCAGAAGATACAGAAAGCAGAAGAATTAAATAAGAATCTGACACTTCAGCGGACGTTTTTACCCGTGCACAATTACAAAGTGATTTCAAGTGAAGCTGCTTTTATGGGAGACACAAATGCACCAGTGCAACTTGCCCCACTTTCCCTGTTGCCAAGTAATGTTGAAGCAAGTCGGCACAACGGTGTTCCCAAATACGCACTTTGCTGATTGCACTATTTTTTTTTCAGCTCTTCTTTTGATTTTTGTATTGAACTGTGTTTGCTATGGGACTTTCTATTTTAGGCAACTCCTGCTTTGCTTTTTGTGCTCTTCAGAGCTTCATTGTTAAAGAACATTTTTGTAAAAATAAATCTTTTTATTTATAAAAATTCTACGCTTGCCCTTTTATTACTAGCTGGGGTTTGATGGCTTCGCCCACCTAGTGAGCATTTTGAGTGATTTGAGAATTTTGTGCTTAGGAAGCCCAAGTTCACAACAACAGTTATGAACACTGTAATCTGTTGCTATGAACAGTTATTTCTCGGAGTAAGAAAAAATAAAAAGTTTTTTAAAAAATAGCATGCAGTAGGACATTTTTCATGTATAGTATTTACAAAGTAAAAATATTCCAAAATTTACCCCTGGATTTTGTCAAATTTCTTTTGTCACACTTTGGAGTATTACTGTACAAGATTAACAGAAATAACCTCTCGCCTCTTCAAATATTGAAGAAAGTCAGTTAGCAATTTTTAAGGATTGAATTAAAAACTGAATTATTATAATTTGATTTAATTGATAGATGAGTAGTGGAGGATAAAACGCCTTCAAAAAACCTATTCAACAATTTAAGAGAATGAAAACTTACAGCTGAGAAATGCAATTTTTGCTACATTGATATCACAGATCAAATAAGTATTGGATTAATAAATTATATGGATGTACAAATTATATGCATAAAAATCAAGGACAACCTAGCAGAGGATAAGAAGTGTCATGTTCTGCTTGTGCAGTTAAATGTAAAGAAAATCAGTAAAACTGGTGGCATTCTTCAACATTTAGGTATCTATATGTGAATGGATTCCTGTCCAGGCATATTTCGTTCCTGCCTTTCACCTGGTGCTGCCAGGGAAGGCTCTAGCTCCCACGCGACTCCTGTGTTTTGTTGAGGTAGGGCCCTAGGGTGACCTTTTTATCATGTAGACCTCAAAATAACGCTTCAAATCCCATACTCTTACTACACTGTCAGTTACCGTAGCACTTCCCCGTTTCTTTCATTCTATACCTCCAGGCACCTATATACAGGTTGGGCAGAAAAAGTTACATATTTATTTATGTTTAATAGATAATATGCCAAAAGTAATAAAAAATTTACAAATGTGAGTGTTGGCAGTAGCAGGCTACAAGGTGGCTCACAGTCTTATTGATTATTTTCTGGTCTGGCATGGCCCTTGATTCAACATGACCTTTTTAAATAGCCACCGAGAGAGGTAGTCTTCTCCTCCATGGATGGAAAAAGGCAGTGAGAGACTGGGTTTCTTTGTTACCTCTGATTTTATCTTAGTCAAACTTCCTTGGTGTACTTCTAAGACAAATAGAATAAGCTGATTTGCTACTCCATACCAAACCTATTCAGCCACAACTCAGTTCTCTAGTCCAATCTCCATTCTAGCATAGAATTTCTTCCTGGAGGGGACATCATAATTTTTACCTATCCCTTCCTTTCTTTTAAAGTTTACATAATAAAGAGTATACTTGGAAATAGTGACCCTATCACAATAAAACACCCTGTAATGGATTAAGTGAGCTCTAATTTAGCGTTGAGCAGTGAGGCTTTAAGATGGCAGAGAACCGGAATCAGTTCACCACAAGTATACCCAGATCTGAACGTCGTGGAATCTGGAACTACAAAGTGAGCTTTTTTGTCTGAGCCTAGTAAATGGGTCATGAGTAAATAGTAACCAGCCGTTTTATTCATTCTTGACAACCATCTGCTGTTGAAGATTTAAGTTGAGTGGATCACTGAACATTATATACCAATAGCACAATGCGTTCTACATTACCAGCAACAGGGACTGGGAGCAACTGTAGCAACCACAAATTCAGCCACATCTGCACTATGACGATGGCCCAGACCAGAACCACAAAATAGATGTCACTTGTGCTCTTCTTCTGCAGAGATAAATAAAACTCGGGTCGTGACCGGCTGCTGGAGGATGACAGTGAAGATGAGGCTAAGCTTGAGGGGTAAGTTCTGGGTGAACCTGGAAAGCAAAAGAAAGTGTGTTTTAGATAGGGCTGCTCCAATTGATAAAACCCTTATCAAAAAAAAAAAAAAAAAAAAAAAAAGACTTGACTGGGGATTGGTAAATTGACCACAAAACTGATCTTTTCTGAGCTTTATAGTAATTTAGTTGCAGTGCTAATTTACACAAGGTATTACAGTAGCTGAGCCGGCACAAATCTTTGTTTCAGTGTAAACAAAGAGCAGCAAGTTGAGACTTATTTTACAAGAGAGCTTAGCCTTTACGTTAAAAGAAGTGGAACAATAAACTGAGAAAAAGGAATTGGAGGAGCCGTCCTGTGCAATTAGACAAACAGCAAGACAAGCTACTTTAATGAACTCAGACCTTTTTATTTTGTCCTTTAAAAGAAAAAGAACACAATTCGAGATTGGACAGAGACCTTTTTTTTAGCTTACATATTTAACTGGAAAAAAGAAAATATAAAGCAGAATTTGAAAGTGCAGCTTAGTAAACAATACTCTTTTTAACTTAACAGCAAAATAAGGGTTTTACTTATAAATGTATTGAGCATGTTAGTCTTGTGTCATCTTTGTGAACAACTTATGAACATTTGATACATTTGCAGCTTTTTAAAAGATTTGTACTTTATCATTTGTTGCTGTGTGTCGTACAGCAGAAGTTTTGTTAAAAAACAAGTTCTACATAATTAAAATAATCCAGATTTATAATTACACCTCACATTTAAGTAGTATTTAATTGGCAATATCAATTAATTGATTGTGTGTGTGTGTGTATATATTAGTGACAGATAGGGGGTGCTATCGCTCCCTTGAACCCTAGTCCAAGACGCCAGACACCAGGTAAAAGTCCAAATATAATTTATTTTAGAATTGCACAGTGCACAAAGCACCCTCATCTCCACAATACTCATACAACAAACCAATAATCACAATAATAAACTCTCCACCACTCCCAGACGCGTTGCCACTCTTCTACCCAGCTCAGCTCAACGTCTGGGCTTTCCCACAATCCTTTTATAGTACCTGACCTGGAAGTGTTTCCCATCCTTCAGTCCATGATTCCTTATCACTTCCGGGTCAGATAAAAAGTCCTTTTCTTCACGTCATCTCTCCTGTCGCTGTGACTAAGACGCACTTCTGGGTTACAGGGCACAAACGACTCTCTAGTTAGAGAAATGATGTAAACTACTTTCTTTAATTAAGCCTTGTTTCAGATGGGTGCATTACAGAAAAAAAACTATAAACAGTATGACAGTTTGTAATTATGTGAAGCGTTATGAATACAGTAATCCCTCATTTATCGCGAGAAATAGGTTCCAAGGCCGGTCGCAATAACTGAATTTCCACGAAGTAGGGACACCATATTTATTTAATTATTTAACGTGTATATGGACGTTGTTAAACCCTCCCTGTACTGTTTACAACCCACCCTTTACTCTATTAATAACAGGGACAACTGTTAAGCAATATGAAATCGGTAAATAAGTTTACAGTTACTGTATAGCGAAGTACACGTAGCTATATATGATGTGATGATGGTGACAAATATGCTGTGCAGTAAAAATGATGACGATGAGGGTGATGGTGACTTTTACTGCGCAGCCGATGACTGTATTTTACGTCTCTACAGACGGCGGTGCCATTTCCTGGGGCACCTCTTCCACGGTTTCCGAAGGTGTATCCGTAGTAGTAGTAGGAAGTGGCTCTTTTTTGCGAGGCTGCAAAAACATTGTGATCGGCAGTTGCTGCCGCTGCTTCTTTTTCCGGTTGAAGAGCAGCTTGTAGGTGGTCATGACGTCGTCGACCTTGTTGCAAAATTGGACCGATCGAACCATATCGTCGTCCCATTCCTGTGACCGCTCTTGCAGATCCTTAGCCAGTCTGCAGCCACAGCCGCGAACGTTCTCCCTTCCTTCAACATATCCAGAAGTTTCACCTTCTCAGCGATCGTCATCATTCTTCGTTGGCGTTTAGGCTCAGCACCAGCCTTGGAAGAAGGAGCACGTTTGGGAGCCATTGCAGGGGGTGAAAATTGAAGCGAAGTTCAACACAAAGAAACCACAAAAAAATCACACACAGTACAGTGTAAAGTAAACCGCTCGGCGAGAAAGCTTGAAGCGAAATGGCAGCGACAGAGAGACAAGGGGAAATGCTGTGGGATCTGGGCAGACACACACACACACACAGAGAGGCAGCGCACAGACACACACACACACAGAGGCAGCGCACAGACACACACACACACACACAGGCAGCGCACAGACACACACACACACACACACACACACACACACAGAGGCAGCGCGCAGACACACAGGCAGCGCGAGAGAGAGAGCTGGACGCATTAAGGTAGGAAGGCAGTTAAAGAATGCACTTGGCTTGATTTTGTTTTCACTTCTGTTTCCAGCGATCAGTTCATAGCGTGCATTGTTGCTATGTTATTTTTCTTGGTGGTTTATTAAATTACGGATTTTTTCAAATGTTCATTTTTTCCCTGTGCTTAGAACTCATTAAAAAAGTGCTTTTAGCCAGTGGTTGGTAGCGCTATAGCACAAACTATTGCAGTGTTAGTTTTCTCCGTTGTTCAAGGTTTTCTCAGTGTTGTTCAATGTTTTACAGTCAAAGCACCAATCACGGGCCCGATTAGAAAGCGGGAAGCTGTGATTTGTCGTCTTCCTCCCATGTACCAATTACAGCCCGTGTTACAACGCACTTAGTCACCGAACTTGTTTTGTTGTTCTTAGACTAGGAAATACTACTACTATATTTAAAAACCTGCGAAGTCGTGAATCCGCGAAAAGTGAACCTTGAAGTAGCGAGGGATTACTGTATAGGTAAATAATATAAATTCACATTTCAACTTAGAACCTGATAAACCAGTCAACTATCTCGAATGCGGATTGCAACTGATACTGAATGTCTATGGCAAAACTCAAAAGGTATTAAATTACTTTCGCAAGATCTCTGGATTTTAAATTGATCTGGAAAAAAATATGTTTTTTTCATAAACTCATTTGCACATAAATAATATGGTAGAAAGGTTTCTGTTGACTACTTCAGAACAGTTCAAGTATTTCAGAGTTACTTGAAAATTATGAAGAGGGTTAAAGATATTTTTAAATTCAATTTTGGCAGTCTGATGGAAAGCACTAGACTAGGCATCAACAGATGGTCTACTCTCACCTCTTCTTAGTAGCCAGAGTTAATATAGATAAAATCAATATCCTCCAAAAGATATATTCCTGTTTTAGTTTATTCCTGTCTTTTATTAACAAGTCATTTTTTTAAATTCTTGATTCTGTTATCCACTCATTTACTATATATTAAAAAGGTAATATTACATAATTCAAGCACAATATGGCATGGTATTACTGGACTTCCATCTATACCACTGGGTTGCAAATATTCATAACTTGAGACAATGGAAAGAGGAGCACAGTGCTTAATATGTACTGGCCAGGTTATGTGCTCTGGTCATTAATAATTTTCGCCAGTATACTAGTAATCAGATTGTTCTTCAATCAGGCAGAACATGAAACCAATGTAGAAAACACTTCAACAAAAAGACACTGTTTCTGCTGCTCCATTACATGATCATTTTGCATTCAAGCCTCCCCAACTATACAGCATCTAAGGTTTGGAAAATGCTAGACATCATAACCTTCAGAGAGCTTTATATTGATAATATGCTTATATATCTCGATTAGGTTTGTAGTATAAGGAATTCCTTCAAGACACATATATTTTTATCTACAAGTTAGGAACTTTTTAAAAAGAATTTCCCTAATACACCTCCCGTGCTCATATTTGAAAATATTTTCACTAATTAGGAGAAAAACGTTGCCAGCATTTCCAGTCTTTATCAAATATTGACACAGAGCTCACATCTAAACCGCTTTTGGCAATGTTGGGAAGGAAACCGCTCTATCAATATCTCAGGCAATGAGTGGAAGTCGGTAATTTGCAACATTCATTCTTCTTTAATTTGTGCAAAACATGCGGTCATCCAGCCAAATACGTCCACTGTGGATATCTTTCCAAACTAAAACAACTCTAAAATTTATCAAGGATTGAACCCAATTTGTGACCAATGCACTGTAACTCCAGCCTCACTCAGGCATATGTTTTGAGACTGTTAAAACTTAAATCATTTTTTTCCTAGAATGGCTTTTTCTTTTATATTAGGTTAGGATGTGCAACCATTGCAAATCCTTTTATAGAAGACTTTGAAGTTATTTCAGACAATCTTAGATTATCTAGTGATGAACTGACCATAATGTCCTACACTACATTGTTTGCATGTGGACTACTTCTCTTTAGCTGCAAGAATCCTAATGTGCTCTCCATACCTCAGTGGAAAAATGTTGTTTTATGTTATCTACAACTAGACAAAAAAAAAAATCACATTTTCTGTATATGTAACTGTGCAGAGCAAGATTTCAGTAATGTTATTTTAAATTAACTTTGCTAAGGTCCTGCTTGTGTAACTGCTAACCCCCCAGCGGTTTAATTAATAAGCGGCTGTATAATACTGTGTGCTGCCCTCTTCTCTTTTTTCCTCACATTTTATTTCTAAGTTGCTCTCTGTTCTGGGTGATTTGATTACATATTTTAATTGTTTTAGTGATATATGGGATCAGTTGTAGTTCTGATTGAATGAGGTTTTTTCATATATTTGAAAATTACGTTATTTAGCTTCTTATGTAATGCATTTATCTGGAACAACTAAAGATTAAAAAAAAAAGCATAATTTAATAAAAGCATTGCTTTTACACAAAATGAATCTTATAAACCTTTACAAAAAGATTTGGGAGATTTGTTGCTTCAATTACAATAAGCTGATTGAACTAAAGAGATCATGTTGGTAAGCTATATGTATCTCTTCCTAATACAATTTATATAATTTTGTTGGATGTCATTAAAACTTAGCTCATTTATATTTAAGCAAACAGTGGCATAGTATCACTATTCACACTGGAATTGCACTGCCCTGCCCTTTTGAAGTTTGATGATTGCTAATGTTTATTGTAAACCAATGACTGGTCATATTTTTGACCATGATTCTGGAAAAATCCCATAAATTCTGATGGGGCTTTCTGTTGTCTGCCATTTAGTTAAAAATGTAATTGTTCATGATAGTTATACTTCAGTGTTGCAACTCTGTCTGTGCTGTACTGTTTGTCTTCCTTTATATTCAGTAATCTCCAAATTTCATGCAGTTAGTGATCTATAAGCCATAAATAATAATTTTCCATAATGCTTTTCCTATTAAATGGCTGTGCAGCATATCCAAACCCTAACAGACAGCACACCGTATTATAGATGGACACAAACCAACTTCTGAACAATTTTGATTCTTCAGTGTGCCTGACAACATGTCTTTAGAATATTTGAGAAAATCAAAAACTGCTTGTGGAGAACATGGAGAGCCACTCAGAAAGTACTGAAGCTGGGGATGTTGTAAGGTCGTCCAACTCCCTGCTGCACTGCTTACTGATATAACAGAGTACACTAGATTAAACAATGGCAGTAAAAAAAAACAAAAAAACAGTAAAGCAGCATCAGGTAACAGTATATATATATATATATATATATATATATATATATATATATACTAGCAGAATACCCGCGCTTCGCAGCGGAGAAGTAGTGAGTTAAATAAGTAATGAAAAAGAAAAGGAAACATTTTAATAATAACGTAACATGATTGTCATGAGTGTTGCTGTCATATATATGCCTGCCTAAATAAGTCACCCTCGCTTCGCTCTTACTTTTTTACCGTTCATTTAATCATGGCTAGTGGCGGAAAAATTATAAAATGGAAGGAGGATTACACTGAGTAGGGCTTTACCAAAACAATTATTGATGGCGAATCGATTATTCATAAAGCTTGAATTGGTGATCTGTTTTTGTGTGTTAACCTCATATTTTTTCATACTTCTTCTCAAACCAAGGTGGTGCGAGGCTAAAATGAATCGGGATGCGCTGATCAATGTAATCGGTGTACCAGGAAATCATGCATTGACAAAAGTTCCCCTTTGATTGTAATGCAAAGTGTGATTAAATGCATTATTTTTTAATGCGTTATGGAGCACATGCATCGAAGCTTCTCAGCTGTGCTTGTGCTAAGAAAATTAAACATTTTAAAAATAACGTAACACGATTGTTAATGTAACCTTTTGTAAGTAGTGCCTGGAGGATTCAGTGTGGAGAAAGTCTAGAGACAGCGTGTGTATTAACTTGGTGGCAGTGTGACGAAGTTGCTTCGGAAGACGGCGTTAGCCGCGGAGCTCAGCTCAGAGCGAAATGAGGTAAATGGGAGGGGATATGATGACGTGACTCCTCCACCCTCCTTAACTGTCAATCCCCCACAAACACAGTCTCTCGGAATTTGCATAAGCACACCCCTTCACCTGCAATTTTAACTTAGTTACAAAGTGATCAAAACTCTCGTTTATATCCTGCGTTCTCTCATTAAACTTGTATCCCGCATTACCCGTGGGCATGGAAAACACCAGCGGCAGCCTGTCTATTAACTTAATTTAAAGTTTAGGTTTATACCTTTCTTTGTTTCCGAAGTAGCTGCAATGATGAATATGGTAGTATATGTCACTCGCTCGCTTCTTATTGTTTCGCTGCCTTCTCAATTATATAATGCATGTTTTCTTCAGCGTATTTGGAGCTCTTCCTGGTTTTCTACATAGTGCGTTGACAGTCAGTTCACGTGATTATGTGGGCGGCGTGATGATGTCACACAAAACTCCGCCCCCACGGCGGTCAAGCTCAACTCCATTACAGTAAATGGAGAAAAATACCTTCCAGTTATGACCATTATGCGTAGAATTTCGAAATGAAACCTGCCCAACTTTTGTAAGGAAGCTGTAAGGAATGAGCCTGCCAAATTTCAGCCTTCTACCTACACGGGAAGTTGGAGAATTAGTGATGAGTCAGTCAGTCAGTCAATCAGTCAGTCAGTGAGGGCTTTGCCTTTTATTAGTATAGATAAATATATAAAATAGTAAAGCAGCATCAGGTAACTAATATATACACACACACACACACACACAGTGGAACCTCAGGTCACGACGGTAATTCGTTTCAAAACTCTGGTCGCAACACGATTTGGTCGCGACCCGAAGTCATTTCCCCCATAGGATTGTATGTAAATACAATTATTCTGTACCTCGTGATGATTGTTCTTCTTCGGAGGCTCCTTTTGATGCGTGTGGCCGCTCTATAACTCATCCCGAGCATCAGCCATGACGAGCTTGGATCCTCTGCTGGTGTTGCTGCTTTGTTTGCTCCTTTTCTTTCCCATGACGGACTTGGCAAAGGTAGGTTCCGGAGCTGTTGCTGCGTGTCTGGACGTTGTCTTCTCGGGGTTCTCTGCCCACAGAAAATTTTTAAACAGGTCCTCTGCCAAAAAGACTGCCAGAGAACCCTGCCGACTACGCCACTGTCGCAGATAGGGGGCGCTATCGCTCCCTTGAACCCCTGTCCAAGACTCCAGACACCAAGTAAAAATCCAAATACTGAATTTATTCTTCTGCAACAGTGCACAAAGCACCCTCCCTTCCACAATACTCATTCAATTCCACAATAATCACAATAATAAACACTCCTCTGACTCCCAGACGTGTTGCCTTCCTACCACCCAGCTCAGTTCGACGCTCTGGTGTCTTTCTTAGTCTTTTATATCCCCTGACCCGGAAGTGTTCCCACAGTCCTTCAGTTCATGATTCATTATTACTTCCGGGTCAGATAAAAAGTCCTTCTTCGCCCCAGAAGCATGTCACTTCCGCAGTCGCTTTGTCTATGATGTACTTCCGGGTTATAGGGCACATATGACTCTCTGGGCCTTCCTGCAGCGTCCTCTGTTGGCCCTTGGGGTATCCAGCAGGTTTGTTAAGGAAAACACCATAGTCCAGGATTCCCTGCTGGCATCCGGGGCACCTCCATGCTGCAGGGAGAGCTCCATCTGGCGGCCTGGGGGTATTGGCCGTGATGACAAGCTGGCCATAGACCTATATATTATTACATACATACAGTCATATGAAAAAGTTTGGGAACCCCTCTCAGCCTGCATAATAATTTACTCTACTTTCAACAAAAAAAGATAACAGTGGTATATCTTTCATTTCCTAGTAACATCATTCTGGTGTGAAGCAGTGAAGCAGTATTTAATTGTATGAAATTAAATCAAAAGTGAAAAACTAGCTGTGCAAAAATGTGGGTCCCCTTGTGATTTTGCTGATTTGAATGCATGTAACTGCTCAATACTGATTACTTGCAACACCAAATTGGTTGGATTAGCTCGTTAAGCCTTGAACTTCGTAGACAGGCGTGTCCAATCATGAGAAAAGGTATTTAAGGTGGTCAACTGCAAGTTATGCTTCCCTTTGACTCTCCTCTGAAGAGTGACAGCTTGGGATCCTCAAATCAACTCTCAAAAGATCTGAAAACAAAGATTGTTCAGTCTCATGGTTTAGGGGAAGGCTACAAAAAGCTATCTCAGATGTTTAAACTGTCAGTTTCAACTGTAAGGAATGTAATCAGGAAATGGAAGGCCACAGGCACAGTTGCTGTTAAACCCAGCAGGTCTAGCAGGCCAAGAAAAATACAGCAGTGGCATATGCGCAGGATTGTGAGAATGGTTACAGACCACCCACAGATCACCTCCAAAGACCTCCAAGAACATCTTGGTGTATCTGTATATTGTTCTACAATTCAGCGCAATTTCCACAAAGAACATCTGTATGGCAGGGTGATAAGAAAGAAGCCCTTTCTGCAGTCACGCCACAAACAGAGTCACTTGTTGTATGCAAATGCTCATTTAGACAAGCCAGATTCATTTTGGAACAAAGTGCTTTGGACTGATGAGACAAAAATTGAGTTATTTGGTCATAACAAAAAGCGCTTTGCATGGTGGAAGAAGAACACCACATTCCAAGAAAAACACCTGCTATCTACTGTCAAATTTGGTGGAGGTTCCATCATGCTGTGGGGCTGTGTGGCTAGTTCAGGGACTGGGGCCCTTGTTAAAGTCGGGGGTTGGATGAATTCAACCCAATATCAACAAATTCTTCACGATAATGTTTAAGCATCAGTCACAAAGTTGAAGTTACGCAGGGGTTGGATATTCCAACAAGACAATGACCTGTGGTATAGCGGGTCCACAGCTTGCTTAGTAAAGGCCATTTTTAAATAAATGATCACCGCATTCGAGGCGGCTTCGTGAGGGGGCTTAGTGGTTGTGGCATGCCGCGGGGTGATCTGAGGTGTGGGCGTTTCTCACCGAGTGCACACCGAGTGATTATTCTCGTGGCAAATTTGTTACAGCTGCTATGTCCCCTCGCATTATAAAAGAAGCGCGAGTCAGTTAAGAGAAAGAACAAGAAAGGAAGAGAACGGAGGTTACAGGGAACGAGGAAACAGGCGAGCAAATCGGTACAGGAGGAAGCGGCGAGTGCTCGCAGGCAGCTGAAGGCAGCCTGGGTGTTTGGCCAACACCTGGGAGAAGTGGTTGTGGTCGCCCCCGCAGAAGTTTGTTTTGAAGGGTGGGAGTGACCGGGAAGGTGCAGGACTCTCCGCGGAAGTTAGCGGGAGTCGTGACTTGGGACGCGGTGTCCCTAACGTGAGAGCCTTGGCCGTTAAGGGATTCCCAAGTCACTGTCCGGAGGAGCCGACCGGAGCCAAGGATCGGTGAGGCAACTGACAGCAGTAGCAGGAGTAGGAAGTTGTCAGCTGCAGAGTGCACGTCTCCCTTGTTGCGGGGCCCTGATGGATGAAGCAGGAGAGACGCTAGTTTTAAAAGGCGGCACCGGGTTTGTCAATTGTTTTTAAAGACTGCTTCCTGATCGTTTTAACCTCGTCGGTTTTAAAGGATTGTTGTTTTTTCTATTTATTGTTTTTTTTTTTTTTAGCCTCCACATTTTCTTTTATTGGATTATTTATTTATTGAAGAACTTTGGCACTGCACTTTAATTGAACACTGTTTGATTTTTTCTTTTAAATAAAAGCACTGTCTCACTTTTTACCATTCCCTTGCTCAGTTGTTTTGCCTTCACTGACTAGCTCATCGGTGACATTACCGACGGTGTTGGGTTTAAGGGCTTCCAAAAATCAGATGGGAGCATGGAGCCAGAACCCACATTGTCACATGACCCAAAACACAGTTCAAAATCTACAAAGGCATTCATGCAAAGGGAGAAGTATGGACGTCACAGTCCCCTGACTTGAATATCATCGAAAATCTATGGGATGATTTGAAGCAGGCTGTCCATGCTCAGAAGCCATCAAATTTAACTGAACTGGAGAGATTTTGTACAGAAGAATAGTCAAAAATACCTCCATCCAAAATCCAGACACTCATTTGGGCTCATCAGAAGTACACACTCCACTGCTCCCCTTGCGGGGATCGAACCTCGGATGTCTGCGTCAGGGCGAAACATGTGTCGCGTACTTATTTGACAGTAAACTATGTAACATTCTATGATTTTCTCGCAACTGAAAGAGGGCTCCGTGGTGGACGTTTGCCGAATGGCAGACCAACCACATGCGTTACCTAGTAGGTAACGTAACCACCCATACAGTCAGGTCGGGACTCAGACTACGAATACAATGAATGTAATTACTCCGATCTACAGGCTGTCAAATGAACGAACTACTCGCCGTGGCGCAGCGTAAAGGGACTGTCTCTGATGCTGATGTCTGAGGTTCAATACCCGCAAGGGAAGCAGTGGAGTGTGTACGCCTGATGAGCCCAAATAAGGGCGAAACACGTGTCGCATACTCTGCATTATTTGACAGTAAACTATGCTTATATATATATATATATATATATATATATATATATATATACACACACTGTATCTGTAGTCAGCATTTTTCAGTGTGTTGTAAAGATTTCATATCTTGTAAAGATTATGTTCAGTTACTAAGAAGTAAAAAGTACCTTCAACACCCCTTGAGACAAAGATGATGACTATAATTTACAAAATGAAAATAAGGAACCACACTTGGCTAGAATTCTTTTAAATGGTCATAACTTATAATCATTTCCTGGAAGTCCATTTGGAGGAAAAAAAAACATTTCTCCTAAATTGTATTTCTTTTCTTCAACTTTTCTTATGCTGCCCCACCACTTTGCTCTAGATAAATGGATTTGGAAGATGAATGGATTTTAGTGGGCTTCCCATCTTCTCAGATGCACACTGTGTCTTTCAACACAAACTTAAACAACTGGGTTAAAGTAATGCTATTTTTCGTTTAGTAATCGCTTTTAATCTATTTCCATGGACTTCTCTAGAAGCATTATTTGCAACAAGCCAAATATCTATTGTACAGATATGACTGCGTTTACAATCAATAACAACATATTGAAAGTTAAGTCCACTGCAGTAACACATCAAACATTGCAGCAGTGCACATGTAACTATTATGTTTTCTTTTCCAAACATCAGTGATATTTCAAAACATTACTTTACTTACCCTCGTTTAATAGTGAAGGCAAGTTAAAAATTACACGCTAACTGCAACTGATAGAAGCTGATGCAATGCAACACGTTTGTGATTGCTTACAGAGAGTTCAAACATGCACATCCCAGTGCTCTGTCATTAATCTAGTTGAAATCCAGGTCAAATGAGCATGGATGCTCTCTGCTGCAGGACTGCAACATTGTTGAACAATGCACCATGGTGAGGTTTCATTGGGCAGAGGGTGAAACCTACTGAAATTCAACAAAGGATGTTGGCTTAGTGTGGAAGTGAAAACAGCATCACTCAATGAAATGCTTAGGAATGGGTAGAAACGTTTAAAGTGGGAAGAACAAATCTAACCAACGAAGCTTGATCTGGTTGATCATCAACATTGCATACATAAACCCACATTGACATGGCGAATGCCTTTATCACTGAAGAGCGACAGATTATGAGGTCCACTTGTGGTATAGCGGGTCCACAGCTCCTGTCAAAGGGCCAGTTTTAAATAAATAATCACTGCACTTGCAGCTTAGCGAGGGGGCATTGTGGTTGTCTGGTAAAACAGGTTCCCGTGATGATCCGTGATGTGAGCGTTTCCCACCTAAGTGCACAGGTGAGAAATCGTCCGCATCCGTGATTGTGTTCGGGGCTGCTGATTTGCCACAGCTGCCACGTCCTCTTCATAAATAGAAGCGCAAGGCAGCTAAGGAAGAGGGGAGAAGAAAAAAGGAAGGAAAAAGAAAGACGGGGGTTGCAGGAGAGCAGAAAGCAGCAAGCAGCATAGAGAGAGAGAGAGAGAGAGACGGTGTGAGCAAGTGAGCGAGTGAAGGCTCGCAGGCAGGCAGGCAGCTGGACAGTTAAGCCCTAGCAGGGGTGTTTGGCCAACACCTACGGAAGCTGGTAGTGGTCGCTCCCGCTGAACATTTTATGGAGGAACGGGAGTGACCGGTAGTAAGACAGCTGGCCGCATAAGGCCGAAAAGGCAGCGGGAGTCAGGAGGCTTGGGTGGTGAATTTCCTGACGTGAGCGTCCTGGTCGTTAGGGAAGCCAAGTCTCAGTCTGGAGAGCGCAATCGAAGCCAGGGATCGGGAAGCCTCCAGACCAGTAGAGTAGAGAGAAGGCCAGCTGCTGGTAGGGCGACTCTCCTGTTGAGAAGCCTGATGGGAGAAGCAGGGGAGCCGCCAGGTAAAAGACACTGGGCTTTGGATTTTATTTAAACGACTGCTTCCAGCTTTGTTTTAACCTCGTCGTTTTAAAGGATTGTTTCTTCTTCTGTGTTTTTTTTAACCTTCACTTAACTTCTGTTTTTATGGATTACTTATTTAATAAAGAAATTGTTTTGAAACATTGCACTATTTATTTGAACACTTGTTTTTTCTTTGTTGTTTTTAAATAAAGGCACTTTGCACTTTTGCACCATCCCTTTGCTCTATTTGTTGTGCCTCACTGCCAAGCTCATTGGTAACATTACCTATAGTGACGGGTTCAGGGCTCCCCGAACGCAAGATGGGAGCATGGAGCGAACCCGCATCGTCACACCACTGTTGCTGCACATTTGGATATCAGCTATGGATCTGCTCATGCCAAACTGCATGATAACTTGGGACACTGTAAAATTTGCGTAAGATGTGCATCCAAACAGCTTACTGATCACAAGCCAATATCCTTTTGGTGAATTTCACAAGGTGTCACAACCTCTATCCAAATGAATCTCACTATAGCTCAGTAATGTTGCAATCTCTCAGAGGAGCATTCATGTTTGACCTTGGCTTCATCTTGACTAATAGCATAGTGCTGTGCTACACGCGTTCAAACTACCCATAAGCCATCGTGAATGTGTTGTTTTGCATCAGCTTCAATCCATTGCAGTTACTGCCTAATTTTAAAATTGCCTTTACTTTGTGATTTACCAACATAAACTAAGCATCCATGCCCATATAATTTTGTAACTCTGTCTTTTAGCAAAGAAAGAATATGTCGACTACAGCAAATACTGGAATGCTTATAGACCATAACAACACCCTGAACATTGTATTAACTGCCACTACATTCACAGTCAATAGCATTGACTTCTACACCATCCATCCATATTCTGAACCTGTCTATCGATACAGAGCCAGAGACCATATTAGTGGTATAAAACAGAAACTTACCCTTACCATTCACACTCACACACAAACACCAGGCCATTTTCTCAAGTGTCCATTTATTCTAGCCAGCTCAACTTTGGATAGTGAAAGGAAACCAAAAGAAAATCCATTTGAGCCTGCAAACTTCACACAGACAGTGACCAGGACAAACTTAAAATAATTAGTATAATTAGTTAATTTGAAGGAGTCTTAATGTATTGTGTCATTACCATAAAAGATTTTAAAAATATGCTTTCAAATTGTAAAACTAGAGTCAGTCACCTGTGAGCTGAAAATCAGAACGTTCAGAAGGCTTCTGCCTAAAGCCTGTGTAGGAGAATGCCATGCTGATGGTATTGGCGGCAATGGAAAGCACCTGGTCAGAGAGCTCTAGTCCTGTAGGACAGGTGAAAATATTAAATGTTATTATGAAGTCTACTCATCTAAATACACACATTTATTTTTTAGGGCATTGGCCTCACCTACTCCATTTGCCCGCTTTCTTTCCTGGAAGGCACCCACTATCATTAGAGACACAACCAGAATGAAGATGGGGATTCTCCAGGAGCCAGACACAGACGCTGCAGGCAGAAGATTTGGCTTTACTATGGAACAATTTTTTTTAACTTGTCAAGAGAGTGAGTCCCAGCAGCTTAACTCTAGTATTGACTGTGAGACAGCAAACAGACAAAAGGACAAGCCACAGTGCCCTCAGCAACCAATGTTTTGAGGCAGAAAGAAAACAAATCAAATGTATTTATTTAATTAATATTTTTGGTTTAAGTTATTAATCTGCACTTACTTACCCAAGTACAACAGCAGCACTGTCCAGACTGGCACTGAAATGGCTCTGAGATAGTGTTGTGTGCTTGGGGTCCATTTAAAAGAAATTGCTAGTACATAGCCCACCACCAGTGTGCAGACCTTAGGGACAAGAGGAAAAAACACATTCATGTATTCTAGCATCAGCAGGAGGTCACATTGTTAAAATGCAGCAAAATGTGTTCAATAAACAAGGGACTCAAAAAGGTGCTTCCACACAATTGTAGGCACTCTGGTATAGCGGGTAAAGCTTTGGACTTCAAACCCTGCTATTGACACTGTGTGGCCATGAGCAGCTCACTTCACCTGCCTGTGCTCCAACCAACTGTATGTGTCAAATGTTGTATACCCCCTTGGATAAAGGCATCAGCCAAATAATAAGTAAAGTAAGTACCGTAGATCCCGGAATACAAGCCGAGAATTTCGTCCTAGATTTTTGGCTTGGAGTTTGGGGGTCGGTTTATACAACGAGTATCATTTCAGATTCAAGATTTCCAGCGCAATGCCGGTTTTGCCGATGAATACGGAAGTAAATAATGACGAAACCACAGAGCCATCTTTCAGATGAAGAAGTAACTTTGCATGCCGGTACTTTAAATTAAATAAAGAATTTATTCAAAAAAGTGTTTTAGTTGTTGAATTTATTAATAAAATTTATAATAAATTATCGGGAAGTTTAAAATAAAATTTTTTATTTTAATTTACGATCCACATCTTGCGTTACGAAACGGATGCGGTCACGTGTATCCGCATATCTTAGGATGAGGAAAGACAACCTGCTAAAGATGAAAAGAGCAGCGTTTAAAGTGGAAGCAATATAGGAATCACAAATTGAGTTCAAATTTCAGTCTAGTTTTCTTAAAATTACTAGGGGGCTTCACTCGCCCACCCATGGGTTTGGTAAACTGGATATACAATTTAAAAAGATTGTTATTTTCATGGGAGTTGTTACATATGCATTATTTTCACTTTTACTTTAAAACTTCAGCAAAAACAGTATTTGCAATTAACTTTTTTTCAAGATCGCATTAAATTTTGATTCCATGTTTGGACTTACATTGTGACAACACAACGTATAACTGCCTGTGAGTGAATTTAGTTTCTCTCTAATAAATTACCCGACTTTCTCAAATGTTTGTCCCTCCTTTTTCTTCTTTGCTTAGTCGTTGACGTGTCTAGAAAGTATAAAATTATTGTCCTGATAAAATTTATAAGAGCTGAGAGCGCAGGAAGTGTGTCTGGGAGTTGTTGGTGGTCTTCTTCCACCTATCCAGAATGACCACTTGCTGTGGAGAAGCCGTCATATACTTTATGTTAAGATGCTTGAAACTTGTATGCTGCTGGAACTTTCTAATTAATAGTTGTGGCAACAGCTGCAGATCGGCAGCATCTGAAAGCAAGAAACACTGTAATACACTCGCCTATTTTGTTTTTCATATAACGTTGTATGCTTGGTTTTTGTTTATAAATCAGTTTGCAGTTGTATGTATGGTTTATACTTCAGTCAAATTAAGACAGACAACACCTGCTTACTATGTAATACAGTACATCTAGAAATGATACTGAATAAAGCGAGCGAGGCAGTTAGTTTTATCAGGGCAATAGCAAGCTTATATTAATTCTGCACATTAAGAGTTTATACAGCAGCATCAACTAGCCTACCGTCAAATCAACAGAGTCAAAAAGGGGAAAAGTACAACACGACAGCAGTTAAAGGATTCTGTTATGTTGCAATCCAAGTTACTTGAGTCAAATATATAGTTGAAACAAAAATGCCTCGACACATTTAAAAATTAAAGAGACTGGTAGAACAAAGTAGGAAACTTAGATCTGAGATGCCCAAACATGCCAGTAACCTAAAACCCACATAAATCTCAGCCTATGGCAGATTTGAAGGTTGCTAGAGGTAATGTACTCTGAATTCGTATTCAATGTTGGGTCTTCGTGCACAATATCAACAGTACAAATTAGCATGTTTGAATTCACTTTTGATTGCAATTGAAAACCAAGGAGGAAAAAGCACAGGCAAAACATTTCAAATGTTGCAACTGGTGCAAGCATTCTCTAACATTTAGAATCTGTATTGTGTTTCCTCTCTTTTCTGTTGATAAAATACTGTGTAATGGTGGCGGTTCTAAGAGAAAACAGAACTTCACCCAGTAAAATATGACCCACTCAGCCCAACATAGCTCATGCCATTGCTTCTCCTTAGAGCTGCTAGAAAAATGAAAGACTCAATTTGATGTTACCCCATGGCTAGAAGTCACGTGATGTACAGTATGTCACATTTGATTTCTGATCGCTGCACTAGACCATGTCAATTTACACAACTTGATAGTGATGTATGCCAACACCTTCCAGCACAATCATGATCCCCCTTTTTTGTGACCGCCTATAGCGTGTTGCTTGATGGAGCCTGTGATGTATCAAGGGTAACAGGTACTGCTTATTTAGTCGTAATCACAACACTCTCTTTTTAGTTTCTTTCTCCGTTCTTTTCTGGATGTAAAATATGAGAAATGAGCCTCTCTACTTTTTGCACACAGAGTTCACCCTTAAGAAGAAGGCAGAATCAAACCCATTTGATTTAATTGCATGGAGCTGTTGACTAGTTGGAATGTTCTTCACGAGAGCAAACCACTGATTGCACCTTGTTGAGATTACGTAAATGAAGGCAAAAATTACTGGAAAAGTCACACAAAGTGAAAAGGCCTTGGGGTTTAAAGGTTCTTTACTTGTTGTGGGAATTCTCTGAATTGTCAAGAGTTTTGACTAGCTACACTAAGCAAGTCATGTCATTTTCTAATCCAGACCTGGGTCACGGTCGGTGTTGGAGCTTATCCCAGAGCTAGCACAGAGAATAAGGCCAACAGGGAACCAGTCCATCGCTGGGCCAGAACCAGATACACACGGGCCAATTTAGCGTCACCAATCCACCAAAAACGTATGTCTTTGGACAGTGGGAGGACACCAGAGCATCACACAAACATGGGGAGACCATGGAAACTCTATGCAGGGACAACCAGGGACACAAATCCTGGTCTTCATACTGCAAGGCAGCAGCGCTACCACAGCTCCACCATGCCACCCTCACTGTGCAAGTACTGAAAGTATTTCATTGATTTTTTTCCACATATTGTAATTGAATCACAAAGACACAAATAAGACAAAATAAACTGGGTGGGAAACTACAAAAACAAAGTCAGCACAAAGGAGCAAGGAACAGCAAACCTTGGCTGCTACATTTTACTGCTCCTAAAAGCTAAAGCTCAGTTTCCACTACAACATCGCAGTTTCTATGTAGGTGTCAACTTAGTTTAAAATGAACAAAAACTTATCAGTCACATTCTTCTGTCTTTCA
This sequence comes from Polypterus bichir lapradei, assembly GCA_026402145.1. Classification (NCBI taxonomy): domain Eukaryota; kingdom Metazoa; phylum Chordata; class Cladistia; order Polypteriformes; family Polypteridae; genus Polypterus; species Polypterus bichir. Next base: position 17,124,842 of record JANRMT010062843.1, on the reverse strand, counting down.
ATTCAAAGCAGCCCAATTCCAAGAAGAATCCTTGCATCAACTGACTATTGTATTTAACTGTGCTTAGGAGATGCACCCTTTCACTTACCCACACCATTCCGAAACACTCCAATGTGCTGTTGATGGCATCACATGTGTACTTCAGGAGCTCCTGCACCCTGATGACATTCCCGCCATAGTAAATGGCCCAGGCCAGTGTCAGGCTGGCGCCCATCAGCAGAAGCAAGTTGAGCCTCCTCAGCACTACCTCACCCAGTGACTCCACTCCACGATTGATGAAACAAATGGGTAGCAGCAGTGTGCCCAACACAATTGGAGTGCCCGTTCCTCTCAGACTGGCCAACCACCTCCTCACTGCCAAGGCCAGGGTGTGCTTGAAGGGATGCAAGAAAGTTCCACACAGCACCGCCCACAGCAATGGCCGTAGGAAAGCCTCCAAAATGAAATAGACCAGCACAGCTGCCCCACAGCAGATTGCAACAAAGATCAATGCTCCTATGTTGTAAAAGGCCTGCTTGATGTTCTTATCGAACTTCAGGGGTACAGGAACAGGATTAACAGCTGATTTCATGATAACACAAGAATACCAACAATAAGCTGAGAAGATGATGTATCTAAAGAATGCAGCCTATGGTGTCCTTAGTGCATTACTTTTTTTCATTTATTAAGCTTTCTCAAAGCAGGAATGTCTCTACAATCCTTTACTGATTTGCCTAAACATGATCCAGAAAAAGATAGTTCTAATGTTCTTCAGGCTGCTGATGTACTTTCATGAAACCAAGTGTGCCAACCAAAATTGTAGGCCCTTCTCTGTAGTTTCAGATTGCAGCTGCAAGTCTAGTGAAGCATTAAATCAAAAAGAAACCCTGGTCATTAAGCTTTGTTCTGTAAGAGAAGCATTATTCTTATTTATGCCGGTAAGTCTCCAGACAAGAATAAAAAATCTAATAAAAAATAAATAAATAATAAAATCTAATAAAAAGATGCAAGTCTAGTGGTAACAGAACACCTATCCCAAAGCTATAGACATCTGCCCCTTGAAGTTACTGACTGACAAAAGTTGAAAACCTGCTCAATTTTTCTGAAGCCCTTAAGGTTCTCAAGTTCAGACTCATCAGGGATGAAGCACATGGCATATGGATTTTAACTCCTCTAACAGTGACAGAAATCTTAAGTGCCTGATCAGTTCTACAGTAGGAAAGCTCACGTGAACACAGAGTCCTTGGAGAAACTTCTGAAAGGGGTCTCTTCATCTAATTTTCATTCTGCATAAAACTGCAACCCCCCTCTTATTTCAGGGACTTGTGACAGGCCTTGAAAGAGGCTGGTACCAAAGGAGTCTCGCTATCTAACCAAAGATGTCAGTTTCGGACTCCCTGATCCATCTTACTAACTGCAATGTTCAGCTTTGAGTTCTATTAGGTCTACACACAGAAGTATTAAATTCAATGTCACCAGCAGCCCTTCCTACCCGACTCCCTGTTGCCATCTTTTTTCATTTCATATCTGTTTCCTGCCCTTTAAACTCCACTGAATCCCCTAGTCGAATGGGCCATTAGTTTGGTCTGTGCTTTCTGGAATTTGTAGATTACTAATGAGCCAAAGTCAGAAGATGACACTCTTGTCATGGATAACTTATTTAGACAGGCTACTTTATCACTGTTCTGTAATTTTTGCAACTGAAGACTATGTTATCATCCTATGTATTTGTCATATTTAAATATGATCACATTTGTTTCAATGCAAAATGTGTATATATATATATATATATATATATGCAATGTGGAATTGGTTTTATCATGTTGTAATTAATTGAAAATGTGGTTCTCTTGAAACTTGCTTTCCTGAAGGCAATGACTAGACAGTGTAAATCCGAATTCAGAGGCTCAGGTTATGCACCCTTTTCTCACTGGCCCACTCTGTAGTTTAGGTTTCTAATTTTTTTTTCTTCAAATGACAAATTATCCTGTACTGCATTCTAACATTTTAAACACACATCTCCCTTGATTAAAATATTAGTTGATTATAAATTTACACAGCAAAATCAGCAGTGTTAACTTTACCACTACATAAGATCCTTTAACTCTTAAAAAAGTATTTGGGAAGAGCATATATGGATGGCGATTATACAGCATAATGTATGTTTGCATAACAAGGTTTAGAAAATAAGATTGACTTAAAATGTTACTGATTACATCTACTCAAAATACATTATGTTAATAGGCTGAAGCTACCAACTAGTAACTTACTGTTGCTTTAACACACCGGTTCAGCTTCACTGAATCAGTTTTTATGATTCACTGATTTGCAAATCACCCATCACGACTGTTAGGTTATGTGTTGTTGGAGGGAAATGAGAACAATGTCTCTAAGAGCCATTTTAGGTTTTATTAATGAAAGGAAACAAACAGAAGTGCAAACCGTGGCAGAGTCTGATGTCGCCCCTGAAAATTTCAGTAATGCCCCAATGACAAGTAAAAATCCTGCTTCTAGCTTTGCTCAACGGATGTGCTACCAAAATGTAGAAGGTCTACAACCACCAAGCTGCCAAATGCTGAAGGATCGGCCAGGTCACGGATTTCTCAGATAACCATGAGCCACTAACTCAATCAGTATTACATTTTCTAACTTTTGTTATAGCCAGTTAAGACAAGCAGGTTTGTGGCTCATTGATACAACAGATAACAGTGCACAACTGGAATAGAGGATATGGAAAGATATGATTTTGGTATAAATGTAATAATCTAGTTGAAGAGAGAGTCACTCGTGTATTCAAGGATGGGAAATACACATATCAGTTATGCATACTGTGGACGCTAGGGGTCGCTGTTGCCCCGTTGAACCCACCAGACAAAACGTCCCAGACACACGTACTGTATAAAACCCCAGGAAGATTCTTAAATAATTATTCTTCAAATAAAGTGCACAAAGCACAGCACATTCCACAATTCTCCAAATCAATAATAATAACAATAATCAATAATCATACACAATCCTCCACTCCGAGCAGCTCCATCCTCTACCACCCAACTCTGGCTCATTTCCCACAGTCCTTTTAAAGTCTCTGACCCGGAAGTATTCCTTCTCTGGGTCAAACGCCTTCTTCAGGTGTCCCGGAAGTACTGCGGGTTTCCGTCCTTGTGACTCCTACGTACTTCCGGGTTAATGCCATGGTAATATCCCCCTGGTTCTTGGTGAGCTCCCCCTGGCGGCATCCACGGCACCCAACAGTGCTGAAGAACCGGACTCCATGTCCCATGCTGCCCTGCGGGAATCTGATGAACCATTTCCGACCAGGGGAGCTGCCATCTAGCGTCCGAGGGGATGTAGTGCCCTAAAAAGGCTCTTTCTCTTGGTTGAGGGACGTCCCGGCCAGACTGAAACGCCGGCAGTCCATCACAGTACACAAATTGAATGGAATGGCAAAATGGTAACCGGATTGTTTGATGTTATATAATGCTTAGTCAAAATGTGTGCCTTGCGATGGACAGGTTTACGATACAACAAAAGTTAGGCAGTCAGTTTAACTTCACTATTCCTAAGTGGACCATTTACATTGGTATGACTGGACTTTTATTTGTTTTTTTTGTTTTTTTTTTAATGAATGTTTATTTTACAGTAATAAAAATAGCGTTTAGGCTCAACCATGACAAATTTAGGCCCACTCTAATATGAAATCCTGGTGCTGCTGATGAATCAGATGTCAATATTTTGTATTTTACATAGAATGCAAATCTGTATAATCAAATAAACAGAATAACAAAGAGCTGGGGAATACCGCTTACCTCATTTAATAAATGAGGTCAAAAAATGTCAACAATAAGGATGCCACAAAGACTCTCAGGTCCTTGCAAGTCTCTGGGCACTGACTTCCAGTGCCTAAGTAGTTTAGGTATTTCCTGGGGCAGAAGGGGCAGGTTCTCTGGGGTCAAACCGGAAGTGATGTTACAGTCCATCCTGGGACTCGCGTGTGACAAGAGAACATTTCAAAATATTACAATTAATCTCATCACCAGGTGGTGGGGTGGAGATATCTACCAAAAGTGTAAGGCACTCCTTTTGCCTGTGGGGCATCCTTCGGCAATGTGTAGCACCTGCTTAGCCCCCCCCCCAATCAGGGTCATACGAATCATGGGTGCAGGTGGTAGATGGTTGTATAAGCAGATCACAAAATCCTGAGCATTATTAGACAAAGTACTGTTGATGAAATTCTAAGAGAAATCTATGAACAACATCTGACAGCAATGAAAACAATATGGAAAGGTAATATGACACCTTACAAGAGGCAAAGGACCACTGTAAATTGTAAGATGTTATTATAGTGATGAGGGATATGAATGCTAAAGTGAGACAGCAATGACATGGTGCTATCGTCAGTGCATTTGAATTGAGGGCCAGGAGGGTGAGAGGTGACTGATTCATTGAGTGGTGTTGTGTAAATGACAAGATCATAAGAAACACAGGGTTCAAGCAGCTCATAAGTAGCTGTGGACTTGGAGAAGCTCATACAACACAATCAATCTGACTACATCACATAAAAAACAAATGTTTCAGAAAGGTCCTGCAACAGTGCAAGGCAGATGTGGAAGATATTATTTCTATACCATTTGTACGTTTGCTATAAAAGAAGTTAACTAAAAGCTCGATTTAATACTTGGTGAAACCATTATCTGTGAAGGGTTCAGTTTATTGTCTTGTTGACATATTAGAAATTATCACTGAAGTACATTCTATCTTGAAACTCATGAAGCATTTGGACCTTAGATAATTTTGGTATTTTTCACTAATGAGATAAGCTCTTTTAGTATTATAAGCTATTAATGATGGTTTATTACATTGGCCAGAAGAACAGGATTTCTATGTCCTGCACTATGTACTTTAAATATCCCTGCCTTAACACTCCAGCCTCAGAGTGCTTTCTTTAATGTGCTTGCGCTCAGCATGGACAATAAATAAAACCATCTTGAACCTTCACTGCTTCAGTGTCCAGTCTTACATTTATTCAGGAATGGGGTGTGAGAGTGACAGTTCAGCTAAGAAACTAAAGAAGTTTAAGGGAAATGGCAAATTAGTTCTGGCTTGCTTAAAAGATCTGGTCTTTCCAGCCTGCAGGGGTTGTACCGACACCCAAACCCCAGACACAACTATCACACACACACACACACATTCCTGGGTTTTGTCGCCTGTTAAAATTTTACATATAAGAATTGTTCAACCAATTCTGAATACAACTAATCTTGTCCTATTGTATAGCCCATCACTCATACATAAATTATGATACATGCTTCTTTCAACAGTAATTCAGCCGGACGGTGTTAACAGTTGTAGATATTCTATGGGATACTGTAATTTGATGTTTTCATCTTCTGCAACATCACCACCAACTGTTTCAGCATAGTCTATTGATTCACATTTAACCAATTAGCCATGTAAGCGATCAACAATTTTCATGTTAATTTGTTTGACTTCATTGTTTCTCTGTGCTAGGATTGCCCGTCTACTCGTTTCTTCTGTTGATAACCCTTTGGGATGAAGTTCCTCAATAAGATTTGGACATTATAAGTCTTCTTTTATTTTATTGGGAACTTAAAGTGAGGAAAACATAAAAATTTATAAGAGCTGAGAGTGCAGGAACTGTGTCTGACAAAAGCATGCACAAATTTGTATACATTTACTGGGTGTTTGAAGGTTAATGTTGGATGGACACTCATGAAAGAAGCAAATATAATTTGTAGACAGTAGGAATACATAAATGAGTTGTTTAAAGACACAAGAAGTAAGAAACTAACATTTACAAAGAGCATGAGTGGTCCATTGTCATTTTGCTTGGCTTTTCTTGACATTGTAAGTCAAAGATAAAAAAAACAAGTCATTAGGATCAGGTGGCATTGCTTTAGAAATTATTCAAGCATTGGAAGATTTTGGGAATTAAATGTAGACAGAGTTGCTGAATGAACATATGATAGCGAGAAAGTACCTGAAGAAATTAGCAAGTCAGTCATTATTTTTACTGCCCTTGAGCAACTGAATGCAAGTTACACAATACGATTAATCTGACGAGTCATATTGTTAGAAGTTCTACTATATAAATCACCATGATGAGAGAAAGAAAAACCAGAGCAATGTCACTTTATCGAAGATACTGGAACACAAAATGCAATTTTTACCCTTAGGAAGATTTGTGAATGCGCCACAGAGGTCCAGAGAGACCTTTATGTATGTTTTATTGATTATACTAACACTTTTGATAAGGTGACAAATGAAGAACTTATGAAAATCCTTCAGCAGTTGGATATTGATGGGAAATCAGAATAATTAAATATCTGCATTGGGAAAAAAAGAGCAGCAATGAGAAATCAGATCTTCCAACTAAGAGGGAAGTTAGGCAGGATTTTCCTTCTCACCTGAGCTATTCAACCTTTATGGTGAGCAGATTTTTATGAGAAATTAGTATCTCAAGCTAGATAACTGGTTGATTTAATCTGAATAACTTGCAATATGCAGATAACATAGTGCTGAAAGCTGCCCCTAAATAAAACCTCCAAGAAATATTAGACAGACAGTTGTGAGAAGAAAGAGCAAAGAGGGGATTGACTATCAGCTGCTTAAGGAAACTGAAGGAATGACTGTCACAAAGAAGAAATACAAAAAGGCAAACTGAATGTACTGTAGCTAACAAAAAAAGACATTCAATTACTTAGGAAGCATAAAAATATCTGATTGTAGAGCTCATGGTGAAATCAGGAGAAGGATTGGAATTACAAAATGTACATTTTTAAGTTTGAGCAAGATACTAAATAATAATATTACTTCCTTGGATACATGGCTCAGAATGTTGCAGTGCTACATTCATTTCACACCAACATAGGGAAGCGAATGTTGCTGAATTTTAAAGCAAAGTGAGTAGTACTAGGGTGTTGTACCGTGTTAGCCATTACGAATGTAGAGAAGAGCCAAGCAAAATGACACCTTTTATTGGCTAACTAAAAAGATTACAATATGCAAGCTTTCGAGGCAACTCAGGCCTCTTCTTCAGGCAAGATGTAATCAGCAAAGTGAGGGATGACTCAAAGCTGTAGATATCTGGTTTTTGAGAAGAATCTTGAAAATCACATGGACGAACAGAGGAACAGATGAGGAAATGCTGCAAAAAGCCTGAGCAAGAAGAGAACTAATTTAATGAATCAGGAGATGCCAGCTGGAATTTCCAGAGCATATACTGAGGAAGGAGAAGTTTTGCAGCGATAGTAATAACTGACGAAAGGAGAACTTGTAACCAACAGCACAAGACATTCAGGTGGCATATAAAGGGTTGGACAGGCAAAAGTTTTGAGGAGCTTATTTATTACAACTTCCCAGAATAGAAACAGATGGAAAATCATGATTTTCCATGTCATAAGACATGGCATATGATGATGATGATGATGAGTGGAATTGTGTTTTCTGTTAAATGAAGAGGAGTTACGTATATTAATCCATGCTTGATATCATGGTGCTGTGTTGCATATTGGTCGGACATGCAAGCAAGTATTTCACTCTATTCCTACATGTGTCAATATTACTTATACTACTACTACTAGTTTACATACACCAAAATTACTAAAGGGACTCAGTCTGTAGATTTAGTTGGATTCAGATAATACATTTAAAGGCTTTATTCAAACTCTTCTGGTGTACCTCCTGACTTTTTTTGTACACCTTGGTCGTGGAGCTCTTTGGATCTTAATTAAGGAATAAAACAATCAGAGAAGAATGTCCTTTCCCCATAAGACTCCGTACATGCGTCATTTGGAGTTCTCAGTCTACATAAGATACTTTTAATTATTTTTTGTTGTTTTTACAAATTAAAATATGCTTTTAAAACACTTTAACACATAAGGAAGGGTGAGAACTACAATACAAAAAATTAGCACACATCTGGCCTACCTGTGTCTTACAGTACAAACATGCGCCATCATTTCCAGGACGCTTGTTTGTTCATCTCAGTACAATAAAATTCATTCCCACTAAGGCTGTCCTTACACTGACAATGAATTCTCTCCAAACTTAGTAATTTCCATCAAATGTTGATATCAATGTCCAGTGCAAGGGTGTGTCTTACAAATTTCTGTGGCCATTTAAGTGGAGCTTCCTCTGACACCTACAACTTCGGCATGGCTGTTTGGCCTGAACTGTTGCCAGGAACACTGTATAAGAAACACCTCAAGTCAACATTACATGTAAAGGGAAAACCACCTCTTGGTGCTCTTCGGTATACAAAGCAGGTACCCGTTGGTGATATATTCTCATCCCGTCACATACAATAGGTTGTCCTGTAGCTTGTAGGGCTCTAATTATCATTCTATTTCCCTCTCCTTATACCTTCTCCCAGGGTCACAGAATTGTGCCTGAATGCTCAAGTGGGCCATCCCTTGACATTAGACAAATATGTCAATTTTGTGAACTCTATCCAAATCAGGGTTGTGATGCAATGAAAGCTATTCAGGAAGCAATACAAGATCCAGTTATGAATGGCCTGAAGCTCTGTAAAATTTTTCTTTGAGATCTAATACTTATTTTTTGGAGGTTTTGAAACATGTAGGATTCAGCTTAATTTTCATTTTGTACTTACATTTTGATTTGAGACTTAATTTAATGGTTTTAGATAAATGCTGTACATAAATAGATCAATTGATAGATAGAACTTTATTTGTCCCCAGGGGGAAATCTGACTTTTATGGTGATCATATGACACTTGTCTAAAATGGCTGACCCCACAAAAATACATTTATTGCCATAATGTGTCGATGTGTTCTTCGGGACCAAGGTCATAGAAGTCTCACCATATGACATAAACCATAAGTAGATTGTAATTGGGGAGCAAATTTAACTATCCAAACCTTTCACAATTCTGGTTTTAGCAAATGTTGGCCAGGTTCTTTAAAGCTTGTTTATTGTGTGAGATTTTTGAGACCTCAACAATCCCCCCAACTGCACTGCGCACCGAAACTTGTTAACGTAGGTAAAGACTGCTTGTCCACCTGTCGTGCAACTGCAAGTTCATGCACTCTCCGTGTAATGCGTTTGTTGCCCAATGGTCAATGCAGGGAACACTTTAAAACCGCCCCCTGACCTGGCAGTGTGCTCACTGCCTATCTTCTCACTTGTGCTGGAAATATGTCTACTGTTCTAATCCGAGAATTCTACCAATACAAGATGACATTAGCGTCATTGCGTGCAGGCTTGGTTTTTGTGTGTGCTGAAGAGACAGCTCCCGTTTGGATAGCTTTAAGACAACAATAAAGCTGATTTTGCCAGAAACCTACACTTGCCTCCTTTACTGTTGTTCAAGTCTGTGACCCACACATTCGTTTGCAAATTAGGCTTTGTCATTTCATTGTTTAATGTATGCTTTTGATTCCTGATAGTCCTTTGGTTTAAGATTTTATGTCCCAGTCCATTATCTTCTTTAGTTTTGTGACTTACAAGTTTAATCTGTGGCAGAACAGATTCAGTCCTACTGTAGATGGGGCTCCAGTCCCTCAGAAGACACATTCATGCCCACAATCATCTTAACTTGCACATATTTGGGATAAGGATAGAAATCCAGTCTTACTGAAGAACATCCAGACTCCAGAAACCAATTTTAAACTCACTGCTGTGAAGTTTGGATCATTGACCACTGTGTCGTCTTCGCCGAAAATATAACCGTTAATCACCTGAAGCTAAGTCCTCCAAATGAGTGTCACAATAACAAGAGCACATGTCAGCAACATTGGTTTAGTTCCTGCATTGCAGTCAAACAAATGTATAACGCATGGTATCATGTTGTATTTTGATACACCTATCTAAAACTTTCATAATGATAGCATGTTGTGAAAGATTTCCTCACAGAACAATAAAATAAGGAAAAATTTAATCTTGAAGATGTATTAAAAAACATTTGTTAACAAACTTGCAAATAACATGCTTTCACTTTAAGGGTATTTAAGCAATGTTATTTGGGGGTGTAAAATGTCTGATACGATGGTGTGTTGCAGCTGAACATTGTATTTTTTTCAACCAGTTTAACAATCAGTATTTAATTCTTGCTTTGAAATTGACACTTTTTTTAAGCAGTTTTTTACATTTTATTCTATAGTCAAAGAAAGACACAACTTCTAATTTATTTTTGTGAATAACTAGGGGGCTCGCTTTGCTCGCCCACCCCTGTGTTTGGTTTACCGGATATACAATACAATACAATTTATTTTTGTATAGCTCAAAATCACACAAGAAGTGCCGCAATGGGCTTTAACAGGCCCTGCCTCTTGGCAGCCCCCCAGCCTTGACCCTCTAAGAAGACCAGAAAAAACTCCCCAAAAAAACCCTTGTAGGGAAAAAATTGAAGAAACCTTGGGAAAGGCAGTTCAAAGAGAGACGCCCTTTCCAGGTAGGTTGGGAGTACAGTGGGTGTCAAAAAGAAAGGGGGTAAATAAAATACAATACATAGAACAGAACAAATCCTCAACACAATATAAAAATGAAAATTCTTGAAGTACGGAGTAGAATTTCACATGAGGTGATATCACATAATAAGTAATTATAGGCAATATACAATTCAAAGAGATTGTTATTTTCATGGGAATTGTTACATATGCATTATTTTCCACTTTTACTTTAAAAACTTTTGTAAAAAAAATACTTGTCCTTTATTTCCGGCCCTGTGCGTGGTTACATCTCTGTCTTGCCAGACGTATAATGCTGCTCGTGTTGTGAAGGGGGGGCGCGGCTGAATGCACGTTAAGGACATGCCTTTGGATCATTTGCTGTCTTTTTGCTGCTTGCGAGCTGCCTGTTCTGCATGTTGTTGTTTTAAAGGCTGGGAGCACATGATGCTTGTCTTGCAAAAGCAATCCAACAACTGCTAGGTTAGATGTCTGTGAACTTGTTTTAAATGATGGCTCACTGCCTGGTCTCGTGCGACGTTGTAAAAACAATACTTCTCCTTTATTTCTGGCCCCGGGCGTAGTTAAATTCTTTCTTGCAAGACGTTTAACGCTGCGTGTGTTGTCAGGGGTTGCTGCTGATGCGCTGCCCTTCTATCTTTTTAAAGCCTGTCCAGCCGCTGTCCTTTTTGCTACTTTGTGTCTCCGCTTCTCCATGATCATAAATATACACCTGACCGAATTGTGTTTCCTTTGAAATTAAACTTGTCTTTGCTTTAACTGTTGCGGGTCCACAGATTGTCATAGCGTAAGTTCCATTATTGTGTAAATCTACGTTTTCTGCATTGAATGATGCGAATGCGAAAAGGCTTTGTTTTCTGCTTATTTCCTTTTATTTCTGACCTCGCTTTATCCTGCTATTTTTTCAATTACACCTGGTCCTGATGATTAATTTCCTTTTTTTTTTGCGCTAATGCGACCTTTTATTCGTCGACATTTCATTTATAACATATTGTCCTTTATACACTTTATATGCACTGAGACACCTGTATCTGTGTGCTGCTTCCCTTTACACTACTGATTTTTTTTTTTTTTTTTGCCCATTCTCTTTCATCTTGCGGTTCTTTTATTTGTCTTTCATGATCTTAACGTGAAGATCACACATCGTCTCCTAGTCATTCATTCATTCATTCATTTTTTTTAATAATAGAGATATTCAGAAAGAATTAGCTTTTCACTTTGAATATTAATACCAAAGGCTCTCTATTTTCATGTCATTCTTTTAAAATAACCGTTTTTTCTGTGGTGTTTGATCTCATAAATCAGAAAAGAGGTAATCAGATGTAGGTACAAATGACAAGGAATGCTAATGAGGAGCTGCTACTGTTCTTATAGTATGTTCTGTTGACTAAATACTGTATTGTACAAGAGCATACACAAACCTTTTTTATGGGTATTGTTTTGTTCCAAGTGATTTTTTTTATATATGTGTTTGCCCTGCAATGGACTGGCACCCTGTACAGTTGTTGTTCCTGCCTTGTGCCAGATGCTTGCTGGGATACGCTATAGCTGTGCAGCAATCTGGCCTTGAATAAGCAAGTTAGGAAAATGGATGAATGAATATATAGATTATATTCACGTTCTGTTTGTTTGACTGACACAATATATCTATTGTATAATTCAAGATGCATCTGAAATATTGTTATTTATCTAACTTGATTTGTTTATTTTTATATAAAATAGAGGGAGGTATTCCACAAAGCAAGCTTAGCGAGTAAGCTTTACTTCCATTCGATGGGGGCGTTGCACCAAAGAGGATTAGGTTAAGTCCCTTTTGGTAATCAAGCCAACTAAGCATCACATCTTCACCTGGCTCATATCCGGCTAAAGATGAAGTTTAGCAGAGTTTTATGAAAATAATACAATATGTTTGTGGACACATCTGGAACTGAATGTGCCCTCACAGGCAATCACACAATACCAATTATATCAATATTCAATATAATGACAACAAGGCAATAAATAAATAAAAGATATTTATTATTAAGTTATTGCTCTTAAATTAGACCAGAGTATTCCCAAATCTCCAGACTAGATACAGGCTGCAAGTCCACCACAATATACAAAGCTTGCTTTGGGTACTGACATCTATATTTTGTTGGGTTGCAACTGTTTTGTGACTGATGATTGCATATAATAGAACAGTAAAAGGTACAGTGTCTACAGGCTACTGTTGCTAATACATTGGGAAAACGAAAATCAGTGTGGACTTTAAGTAGTCTGTTGAAAAGGTAATGGTAATATTATTACTTACTAGCTGTGCTTCCCATCTTAGATGAGTTGAAATCTAAATAATCAACGGAGACCTTGATATTAATGTCTGCAGTGCATCATGCAATGCATGCGTCTGTTATATGTCATTTTGTAAAACCAGTGTTAATGTTTATGATGTGAGGTCTACTGGAATCGGAGAGACAGAGCAACTTGATGGACACAGATAAACACAGACACACTTATCCTTTTATTAAGGTGGACTTTTCAAAAGTACTTGCATTACATCCAACATAAAAAGTAATACTATTACATAACGTGTCAACACAATTTTTCCATTATTTCTAAATTAGAAACTTTGCTAAACAAAATCTGCCTGATTTTCAATGCCTCCCAACTATTTCTATTCCAGAAGGAATATTGATCACTCTTGAGGACTCAGACAGCATTTCTATAATATATAAAACATTTTAAAGTGCCTTCCTTTCAAAGATCCCAGAGTACATTGGGAAAAGGATCTCTTGGTCAACATTTCAGAAAAGGAGTGAAAAACAGCCACACACAGAATTAACTCGAGCTCCATATATGCAAATCATTCCATTATTCAACTAAAAATCTTTTATTGAAATATCTATCTCGTTTAAAATTGTCCAAAATGTGTCCAGGGCAACTGTGAACATTGCAATCGAGCTCCAACCTTACTGGGCCACATGTTTTGGGCGTGCACCAAATTAACGTCATTCTGGACCAAAATCTTTAAATGCCTGTCAGACAGCCTTGGAGTCACAATCCCTCCTAATCCATTAACAGCTGTGTTTGGTGGACTCCCACATGGGATTAAAATGGTGGACAAACAAACTGTAATTGCCTTTACTTCACTATTAGCATGCAGACTTACTTTATTCAACTGGAAGAATCATAGCCCAACTTTTTAAGTCAGTGGGTAACTGATGTTATTTACAATTTGAAATTGCAAAAAAATCCAAATTTTCACTTACAGAATCTGTTCAAAACTTTTTTTAAAACCTGACAGGATCTAATCAATAACATTTTATGATAAACTTTTATATTGGGGGAAAAGGATTCTCATCCCAGTTTTCTGCTCAAAGTTTTGTTCTGCCTGTTGGCCTTCCTCTCTTTCTCTTAGGTGGAGGTTAAATTGAATTTAGTTTTGTTAAGTTTGACTTTTTTGTACGAAATGATTCTTGCTTTTAATGAATTAAAAAAAAGTATCATTACCGCATTACTCCCAACTCTGATGATACATTCAAATAAGTAAGCTTGGCCATTTAAAGCTTTATATGTTAAAATGTGTATTTTGAAATCAGCTCTAAGCTTTACTGGGAGCAAGGACCAAGGACCTGAGAACCCGTGTTATGTGTTTGTACTTTTTCGTTCTTGTAATAATTCTTGAAGCAACATTTTGAATTAACTGAAAGCTACATAAACAAGTATTTCAATAGCCAGTGAATAACACATTGCAGTAGGAAGTCCTACTAGAAATAAATGTACAAATTATTTTTCAACATACTTGATATTTAGAAAGCATTATAATTTTTCAACATTTTTTAAGATGAAAAAACAGGTTTTGGATAGTTTTATACTTTATGCTTTAAATGACATGCTATTGTCAAAGATAACACCTTAGAATAGCGCTGATTCTGTAAAACCGATGGTTGAATCAAACCAGTTGAAAATGTGACAAAATGTTGTCTCAGTCATCATCACATCCCCCCCATAAATAGCATTTCTTTTTTTTCTGTTTTCAGAGACAAGTAGTTCTCATCGATCCACACCTTTAATTAACTCACTGACACAATAAAGGACACCATCAGATAAACGGTATTTGGTCTAAAAGAAAGGTATAACTGTGTGCTATATGCATACGAATTAAAATTAATGTTATATTTCCCAATGCAAGCACTTAAGATCTTTATTGCTATGTGTGCTTAATCAAGGCAAATCGCTAAATGTCGTTTAGTTCCAGCCTAGCAGCTGCGGACACATTGGCCATCAAACCCTGTGCCTCACCCTTTTCCGTTCCAATATCAGAGAGCACACGGACTGCCCACACATATATAACGCGACAGAATTGAATTCTCGCCACAGCTCACACGGGGTCTCATGAAGTCTTTTTCAGTTCTAACCTAAATCAGTTATTGGTTCTTTTTCTGAGACTTTCTTGCTTTCCGTTTACTCAGATTGGTCGCTGGCTAACACCGATTCGAATCCCTACGCACTTCTTGTGTAATACTTTTTTTCTTTTTAGATAACTGAGTCTGTTTAAGTGATGATACCCAATGCAATTTACATATGACTTTCAGTCCTCACGGGGCTTGAATGCATTTATTTTCCAACGCCCCTAGCCCACGCACGTAAAATATGTTGAGTGTGGCAAAGGCTCCACCTATAGAAATGGTTGTTTTGCATGTATAATTTGTCCTCTCGGACATCACCGTCGGATGTCCGTTTTAATTTACATAAAAATATCCGGACGGGAAGCGCCACAGCGGGAGTAAACCAGCCAGGAGGCCGAGAGCTCGGCGGCGCGCTGCGCGTGCACGCGGGCATCAGTTTGTCGCCTTCGCGAAGCCTCCTGCTCGTGACGTTGTGAAGGGAGAGATGCTGCTGTTTGAGCGTCTGTTTTGTGTTTAGGCCATGGCCAAAGCGATGTGGGGCTGAGTGCAGCAGCAGACGACGCCCTATCCCCTTCATTTGCTTCTCCGGACTCGTCATTGTCATCCCTGTCCCCGCGACTGGCCATGTTCCTGCCGCTTCTGCTGCTGCTACGCGTCGGAGGCTCCCTGGGTAACCCGGCCGAAGACGGGGCGCCCCGCAGCGGCCACGGAGATCCAGGAGAGCCAACCTTCGAGGAGCCACATCAGGATTCTTACAGCACCTTCGCCGCCGAGCTCTTCGAATCCCGATACCTAAGCCAAGAAGGTGAGTCAAGCCGAGTGCGCGATGCTAACGCCGCCTTTGCGCTTCTAGCATAATTACAGTTGGCGACTGTGCGCTGGGAAAAGGCCAGGAGGAGCGGGTCGGAGGGTTCCTATTTTGTGGCCGGCTAATTACAGAGAAATTTACAGATGTAAAATTATTTGGGTTTTTTGTTGTTCGCTCATAAATGTGGTCATGATGTGTTATGGACCTAAAGGTTTTCGTGATGCGGATTAAATTCCTTAAATCTGTAGAATATTCCTAACTCGTTTGTGATTAAAATCTCAATAAAGGGCTGGTATTCGTTTGCTTTTCGACATTAGACTAAAGAGCACTGGAAGTGGTACACAGTGTACATTGTTGGCACAAGTGTGAAGAAGAGCTTGAAATTCTCAATTTCACTAAAAGAGCACCATTCATTGGACTGTTAGCATGAGTGGGCAGCTCAGTCCTGGAGGGTGCCAACTGATCAAGCTGATCTGATGATCAGAAGTTACATTCAGTGGCAGCTGGTTAAAAAAAAAAAAAAAAAACACAACTATGGGCGGTCCTGCAGTTTTTGGGGGCACAAACTGAAGCAGCACTTATTTATTATATAGTGCCTTTCATATCTATCTATCTGGTCATTCTACATGCTCTCGTGGTGTCAATGCACATCTTGGCCTGTCCAGCACAAGACCCATTCGACAAATCCAGGCTAAAATGTATTATAGCTTTCACCATGCTGCCCAATCTGATGCCAGCTTCTGCATTTCTACTCTGCTCCAAAACTTAAGTCCATGACATCTACAATCTCCTTATTCTTTCCATAACTTGCCGTATAAATGTGGAAAGGAACAGGGGCACCAGCTACACTAATGTTATACTGTACACCTGTCTCTAAATTGCCCATTCCTCTGCCAACTTGCCCAGCTCCCCATTCGGCCAAAGCCCATCCCATAAATGTCCACACTCCCTACCTCTGTAATCTTCCAATAATGTGGACTTCAGTCTGTCCTATAACATATATCCATAGTATATGTCCAATCTAAATCTTAATTCTGGCTCTGCTAATAGAGTGCCCAGTCCTTGACCATTTCCACCGTATTCCATAAATCTACATCATACAATCACTAGTCCTCTGATTTTTCTCAAGTCTTGCATCACAGTTTATCATTTAGCACACCCACAGAGTCAATCCCACCCTAATTTTATTCTGCACTTTCTACCAGTTTGCCGTTTCCTGTGCAGGTTTGACAGGCTTACCACACCTGGGCACTAATTCACATTATTGTAAGATCCACAGACGCCCACAATTTAAAACATAATTCACCCCTTCCCCCAACCTATCTTGTACTACACTCACAGGACAAGTCCAAACTAAATCTTAATCTGCATTTACTATCAGTATAACTATATTTCCTTTAACATATATTTTGCCATCCTTTCCATCAGATCTGAAAATGTCTCAATTACTTTTTGCCTAAATTGAGTCATTTCACTAAGCCTGCTAAACAAATGTGCCTCATACTGTTGTCTACACCAGTTTTTCCCAACCTTTTTTTCTCTAGCGGCACACTTTTTGTAACCAAAATCATCTCAAGGCACACCACCATCTTATTAACCACAAACACGTCTCATACACGTGATCAACTGCCCAAAGGGGCCTACCGGAAAAGCTGGTAAAAAAGGGGCTCCAAGATCAGCATTTGTAGACACAGCACTTAGTGAGCACTTTGGTGGCATCTCCAAGCTGTTTTGCCCCTTTGTCTGCCCCTCTGTGTCTCAGAGGTAACTCTTATGCCCCCTATCCTCCAGCCCTGCAAGGCTCCCTGGCAACCACTCATCAGGGCAGGTGGACGCTAGTAGCCAGGAGATACATCCAAAGTGCTGTAACATTGCAAACGCAGAGCTGTGTTTATGCCAGCTTCTCCAGGTAGTCCTATCCTCCTCAGACAGGTCTCAGCCACCTGCAGATCTGGTCCCTCTCAGGTTCAGACCCAAGCGCATTACACAATTATTTCCACTGTTCTAGATGACTGCAGCTACTTTCATGCCACTTGCATTTTTCAGAAAGATGTTTTAGGTCTCATACGTCCGTCATTGCCCATAAAGCTGTGACACTTTGAAACAGCAAATAGGGAAAGCAAAATATGACATTGACATTACTTCTACCATATCCAGTTAGCCAACTCCATTTGTCATAACAAGAGCAGGAAAAGTCCTGACTGTAAGCTTGTCCTTGATCACTTGGCTGCTACTAAATTCTTAAGTCAGGTCAGTCCAGTCCAAGCTCTTTTATTTTTTTCTTCTTCAAGTGAATGATTTATGAAGGGCTGTTTCATTAAAAGAAATTACCAAATTTTCTTTGATTTCTGAAGTTCTTCTTGAAGTTGCCATCTCACTTAAGTCACGCTAACTTATCTGTAATTACGTTAATGGCAGGTGTGAATTGTGAACCATTGGCGTGAATGTGAAATAATACGACAACAATCATCCATTCACATTAGATTAAAAAACCTAAAACAATACTAATTCACTGCCAACAAATGTGGGAGTGTCTGGGGTACAGAGAGCTGTGTCCCTGGAAGAATCTGAAATCTGAAAGCATCCACCTGCTTAACAAAAGATCAAGGACTAACATCACTCTTATTTGGCCATCACCCTTCACTCAGGAAATATACAGTGGGTACGGAAAGTATTCAGACCCCCTTCAATTTTTCACTCTTTGTTATATTGGAGCCATTTGCTAAAATCATTTAAATTATTTTTTTTCCTCATTAAATGTACACACAGCACCCCATATTGACAGACAAAAAAAAAAAGAATTTTTGAAATTGTTGCAGATTTATTAAAAAAGAAAAACTGAAATATCACATGGTCCTAAGTATTCAGACCCTTTGCTCAGTATTTAGCTGAAGCACCCTTTTGAGCTAATACAGCCATGAGTCTTCTTGGGAAAGATGCAACAAGTTTTTCACACCTGGATTTGGGGATCCTCTGCCATTCCTCCTTGCAGATCTGGCTGGGCCATTCAAGAACAGCCACAGAGTTGTTGTGAAGCCACTCCTTCGTTATTTTAGCTGTGTGCTTAGGGTCATTGTCTTGTTGGAAGGTAAACCTTCGTCCCAGTCTGAGATCCTTAGCACTCTGGAGAAGGTTTTTGTCCAGGATATCCCTGTACTTGGCCGCATTCATCTTTCCCTCGATTGCAACCAGTCATCCTGTCCCTGCAGCTGAAAAACACTCCCACAGCATGATGCTGCCACCGCCATGCTTCACTGTGGGGACTGTATTGGACAAGTGATGAGCAGTGCCTGGTTGTCTCCACACATACCGCTTAGAATTAAGGCCAAAAAGTTCTCTCTTGGTCTCATCAGACCAGAGAATCTTCAGGTGTCTTTTAGCAAACTCCATGCGGGCTGTCATGTGTCTTGCACTGAGGAGAAGCTTCTGACAGGGCACTCTGCCATAAAGCCCTGACTGGTGGAGGGCTGCAGTGATGGTTGACTTTCTACAACTTTCTCCCATCTCCTGACTGCATCTCTGGAGCTCAGCCAAAGTGATCTTTGGGTTCTTCTTTACCTCTCTCACCATGGCTCTTCTCCCCCCGGTAGCTCAGCTTGGCCGGACGGCCAGCTCTAGGAAGGGTTCTGGTCGTCCCAAACGTCTTCCATTTAAGGATTATGGAGGCCACTGTGCTCTTGGCAGAAATTTTTTTGTAACCTTGGCCAGATCTGTGCCTTGCCACAATTCTGTCTCTGAGCTCTTCAGGCAGTTCCTTTGACATCATGATTCTCTTTTGCTCTGACATGCATTGTGAGCTGTAAGGTCAAGTCCAATCAGTATAATCAAACACAGCTGGACTCAAATGAAGGTGATCTCAAGGATGAACATGTAAACTCCACACAAATATAAATATATGAGTGTCACAGCAAAGGATCTGAATACTTAGGACCATGTGATATTTCAGTTTTTCTTTTTTAATAAATCTGCAACAATTTCAAAAATTCTTTTTTTTTGTCTGTCAATATGGGGTGCTGTGTGCACATTAATGAGGAAAAAAATTAATTTAAATCATTTTAGCAAATGGCTGCAATATAACAAAGAGTGAAAAATTGAAGGGGGTCTGAATACTTTCCGTACCCACTGTAGGTACTCACACAGAAATTAAACAAATATAAGTTGGAACCAATTTTTAATGGATGTCGACATGCACTCACACAAGGCACGTTGCACAAATAAACAAATTTATTTCATGATTATTTTGCAATACCTAATTTAATAAAACCACCACTAGTTGCATTACTCCAGTAAATGAAACACTTGCTTCATTGACTCAGTGGGGCTGATAGCTGGAGAAAGGTGCACTGCCATCAACTGTATATTAACAAGACAGAACAGTATCTCGTGGAGGAATCTCAAGCACTACTCCATCTCCTTCTCTTTGAATATTGGATCCTGCCAAATCAGTCTGTGAAATGCTTTGGTGGTGTGCTTGCAGTTATCTGAATTGTTAGCTACATCCAGGACTTTGTACAGGATTGTACTTACTCATCCTTAGTCACACTTATACAAACCTCGTCGAGCTTGCATTCATATTTTTAAAAATTTTGACCTTTCATGACATTTATGAAGTTTTAGAAAATTAAAAGTTCAAAATTATTTTCTAGAGGGCAGGGATCTCAAGTTCAGTTCAGTCCAGTGCCCCACTGTGGCTTCAAGTTTTCTTTCCAACCGATTTCACAAATCAGTAGGTCAGTTTTACATTTGATTTCTCTAATTGTTTAAACAGCTAACCTTCTTTATTCTCTTATTTTGGGTTCAGAAAAAAGGTGTTAGTGATTGATATTTCCATCCATACACCAATCCATTCTCCTACATGTCAAAGAAATTCAAACATTTGTACAAAGATCAAAAGTAAAGGCAATTTAAAAATTATTTGGTAACTGCAACAAATAAAAACTGAAGCAATACAACATGTTCACAATGGCTTATAGGTAGTTCGAACATTCACAGTGTAAGTGCTCTGCCGTTAGTCTAGTTGAAGCCAAGGTCAAATGAATATGGACACCATGCTTGTGGGATTGCACCACGGCTGAAAAAGGCTCTGTAGTGAGATTTCTTTGGGCACGACATGGAGTGAAACCTGCTGAAATTCACAGAGTTAATGGAATCTTATTTTTAAAATAGCATAACTCTGCATTGATAATTTAGAAATGTAAAAATATATGTTTGAAGTTTTTTTTTTAATTTTATTAATTATAATTATTCCATACAAATATATAAATTTTTACAAAAAATAGGATTGAAAACAAGTTGATCCCCGCCCCTGAGAAAGAGAGCAAGGCCAACGGAGTAAAACTTAAGGCCTGTAAACATACCTAAATTGATGAGTTTAATAGGCCAATAGAGATGAATGGAGAAGAAAAAGAAATTTGGAGATAATTGCTTCCACGGTGCTTTAAATGCTTATTCTAAAATGTTACTGACTAGATCTTGCCAGGTTTTGAAAAAATTTTGTGCAGATCCTTTAACTGAATATTTGATTTTTTTCCAAATTCAAATAGTATAAAATATTGGTTTCCCACTGACTTAGAAAGAGAGAGTTAGGATTCTTCCAGTTTAGCAAGATAAGTCTACGTGCCAAAAGTGTAGTGCATGCAATCACAGTTTGTTTGTCCTTCTCCACTTTAAACCCATCTGGAAGAACCCCAAACACAGCTGTTAATGGGCTAGGAGGGATTGTGACACCAAGGCTGTCTGAAAGGCACTTAAAAATTTTGATCCAAAATGATGTTAATTTGGTGCAAGCCCAAAACATGTGACCCAGTGAGGCTGGGACTTGATTGCAGCATTCGCAGGTTGGTTCCTGCCCTGGAAACATTTTGGAAAGTTTTAGGCGAGACGAGATGTGCTCGATATATAATTCTGAGTTGAATAAATTGTATGCTTTGCGCATATGGAGCTCGAGTGAATTCTCTGCATTGCTATTTTCTACTCCTTTTCTGATATGTTGATTAAGAGATCTTTTTCCCAGTGTCCTATTAGATCTTTAAAAGGGAGGGACTGTACAATAATTTTATATATTGCAGGGATGGTGTCTTAAGTCCTTGAAATTGAGCAATACTTTTTCCGGCATGGAGGAAGGTACAAGATGAGGAAAATGTTTGAAGTCCTTTTAAAAAGAGGAGTAGAAACATGAAGAAAATAGATAATTTCCATCAGAGTCTAAAATTAAATGCTGATGTCAAACTGTTACAAATGTAACCTCACTAGGCAAGATTTGTCCTTTATTTAACACACACAACTTAGAAATATCACTTTTAAATAAACTTATAAAAGAAATCTGATAGTGGTTTGCACACTACTATGAATTTATAATCTTGTACTTTAAAATTGTAAGTCAGTTTTTTTATTTGTACATATCACTCCCTGTTCTTCTATAATTAGGACTCTGCAGAATTCACTCCTCATTAAAAAGCTTGTTAACTGCCTTGTGTTGTGCAGTGTGCTAAAATGTAAAGGGTTTGGTTTTAGGAATTGCTTTATATAATAATGCTAAACTGCTTATTCAGTCATACTGTTTAATAAGCAGCAGCAAATCTTTAGCAAAAAAAAAAAAAAAAATGCTGTGCTGTTACACAACAATAATTTTAAAACATATGAAGTGTTTCATTAGGATACATCATTTGTTTCCTGTGCAGGTTTAGGTTTCTTTTAATGTGCCCTTTAGATTTTCAGCAGTAAATTATTTTTGTAGGAGTCACAAGTTCAAATCCTTTGCTACTGTGCTGGTTGGAGGTATGTATACAGTGTTATTATCCATCCACCCATCTTTGAACCCATTTAACCCAGTTCATATTCACATTGATTGAAGCCTGTTCAGGCTCATATGCAGGTCAGAAGAGAGTCCACTGTTGAATACAGTTATGTACACATCAACTCTCTCTCATACCAGGCTAAATTAGAGTCACTAATGGTCTACTTGAATGCTTTTGGGGTATGGAAGAGAAGCAGAAAAATGCAGTACCTGGACAAATCATCAACTGGCATGGGGTGACCAGGGAGAATGAGCAACCTCTGACCAGGCAATGAGCAGTATTTAAACCCAGGACTGTGGCGCTGTGAGGCAGCAGTGCTAACACCTACATTACCATGGTGTTTAAGAAAGCCCATTTAGCGATGGACTATATAAGTGGCCAAAGGACCATGTGAAACTCCTTTTGAGTAATTCCACCTGATTTTGCTTTATTTTGGGTTATTTTGATTTTTTGGAGCTTATTAATGATCGCATTTATGACATCTTCCATTAGTACCAATTTTGGCAGTAATTTTTATTCTTCCTCTCAGTTTGTTTAGATTTCTTTAATTCCCTTCAGATAAGCTGTAGTGTCTGTTCTGTGCACATGATGATAATATAATCATTTTCATCATGAAAACTTCCAATTGTAGGTCACAGAACAATATAGTTATTTATGTATCTCTTTATAACAATAGGTTATCCATTCCCTACTGCACCTCCTGTGGATCCTTTTGCACGGATTAAAGTAAGCGACTGTGGAATAACAAAAGGATGTTTCAGGTAAGAGAGAACAGTATCATTAGTGTGTGTGTGTGTGTGCGTGCACGCGCGCTCATTCAAAATCCTCACATGAATTACTGATTAGTTTTGGCAGTATTGCTTATTTCCATTAGTCACACTCACATGGTCAGTTGTGTGAGTGTAACGGCTCAAAGATTAAATGGATCAGTTTAATTGCAAGTGTTTATTTAGAAGTTCACATTTTCCCCAGTTTACAAAGAGAAAAACTGTAGTTGAATACGTTGTTGAAGAGACAATATTTATACTTTGGATTTAAAACTGGCAAGTCTAGAAGAAGCAGAAAATATATTATACCTGCAGATTGTTGTAATTAGGTAGTCAATACTTTTTTTCCTCAAATTGGCACAAAGACAACAAAGTAAGCCAGCAACAGCTAGTTTTTTTTTTTGGGCAAAAATTAAGTAAGGGAAAGGTTATGTAAATTCATTAATTATAAATACTAATAATAATGCCACTCCCATAAACAGCAAAACTAAAGATAATTCAAACCTTTAATTTTTTAACAAGTTTCTGCAGTAAATGGTTATTGTATTACTTTCAGTCCTGCAGCAGCAGGAAATAATTTTTCATTCACAGATACACTAAAACAATGGAATAAACAGGACTATAAATTAAAATTAAGCATAAAAATTTTAAATAAATGTAGAAATTTACTTGATTTTTAAAAATATTGGACGTACTTCCGGGGCGTAGGTGAAACCAAAGTCTCTGTGCCTTCCTGCAGCATCCCCTGGAGGTCCCCATGGTATCCAGCAGGGCTGTGATGAAAAACTCCACTGTCCACGATGCCCTGCTGGAACTCGGGGTACCTCTATGTTGCATGCAGGGCTCCACCTGGCAGCCTGGGGGTATTGGCCAGGATGAAAGGTCGGCCATATCCCACAAATGCTAATAAAATTGCCAATCGTCATCTGGACTGAGTGACTGGTTTTTGAGTTATCAGGTTCATATGGTTATATCCTGACAGACAGATGCATACTGATAAAACATCACTTTAAATGTGGTCAAGATGTGTTTATGGATGCAAAAAAGTTTAAATCTGTTGAAAACTCAAAATGTTGAAGTAAAATATATGTTTTGGGCTTGGGAATGGGAGGCGATGGTGTGAGTTGTAAAACAGTACTTCTTTCAGCCATCAGGGCAGCACACATTGTGGATTACAAAGAGCTTCCACATTTTGTGAAATAAGATTTTTGACTCTGCTGCCAGTAGCAGTAAATATTTCAGAGAGTGCATTATCACAAGGCAATTTATCCCATGATGTACAGTATATTTTTCTTTTATACAATCAATCAATTGACAAATTCTTTTGTGGAAATACAGTATAATTGTACCAGTAAACCATATAATTTAGTGTTCCTGTTGACATAGATTACACAAAAAGAAGTGCTCAGCTGTTGCATAACTGTTTTTACCTGCTGGGGGAAAAAGAGGACATGGAGATGATATATGTGGGCTACTTCATTAAACATGTCCACCTCTCATCCCGGAAAGCAGAAATAAATTAATCAATAAACTATCATTTTTCATTTTGTCTGCCTTCACCCATGTACTCCTATAGGGATCGTAGGCAGAAGAGTATTACACTGTCCTGAGAGAGAGTGGGTGTGTAAGTGAATATTCCCTGCAATGGCTTTTCTTAATTGGTTAGTAAATACATTGATGGAAAACAAGGCAAAAACAGGTTTTTCCAAAAGGAAAACCTGAAGCAAACAAATCCAATAACAGTATCATAAGATGAAGCAGAGGTCAAAGACAGTAAATTCCACTAAGAATCACAATAAATTGCAAGTTAAAAACAGAAATCACCAAAAAGCTCTCCTTAAATACTGGCTGGGGCAGTCACCCAACTGCATCATCAGGTGGCCATACCTCCTGGGGTATACACGTGACAGGACAATTGGAAAAAAAACACAAACAATGCACACCAATACATACAATGTTAACATAATACAACATTACAGAATAAACACACTATTAAGTAAAAAAAAACATACAAAAAACAAAAGCAAAAACAGAACTGATAAATTCAACCTAAAAAATGAGGTTTACATAACAACCACCACCCTGGTTGTGCTAGTATTTTCACGAGCAAGACTGTTGGCATCTTTGCTTTACAGCTTTCTTTAATTAATTTTAAAATTAACTTTTTCCTTCTTAAATGCTTTGGTTCTTAAATCATATATTGCTCTGCAGCAAATACTTAATCAAGCATTCCTTACTGTTTTCATTTTGCTTTTTAACAGATATGGGAAACCAGGCTGTGATGCTGAGACTTGCGATTATTTTCTAAGTTACCGCAGAATTGGTGCGGATGTTGAGTTTGAGCTCAGCGCTGACACAGATGGCTGGGTGGCAGTAGGGTTTTCCTCTGACAAAAAGATGGTGAGTTTCATTTCTGTTGTGTATAAATTTAAAATGACATTTCAAACATTTAGTTTTTTTTTTTGTTTGTTTGTATTTTTTCACAAATTTGCAACCTTAGAAATGATTTATTATAGGTCCAAATTATAAATAACACAGGTATACTTTGTGTATTACCAGGCACACCTTATCATTTTAAGTCAAATGTATCTTGCTCAATATAGAGTATTTTAATTATATGGTTGCTGTACTGTATGTGTTGTTGATTTTTCATCTGAATTTCATTTTATATTTTTAGCCTTTAAAAATATTTTTCCTACAGAGTCACTTGCTTTGTCATTTTACTTTGCCATATTTGAGCTCTCTCAAGATTCATTCATGTATATTTCAAAAATTACTACACAATGGCAGCTTAAATGGCCAATTCACTTTGAAGTCAGTTGTTTTGCCATGAATAATGAGCTACACACTTGTTAAAAGTTTACATTAATAAGGAATAAACAGATGTCTTTCTGTGTTTGCACCCCTAAAGGGATTCCACTAAAATCTATTATTTTTTGAACTCATAGTCATAGTACAAAGAAAACAGATTCTGCAGAGCTCTGAAGAAAAGAGAAATATTTGCTTCTGTTCTTCCGTCCTCGTGACTTGGGAGTACTTCCGGGCTATAGGGCAAATAAAAATCCGTGCGTCTCCCTGCAGCGTCACACGGCAGCACCCACGGCACCCAGCAGGGCTGTGAAGCCGAACTCCATCTCCCATGATGCCCTGCGGGAATCCAGGACACGTCTAGGCTGCAGGGAAAATGGCATCTAGCATCTTGGATGTGTCAGCTGGGATGAGCTGCTGGCCGTCCATCACAACTGTAACACTTCCACCTTAGAACTGCTGTTCTAAATCTGCACGGACATCAATGGCACTATGGCTCTACAAATAGATGCTTCTCACGCAAACTCTTCCAGTGTATACCAAAAGATCACAGCGTTACAAGGCTAAAAGAACAGCGTGAACCATAAACAGAATACCTTTGGTCTACAGGTGGAAACTCTCCAAGATTCAGCTGCTCCTTGGCATACTGTCCATGAATGTCTCCATTAGTAAAGGAGACAAGATACCATCATAACTGAGACCTCTGCATGCGATAAGCAGACTTACCTTAACTCCAGGTGTACAAGCTCAACTCTCATTCTTCAAATTCAAGGACAGCATTACATACAGCTGCAGCCTCAGATCTCCATGCTTGGTGTAGGGGACGGCTAGCTGCTCAACCCGGCCAAGACGCCCGAAGAGAAGATGGGGGAAGGCACCTATTCAGGGACACTGCCTCCCCAAAACGCCAGATGGCGAGTTCCCTGCAATGTAGCGGTGCCCCGGATTCCCACAGGGCATCATGGACGTTGTAGTTCGGCTTCACAGCCCTGCTGGGTACCGTGGGTGCCGCTGCCGGGAGACATGAGGGTTTATACTTTAGATATAGCCTGGAAGTACTCCCAAGTCATGGAGATGGAAGGACAGAAGTACTTCTGGGCTGAAGAAGAAAACTGTAATTCTCCATCTGACCCGGAAGTGTTGACAAATCATGTGAACAGAAGAGGAGAAGCAGTTCCGGGTCAAGAACTATATAAAGGACTATGGGAAACCCAGCAAGGGAGCCAGAGTTGGGAGGGAGGTAACAGAGCTTGCTTGGAGGTGTGGAGGAGAATTGTATTGATTAGTTTGGCTTGTGTTTATTGTGGTGCTTTGGAGGCACTATAAAAGAAGTAAAATATTCTTAGTGCTTTTAACCTGTGTCCAGTGCGTTTGTCTGTTGGGGAAAAGGTGAGTAATATTGCCACCAAGTGTCCACTTTGTGACACTAGAAACATCTTGCACATGATACCACATGTTATCACAGGTTTGATGGCCATTTCTGAGTTCCTCAAGGTTGGCTGGTTTCACTTTCAAATGGGCATTGGAGCAGACTTCTTTAAGGCTGGATGCTCTTCTGGCAGCCAGTCCCCTTTAGTAATCTTTTATGATACACAAGATTGATAGTGAACTTATTCTAACTCCAGGTCATGGGGGTAAAGATCTGACAAACACCCACAGCTCAACAAGAATCTGTGACAAAGGGTTTGTCCACATTTCACACATTTTAGGTACAATTGTAAAGATATGGAAGGAGCACTTTAGGAAATTCCTAAACCTGGTGGATACATCCTCTTCAGGGGTGGCAGTCTCATTGGATCAATATCTACAGTTGAACAGCCGTGTTAGTAATTGTTTTGTCTTACATGGTTGTTTTTTCAGTAAAGAGAAGCACAAAGGAATGCTGTATAAGTATTTGTTTAGCATCTTGCATGGTTCGGTTTCTCTTTCGGGAAAAGATTTCCTTTTTAGGCAGTTTGCCACTCTGCTGTTTGTCGGTACATGTCACTGTTTACCAGATTTTGCTACTTGTTGGAGTTATGTTGCTGTCTAATGTAATTATATAAAACACTTTGCCAATTAGTGACCTGACTTTACTGTACTTATGTTTTAGAACATTGGTTGCTTAAAGTGATGCTTTATACATTTAGTTTAGGAGACTAGCTGTCCATTTGTTGACGATGGGCTGAAATCTAAGTAATCAGAATTAAGATTTGCAGTGCACCATGCAATACATATGTCTCTGTTATATGCCATTTGGTGTGGGGTTTGTAAAAACAGTGTTATTGTTTGTGACACACAATGTATAGAAATGACAAATGCGATGCATTTTATTACTAAAATGTTTGTAATGCATAATGTTTTAGAATGACACACACAGCAACTGGACGGACACATAGGCACTTATCCTTTTATTAAGGTGGATTTTAAGACTTGAATTAGCCAAATGAAATGTGTGAGCTGCACTGATAACTTTGTCATTTGCAAGCACTAGCTCTCAACAAATTGAGTTTATTTTTTTATGTCAGCTTTGATTTCTGAGATGTGCTAAAAACAGAGAGTGAAGGCGGTCACGTCCTACAGATATTTAGTGTAGGCTTAGAATGAGCACACAGTTTACATGGAAAATTAAATTTCACCTGGAAACCTGCTGTTTAAGCTGAAATTTCAAAAAGTGATACAGGCATATTGTACAACTTTGAATCTTTAACCGTACAGACGTTCAGAATTAAAATTATTGCCTATAAAGTTTTACATATACAGTGGTGTGAAAAACTATTTGCCCCCTTCCTGATTTCTTATTCTTTTGCATGTTTGTCACACAAAATGTTTCTGATCATCAAACACATGTAACCATTAGTCAAATATAACACAAGTAAACACAAAATGCAGTTTTT
>JANRMT010062843.1:16916606-17095571 GCA_026402145.1 Polypterus bichir lapradei | reverse complement strand
TGTTTACTTGTGTTATATTTGACTAATGGTTAAATGTGTTTGATGATCAGAAACATTTTGTGTGACAAACATGCAAAAGAATAAGAAATCAGGAAGGGGGCAAATAATTTTTCACACCACTGTAAATGTTTATATATTGGTGAGGTATAAAATCAAAATCTTTACAGACAATGGTCATATTACTTCTTGATATGTTGTGTGTTGGTTAAAAGGAGTTCTGTCCATTAAAATTTTCATTCTTGTGATTGTAGGAGTGATGATGTCATTTTACTAGTACTAGTTACCAAAGAGGTGGCATGGTGGCGCAGTGGTAATGCTGCTGACTCACAGTTAGGAGACCCGGGTTCGCTTCCCGGGTCCTCCCTGTGTGGAGTTTGCATGTTCTCCCCGTGTCTGCGTGGGTTTTCTCCGGGCGCTCTGGTTTCCTCCCACAGTCCAAAGACATGCAGGTTAGGTGGACTGGAGATTCTAAATTGGCCCTAGTGTGTGCTTGGTGTGTGGGTGTGTTTGTGTGTGTCCTGCGATGGGTTGGCACCCTGCCCAGGATTGGTTCCTGCCTTGTGCCCTGCGTTGGCTGGGATTGGCTCCAGCAGACCCCCATGACCCTGTGTTCGGATTCAGCGGGTTGGAAAATGGATGGATGGATAGTTACCAAAGGCCTTTATAAATACACTCCTTCACTAAAAAGACCTTTCAGGAATGTGTAATGTTATTTTCATTATAGTAGAATATTTGGAATTCTGTTCTTTCCTTTGTGTATAATGGATATTTCTTTATTTTAATATATTGTTTCTTTTCCTGCTTGTATTTTCTAATTATTAAATGTATTAAGATATAATTTATGCTTCATTAAACTGCAAGCCACAATCAAACCTGATCACAAGTCTATAGTTCTGCTTATACTATTATTATTATTATTATTATTATTATTTTCAGGGAGGTGATGATGTAATGGGCTGTGTGCATGATGACAATGGTAGGGTTCGGATACACCACTTCTACAATGTTGGGCAGTGGGCTAAGGAAATTAAAAGAAACCCAGCCAGAGATGAGGAGGGAATATTTGAAAACAACAGAGTCACCTGTAGATTCAAGCGGCCCGTGTATGTTCCTAGAGAGGAAACCATTGTGGATCTTCACCTGAGCTGGTACTATTTGTTTGCTTGGGGGCCAGCTATACAAGGTAATGGGAACTCTTCACTTTCTGACCTGCCTCTTTGTTTTATAATAATTACAGTCAATGCTTTTTATTAAAAAGGTAGACATTTAAAAATAAGAAAACATTACACTGTGTAAAAATGATCATTCTGATTAAAGGATTTACTTCAATTAGAATCTGTAGGCAGTATGAGCTGCCAGAACCAATGATTACCCCTCTGCTAGAGTTCACGTTTACTCAGCTCCACATACAGTACTAACTGGATTAGAACCTGAATGGTTCAAGAAGAAGAAATTGCTATGGATGATGGATTAAAATCTGGTTAAAGGGTAGTAGTTGTCTGTCTGTAATAGAGCCAACACTTGCCAAATCTTTTTCCAAATAACTATTTATATTACTGTATCACATTACCTTTAAGTTTCGATAAGTTATTAATTTAGACATACTGTATGCTTAGTATAATAACTGCCCAGTGCTCACAGTTTGATCTCTTTTTCTCATTTTTATTTTTTGATATAGGATCCATCACCAGGCATGACATTGACTCCCCTCCAGTGTCCGATTACATGGTTAGCATATACAGCTATCAGGACATCTTCATGCCTTCAGCAGCATATCAGACATTTTCATCTCCATTCTGTTTGCTGCTTATTGTTGCGCTGACCTTCTATTTACTTATGGGAACACCTTAACTAGGAGTGTGATGGCAGCTTATAGAAGTTTTCAATCTTGGAAATAACAGAACAAGGAATGACTGGAAACTAGCCAATAAATTCAGAACTGTGCCAATCCTAAAAGGATGTGCAGATGATTGTATCACTGTCACCTCCATATAAATGTGCATCTCTAATGGCAGAAGGGATGGCTTCCTCTTAAATCTGAGGCAGGTGACTACGTTTACATTCCTTCTTCAACCTCGATTCTTTGCCTTGCTGTGTGGTAATGCTAAAGTGGCGAATCAGCTGTAGTGATACTGCATACATTTACAACTGGACTGCATATACTAGTTAGAGTAATCAATTTACCCACTTTTAGCCCGATGAGCCAAGAGTAAAGCAGTATTAGTCACTGCTGTCTGCAAAGTGACATCCAAAAATGCCTTTATAAAAAAAAAAAAAAAAAGTGTATTAAACACTGAAGTTATTATAAAGTTTTGATTTTTTTTTTTTGATGTACAGAGAAAGTAGTACTTGCAATAAGGGTATAATTTTGAGTGAGACATTCCCCATTTCATATTGCTTTATTCTGTAAAATAAGGGATTGTGTTCTACTGTTTTTTTATCAGTTCTAACAGTGTTGCTTATAGTGTCTATAAAAAAGTATTCATCCCCTTGGACGTTTTCACATTATTGTACAACCTTGAATCACACTTGGTTTAATTTGCCTTTTTTGACACCGATCAACAGAAACAAAAAAAAAAATCTTTAATGTCAAAAATCTAAAAACAGTTCTCTGAAGTGGTCTAAATTAATTAGAAACATAAAACACAAAGTAATTGATCACATAAGTATTTAACCTCTTCAAGTCAGTATTTGGCAGCTGAACTTTTGGCAGCCATGACAGCTTTGAGTCAGTGTGGACAGGTGTCTATTAGCTTTGCACATCTGGAGATTGCAGTCTATTTCCATTCCCCTTTGAAAAACTACTCAACCTCTGTCTGGTGACATGGGCATCAAGTCCAGCCACAAAGTCTCAATCAGATTGAGATCTCGGACTTGGCTGCTCCAGGACATTAACATTGTTGTTTTTAAACCATCCCTATGTAGCTGGTCTCATCATTCCATTGAACTTTCTTCTAGCTGACTTCAAAGTTTCCCATGTGCCTTCTGCCAAACTCCAGCAGAGATGTCATGTGCATTTTTATGAAACAGTGGCTTTGTCTTTGCCACTCTCCCAATAAAGCTGTGACTGGTGAAACACCCAAGCAGCAGTAGTTGTCTGCCCCGTCTTTCTTTTCTCATGCACTGTAGCTTGTAACTTCTTCAGAGTTCTCATAGGTCCCTTGGTGGCTGCCCTCAATAGTCTTCTCCTTGCTCCGCTCTCAGTTTTTGAGGATGGCCTGCTGTAGGCAGATTTACAAGTGTGCCATGCTCTTTCAGTTTCTTCATGATTGAAGACTCCAAGGAAAATACAGTGACTTCGATATTTTCTTTGAAAAGCATCTGAGAATGGAGGCAATCTAGTGTTCATGGAGCTGCTTAGAGTGTTCTTTTGCTCTCATTGTGTGGGTTAGGCCACAATTCTGATTCACCACAAGCTGGACCTTCCAGGTAAGGTGCATTTCTACTACAATCAATTCAAACAGAGACAAGGGTTATGGGACTTCTGTTGTGTGACTTTTAAAAACCAATTGGATGCTCCACTGACTAGTTGTGTGTCACTTTAAAATATGTATGTAAATAATTATTTAGTGTTTTATATTTGTACTTAATTTAGATTTCTTTTTCAGGGGTCTGTGTTCACTATTACAAGTCTTTTTTTTTTCTCTTGAACACTGTCAAAAAGGCAAAGTAAAAAAAAAAAATGTGAAAACTTCCAAGGGGTGAATATTTTCTGTAGGCCTTGTATATTCTATATTTGTTATGTAATAGTACTACTTTTATACATCATTTTAGACTTGTTTCAAATGTCTCATGTGTTGGTTTCTGCCTTTTCAACAGATGCTGCATGAATATCCCATGTCAGAAAATACAGTAGTGGAGTTTCACTTAATTTCAATTGAGCAGCTCAGTAGGCCCTTGGTATCTAAATTTTTCCTGTACATTTTATATTCAAACCCAGTAAGGCGGCTCTAAATAAAGCCGCCTATATGCTATATGGTTTCATTTCCCAAACCTTTTTTTTTGTTTTAGGTACAATGTTAGGATACAGTACATCAGGTTATTAAATCAAATTAAATATCATCCAGTATAAATCATGTAGTATACAGTATTAATGCAATTCAAAAAGGTCATTTAATTCCATTCTCCATTTAAATATGGACAAGGAGAAACTATTGTATGAAGTCTATAGTTGTTAGATGATAAACATTTGATGATACATCAATAATGCGTAATATTTTCTCATTCCGCAGGAGTGCTAGTCTATCTTATTTATTTCATGGTTTGATAACTGGTGATGGATCGTGTTCTCTGTGAATAGATTTTTCAGTACTGTTCATGCTCTACTAAAATGAAAACAACAATTAAGAACATTCACAACATGCAGAAATGCTTTAGCAATCTAAGGCCATTTTTAAACTAGAGTCAATACAAATTAGTAATATAGAATACATCTTTAATTTTATTATAGATGAGTTACCATTGCTTATTATATAGTAGAATGTAGAATTATTGAGGTCTCATAATGTAACAGGTCACGCTTTCCACGAGACCTGTACCTACAATTTGTCACATTAGGATTATAATGTTTTTTTACTGTGAGAAAATTATATTACTGTGAAATATACTTTTTGCTGTAACAGGAATAAATAAAATAAAGACTGACCTGTAAGGACCAAGATGACAAAATCATAACATGGTTAGCACTGTTAAATCACACAATTGCAGAGTCCTGAAGTCCTGGCTCCTTCTAGTCTCTGTCAGTATGTAGTTGGCACCTTCTCACGTGTCTTTATTTTTTCTGATGGTACTGAAAGTTCCTCCAATTACGTTGATGTGACCAGAATTTGATATCCAGTCAGGTCACAATATTACTACTTTAACAAGCAACTAGTTGAAATGAGGGTAAGCACAGGTCCTATTTCGTGTTTGGTATTCCAAATCCTAACTGTGAAATTTAGTATCTTCATTGGTTCCTACTGGAACCAATGCTGAGGCCATGTTGACTTTTTGATGTAACTGGTATTTTTTTTTTTTTGTGTGTGTCATTTTTAAACATTGGATTGCTTTAAATTTAACAAGCAGATTATTCCCACAGTTTAAGGAAAGCACTTATTGAAAGTGTTCAACACAACTTAGAGAAGTCTGATTGGTAACAAAGCGCAGTGTTTACACAAATATCAAAGTAATTGATAGAAAGAGTGTCCTGCAAGGATGCAACAAGAAATAAATCATCAAAAATTCAGAATGTGTTAATGTAGCTCCTGTTTTCTGTATGAGTAAGTACGCAAATATTCACCCTTTACATGTAATGTACTGGCACCTGTGCAATGCGGTTTAATTTAACGTAAATAACACCTTTTTCAGAGTTCTTATAATGCAGAAATGCTTGGAACTTGACAGTAAGCAAGATCCAGTTTCCAGGTGGAATAGTGGTTTGTGAATTTTTCATGTCCGGCACCATTTATAGATTTTTTTGATGTTTAAGCATTACATTACAATGAGTAAATTGAAATAATTCAGTCATGCATTTAATCACATCAGCTCAGATATCACAGACACACCTAGAGAGCAGAGAAAGAGTCTCCCTTAGTCTCCGCTGGGTAATCTAGTTTCCTCCCAAATCACAACTACTGGGATGCCAGCTTAACTGGCAGCCTTAAAATGCCATTCTGTATTTCAACGTGGGGTGGTGTGTGAGTTTGCCTAGGAGTTCACTGGCATCACCAATTAGCACAAATGATTCTCCTGATTACCCAATGCTGCTCGGATAAGTTTAGAAATTGCATGGATGGAAAAGGCCACTTCAGTGCTCACGTTCCTTGCTATTCAATAATGTGAATAATCCTGTTTTTATCTCACAAATGATATTAAGGTTTATCTCCGAAATCCATGAATTTGTTTGGTTACAACATTTGTGGGGAAGACCAGCCTTCCACCCTGGTGCAAATATTTTGGACCAGTCATTCTCGGTCTTTACTTTGTAATATGTTCCCATTTGTCCCTGGTCCTCTTTATTTGTAAAAGTCATTTCTCTTGGCCTTAAATTGTTTTAATATGTACCTGAAAGATATACATATTCTTTATATATCAAAGTAAATTATTGTAATTCAGCTTATTATTGCATTTAATTCATTTATTTTTTTACAGTGCATGAAACGCCCTGCAATACCACACAGTGAAGACTTAGGTCTGTGGACGTCTTCAATGTACAATACTCACTGAATTTGGACGATTAATGTTTTTTTCTACTACTTAAAATAACTGGTGTTTTTTTTGCATTGTAACTAGTTGTCTATCAACAAAGTGCAATAATGTGTACAGTTGTATGTTTTGGCCTATTTCAATTTATTAATAGAAAGAGATTTTTATTTTGTACATTAGACATCTGTGAATATATTTTAAATGATTGCACACTTACAGTATTACTGTTCACTTTTGAGACATGTTTTTATGTTATATTAAATTGAAGTAGTTTAAAATATGCTAGTTAATAGGCAAAAGATTTGTTACACTGCCCAGGCTGTCACAGTGACCCGTAGTGAATGCGATTCCTTGCTTTCTGTGTGCGTTTTTGGTGGTGATAGTAAGTGACCGTACAAGTGGAAGGCCACATTTTTCTTTACTTGTTTCTTTCTTTGTTTTAGTCCTTAAACACTGGGGGTCAATAGAGCCGGAATCATTTCTATTTGGAGGTCAACTCCATTTATCATTCAATTAAACAATTAGGCACATAATAAGGTTATTTATTATGACGCTCACGTTTCTTCAAACATACATGTTGATGTGTTGAGGACACTTTAGCATCATATTAAATATCAATACATTTAGAAGTAGTTTGGCTTTAAGTATGTATTGATTTTCTCTTTTTATTTCAGGCCTTTTGTTATCATTTATCCTTATTAAATACTTTAATAATGTTCTGTCGGCATTACTAAAAGAATGTTTGAAATCATCCTCAGTTCTACAATCTTCTACAAAAGAAATGTTTATTAGATTTCACATTGCAATAGATTGCTGTACTTTTTAGCCATAATTAAATGTCAAATTCAGTCACTCTGCCTCCTTTGAATGTCTGAAAGTCTCCGCAGCCTCCTCCTAAAAACACTTAACAACATGGATAAGAAAAAGTCTAATGAATCCCGTCTTTGAAGAGACACTTACTGTATATGGAAATGATGATATTCAATGTTTAGTCAGTGAATTATGAGCCAATAAGTCATCATTTAAATTAGACCACATCACAGATGAAAGAAATGAAAACCTAAAAAGGTGTCATTTAAGCACCACAACAAGCAAACTGATCTCTTGAAAGATGACAATTTGCTAAAAAAAGTTAAAATGCCACAAGCCTTGAAAATGGAATCTAGAAGAAATGCATTGTATTAAGTCATTAGTGTTCATGAAGGTTATGATTGAAAAGTTGAACAATAATATTAAAATAACATGGGGCACCCCGAGCTGTCATAGTGCAGACGGACATCGTAGACTCCAAGTAGCTCATCTACAATACACAGAATGAACTCTGGGCCTTTTTATATGGACTTCACGTCAAGTACAGCACAAAAAAAAAAGAAAGAAAAGCGTTTACCCAGTATTCCAGAGTGCAGTGACGTTTGATCTGAAAATATCCCAGAGGTCACCTTGACTTTACGTTGACATCACGTCTTTCTGCTTTACTGACTCTTATTACAGTTTTACAAATCAGAAGTCATTGGGTAGTTTTTCCAGAGACTGTTAGACTGGATTACTTGTTCAAATGTGTAAGCTATGTTGTCGTTTTCTTCACTTTATCATTCTCTCAGATTAATGTTGCATTAAGTCTGCTTGCCATTACAAAGTTTTTTATTTTTAATTTTGTTTCCAAAACTGATCAATTTTTTTTTTTTTTAACAAAATAGTGTTGGATACAAGATCTTATTAAAGGTTAAAAAAAAGTCTGAAATGATTTGTCCTGATTTTAGCTTTTATTTTAACAAAAGCTGACATTTCAGTAAGGATCTGCAGACTTTACAATTGCTGGGTTCCACGAAACTCAAAAACTGACTTCAATACAAATGTAAGTAAGGCCTTAAAGATCCAGAGGAGGCTCAGCCCCAAACTCAAGAAGGAGACCGCACGGTCTACACAGGCCCAAATGAAGCCAAGGCGGGAGAAGTGAGAGGAAAACTTGAAAACATCTGGCTCAAATGACAAAAAACATTTTATAGAGTTTTTTTACAAAGAGAAAAAAGAGCTAAACAAGAACAAAATGGAACAGAAAATTACCATGAAAAAAAAAAACAAAACACAAAAATATGTTGCTAGAGTCAAAATCTCCAGAATTGGTGAACCATCGTCATACAGTTCAATCAGAATACACAGTATCTGCTAATAAAATTATATATATATATATTATGTAGATATAAAAAGAACAACAGGAAAGCAGATCTGCCGTTTTGGAAACAGGAGAGGAAGCCATTACATGTTTGCAGGGTCACCGAGTTCACAGTTCACTTGCTCGTTTCTTTTCTCTCATTACTATGACTGGCTGCCATTTAGATTGGGTGGAGTGAGCTGAGCGGGACTGAGGGGTTGAGAACTATTAATTATCTGCTTTTTCCTATTACATTTCCCCTGAATAATTGATGATTTAACATATAAAGAGGTGGGGTAGGGCGAGGTTGACGGTTGAAGGGACGGCTTACTCTTCTTCACTTTGAAGTGTTTTAGTAAAGTGTTAGTTTCTTTGTATTGACTAACAGATAACATTGATGCATCCCTGTAAGGACATGACACAATGGAGTGGGTATCACAGGGGAAACCCTATTTTGTATTTCATTTCCTATGAACATACTATTCTTCCATTTTCCAAACCCACTTATCCAGGGCAAAGCCACAGGGTAGCTGGACCCCCTATCCCAGCAACCACTGGGTCAAGGCAGGAACACCACCTTGACAGGGCACCAGGCCATCACAGGGCAAGCATGCAGCCACACAGACACAAGAACTAGGGCCAATTTAGCATCACAAAATTCATGTAACCGACATCTCTTTAGACTATGGGAGGAAACCCACACAGACCTGGCGAGGACATAAAAACTCCATGCAGGAAGCACCTTGACAACACACCCCAGTGTCCTTGTTGCACTACCATTGTCCCACCATGCTGCCCATACTATTAATTTAATATTTAACTGGTATGTCTCCTTGAAGAAAGTAGTTTACAAAACAACGATTCAGTAACACACTCGACCTACTTGTGCAGGTTGCTGTGCCCCTATGGATGAGGTGGGGAGGGTAATTTTTTGCCAAGTTCTATATTACTAAAGTTCTTTTTATTCTCATGACTCAATAAGAGATGCCAACACCATAAAACAAAGCTTCCCAAACTTAAGCTTATTTGCATCAATTTGTTAAATAATTTAAATCATCACTGCATTATTCAGTAATTCCTTTTAGTAATTAAACAACAATTGCTGAAAAAGAAAACATGCTAAACCGATTAATCAATTTTTAACAAAGGTGATTAATTGTTCTGTTATAAGAAATAAATAATTCAATAATATAACATAGGAGCAGTGGAAAACAAATGTTAATTAAGCAAAAAGAAGTTTACAAATCCAAAAGGAACAAAGCATAAATGAATTTAACAATTCCATAGAAATTCCAGAAGTCAGTAAAAAGGAGTCAAAATCCAACTATCGAAAAAAAGCAAGGACATCTAAGCCAAAGGGAATTCCAAACTCAAAGGTGAAATCCAAAGTAAATCCAAAGCACAACAAAAATAAAAAAACTGGGAGACAATTTCTAGAAAGGCGGCTGTAATGCTTTCGAGTAAGAAAAGGAAAAAAATGGTCGATGGAAGAACAGGAAATGAAATACTGTTTAGGAACAAGGCAACGTGAATAAAACACAGGACAACAACAATGCATTGCTTATTTATGCAGAAACTTTGAATATGTTATGAATTAAGAGTCCCACAAATACCATAAATATTTCCAGATATGCCCATCGAGGAAGGAATTCACCATCAAAAAAAAAAAAAAAAAAAAAACCCTTAATAAATGATATCATTTTAACAAAAACCCTTTGTAGCACAAGAACCTCTGTGGAGCACGAAAAGGAGCTGCCTAAGAAAGCAGGGCAATCCAAGGCAGACACGGTCCCTGTGCAGAATGCAAAGCCAAGTCAAAAACAGAGCACAGGTTCAAAGTCTGGTAATAACTAATGGAGACGAGGACGAGTGCAGCAAAACACAAGCAAACAATCCGCTCGCCAGCGCATTCCAAAAGAACCACCAGGAACTATGGCAGGCCCTGCATATTTATAAGGTAGAGGGCAGTTCCTTGTGGTGATCTGATCTCGAGGAGCCACCCACAAAACACAAGCATTGGCAACAAAATAGATAATAAAACAAAAGTAACATTAACAGCACAGAAATGTACAAACAAAAAAAGAAATGAGAAAACACGACACTGAACCACTGCCAGTGGAGGAACCCTGGCTAAAACATGACAGAATACCAGGTGATGACATCACGTGTCACATGACTGGCAACATGTATAGCAACAGTAAACAACATGGTTAATTTGTGCACATTTTTTTCCTATCATTTTAGAAGAACCTGTGCTCATTTTGGGGATTTCTTTAGTCCTAGAATCTGAAATAAACCATATTATATATTTTAATTTTTTTCAGTTTATTTTGGCCCATTTTCATTGCTCTTAATGTTACGGCGGCTTCTTTTGTTGTGAGGTGTGTCCTCCAGTTAACAACATGACAGGTTATAAGGTCATCTGTGGAAGCACTTCGCTATCCAAATTTGCAGATTCCAAACAACCCTTTTTGTGCCTTTGAAATCCTAATATTTTTGCTTCTCTGGTTTTCGACTTAGCTGGAATTTCTGAATTTGATTTTTGTCTTGCGATTTGGCTTTAGTGTGGCTACTTCTTGTACAGGCTATAAAAGGGGCAGTCAGTCCAAAAATTAAAAAGTGAGAATCAGGAGAAAGAACTAGGCCAAAGGGCGAAGCAAGGGTCAAAACTGAAAGCCAAAAACAGAGAAAAACTAAAATTGTTAAAACTAAATTGTAAACCAAAAACCATAGTCTAGAGACAGAGAGCTTTGTTTCAAAATACCAGTACCTGAAGTTCAAAGAAAGTAGTGTGCTAAATGTGGTCCAGTCTCAGATACAAGTCAATAATTTATGGTGAAATGTATACTGGTGCGTCAATGATGTCACAAGCAGAGGACCCAATTCCCATGATGTGGATGCCGCAACCCACCAATTAAATTGGCACGATTCCCAAAACAAAAATGTCATTGGAAAAAAAAGCGCAGCTCTAAACAAAATTCTGATTACATAATTTGATTGCTTGGGTGTATGGAATCCATTCCCGGACGGGTTTCTCAATTCCTAGGAATTGGGGAATCCTGCATGTCATTCCCGGGAATCCCGGGCTCCCAGGGATGACACAGTGCACGGACAACTCGCATGTGAATGGTTTTAGAATGACCAACACTTATTTTTAATAAAACTACTGCAATAAAAGACTAACCTTATCTACAAGCAGTTCATGCTGTCATAGAAGTACATGCATCTAGTTCAGGGGTGCCCACATTTTTTTGGCTTGCGAGCTACTTTTAAAATGACCAGGTCGAAATGATCTAACTACATTAAAAATGCGCTATATATATATATATACATATATACTGTATATATAGCATAGTTTTACTGTCAAATAATGCAAAGAGTACGCGACACGCATTTCGCCCTTTATGTTGCGCCACGGCGTGTGGTTCATTTATTTGACAGCATGTAGATCGGGGTAATTACATTCATGGCATTCGTAGTCTGAATCACAATCTGATTGTATGGGTGCATGTGGGATGACCAGTGTGTTAGAAGGAAAGAGATCTCAGACTGGCCGCCCTGTATGTCAATCAAGTGGCAAAATGCCATAGGGAGGATATATGATAAAAAAATATTTTTTTTGAATGCAACGTGATCTACCTGATCAGATACTGATACACTTGTTCTAAACAATGCCCACACTTGCCGTTGCTGTGAAACACCGCCATTTCAGCTTTTACTGATGTATCCAGTTTCTTGCCATCACAGAATAATGACAAGTTTCTTGGCACAGATAATGCGGATGCAACAGACTGACGCATTGCAATTTCAAGTTGCTGTTCAAAGCTGTTGTCTGACAGACGTCAATGAAGTCTGCCTTGTCCCAGCATTCGTGAGCTGCCAAGTACAGACTCCTCCCAGTCCACTATACTCAGTCTTAGTCGAAGCCGGGAGACTGACGACTGCTGCTGGTTGACTGAATTAATCTGCAACACACTAAACCGTGGGCCAAAAAACCGTGCCACTTAATTACTTTCAACTATAACTCTGTTATTTCTTGATCGATTTTTACACTTTTACACAATATATATGCGAGCTTGGTCGTTCCCAGTTTCCCAGGAATTACAGCAGTTTCATTCCCGGGAATGAAAAATGTCCGGAGGCCCGGGAAAGGATTCCCTACTTGGGTGTTAAAAGCCCGAAAATGACACCAAGATTGATATTCCAGCTTTAGGGAAAAAGAAAGAAGCTCCATACATAATAGACAATTACAACAGTGAGTCCATAGCAGCGCAGCACATCTCTTGGCCTTTTTCTGTTTGTTACTACTTAAATAAATATTCTTGCTAGCATGATACTGCAATAAGATGAAACTACCAAAATGGCAACAATGAGAGAAATAAAGAAAAACGTGGCAGCACAGACACCAAAAAGATAATGTTATAACTTGAGGATTTATAAATAAGCAAAGTAAATGAATACATTTAAGTCAGAATAAATACAAATGTACAAAGAACATAAGATTCTCGACACAGGTTACCTAACTAATGTTGAACGTGTATCTTATAGTTCCCTCAAGGGATCTGAAAGCCATAATCCAATACAAAGCCCCATAACTTTAAAAATGAATTTAAAAATACTAAAGAAAAATAATTAAAACAACATAAATGAATCGTCAGAGAAAGAAAAATAGCAGGCCATGAGATACGCGTTAGAAATATGCAAAAGTCAAAAAGAAGTAGGGGTCAGAGTCAGAAAGTCAAAAATACCCAGAATACCAGGCCCAAAGCCTTTATTAAAATTCTTTGTCAAAAAAAAAATAAAAAAAAATGCAAAACTCCTAATAGTCTAAGAAGATTTGAAAAGCTAAGCACACCACAAAATATTTGTTTTTTAATCAAGAGCTTCAGACATGGAGGAAACCACTTTGCAATTTTAAATAACGGTAAGAGGGCACACAACAACAGACCTGTAGTAACATAAAGGCATCAACTGCAGCCCAAAATAAAGAACGATGTGGCAGCATGACGGAGTCACAAAAATATCTTTTAAAAAAATATCTGAATATTGAAAAAAAGAAAAAAAAAAAAAAAATCACAAAATAATTGTAGAAACTAAATCAGGTGGGGCAAAAACCAAGATTAGTGTTATTGAAGCACGGATACTAACAGGTTGAAGCAATGAGCAAAGAAAAAAGGAAACCAACACGCAAAATCAAATAAGACGCCACCCAAGGATGAAAACTCCCAGTGCAATCGTGGCCCTATCACTCGCTCTTTCCACAACCTCTCCTCCCTGCTGCAGTCTAAATATTTCCACTGGCATAAGGCGGCTTTAAACCCTGCCTCAGGGAATCTCCCTGAGCCACAAAATAATTTCTGTAATCTTGTGTACAGTAGCCCTT
The DNA here is from genome assembly GCA_026402145.1 of Polypterus bichir lapradei. Classification (NCBI taxonomy): domain Eukaryota; kingdom Metazoa; phylum Chordata; class Cladistia; order Polypteriformes; family Polypteridae; genus Polypterus; species Polypterus bichir. Next base: position 17,081,853 of record JANRMT010062843.1, on the reverse strand, counting down.
CCTCTTCAACATCAACACCAAGCCTGAACACTCCTTTCTGTCCTTGGTGTACCAAAGAGCAGTGGGTCATCCAGTCAGCTCCTGTGTGTCGTGGCACACGGGGTGCACATCAAAATAACAAGGGAAGAATGAGAAATGCAAGGCAAGCAAGGGCCAGAATACTGGAGGAGCCAAAATGAGAATGATTGACCAGGAGTCTCTTCCAGAAAGCATGTTTAGATAATCTTGGATCTCAGAACGAAATCCAGCTTGCTTTAGCATGATTTTGATGATTAGGCAACACCAGAATATCAACCTTCAATTGGCTCACACAATCCCAGAATGGTAATCTCCCCATATGAGCCAGATTAACCTAACAGCCGATCCACCACGGACTACGAGTCTGAGGAACGGAGAGAACAACCTTCATGCCAGCAGAGCAAGAGGTGCTAGTGGACATCAGTCGAAAGAGGAGCAGCACAGCAGCAGCAGCCAAGGAAGTGGAGACGTAATGGAGGAATATCAGTGACAAAGAGAACGTGTAAAACAGATAATCAGTGAAATCCACATGGAAACTTGTGTGGTAAATTGTTGCACTGTGCACATTATACGACATCAAGTAAAAAGTCTGTTCCATTTTTACAATTTAATATCATCAAGTGTAACCAAGACTCATGCCATTTGACTGTTCAGCATACACAGAATTGGTCTAGTCCCTACCATGAAAGATATCGAACATTATCTTGCTCACACTTAACCCTCAATTTTCCAGTAATTAATTGACAAAAGAAAGCAAAGGTCGACTAGCGTCATGTAGAAATCTACAACATAAGACTCACAGAGCCCACTCTTTGAATAGTAACTTGCTCTGTTCAAACCTTAGACCCTGGCCATTTGGCCTCAACATTTGAACAGTACTTATGAGCGCGGCATCTCATATTGATTTGAAGAGAGGATAAGAGGATACTTTGATATTTGTAATATGTATTGGATACTAAAAAGACATCAATTAAATGGACTACAGTACAATGCAGAAGTCACACTGGTGTCTTATTCCATTACAGAACCCCGAATCGAAGGTACATTAATAAGCATTTTTGGTTTGGGTACCCACAGAAGCGAAGAATCTTCAGAGTTTTTTGTTTAAAAGGTGAGGAACTACGCAGAAGGGGTGAAGTTGGGCAGCCTGTCCCACCAGCAAGTCTGTTATCAGTTATAATTACTCAGAAATCTTGCAATTGTTTAAATTTGACTGCCCTACCTGCAACTCTGCTGAACTCCTCTTTGATGGCAGTTATTTCACTCTCAGTGTGTGCGTGCGAGCAAACGCCGCTTCAAAATTAAGTGCATTTTGTGATCACTTTGCTGTTATTGTGGCATCTCCAATCCATTGCAAAAAAACTGCCATTTAGAAAAAGAGCAGCGAATGTACTGTGCGTGATTCACATCCGTGTCAGCTCAAAGCCACAGTGTCCCGCTAAACAGATCAGGTTTTAGAAGGTCGCTCGGATAAGGCTGCAGATGTTAAACAGTATTATTGTTCATGCCCTCATAGGGCTCACGAGCTGTGCTTCTCTGTCATCTGTTCATTCAGGAGGGGGAAAGACTTTTGTAACATCCCACGGTTTTATTTTGTTGTTCTGCTTCCTAAATAGCACAGCTGAGATCAGCATATCTGACAGGACGTTGACGGACTGCGATTTTATGATCAGGTGCTCCTCCCCGTAATTATTGAGGCCGCAAAGTGTTACTCCTCAACTAATGTATAAGGGCCAGCTCGGTGGGCCTTAACCAGACTGGGATATCAAAGTGCAATCCCATTACCAGTATGCTTTATGCCCCAGTCTGTAACATGCCCAGTGTCATCTTGAGAACAATTTGGCCCTGGTAGCTTCTTTCTCTTTTTTTTTTTTAAAAAAAAAAAAAAAAAAAAAAAGATAGATATGTGCCTAAATATTACATTACAAAAATATTAAGCTATAACCAAAAGGTGATTTGAGTCTATAAAGAATTTATACTCTGCAGTGGGCTGGCGCGCTGCCCGGGGTTTGTTTCCTGCCTTGTGCCCTGTGTTGGCTGGGATTGGCTCCAGCAGACCCCCCCATGACCCTGTAGTTAGGATATAGTGGGTTGGTTAATGGATGGATGGAAGAATTTATACTATGTGGACAAAAGTCTGCGGACACCTGCCCGTCACACCTCTTTGAGATTGTTGGACATTCCATTCCAAAACCAGAGGCATTAATAAGCAGTTGGCCACCCTCTGCAGTTATAGCCGCCTCCAGTCTGCTGAGAAGGCTTTCCATCAAATTTTGGATTATGTCTGTGGGCATGGGTGCCCATTCAACCAAAGGAGCATCTGTGAGGTCAGGTACTGATGTTGGCTCACAACTGGTGTTACAATTCATCTGAAAGGTTCAGTCGAGTTGATATCAGGCCTTGTGCAGACCACTTGAGTTCCTCCAGGTCTTTCCTCCATGTCTTTATGAACATGGTTTTATGCACAGGGGCACCGTCATACTTGAACAAAAAACTGTTGCTACAAAATTGGAAGTGCACAATTGTCTGAAATGTCTTTGTATGATGTAGCATTAACAGTACCCTTCACCGGAACCAAAGGGTCTTGCCCAAACTCTGAGAAACAACCCAAGCCCATTATCTCGCCTCCACCAAACCTTACAGTTGGCACTATGCAGTGCTGAAAGTTTGGTTCTCCTGGCATATGCATGCTCAGATTTGTCCGTCAGACTGCCAGAGAGTGAAATGTGATACATGACTCCAGATAACACGTTTCCAATACTCCACAGCTCAAAGGTGGCAAGCTTTACTCCATCTAGCTAAAGCCTGGCATTGTGCACAGTGATCTCAGGCTTGTGTGCAGCTGCTCGGCCATGGAAAACCCTTTCATGAAGCTCCCAACACACAGTTCATGTGCTGATGTTGCTTCCATAGATAGTTTGAAAATCTGATATAACAGAGGGTAGGTGATTCTCATGCACTATCTTGGGATCGGCGGCCCTGCCCTGTGAATTTGCATGGTTGTCTACTTCATGGCTGAGTTGTTGTTGCTCCTCAATGTTTCTAATTCACATTAACAGGTCAGTAGGAACAAGACAGAATACGTGTGTGTAAATGAGAGGGAGGTCAGTGGAATGGTGAGGATGCAGGGAGTAGAGTTGGTGAAGGTGGATGAGTTTAAATACTTGGGATCAGCAGTACAGAGTAATGGAGATATGGAAGAGAAGAGAAAAAGAGAGTGCAGCCAGGGTGGAATGGGTGGAGAAGAGTATCAGGAGTGATTTGTGACAGACGGGTATCAACAAGAGTGAAAGGGAAGGTCTACAGGACGGTAGTGAGACCAGCTATGTTATATGGTCTGGGGATGGTGGCACCGACCAGAAAGCAGGAGAAAGAGTTGGAGGTGGCAGAGTTAAAGATGTTAAGATTTACACTGGGTGTGATGAGGATGAACAGGATTAGAAATGAGGATATTAGAGGGTCAGCTCAAGTTGGAAGGTTGGGAGACAAAGTCAGAGAGGTGAGATTGCGTTGGTTTGGACATGTGCAGAGGAGAGATGTTGGGTATATTGGGAGAAGAATGTTAAGGATAGAACTGCCAGGCAAGAGGAAAAGAGGAACGCCTAAGCAAAGGTTTATGGATGTGGTGAGAGAGGACATGCAGGTGATGGGTATAACAGAGCAAGATGTAGAGGACAGGAAGATATGGAAGAAGATGATCCGCTGTGGCAACCCTTAACTGAAGCAGCTGAAAGAAGAAGAAGAAGAAAAGCACTTACAGTTGACCGAGGCAGATCTAGCAGGTCAGTAATTTAATAGACTGACTTGTGAAAAAGGAGTCTTAGTGGGACAGTGCCAATTTTAAAGTCACCAAGCTCGTCAGTACAACCCATTGTACTTCTGTTGTTTGTCACTGGAGATTACGTGGCTATGTGCCGATTGTATGAACCAGTTAACAATGAAACTGCCAGAGCTCAATCATTTAGAGGGGTGGCCACAAACATTTGGCCATATAGGGTGCCTGGTCATCCAGCTCCTTCCTAAGTACTCTGGCTATTTCATGGTATAGATAAACGTAAATGACAAGATGTGGAGGTCACGTCTGTTACTGTTAATGACACACACACCCTGAGGCCTCATTCCAGTGCCAGACATGATAACAGATCAAATGGCTCTCACTCCAAGTACATTCACCAGACATTAAAATGTGACAGAAAAGCATCTAAAAGTGTATGCTCTGCTAAACGAAAAATGTATCAATTTTGACTCAACTCTTGAAGCCTATGAGTATATCAGTGATATTAACTAGAAGATCACTGTCGAGTTGGGATGGTTCTTTTCTGACGTTGATCAGTGAAGTCCTGGTCAGGTTTTCGTTTATTCCGAGGCCTCTTCAACCCTCCAGTCATTTTGTTCTGCTACATCGCAATACTTAAAAACAACATTTGAAAACGGACATTGACACTGCAGCAACGTTTTTACTTAAAAACTTTAACTACCAAGGCAAATGCGTTCAAATAAAAGGTTTTTCCCTGACTCTGCATTATTTAAATGAATAGCAGAATTGTGCCATTACTTACCTGGCCTTCTTGCGAAGGTTTCTCTTCTTCACGACCAGTAGATTGCAGACTTGGACAAAAGAATATCAGCACTTAATCGAACTCGGGAGGTTGCATTAGACGGTCCCGTAGTGATGGGTGCTGCGAGCACCTTTCCTGGAGGAGGAGTTGTTTTAAACGGTTTCCTCCGTTTTGTGTCCAACGGTTGCTCCGTCGAAACCACTCGAGTGAAGGGGCAGCTAAGGCCATAAGTTCGACGCCTTGCTTGTCTGGCTCTTGGATAGTCGAAGGACGCAGTACGTTCTCCACCCTCGATTCCACAAGATATTCAACTGGAAATCAGATTCAGCATCATATAAAAAAAAAAAAAAAAAAAACAGGCTTTACCTTCACCGACTCTCTCGCCTGCCGTTCCGTTTATTGGCGAATCGCAGATTCAGTCACAAGAAGCGAGACGTTCCTCACCGGAAATTGATCGCCGCTCCACCGGCGGCCACGTGACACTCAGGAGCGCACACAATTACCTCTTCCCGCCCTCGGGGCTCCGTCCGCCACAAAACGCTGCTGCTGCTGATTTCACGGACGCAAACTCGGTCCCCTACGGCTACGCCGCTGATAATCGGCAACTCCGACATCAAGAAGGTCAAATCCGAGCTAACTGCGACTTTTTGATTCATTGGCGCCCACAGCTCCCGTGCCTGTTAACTGACTATGCCGGGGGGGCCATGTAGGCATAAATGCCTTTGCTCGGCATTGATCGGAGCGACTTTAAGAGTCAATTTGAATGTTTACAAATCGTCGGGAACCTACCATATATATTTTTTTTTTTTTAAAGTGATGGTTTTACTCCCAAGTAAGCTGGGCTTGAGGATGCTGTCTGTGCACATATTTCATCCTGTTCAAATATTCAAATTCAGGACTGACTATTTTTGACTTGTACGATTTTAATCTCCACCGTTGGTAAGTGGACATATTTCATCAATTAATCAATAGGCAGATATTGTTGGTTTCCATTTATATTGAATCAGTTCTACCTTGTTCTTTAGTGTTTTAACAAATTTGCATTTGTGTATTGGTTCTGTACAGTATTCAGTAATAAGTATAATCTGTACTTGTATTTTTAAATGAGTATTCACAGCGCTACGCTCTACAATAAATCAGCTTTACATTCAAATGAAGCCAATGCTGCTTCTAACCCACGCACGTGTGTTCCTTTAACTACATCCTCTTCCACACGGACCACCCTTTTATTTGTTTTAGCGTTCCGGATTTGATAAGTGGCAGTTTGAACAAATTACTTGCTAATCATCCCCGTACATGGATACCGCATAGAGTTGATCATTGCGACCTTCGATTGCTGGATTTTGCTCCACTTTAGTCTGTTGCAGGCGCCAACGATTCTACACTAATTCAGATGGTATTGATAAATGAACGATCACTTTATTTTGAACGATTTCTCTTTATTTCACAAGTTTAAATTTTTCCCCTTTATATCTGAGACGGATAAGTAACACAGCCACAGGGGATGCACAGTCCAGTGTGTTTCTTCGCGCCGGTCCCAATGGGGAGGGTTACGTCAGGAAGGACATCCGGTGTAAAATTTTACCAAATCAATATGCGGACAACAATTTTGGACGATCCGCTGTGGCAACAACTAACGGGAGCAGCCGAAAGAAGATGATGATGATGATCTGAGACGGTTAAGTGATAGTGATGATCTAAGCCCACTTGATAAACTCTCTCCAGGCAGACGTAATGTTGGTGAGATGTATGCGAGTGCAGGCAGGACCCTTCCGGCCCCTAACACAGGGCTCATCGCAGTGGCTGCAGGTTTTCCTTCCAACTGGTTTCCTAATTAGAACTCCGGCCTTGCTGATAATGAAACTCGGTATTTAACTGTATGCCTTGTTAGTTCCTTCATTCAGCCACGAGAAATTGTAATTGCGCTGTAGAGTTTCTTTACCTGAGAGCATTATCCATGTGTTTTGTGGACTAGATCAGAATTAAACTTAACGCTCCTTCCAATTCCCGTCATTTATTTCTAAACATTTTTTTTAAACACAGACACTTTTAATGGTGCACAGGTTTAAAAGGAAGCACGTTGGCCGGAGAACTGCTGGTTTATTGGTTATCTGCATTTTATTAACTGTCTGATTAACAAAATGGGCAGCAATTTAATTTTTTAAATGCAGCTGCTAAAACTAAAATAGGCAATTAAAGGTTTTGCATTGTAACAGGCAAGATAACTAAAATTAAGCCCAAAAATGTATTACATTAGTAGTAAATTAATAGGCTGTAATTTTAAAAAATTGGTTGAAGTGGAAACCTGCAGCCACTGCGGCCTTCCAGGACTGTAATTGAGGACCTCTGATCTACGATAGTTGAAAGTACAGTGGAACCTCGGTTTGCGAGTAACTTGGTTTACGAGTGTTTTGCAAGACAAGCTAAAATTTTTAACAAATTTTGACTTGATAAACGAGTGAGGCCTTGCAATACGTGGTATGTATATGCTGTCTGCTGAGCGTCATGTGATCACAACTGAGTTGCTGGTTCTTCTCCCTCTCTCGCGCGCGCGCGCGGGTGTGTGTGTGTGTGTGTCTTTGTCTCTCTCTCTCTCGGGCAATCGTCTCCTATTCTCCGTCTGAGTCTGCGTGCCTCACTCATATAGTCCACATCCGTACGAGCGTATACTGTTTACTACAGCATTGTGACTCTGTGTGTGTGCGCGCGCTGTGATGTGCGAGTCCCCGTCTTGTGACCCAAAACACGAAGCTGAGTCTCGGTACTTTAACAACACCAGCTTTATTCAGCTTGAAACAGTAACAGCGCAGTTATTTATTGTAGCGGGATCTGCCATTCTCCTATACACAGACGCAGCAGTCAGGCTGGGTCATTGCCAAGCAGTACTGTGCCCTGTGCATTTATAATGTTCTTTGTATCGCCCATCGATGGCAGGCGCTTATAGCATGTCTGCTGTCTTTTCGGATTCGCTTTTACGGCGAACTGCTACAGCGCTGGGAGACTGCGATTGCTTTGGTACGCTCTTCTGTGTGTCGCCCCGTTGGATGGAATCCCACAAGAGTTTAGAAACTCACTCACACCAGCCATGATTCTTTTCAAAGGTAAAGTGCAGATTAACTTGTTTTATGTATTTTTACTTTATATTTTGTAGTAATCATTTTTATACGAATAGTTTTGGGTTGTGGAACGAATCATCCGTTATTTCTTATGGGGAAATTCTCTTTGATATACGAGTGCTTTGGACTGCGAGGTCCCACTGTACTAACAAGTTAAACACCAAGTGTCATTATCAGCAAGGACTGAGGTCTAATTGGGAAACTGGCTGGAATGAAAACCCATAGGCACTGCGGCCCTCCAGGACCGTGATTGACAGATCATCAGGCACTATGTTGCCATTGAGTTCTGCAGACCCGTCCCATCCCGTCCCTTGTGCGCTGGTATGTTGACTCCCACACTATGCCCCTTCGTCATTTTCCATTTTGCTTGTCTTTCAAATGGCTGTGGGAGCCTTGAAGCCTGCGCATTGCACATTTCAGAAACGAGTAACCTAGTGGGGACTGTCAGACCTGGACCCACTACTGCAGAATGAGTGTGTCGATTAATGTCATCACATTTTAATATAATAAAATACAATAACTATGTACCAAGCATTACTTTTATTAAAGGCAGCAGAGTGCAAAATACCATACATACACCAGACATAACACTGTCCTTGCTGCTACAAATACAATCGACAGTTATTCATTTTATTAAAAGACAATGTCCTTAATAGGAATTGAACAAACCATTTAATTTGTGTAACCAGTCAAGCAGTGTGACTCTACACACCGGCCCTTCAGAAGTACTTGCTGTTCACATTGTCGTTTGGTGTTACTACTGTGCACTATGCTATTACTGAGGTACGTCAATAATCTGTGTCTATGTCGTTAATTTTTAAATCGCCTTTACTATGAATTTTATATTCCCAAAAATTGTCTGAGGTCTGCTCCACGCGAAAGATACTCATGCCCTCAGGTGCCTAAAGAGCCATGTTGTCCTTCGACTCGCCCAGTAAGACTTTCTTTGCTCCCCGGGTGGCTTCATAAACCCGTTTTGCATCGCGAGTTGGGGTGTCAGCTGGCAACATCGCTGCCAATACGAAGAGAAGCTTCTTACACAAGCATTCATTCTGGAAGGATGAACCTTTGCTTATATACGTCAAAGCTGTCCTCACATAAACTTTCAATTTTCTACCATTACTATTCAATACTACTCTAGACACAAAAGGCTACTTTCATGTTTATAAAATTAGATATTTTCTGTTGTATTACTACCTGCAATAAGAAACTATGTTAATTAACCTTTAAAGTAGACATTGTAAGTTTTACTTTTGGAACCCAGTTTGTGGTGTTTAAAGCCTATATAACACCATATCATCATGGAAATGTTTAATAATAATAATTCTTTACATTTATATAGTGCTTTTCTTGCTACTTAAAGCGCTTCCACTAATGTGTAGCATCCACCTGGATAATGCAATGGCAGCCATTTTTGTGCCAGTGTGCTCCCCAAACATTAGCTGTAAGGTGGTGAAGAGAGAGAGCCAATTAGAGACCGGGGAGGATTAGGGGGCCAGAAGGACCAGGCCATGGAGGACACCGGGATACACCCCACACTTTAAAAAGGGTGCCCAAGGATCTTTTACGACCACAGAGAGTCAGGGCCTCAGTTTTAAATCTCCTCTGAAGGACGACACCATTTTTACTGCATTGGGGTCCACTTTCAGAGCACTGGCTAAGCGCCCCCTGCCAGCCTCACCAACTCCTCTTCCAGCAGCAGCCCAAGCTTTTCCTAGATGGTCTCCCATCCAAGTACTGGCAAGGCCCAAACCTGCTGAGCTTCAGGTGGATGATAGATTCTGAAGTGCATGTGCCATGGCTGCCAGTTGTGAGGCTTGGTGATGTCTAAGACTGCAGGGGCCTGGTTTCATTCTGAGCGGATGGGGGTCTGTAGAGAATGCCGCCAACAGAGGCGTCACCTTACGGGCTCCCCAAGTGTCTGCAGCTTCAGAGTGTCTCGTCTACAGCTGGAGTCTATTGACTTTTTTTTAAGCTCCTTTAGAACTGTGAGTCAGGGTGGAACTTTGGAAATAGTTTTACATGGAGACTGTTAAGCATGGAAATGTGTTCCAGCAATAATGTAAAATGAGAGAGATACTTTATTAATCCTAAGGGGAAATTCACATACTCCAGCAGCAGCATACTAATAAAAAAAACAATATTAAATTAAAGAGTGATAACAATGCATGTAAAAACAGACAATAACTTTGAATAATGTTAACATTTAACCCCTGGTGGAATTGAAGAGTCGCATAGTGTGGGCGAGGAACGATCTCCTCAGTCTGTCAGCGGAGCAGGACAGTGACAGCAGTCTGTCGCTGAAGCTGTTCCTCTGTCTGGAGATGATCCTGTTCAGTGGATGCAGTGGATTCTCCATGATTGACAGGAGCCTGCTCAGTGCCCGTCGCTCTGCCATGGATGTTAAACTGTCCAGCTTCAGCTTCATTCCTACAATAGAGCCTGCCATCCTCGCCAGTTTGTCCAGGTGTGAGGCGTCCCTCTTCTTTATGCTGCCTCGCCAGCTCACCACCGCGTAGAAGAGAGCACTCGCCACAACCATCTGGTAGAACATCTGCAGCATCTTATTGCAGATGTTGAAAGACGCCAGTCTTCTAAGGAAGTATAGTTGGCTCTGTCCTCTCTTGCACAGAGCATCAGTATTGGCAGTCCAGTCCAATTTATCATCCAGCTGCACTCCCAGGTTTTAACAAACCCAGTACTCTGTGCTGAAATGTACAGATCCCCAAATTTCAATTAAGAATTTTATTAAAGACCTCTCAGACATTCTATTTTTTTTTTTTTTTTTTTGTAGTTCACTATGAGAATATTGTGATTTTTAATATTTGTTTTCTGTCTAAGCCATTAATTGAATTTGTGCAGTTCACAGAATCCTTCAGTTTGACTCAGTTAGTCAATGGCCACACACGTGTACCTGGTCATACACTTGACCATATTTTGTCACTAGGCCTTCTGGTTAGCAGTGTAGAAATGCTTGAAGCCCACGTGGCAGATCCCAGTCCTGTGGGGTTTGAGGCTCCTTTTGCTTGTGTGGACTCTCAAGCCATCCTGCTGCTCCTGCTTATTTTAACCACTTTACTGCCCAGTTTTTTTTTTTAGATGTCTTCAGAGCTGTCTCGTCATCTGTTGCTGTTGAGGGTCCGTCTCTATACCAGGGAGTGGAGGGTCTGGTAACTGTACTTTTATTCCCACCTGTGCTCCACTGCAAGTCGGGAGGCCTAAGCACAGAGCTCAGCCCTGCCTCAATAATGAAGCCTGTGCACTTTGGTAGAAGTGCAGAAAGGTGAAGTGACAGTGGAAGGCAGATAAGCTCCAGATTTCCTACAAAACTTTAAAAACCTGTTTGGCCACTGGCCAGAAATGTATTAAAGCCATTAGGGCGAAGATTTTTGTGACATCATCTCCAGAAAGTCTCCTGCTCCTAAGCTGTTTAGTTTGAAACATTCCTCATTAAACTGTCACCCTTCTACCTGTCCCAATGCAGCTATTAAAAACTGAACAATTTCAGAAATCTTTTATTGATAAAATGAACATAAGGATTAACATTTTGCCTTCCATGTATGACCCCTCTGAGCGTGGAGTATGTACCAGTGTCTTCATCCACTTTCAGCCTGTGTCTCTTCTCCATCTAACTGACATAGCTCCGTGGACATTATTCAGGGCTTGTGATGGATCAAATACAAACTGGAGCACACAGTATACTTTCCATAATCCATAGCTGTTTAGTAAATTCCAATTCCAAATAAATTTAGGCCCATATCTAAATTGCCATTTTTATCCAAAGTATTGGGATTTTTTTCCTCAGGTTTCCTTGTCCTTAATTAAATGTGTCATTTTCAAGGCTTATCGGTCAGGTTTCTGGGTACACAGCAGTACAGAATCAAGCATCCTTAAGGTGTTCAATGACTTGCTATTAATGACTTACTGTTCGATGGCGGTCAGTTCTGGATGTTGCGCTGTTTTGATTTTGCTAGACTTCAATGCAACCCTTAATACCATCAATCAATCGGTCCTCATGGACTGTCTTATGAATGTGGTTACTGGCTTAGAGTTGTTTGGTTCCTACCTAAGAGTGAGGATTGGTGGCCTTTCTTCTTCTTCAGCACCCATCACCTGTGGGGCATCCCAGGGTTCCATTTTAGGTCCTGTGTTGTTCTCTTTGACACCTAGACATCTGTAAGGTCTCTACTAAAAACTGAACATTATTTTAACACGAATACATTTGTTAGTCATACAATGTTGGTATAAAAAGAAAGCAGCTGTAATTCACTTTCTGATAAGTTACTTCCAAACCTAGTGAGCTTAGTTTGAACATGGCGCTTCAAAGTGAACTCTTTAAAAACAGCAAGTCTGTCATGGCATAGTAGGCACACTGTTTTCATTTCAACATTTGTATAAACAAAATACTTGATTGTCCATTCCTTGTTAAAAACCCAGCATTCGTCTTTAATTTTAAATTTTTTTCACAGTAGCACTCATTGTTAGGGTTAATAATACAATGCTAGGACAACGACGGACAAATTAATCTGAACAGTCCAAACACACACACGCACAAGAATGTCATTGCTTACATGGCAACCGGTCTTCCGACTACATGAGATCGAAACGTCAGTGTGTGCATGCAGCACTGATTACGTATTTAATTTGTCGTTTTTGTTAATAAAACCACAGAGGTTTTAAATTTGTGTGCAGGCCGCACAAACTGACATTGTGGGCCACGTGCAGCCTGGATGCTGTGGTTTGCCCACCCTTGTTCTGGGTTCAGTTTTTCAAATAACATCCATTCTTTTCACTGTTATGCTGATGGCACTCAAATACAATATATATGCCATTACATTCTGACGAATCTCGAAACACCCTTCTTATTTGTTTAGAGGATGTTCGGCAGTGGATGTCAAAAAACTTAATTCAAATAAATGTAAGTAAAACTGACTCTATTATGTGAAGCAAATTCTATCAGCAATATCCGTAATAATTTAGGACTGTTTTAAGTAAAATAAACTGCCTAACATTTAGATAGATACTTTATTAATCCCAAGGGGAAATTCACATACTCCAGCAGCAGTATACTGATACAAAAAACAATATTAAATTAAAGAGTGATAAAAATGAAGGCATAACAGACAATAACTTTAACATTTACTCCCCCGGGTGGAATTGAAGAGTCGCATAGTGTGGGCGAGGAACGATCTCCTCAGTCTGTCAGCGGAGCAGGATAGTGACAGCAGTCTGTCGCTGAAGCTGCTCCTCTGTCTGGAGATGATCCTGTTCAGTGGATGCAGTGAATTCTCCATGATTGACAGGAGCCTGCTCAGTGCCCGTCACTCTGCCACAGATGTCAAACTGCCCAGCTCCGTGCCTACAATAGAGCCAGCCTTCCTCACCAGATTGTCCAGGCGTGAGGCGTCCTTCTTCTTTAGCACTACGAGAGTAAATAATGCATACTAAGAAGCTTCCTTATTTTCACAAGTTTTTTTTTTAAATGAAGTAAGTAATTCATGGTATTGAAATGTCATTATTAAAGGTATGTCAAAGATAATGCCCATATTTTTTTTTTTAATTCATCTAATTTCATCTGTGGTCAATAGGGGATGCTGTTGAGCTGTAGTTCATCATTTACTGAATCCTAATAACACTGGGGAGGCCAATGAAATCCAAGAAAGCATATTTGTATAAGAGTAAAGCACACGAGGGAGGAATAAATACATGGAGTAGGACAGTGCAGAAAGAACATGACCTGCTGCTCTTCTAGGCCTGCACCTCTGTCTAAAAGCTGACGTGCCTTCTCCCACCAAAAGGTTCCTCCTTCTTGCCTCCTATACCTCTGTGACACCATCTCTGACCTTTTCTCCTCCCTCCAGACAAACGCTTGCTCCTCACTTCACTCCTGACCCTGCACTGGCCTACAGTGTAAACCTGCCAGAAGAGACTCTTTAGCCTGGGCCAGAATGACTTCAGGGTTCAGAAACTGCCTTGGAAACTCCTACAGCCGTCCTTCTACAACACTTCAGATATTCTTGCAATCATGAGCTCAATTTATTTGAGGGCCAGCCAACCACATGCTTTGAGTGCCCACCTCAATGGATAGCATGGTGACTCCTGCATCACCCAGCCTACTAGCCATCCTTTTTTTACCCCGAGATTTGTGAAATGCTGTGCAAATCCACGCTGCTCATTTCATTTTGGCACGATTTCTGACCAGGTCCAGTCTGCTGGTCATTTCCTCTTTAAAAGTCCACTGTCTTTTTGAGTCAGTACAGCCTTTTCATCTGAAAGCCCTTTTTAATCATTTTTATCACAATAACTTCAGCACAGACTTGTTTTTTTCCTAACAGTATTTTTAAAAATGGTTTGCCTTATTCGTCTGCGTTTTTCTGCTTTTCTGTAAATGCTCTACTTGAAACAACTTTTTAATGCCAGACTGCTAACATTAACGCCTGATCATCTTCACGGTCATTCTGAGTACGCCTCACTGCGGCTTGTGGATTGGATGTTTGGGGTTGGGTTAGATGTTGGTGGCATGTAATACCCGCCTCGTCCTTTAGATACTGCATTCAAAGACTGGAGCATCATATGTGGTGTTCAGATGTCGTCTTGTATTTTCTTAAGCATCACAGCTCCATTTTGATACTAAAGAAATGTGAAAAGATTAAGTATGTGCAAGTCAGAGATAAACTGATGTACTGTATATCAATCCAAATGATGATTTAGAAATATCTTTTAATATTTTGAGATATTTAGAAACACTTTAAAGATATCCTAGATTAAATTAATCTATAAAGTATTTCAGATTAAATTTTAAATAAATGGAAGATATTTTCAAATTATTACTTGATGATTTCTCACGGCATTATTGGTATGGAAGTTCTGTTGGAGCCGTAACTGAATTCCCTTTATGTGCACAGACCTCTCTAACCTAAACATTAACTTGCCTGATTATTAATATCTCTCCTTTTGCTAATCTCCAGTGAAACGTGCAAGTTATCACACCTTTCATTTCACAAAAAATAATTCAAACAATTGGAAGCTGGTGCCACGTCTGTCTCAGTTGGCATCAGATTGTTGGGATAACCTCTGAGAACAGAATCATCTGATGAAATACAGCGAAACAGAGATTTAAATGCGAAGTAAAGTGACAGCATTGTAACCACTTGCTGCTTAGGAAGATATTGGCTGCAACCTGTCAAAATTGAAACTGCAGCAACTCAAATTTAGAACTGAAGAACTCCGAGTTGAAAAAGGAGAAAGCCACAAGAACATGGAAGGAATACATGAGCGAGAGACGCTGCACGCCACACGTTCATTAGCAGTGCTGACGTCTGTGCCGCCAGGCGTGTGCCGGGCAGTGTGATACGGGAGCTCCATGTCGATTTCCTTGGTGGCTTTTGCAAATTTTGTGCTGTCCTCCTCCGAGGTGAAAAGATGCAGCATTGATGATATGAATCTCATTTTCTCCTTTTGTTTCTTTGTGTGTTTTTTTTTTTTTTGGTCTTGTCACTGTTACTACTTTTAAGAGAGTAACTATAACAGGACTTTCCTCTCCTCTTTGCCTTCACAAGCTGCTTGGCCTCAAATGGGAGAAGCTTAAACTGGAAGTGCCTGATTTTTTTATTTTTTTTTTACGGTCCTCAGTTTAATACAGACGGTGACCTTCAAGTCCCCATCATTGGAGAGCACTGCTGGGCCAATTGGTTCAGACAGGCCTGCAGCATCTGGCACAAACAATTTCACATACTAAGGAAACAATTATTTTTTTAGATAAGTAAATCTATTGACCTTAATACAGTTTTTTGAAAAACAGGAAAAAGTACGTTCAGCTGGGCTCCCACTTCTCACACTATCCCTGTATCTGTGCTTATCCCCCCCTACTCTATTTCTTGTAAACCAATACCTGTAGGTCCTCTGGCTCTTCAGTAAATCTCATCACATTTTCTTAAACTCCATTACTGAAGTAAATATTAATGGTAATGAAACGGCATATAGAATGGAGGTGACGCGTCTTTTATCTTGGTGCTCTGGTAAATGCTTTAGATTAATTTAAACTAAAGCTAACGGACACCTAAGTAGTTTGTTTCTTATAGCCATTGCCCTCACAAACCAGTAGTTTAGCATGTTGTTGTCACTTGTTCATTTGTTCTTTCATATAGGAAGGTGTGAGTGTATGTATATGGACGTGCACGTATTATAGAAAAATGTGGTAAATTGGTAATCTCTAAATATTAGAAAAGTATTATAAGCACATGAGAAAAGTAAATACTATTTTTACTAAGCATTAAGATGTAAGCATTAGGATTAAAAAGACTTGTGCCTACATATTTTGTATTATTCTGTATAAGCTAGAAACCACCAATAGTTCATAAGTCAAAGGTTAGACGTGCAGGAGAGCTGGAAGAGGATGGGCCCCTGGCTTAGAGAGGGAATGTGAACTCTTTGGCTGCAGCAGCAGCGAGCTAGTAGGGAGTACAGGTAGGCCTTGTCAGACGGACATGATGGACCGAGAGAGGTTTGACAACCCCTCGGCTGAGAAATAATGGTGGAATTAATTAGGGGCAGAACTAGAGTACGGGAGTGTTAGGAATCAGATGAGGATGAATAATGACTTGTGTGATAAGAACCGTAATAAATGTAGTGCTGCCCATGGCTGCTCGCTCATTGCATCAGTAGTGAGTCTGTATGTGTGCCATTTTAATAAATCTCAATTCTGCTGCCTGTCTAAGACTCTTCTTACTCCACTTTGCACACACGTCATGGAGGTTTTCAAGTGGGTGCCTACTATCCTTACTATTTTGCTGACTAGGTCCACGGTGTTCAGTGGTGAGATCTTGCGTCTCAGAACCACCCCCTCTGTGTCTGCACTGCTAATTCACTTGACAACCCAAGTGGTTTCATTTTGCATTGACCACAGCCACTGCTTACCCTTCTGTATAGACTCTGACACTATCTTGATAGTCTGATGTAGGACTTGGCTACTGATCCCCAGGTGCTTCTTCAGCCTTACTCTAAATGTGGCCACAAAGCCCCTGCAACCACTTTCCGCCAGGTAGGTCTTTACTATCTAGCCATGTTCCTCCATCTCCCTTGCTAGTGTGCTATATTCCAGCTTCATTTGCTCAAAGGCTTCCTCTATAGTCCTCTTCCCAAAGAACTGTCAGTTCCACAAAGTAGACAGTATGTAATGAGTTGGACCACCGCACCAAATCTGGCTATCTCTGATGGTACTGTAAGCTGCTGACTCATGTCCACCAACATTTTTCTGTCCCAGGCTACAGCCATTTGACCAATCCTTGTCCTTGGAGGAGTCTTTCTCTGGCCTTGTAACCTTTCTTGAAGAGATAATTGGGTTGAATTGATTGTTCTGAGTGAGCATTGATGTTGTGTTTCTAGAGTTGCAACCAGGCACTTGAGCACATAGTTGTGTCTCCAGGTGTACCGACCTTGAGTTAAGCTCACCTTATCTCCAATTAGGATGTATCTGAATGTTGTTGGCATACCACACAAAGGGCTTGATGGATCATTGATGAGCCATTGGTTGAGATTTCTGGGGGTAGAAAGAACATCATAGGTTGCTCATATGAATAAACTAATCCTCTTTGTCTCCATCTTGACACATACTGTACTTCCAGCTGACTCTAAGTTTCTCCACACACTATCATTTCATCCATTGGCGCTGTTTATTTTTTTTGACACAGCCTTGGCACACTTTTTGCCGATGGACTTCAGCCACTACCATCCTTTGCTGCTCAGATGAAGATGCATTATTCCAGCACAGTTTTCTCCAGACAAGGCCTATGCCCCCTCTCGTATTCTGAACTTGGCCAATGATGTCTCCATGAAGAAGAGCTGCTATTGTGTTGTGTTCTTAGCACTCCATTTCCGACCTGGATGTTGTTTTATAAGCAGCTCCAAACCTGCCAAGCTAAATTGCTGTACATGAAGTACAGTACTGGAGAATACAATTGATTCTGATGGGATAGAAAACTGAAACATGTTACTTAAGAAGACAAAGCTGACAAAGTTTTTAATAATAAGTTAAATTAATGATGGAAGTCTTGTGTATTTCACACAACATCTTCTTGGGCTGTGCCTTACTGCATCACTTCATATCAATATCTTTAAATCACAACTTGTTTTTTAATATCTTAAAATAAGTATTGTCTTATTTAAACAATACTGCAATCCAGATTATCATTTCAGGATATCTTTAAATAGTCTAAGATCAATTTTAAATATTTAATAGATTTTTTTTCATTTCTGGCCATCTGTAAATATTTTCAGTTACACGCGTGCGTGCTCCACTCTGACTAGTCGTGAAAGCTGTCCGTGATCGCACATGCGCAGTCACAATGCTGGCAGCTCACAAAAAAAGACCAATCGAATTAAGTCACTTTCACCTTTTCATATTTAAAGTATTACGAAATTTCCAATTCAAACGAGTTCGTTGATCATTTCAAGCTATTGTTTCCCAAGTGTATTTCCCTTTAAACTTTGAGTCTGCGCTATTAAAACAAATTGCATTCTCAATAATGCACCTCAACTAAACAGCGCTTGTCAACTTCATTTCCCAGCATGCCCCTCTCTTACTCTCCGACCCTGATCCGAAGCCGGGTCGACTCCGCGCGGTATCCAGGAGACCGCGCATTGCGAACATGGCTGCCGTATATCCAGCTGACGACGAGTCCGGACCCGGACCGGGGATGCAGTCACGAGCCTCAGCATCTCCAAAACTTGTCCGCACTCCGAGCCTCAGCCTCAGCGACACGTTGCACCCAGCCGTTTCGGGCATGGTGAGCCAGCTGTTCACGCAGTCGCCTGTGCCCCTTAAATTTGACAAGAACATCAAGCAGGCCTTTTACAATACGGGGGCAATGATCTTTGTGGCTATTTGTTGTGGGGCAGCAGTGCTAGTGTATTTCATCCTGGAGGCTTTCCTGCGACCGCTGCTCTGGGCCGTCCTCTGTGGGACTTTTCTGCACCCCTTCAAGCACACTCTTGCCCGGGCGGGGAGGAGGTGGCTTGCCGGTCTGCGAGACAGCGGAACTCCGATCGTGCTCGGCACTTTGCTTTTACCAGTTTGCTTTGTGAACCGTGGCGTGGAAACTCTGGGCGACTTGGTGCTGAGGAGGCTGAAGTTACTGTTTCTTGTAGGGGCCGGCCTGCCGCTTCTCTGCGCCCTGTACTACTGCGGGAGTGTCATCGGGGTACAAGTGCTACTGAGTCGCGTGAGTGACATCATCCATGCTGCGCTGGACTACTTCACGGCCGTATGGGTAAGTCGAGCTGTATGCCCTTGCTGGACTTCTTGTGTTATCTACACCACTGCTTGATTCGCGGGCACCACGCCCCATTTTCATGCTTCACACATGCTAAGACCTCGTATTTTGTATCTCTCCTGCATTTTGAGATAAATAGTTGTAACTCCGTTATGTAAAACGTGTGAAATGGATACTGTGGTATTTCAGATATACCAATGTTCTCTTGAAATAAAACTTGCAATCTGCACGGTAAATAAATGGGGGGTAGGAGACACAAGATCAACTTGAGTGGGACCTGGAACTTACCTCTCCAAAGTTTCAGGTTACTGAAGGAGTGAGAAAAATCTCTTCTCTCAGACTTGACCAAGATTTGATCCAAGTGTGAATTTAACAAGGGCATCGGCCACACAGCAAGAAGAGACAGCACTGTGGAACTTAGTGTCTGCATGCTTTTAGACACCTGTGGCTGTTAAATTTAAGGGACTGCCATCTGTTCATTTTTCCCATGTAGGATTAGATTTTATTTACGGAAATATGTAGAGTTGGCCCCCTGTCTAATAAATAATGTATTTGTTACTAGTTATTTGTTTATGTAAATCTTTTGAGCTATTCTTGTAATACATGCATAAATTAGATTGTCAAAGTGTCAGCTACCTTTCTCAATTTAACCAGATGTGTAGTTTAGACTAGTATGAGTCAGGGCCGTCTTAACTCATGGGCACACTTGGCAGTTGCCCCAGGGGTCCCACAAGCATAGGGACCCCATGCTAATCTACGTATGTTGTGACTTGCTGAGTGGTTGTGTAGGTAGGGACCTATAATGCTGTTAAGATGGCCCTGGTATGAGTGAGTGCAGCAGTGTATACAAGTGTGTCATGAAATGGAAAAGGCCTAGCCCATACAGGGATGGTCTCTGAATGGCCCCCAGTGCTCCCAGTTACCCTGAATTGGACAAATGGTTTTGGTTTTGAAAGTATTTTAACAGCCAGTGTTATGAATAGTATAAAACCAGCAGCCATATCACCTGCACTTCAGTGAGTTTGTGCCTGGCCACTACTTGGATGGGAGACTATCTGGGAAAAGGTTTGATTGCTTCTGGTAGAGATAATAATAATAATAATAATTCATTACATTTATATAGTGCTTTTCTCAGTACTCAAAGCGCTATCCACACAGGGAGGAACCGGGAAGCAAACCCACAATCTTCCACAGTCTCATATTGGTGAAGCCATCGAGGGCGCTTACCCTGTGGTCTGTGTGTGGACACCGATGCCCCAGTTCAATGACAGGGACGTTGTACTCTAGAAATGCATGCTGTCTGATGGATGAGAGATAAACTGAGACCCTGACGCTGCATGATTATAAAATCTTTCGAACAGAGTACGGTGATTCCCCATGACCTGGCGAATTGCCCACCACTCCCTGGTCATCCTCTCTCGTAACTGGCTGACTGTCTCACCCATTCACCACCTAATAGTTATTAGTACTGGTGCAAGAATGGCTGCTGTCAAATTAGTCAGTCAGTAATTGTCCAACCTGCTATATCTTAACACAGGGTCATGGGGGGTCTGCTGGAGCCAATCCCAGCCAGCACAAGGTGCAAGGCAGGAACAAACCCCAG
Source organism: Polypterus bichir lapradei (assembly GCA_026402145.1). Classification (NCBI taxonomy): domain Eukaryota; kingdom Metazoa; phylum Chordata; class Cladistia; order Polypteriformes; family Polypteridae; genus Polypterus; species Polypterus bichir. The sequence goes on along the minus strand of JANRMT010062843.1, from coordinate 17,061,287 downwards.
GAAGGGCGCCAGCCCACCGCAGGGCACACACACACCCACACACCAAGCATACACTAGGGACCATTTAGGATCGCCAGTGCACCTAACCTGCATGTCTTTGGACTGTGGGAGGAAGCCCACGCAGACACTGGGAGAACATGCAAACTCCACTCAGGGAGGACCCGGGAATTGAACCCAGGTTTCCTAACTGCGCCACCGTGCTGCCCAGTTGTCAAATCATCTGGGTGGAAATGGCACCCCACCATCTATGCAAAGTAGTTTGAGTAGGCTAGAAAATTGATATATAAATTAACTAATTACAATTGGAAACTAAATTAATTCTTGGAGGTGGACTTTGCAGCCTCTTTATCAAAGTTCATTACTGCTGGGTGGGCCTAAATTGTCAGTAAAGATCAGTTTGTCAATATCCATCTTTTCAATACCCCACTGCCTTTAAATAAAAAAAGAGTGAATGTAATGGCAATACACGTACATAAAGTAGAATTCTAATAGTACTTTGGATAGTACATATGGTGCATTTTCTAACATATAAATTATTTTCCATTTTCAATCTTTAAATTAAAACTCCTCTCAAAAGTTATATTTTTTGTATTATATTGTAAACTCCATGCAGTTTGTAGTAATGGCTTTTGAATCTTCCGTTTACACGTAGAACGGAGATAATCGTTTTTGTCGTAATAGGGGTCTATAGCTATGTCCACACTACTGCATTTTCATTTAAAAATGTTTTTATGTGAAAAGCATATCCGTCCACGCTAGCGTTTCCAAAAGTATCAAAGTCTACACTAACATGACTGAAAATGTATATGACAAAAACATTCAAAGGGGGACCAATCAGGGAATGAGAAGTTGCAATAAACAGGAACTAGTCAGGGAAGGGCTATGTCATGAGCGCCAACAAGTCGGAGTGTGATTAGGGGCCGGCCTCCTTTTTAAAAGCGCACATTTTGCCCCATCCACATTATAATACTGAGCTGGTGTTTTCAGAAGTATATGACTCTGAGCATTTTTCAAAAGATTTTTTTTTTGAGGTAGTGTGGACAAAGGCGAAAAGGAACACTGTCTGTTTTTACATGAAAATGCAGTAGTGTGGACTTACCCTATCATAGCATCGATGAAACAAATTCTCCTTTTGATCATTTGGCACAATCCACATGTGAAGCCCACTTCCTGAACACACTCTCATGATCGAACATGGAGTGCAGGTGGGGGGTTCCTTTAAGTTGCATGGTGCTTTTTATATTGTGATATGTTTTGCAACTGCCTCTTGTCTTTCTCAGGCCTCTTCTTTGTCCTGCTCTTTTTGTTGAAGTGAAAGGGTTGTCAAAAATGATCACCATTTGTCTTCTGTTTTAATTTACCTTCCACGTGTTAACAGAAAGGATAGTCGGCCATTTGTTCAAGAAACCTTGACTCTACTTAATTTTTTTTTATTTATTTATGTATTTTTTTTGTCTTCCTCACCGCCAGTTTTCGCTTTTTTGATATAATTATTAGGTTAATTAAGAATCTAATTTAGAAAATATTATTCTATAGACACGTGTGTATTTTTCTGTACTTCTCACATTGCCTGACCTCCTCCTCCTCACATAGCAGGCATTTTTGTGTTAAATGTTTTGATGCACAGTATTTGTAAATATGTACTGCACTATATACTTATAAAAATACTATATAAAAAAGCAATTGACCTAAACTACAAGAATGTGAATAGTGTGATGCTAAAAAAAATAAAATAAATTGTTGGACAACTAATCCAAATACAGACCGGCAGCTGGCACTGGCAAAAAATGTTAGGCCAACATAAACCTTCCAAGTCATTCCAGAGGATCTGCTATATGTCCTTCCTTGTCAGTGTTCGAGCGGGACTATATAAGGATAGCAAAGTGCTTCCCGCAAGCAGTTTCACAATCTGAAATGTCCTTAAGTGATGGCAGTTAAGGTATACCATGGCGGTAAAGACAAAACCTGACAGGTAGGATTCTTCCAAGCTTTTTGCAGGGTATGCCATACATTTTTGATTGCTCTTCCCTGTTGAAGTTCTCCCACACTGCTTCAGTTATGTTGAGACTGAGACTCTAAGGCGAGCAGTCTAATGCACTTAGGGTTCCATTTGCAGGCTTCCACTCCAAGTGGGTCTCCGTTGCATTTGCTGTGTGTTTTAGAGTCATTTATCATAATGAAAGGTTGTTTTTCCGATGGGTAATTTTCCTGAAAGGACAGCATGACCAATAAAAATCTGTTTGCATTTACGAGGACTCGCCATTTCATTAAATGCACACCCAGACCATGACAGAGCCCTCCACCTTGCTTCACAACAGGCAGCAGACATGCACATACTTTACGTACTTTTTTTGTGAACCAAGCTCTTGGAAGCTGGTTGTTGCATCATGCTGCATGGTATTCATGTAATAGCAATCTTTTCTGCTTGTTGCCTTTCCAAAAGAAATGTTGTTAGCTGAAACACTCCCTACGACATTGTTTCTTCTAAGACTTCTTTGTATGGTTGAAGCACATACTTTAGCTCCAGATGACTGTGTTGTTGGTGGAAGTTTAAAAGTACATGAGATGGTTTTGTTGCCACAAGGAGAGCTTTGACAATCAAACCAGTGTTCGTCCAGCCATCTCAAAAGACCTCATAACTTTGTAGAAAACATGACATTTTGGTTAACTCTTTTTTTTTTTTTTTTTTTGGTTTTCTTTTATCAATATTTATTTGAGTTTATTCTAATTTTATGTAGCATTTTCATTTAATTTTCTCTGGTGGCCCATGGTCTTGGCACAGTACTGTGTCTTTATATATCTTTTTTTTGCTGTGGTGCAATTCTATAAAGATATCTTTGAGACTCCACCGGAGACTAATCAGACAGATTTAGATTCATGTTTCCTCTTAAGGAGACATTTTCTGATCACAATCACAAGTTTGTTTTTACTAGGAGTCTGTTGATTGAGATGTGATCGAGATTCCGTGTTATAGTCAAGTGTGCCTGTTGCTGTTTTGTCAGGGAGCAGACGATCAGTTGCAGGATGAAACTGAATGTTGTGAAATGGCACGTAAAGAATACTTTCAGTATTTTTAAGTTAGTTATTTTTCATGATTATGTTTTATATTCATTTGCCACATGAAACTGTATTTTAAGTGATTTTTATTTTTAAAATATCTGTTTTTGCAGTTGACATCTGAAGGGCACCCCTCTGAGTAAGTTTTAAACCTTTAAGACTTGATGAATGCGTTCAGTTTGCAAGCCAAGAATGTTCTCAAGTGTTGATCCATATCTTGAGTTTGCACACTTATTGTAAAACCACATATCCTTGTCATTTTTAGGGGAAACATATTTTTAAGGGATTGTGCCATTTGCCAGAAGTTGGGATGTGCTCTTCACCGCATTGTCTGTCTCCCTCTCTGGTAGCCTTTCACTCGCTGCTTTCCTGATGCTAGTTTTGTGAGTTCTGCAATTGCTGCTGTTGAAAGTTTTTCTCAGAATTTAGAAAAATAAGCTGTCATTTTAAGCCACCAATATGTTTGACTATGAAGAAGAGGATATGTGTACCCTCATTGCTGAACCTGACTGTTGTAATCTGAGTTTTGGAATCCTTGCACTTCTTGTAGATTTAAGGAATGTTCAAGTACCCCTCAATATTTTTTATAGTAATAGTTTTATAGTTATGATAATGTTAGTTTTGCATGGCTGCGGCCATGTTGTCCATTGCTAGTCTTGTGATGAGATGTTGCCGTCATGTAAGAGTTCATCATATACTCCATATTTAAACATGGAATTTGGAAAAGAATTTTATCAATGCATCGGGTTAACTTGGAAAACAAAACAAATGTCTTTTTTAAGTTTAGGTAGTTGAAAAGATAATCTAAAGACCTTTTTGCTTGTTCCATTTCAAAACTCTTTTTTCTTCAGTGCATCAGACTTTTGATAATTTGTACTTTTGACCTCTCTCTGTTTATCTGGTCCTGACCTTGTCTCTGCTATTGTCTGCCTTTTTATCACCTCATTAGATAAAGCCAAAAGGCTGTTACAGCAAGACTTTAATGTAGAGCTGCAACAACTAATCAACATTATCAACAATAAGCAATTATTAAAAATGTTGGCATCAATCAATTTCATCATTTAGTTGATTATGTCATTGGGTTTAATATATTGTGCTGTGCAATTGCGTCACTACTTCTCTCAGCTGTGAACACATGTGAAAAAAGGTAAACGGTAAGCAAGTGACAGAAAATGACAGTGCGACCCAAGACTTTCAAGGTTTGGTAACACTTTACTGTGAATACAAAAAATAAAAGGTGGTGAGTTGCAAAGTGTAAGTCTGATTTCATATGGCACGAGAGCACATTGGAGATCCGCAAACATTTGAACAGGAAACATAACGGTTACATGCTCTGTGGAGGAGTAGGACTTGTTAAATGTAGGGCTGCAACGATTAGTCGACGTAATCAACGATGTCAACACGGATTTTTTATTGTTGACGCGTCATAAATAGAACCTTCAATAGACGCTCCAGTCACAAAGAACCACATTGGTTTTTGTAACTGCAATGCACTACATGAACGTCTGGGGGCAGTATCGTTTGTTATTGTTTGTCAAGACTGCACACAGTCCTACCAACGAAGAAGAATGTAGAGGAAAATCAACATGGTTGCAATGGCGAGTCGGATAGAGTAGGGGGAAGGAGAAGGAAAAAAATTGAGACAGAAACTTTCTAAAGTGTGGGAGCACTTTACCGAAAAACAAAAAAAAGTTAAGTGCAGATTATGCAAAGCGGAGCTTTCTTTTCACGGCAGCACCACCGCAATGCATGAGCATCTGAAATGCAAGCATCCTGGAGCTGTGATGCCGCCATCTCTTGAGAGGTAAGTTTTAGCGAGTAAAGTTGGTGTCACGTGTTAATGTTGATGTTTGTACTATAATGCGTATATCAAGGTTTCGACAATGATAGTTAACCCTCAAACTGACACGCATTTTGGACGGCAAATACTTTTTAGCTGCACTTCTTAAGTAAACGTCACAATTCACAAAGAAAATGTGAAATTTTAATGGAACACTTATTTTTTTCTCATGCAAAGAGCATCACAATTACTGCAACACTGATCATTTTGCACACTGCAAATGAACTGTAAAAACTATAAAAAAAAAACTACGGCAACAATCTATTATATGTTCAAGGTGCAACTGAAGCCAACTGATGAAATTCAGTAAATCACAGAGCCAACTGCACTTGAACTGGCTGCAAGCAAACACACAGAGGTAAACGCTGATGATTGCATGCTCGTCTAGTGCAGCGGCTGAATCCCAGAGACAGTGAGGCTGTAGTTCAGCCAGTGCTAGCAGTGGTCATGAGCTGGGTGCTCAACGAATGTACGCCACTGACTGATCACCTCCGGCATGCTGCCAAATTGCTCTGTGAAGCAAATATAGGCGGTTGCGGGGTTCAATGAATGTATGTCGCCAAATATACTCGCCCCCTGCGTGCTGGCAAATTGCACTGAGACACAACTACAGCTGGTTGCTGCGGTTTAAGGGTTAAGTGAATATAATTTCAGTTATGTTTGCTAACGTGATTGGAGCTATACTGTAGTAAACGAGTGAATAGGAGTAGCTGAGCCGTCCTAGTTTTTTTTTTTTCGTATAATATTTGAGTTCATATGAATAGTAAACCATCTCTAACTAACGTTAGGTAACTTGTGTTTTTAAGTATATCAGTAATTAGCTTGTTACATATTTTAGTCCGTTATGTTTTTATTTTGGCATAATATAGTACATGATGTGATAAACAACACTTCCTTCAGAGTGTAATGATTAAAACATCTTTCTCTGTCTGCAAAATCATTCTTGTGTATTCCTGCTACCTCTGAGCGTCTCTTCTCAGCAGCTGGGAACATTGTCTCAAAGAAGAGAGGCAGCCTCACACCAGAGCATGTCGAAATGCTCACGTTCCTGCACTGCAATCAGGAAAATATGAACTGAATCTTTTACAAACTGTACATTATTGTTTTATTTTAGTTGTATTGAAGCTTTAGTTAAACTTTTGGACTTTTAAGACACACCAGTGGCCATTTTTGGTTAAGTTAAATGCACTTTCTTTGTTTAAAGACTATGTGCACTTTGTATTGTTTTAATGTATTTCTTTTTTATTGTGATGGTCACACTAATATAAAACATCTAATTATTTTCAAATTCATATGTTTCACTGGTTGTTATTTTAATTTGATTATTATTAATTTTAATTGTGTTAATTCAGAGAGATCAGGGTGACATTCACAGGTGGACAGACGTGAGCAGATGAGGTAAGACGTGCACTGGAGCCCAGAACAGGATGTGCAACCACAGGTCACAGGCCTCAAAATAGTCAGGCATGAAATAATCGTGACTAATCAAATAATAAATTGAACGATTAGACGACTACCAAAATAATCATTAGTTGCAGCCCTAGTTAAATGTCACTTCAGCGTTGTGATACAGGCATATAAACACAAGGTTTGCTAGGCTAGGCATAACATCATGACTTTTGGGTTGAAATGAGGAATAATTTGATTCATAGTCCAGCCCTCTACAATGCATTAGCTATTAAAACACTAGCAACGTGCGACAGTTTTATGATGACTGACTAAATATGTGCCATTAGCCACTAGCTAGTACACATTCAGATTTTCACTTGCCATCATTTATTAATTTATTTATTTATTTATTTTTCTGCCGCGGTCACTCTGCTAAACTATGGTGCTGCATTACAAGCTTGCATTCACCTGTAACATTAGCGTGTGTGTGCTTACAAAAAATGGCCAAGAGGAAACTTTTTTTTTTTTTTTTCAGTGTCATTTGCAAAGGAAATCAAAAACTTGGCATAAGTGCAGCAATGAGTCCAAGAGCACACCAGTCGCAACTGAAAGGCGTATTTCTCATTCTGAGTGAAAAGGCAGGAATGGGTTGGAAAAGTGAAAGTTCCAGACTGGTTGGCTTTATACGGTCATAAGGAAGATGCAATAACGTGCAAGTCAAGTTTAGCTGGTAGAACAGATTTTGTGGTGTGAACATCTAACGGCACACTCCTGATAGGAAATGATATGCGGCAGGCTGCGACAGTGTGTGGGCTGATAGCAAATGTCCAAAGAGTCTGTGGTGGTTGAAGGTTTCCAGATACACCAAAGACGAATGGCGACGCATTGGCATATTACATAGAAGGGGAGAACAGAGTTTATACCGATGAAAGCACTTGCTTTGCTGCAAAAGGAAAACAGTCTGGGCATTTCACCAACATATGACAACTCATTTTAAACAGACTTATAAAAAAATTAGTCATGATGGTGCAACACATTCTTCTGTGGTGAAATATTGTGGAGGTGAGATATTTTCATGATGCTTCACCAGTAAAACTTCTTTTTCACAGTAATTAAAAAAAAAAAAAAAAAAAAAGGCTTAAATTGCATGTTTAATTTTGATGTGTGTGTTTAGTGTGATTCTGAATATATAAACCAAATTGTGAGTTTATTTGAATTATTAAAAACTGTTGTGTTTTTAAGGAAAGTATGTGTGTGCATTGCACATCCAGAGCCAGAGGTGCTACTAAGTGTTTTATTTCTAGTGTGGAACCTGACCTGGACACAGACAGACGGACATCGTTTTTGCACCACAACACACGTTTATTTACACTCTTTACAGTGATGAACCACACAACCCAGTGCCTGAGCACCAACCACCCTCTCTGTCTCTGGTCTGCCTCCGCTCCTCCCCTCCGAGCTCTGTCCTCTTCCACCCAACTCCAGCCATTGTATGAAGGGAGGCGGCCCCTTTTATAATCATCCCAGACGTGCTCCAGGTGTCCCTGCTCCTCTTCCCCCAGTGTGGTGACCACGGGCCCCTACAGGGCTGAGCTTCAATGCTGTCTATCCGTGGTCCCCGAAGCAGCCAGGGCGGTCACGCCCCCCGCCCCCCCCCCGTGGTCTGGAGGAGGCACAAGCCCTCCTCTGGTCCTCCTGGGCGTCCTGGCTGGGTACCACCCCCAGCCGCGTGCCACACTAGTTATTATAGTTTTATTTCGATGTATTATTATTACATTAATTTATAAAAACCTGTATTGTGTTTAAAATAGCTACAGGTGGTTCATTAAAAAATTCAATTTCTGAAAATTTTATACAAATCTGTTTATTTGGTGAAAAGCTCCATTTCATGAACTTTCTGTTTTAATGTGAAGTGAATTTTTTTAAACAATCCAATTAATCGATTAATTAACAAAATAATCGGCAGGTTAATAGATAATCAAAATATTCGTTAGTTGCAGCCCTGCTTTATTTCCAGTTTCATTCTCGCCCACTTGTGGATATTCCACTTAACGTCCCTTTTTGACTTTGGTTACTATCTAGCCCATTTGGTGCCATGTCCCAGTCACACCGCCTCCTTCACGTGCGTCTGTACGAGTCTGAATACACCGATGAGGTGCTCCACCAGACAGGCAAGTGAATAGGAACGTATATCCAATGTTCTGAAATAAGATGTATTGCTTCCAGTTTTTTGTGATCATAAACCTACCTCAGAAACACTTAAGAAATGTTTTCTGAAAGCAAAAACTTTGCATCTTCAAAATTGATGTATTGCTAGGTTTTAAGGCCTTTGCCTTCACATTTGAACCAATCTCTCGTAGACTGCAGTTAAAAAAATACAAAAACTGCCTTTTATTTAAATGTATAAAACGTTTAACTTAGTAAGACTATTTCCTTTGTCAAAATAATGTAAACCATGATTGTGAAAAAATAACTTTGACTTGAAAATTACCAGACTATTCCTTTTAATGAGCAGATGGCCATGGCTGGAAGAAAATTTAGTTTTGAATTTGAGGCCAAGGACTGTGCTGATTTTTGTTTTTCACTCTTTCCAAATGTCATCTAGCCAAGAAAAAAATTGTGGTTCTTTTTCCCAGGTTTTTAAAATGGGTTTGGAGAAACTTTTGCTTTTTAAAAGAAAAACATTAACAGAGTGTTTTGTATAGAACAATGAATATGTAGGAACAAGAATTAAAGAAGACCTTTTTATGACATACCTTATATACTGTACTTGTGTATAAGTCGGGTCTTGAAACCCCAAAAATCAATCATAAAATCAGACCCGACTTATACGGCTGTTCAAAAATATGACACTGATTTTTTTTTTTTTTTTTTTTTTTTTTTTTTTTAACATCTTCTTGACTCCTCCAATCTCACACCAGTTTCTCAGACACATCAAATTTTGTTGCAGCAGCGCAGTTACCAATTTCTTTCGCCACTTCAATGACTTTTAATTTAAAACCAACTTCATATTTTCTTCTGATCGAATGCTTCATCGTAGATAAGAGATGCTCTTATGATAAAGGTGTATGAGGGTGTGAGGTACAAAAAACACAGAACAGTGCAAACGTCACTTTGGAATAGTTCAGGTATTACCGTGTGGTCATGTAGGCACAATACATAGAAATAAAGGCCATGTGCTCCGTGGTTACTCTCTCAAGTGGGTGTTAGCATATCATAATCTCGTGGACCAATAGCATGAGTTTTCCACATTCAACTTATACAACCGACATTATAAAAATACTGGAAATTTATACGGTAAAATCAAGCCCTGACTTATCCGTGGAGAACTTTAAACGCGAGTAGATATGGTAGTTAATTTGCTTCCAGTTCAAGGGTCTTATCTAGTGCATTACTGGTTAAGTGATCTACTTCTGAAAAACAGTTTGTGGTTTACTCATGCCCTGGTCGGAATTTTCTTAATTTTGCAAAAAAAAAGCAAGTTAAGCAGTGTGCAGATTTCCATCCATCCATTATCCAGCCCGCTATATCCTAACTACAGGGTCACGAGGTCTGCTGGAGCCAATCCCAGCCAACACAGGGCACAAGGCAGGAACAAATCCCTGGGCAGGGCGCCAGCCTACCACAGGGCAGTGTGCAGATATTATTTTATTATTTTTTTTTATTTTTTTTTATTTTACAGAATAAAAAACATTATCTAAAACCTAAACAATATATTGATCCAATCAATCAATAATGAAACACTTTCTAATATTTCATACAAATTAGAGGTTTCATGCTGAAGACCAGCTTATTAAATTTAAAGATACAGTGGATCACTGGGAATCAACAGGCAATTGTTAGTGTAATTCTGTATTACAATTGTCACATTTATTTAAGGTATTTATCGAGTCCAGTGTTGTTTGTTTCAGTTAGTGATCCATGAGAGCCCCTCGGTCATGAAAGCCGCCCAACAGCAAGCCTCTGAATTAATGGGTTGCGTGGTCTCTGCAAGCTGAAGACCTGCACCAGTGGCCAGTAATGGTTGACCTGGACAGACGCTGAGCTTGCCGAGGTGTTACAAAAGAGGGGTAATGATTACAGCAAGTGATTGGGCAATGCAGGAAGGAATTGCATTGGAGGAAAAGTGTGTTTTCATGAGCAAATGGTTTAATTTGGGGACATTTTTACACCTTTCCCCTAACTTGCTTTTTTTACTTTTGACACTGCCAGTATTTGAGGATGGGCTCCCTGTATTCTGTCTTGAGTGCTGTGTCCTTTAGTTTCCACAATTTTTTTGTTTTGTTGTTGTGTTTATATATATATATATATATATATATATATATATATATATATATATATACACATATACATATACATATACACACACACACACACTTTTTTAGCTGGAAGAAATAGTTTTCCTTTATTGTTCTCTACAGGTCCTGACTCTAGTTGCTGGCTACATCCTGGCAGTGTCATTTAAATGGACTCAAGGCACCCAATATTATCTTCGGGCCATTTCTGTGCCAGTTTGGACAGTACTGCTCTTGTATCTTGGTGAGTAAGTGCAGTTTTTTAGGTCTGTTCCATCTTTTCTATCTTTGCTGCCACCTAGCACATGTAATCAAACAATACACTCAAGGTAACTTTAATGGATAACAATAATTCAGCTTCCTACCCTTTGACGTTGACAATTGCCTTAAAAATGTCAAGCTTGACTTTTAAAGTGCTGGTTGCTAAGTGTTTGTTGTTGTGTTTTTTTTGTTTTTTTTTTTGTAGCGTGCTTGTAGTGTTGTTTCAAAGGATGTTGGAATTTTTTAAACCAAAAAAATGTTAAATTTAAAAAAATCCATGAATAATAGAAAAAATAATCAGCAAACTAATTGATTAACAAAATAGTTGTTGTTATAGCCCTACTTTGGACATTTTAAGCACTAACAGCAAAGGTTTGAACACACAGCTGCTCATATGTGTATTTGAGAGAAGAGAGTCTTGGCCTAAAGGTCAGCGATTGATTTTGAATGTTATAATCTGATTTGAGGCCTTGCAATGTGGATATTTGTGTACACAGACACTACACACTGATATCCAGAGGACCGAAATATGTGTCCTCACAACAACAAGTAGACTCCGAACTCTGTTTCGAATGAGTTCAGCTCTTGTCTATGGAAGAGCTTCTCCTGCAGGAGATCATGGAGCCTTATGGAATATGTTGATGCCCTTAATAATGGACACAACTGCAAGTAGTTGTGGCTGAATGGTTTTTAGTGTCTGTAAAGACTGCAGCTGTAGTATCTTGTGGTGGACATGATGCTGAGGGAAGTCTTCAAGTTAAAGAAACAAACCCCACATCCTGTGGGATAAGAGATGATTTTGGCCTTAAGAAAATAAGGCAGGCCAAGAAAGCAACAGCTATGATAGTCGCTAAAACAAAGTTTCTGGTAGGTAGGTTGGTGAGATTGTACAAAAAAGGTTTCCTAGAGTACCGATTCAAAACACCCCCATCCAAAATAAAAAATGTAAATCCAAAAGGAATGATAGAAATATTTAAATGTTTATATTGAGAAAAAACTGTCCAAAATTTGAAAGGAGACGATAACGCAGAGATGACTACTAAAATGCTACATACAAGTGAACTCTACAAAAACAGACTACTTTTCTTGGTCATGTTTATAAGTCTGATGCCAATTACAGAAAATGTGTCTCTGATAACCTCCTTAGTGCAAGACCCGAGTATCGCTTGGGCTATAAAAGCAGCGCTAAAAGTGTTAGTGACTAGGGGCAACATCGGCCGTGATTGGGCATACAGTGTAATCAAGGTGAATTCCTCATCTTGGCAGATAGGCCCCTCCTCCAAGGAGAGTTCCAGAAGCACCTAGCGCAGTCAGTGGAGTTTTTGATGACTAATTTATCTCACCTTTTTGTATGGGTAGCCAGTTTAGGCAAAGTATTGGAGATGCCTTATAAAATCATTTTACATTAAAGGTTTTCATTGTTTGTTCTCACAACTTTATCTTGGGTATTTTAATATATTTGTTAACACCTAGCTGTGGCAGATAGAGAGGGTCATTTCCGGAGGATGGGACTGGACCACATGTCTGCCTGGGGGGTTGCCAACCAGGATCCCGAGCTGTTTCGTCGTGTGGTGGGTGTACCAGTGCATGCTTCCCAACCTGACCTGCTGTTTTAACATCAGTGCCACAGCATAAAAATATATAGAACTACAATAAATACTGTAAGTTTATTGTCAAAGCCTCCTGTTACTGGTTTTCTACTGTCTTAATAGCATTTAGTAATGTGCACATAGTCTTCAGAATTTGAGTTTAAGGGAATACATTTTTAACGTTAACTATTCTTATAACTGTAAGCCCTATACTGTGTAAACTTTCTGTATACATTCTACTGTACCTTTTGTAATCCTCTTTCTTAATTACACAGTATTAGTTCAATCTTTGGCCAATAGAATAATAGTAATTAATGTTGGCATATGCGACTTTAAAGAGGGAATTCTTATCATTTGGAAAAAATGCAAGCTCAGCTATTCCAGTTGATAATAGCAAGTCATAACTAATTTGCTTAGTTTTATCTTTATAAACATGATGGCATGTGCAGATCTGATTGCGTCGTGTTTAATTAAAACACAGATGCCTTTAGAAGTATGAATGTGAAACTCCCATCACACGCATGTATGCAGAGCGTAAAGTAAAGCCTTTGCTTCTTTCTCTAGCCTCCGTGACTGGATCTTGGAGAATCCCCATCTTCTTTCTGATTGTGGCTTTAATGATAGTTGGTGCGTTTCAGGACAAACGGAGTGCAAATGGAAAAGGTGAGACCCTGCAACTGAAAAAACATTATTTTATTGTTTTTTGCTTTCAGACTCGTAATACTTATATTAATGGTCAGTTTTGCTTTCCTATTACTCCTCCAGGGGGCGAGCTTTCCGGCCAGGTGTTTTCCATTGCAGCCAACACTATCAGCATGGCAATCTCCTTTAGTCTATTTGGAGGAACATCTGGAGAACGTCCTGGTTCCCAACCTGCAGGTTAGTGCGTGGTCAAAGGAGTTTGTCACGTTTAATACTTAAACTAACTTACAAGTCAATAATTTGAAATTTTAGCTCTTGATTGAACAGCAGTGTGTCTGTTTAGACTGAGAAATCACATATGCACCATTAAATTAATAAAGTCCTGTTTTCAGTGTTTATATAGTTGACCCAACATGATCATTTTAGCCAAAGTGTATTTTGGAATTGCAGTGACTTAAGAATCGACAGTATTGGATTAATGAGCATTTGTAGGTGGCCCTGAGAGAGATGCTAAGACACACAAAGTTTGCAACAGTGGATGATGGTGATGTGTGCGTTTTCTACAGTGTCTGGTTAATTGGTGACTCCTCTAAGTTTGTGAATGAATATAATGAGTATGTGATGGGCAGAGGTCCACCAAGGTTTGCATTTTAAGTGGTTCATCTGTCCATACTCCTGATATAGAGAAGTTAGGTTAAAAATGGAGTAGATGGATGAATAGTGCAGTAATAATAATTTGCAGCCTCAAGAAGAGTGAACAACTACAGTGAACTAAAATACAAGCAACCCGTGAAATGCTAGACTTTGGAGTTTCCATAATAATCATGATATATGAGATGTATCTATACAAGTTATTAAACTGTATAATCAACTATTTTAGTATTAGGGAAGAGTAGCTGTATATTTAGAATTTGTGTTTTCAGATCAGCATTGATTGGCTAATAAATACAGTTGCGTTGTCTAAAGTGAAAAGCATGTCATAGCTTAAAAGGCTTAAAAACCTCGCTGACTTATGCCAGTTGTGTCAGGTGTAATGGGTAAAAATTCCTGCCACACATTCTGATAACTTTTGGAAAGCTACCCTAAACATTTGATTCAAGTTAAGCAATTGAAACAAAATGCTTGTAAATATTAAAGTGTTTTGTAAACTTTTGACCCACTGAAAATCTGATATAGCAAATAAAGGCTGAAATAAACTGATTTCTTAGCTATTATTTTGACTGGACCACTTAAGGAAATGAAGTAGATGCCCTAATTGAGCTAACGCAGGGAATGAGTTTGAGAGCCTTTAGCTTAGGTGTATGTAAATGTTTGGCCTCATCTGTAAGTAGATACAGTATCAGTAATCGATAGATATTGAGATATATTTAAGATGGCAGGCCATTTTACATTTCACGTCTGTTCATACACAGTGTTATATGAAATTGTCTGTCCTGTTCTGCACATCTGTTCACAGTTCCGCAACACAGCTTAATTGTAACGGTGCTGTGATGGTTTGCGCAGTGGATCTGCACTCTGTTAAGACTAAGTCTTAACAGAGGGTAATTAGCAACTTTTGTGGCTGAATAGATAATTCCACTGAGACTCGGAAATAGGTGTCAAATGACTTGGACGAGATAATGTTAATGGTTATCACTGAGGTTTCCTTTGCATGTGGTCATTGGCCTCCTAGAGAATGTTCTAGCGTCCTCTTTTTATTTTTAAATAAGAGTGAAAAGAAACAATAAAATTGCTTTTCTAGTGAGCAATTCTGAGCCCTAGAGCTCCTATTTTATATGTTGTAGTGTCATTATCAAGACCTGCGTAAACTGTGTTACACTTGAGATGACAGAACTACTGTATATAGTAAGAGAAGCTAAGCAGTGGATTGATGGTACAGAAGTGCTGTCCTGTATTTGAAATGCATCCATAATTGATCGTTCTTTATGTCCTAGTGTTGGAGTTCGTTGCTTATTCTATTTGACATGATGCAATGCCATATTACACAGTTCAGTAAATGTATTTGCTTTTGCTGATCTTTATTTGACTCTTAAGTACTGTATGCACATACAATGAGTGTTCTGTACAAAAAATATTGTATTTTTTGCCTTGTAGGTTCTCCTAAAAATAGTGCCTCCCATCCAGATGTTTCCTGTTCTCCCTCCTCATCAAGCAGTCGGTCCAGACCAGAGTTTCGCTTT
The DNA here is from genome assembly GCA_026402145.1 of Polypterus bichir lapradei. Classification (NCBI taxonomy): domain Eukaryota; kingdom Metazoa; phylum Chordata; class Cladistia; order Polypteriformes; family Polypteridae; genus Polypterus; species Polypterus bichir. The sequence continues at coordinate 17,046,034 of JANRMT010062843.1, read as the reverse complement.
TCCTTGCAAAAGAAGAACACCAGTGACATCTATTTTGTGTTGCTGGTTTGGGCCATTGTTATTTTGCAGATCTGGCTCAATCTTTGGCTGTTGCAGCTGCTTCCAGTCCCTGTTGCTGGTAATGTGCAAAGTGTGAAAGATACCATCTTTTAAAACATTTTGATGTCCTCCATTGAGTGACTGAAAAAAATAATAAATGTATTACACATAAAATGCTCTCTGTAAAAAGTGTAATAGGTACAGGATAAAACGTAATTGTTGTGTGCTAGAATTGGCTGAGTGTGTGTAAGTCATAGCGGACATCTAAATAATTGTGTCCTGCAAAAGAATCGGTGGCTTGTCCAGAGCTGTTTCCTTCCTTGCCATTGAAGCTGTAGGTAGACCCTCTAGCTGGATGAAGCAGGTTCAGGGAATGGGTGGATGGTAACTACTGTGTTCACGTTACCTCCTCATTCTGTTATCCCATATCATTTTCATATGAAAAAAATTGAATGTACTTCTTATAAGAAAAGCTGTAAATGGTAGCATTGCTCCAGTTTTTTGTTAGTTCTAAATCCAAGATTGCAGTAATAAATTGTGAGCCAAAAACAAAAAAGAATTCTTGGGGGAACTCCTGGAAATCTTCATATGTTTTGAAAGGGAATTAATTACATGTCATAGCAGATCATATTTCAGGGTCTGCACATCAACTTTATCAGCAGAATACATGAACCAATTCAGGATTTTGAACATGCAGTTAAAGGTAAAATGAAATCTATAAAGGAGCGTTTTTAATTCTAGAAATCATTGAATAAGGGCGAGTAAAGTGCAGCTTTTGATGTAGTCAGATGTATTTGTCTTTCACTTTCTGTGATGTTCTGGTCCGTTGTGTTTTGATCTGTGCTGCATCTCAGCCGGGTGACTGTCACTCCTGAATAAACCTACATGTCTGGAACACTAGAACAGATGTTTTACAGGTAGATCCTGGGTGTTAATGATTTAATACAAACACCAACTAGTAGCCTAGATAGTGAAACACTAACATTTAGGAGAAATGTAAGAGGAATTTCCAGATGTTTTCAGTTGTGACACAGTTTGGTCCACATTTTGATCAGAGCTGGTGACTGCAACTCAGGAGATGATGGCTTGTTTCTTTTTACATTTTACATATGAATGTTTGTTTGTTTGTTTGTGTGACAGTGTGGTTTCTGAAGAAACTGGTTCTACGCTTTGGACTGCTAAATTTTGCAGAAAAGACTTTGGTTTCCTGGTGGGAGATAACAGGAGAGTTTTTAAAAGAGCGACAGGAGGCACTTGTGCCTGGGCCCATTAAAGGCGTTGGACATTTCCTCGTAAAAGTTGATACAAAGGTAATGTTCTTTTCTGCACCTCGTGCAAAGATTGCTTATGAAATTGTTCCAGTTTTTTCTTTCCTTTTTCAAAAGTTGCTAGTTTAATTGTTTAAACTATAAAAGTATATGATTGCATGTAAATGTAAAACCTCAGCCAGATTTTCTGAAGATACAGATGATATGATTTACCCAACCGCCAAATCCCTGTGGTTTGATCTTACCTGTTAAAAGTTAAGTCTAATGTGTTAAACCTTGAAGTATTTAAAAAATTCTAGAAAAAACTTTTGATCCTCCCAGTTATTTTTTTTTTCTTCTCAAAAATGGAAAAAAAATGTGATGTGAATCCTTCATTTGCATCGTTGTGTTCTTCAATAATCCTTCCTTGTCTTCTTGTCTCCTTCCCAAAGCTCTGGCATTGGCTTAACAAGCAGGTAATATAACACACCGGTAGTAATGGAGTGGATGCATTACGTGAGCAAGATATGCATGCTGCTTAAACGCTTCCACCAGTTGTCTTCTGCGCTAATCATTTTCTTTTCATTAACATCTGCTGTCTAAATGTTTGCTTGTAGACTTTATGGAGTTAGTTATTTATTTTAGATCAAGCTAGGCACATTTATTGTATGTCTTTTTCTGAACTTGACAAGTAAAATCTCTAAACGTAAAAATTTCCATCTGTGAAATACTAATTATTGTTCTATTAATTTGTAAAGTACAAAATCAGAATGGTGTTTTTTTTTGTGCCATATGTATGGAAGAAGAATTAGAAATGTAAGAAAATATGGTATCTTTTATATAATGTCAGTTCCATGTTTCCTTCTTCGCTCCCACCTAATCCAGTTAGAGGATTGCAGCAAAGCCAAAATTATTCCTGATAGCATCAGGTACAAGTCAGCAAGCAACTGTAAATGAACTGCCCGTCCATCACAGGCTATACTCCCATTCAAGCACTCGCTCACTCTGCAGGAATTTAGAAGCAGAGGTTATCACAGAGCGGATGTCTTTATGGTGTATGAGAAAATCTTCAGCAGACCTGGGGAGAGGTTGCAAACTGCTCAAACAGTGGCCAGGGCTGAGCAGAAACCGTCCTAACCACTATACTACTGTGACACAAACGCCAGTTTTGAACTTGAAATTTAGAATTCAGTCATTCATTGAAAGTAGTTTTTATTACTTGATCTATTTGGGGTATTTTTTTTTTTTTTTATTTAGTTCTCTAAAATTGTAAATATCACTGATGTTTCAATTGATTAGGTGCTGATAAATTTGCTGATGTTCACATCAGACGACTCAATTGGTGATCAGTGAATTAGACAATCTGTTTTTCTAAGCGTTTTGTTAATTTAGTAGTTCTACTTTACACAGAGTATTGTGTTACCTCAGGAACTGTGTGTCTAGTTTGGCTGCCTGAGCCTCCTGTAAACAGAAAGCAGCCGGACAGTCTGAGTGTGTGAGTGCGTGTGTGACAGACAGACAGAGAGAGACCAGGTATTGGCTTTTATATTAAAGAAAGTGGAGTAATAAACTCAGAAACAGGAATCAAAGGAGTTCACCTGTTTGTGAAGACGAGCAGCAGCCATAATGTAGATGCTGTCCAGCTGAACTTGGATTGGAAGGAAGAGAGGCATGTCTTTGGTAGAAAGTTAAAGAGAAGCTGGTTTCATGAGTTCAGATATTTCATTTTGTTCTTTAATTTAAACAGAATCTCTAAATCTGAGTGTGAACTGTAAGCAGGGTTTTGTTTAGTTCAGCAGGTCACAATCTGAATTAGAAAAAGTACAGATAGAGCACTGCATGCTAAACAATAGGCGTGTTAGCTTAACATCCACATTTGTCTGTTTTACTTGTAAACGTGTTAAGCATGTTAGGCTTGAATCTTCTTGATAAAGAGCTTATGAACATTTTGTTAGAAGTGTGGCTAGTAATTATGACAAGCACTTTTATGTGATATGTATCACAAATATTTTGGGTACATGTTTTAGTAGTTAATGTATTTTAATTGGATTTTATTTATTTTTGGTCATTGAACAATCCACCTACAGAGTTTTATTTTGTCAATAGAAAATACTTAACATAAGGCGTCTTATACAGGAGTTTAGTGTAGAAAGAAAATTGAAGGATAAAGAAAAAAATTGAAATCGGAATCGCATGAATCTAGTCACATGAAATCGGTCATCAGTGTCGGCCCAAAAATATCCCGATTGATTGATATTCCTAGTAAATGATATATCAGGGCTGATTGCATATATAGCCCTGGCCTGCCATAGTACCTGCAGGTTTCCTTTCAGCCATTTAATTCAATGACTGTTCTTGTTAAAGGCGCATGCCATTTTAAATGCATGATAAACTTCTGCTTTTGTTCTGCTGTACCCACACTATTGTGTGCTTTCTAATTTAATGAGAAAAATCAAAGTTTTCTATGGATTGTTGTGATTTTTACCCTCGGGTGTCAACTTTTTTTCTCTCTCTCTTTTTTTTTCTTTTTCCAAATTTCTAATAAAATTAACAACCACTTTGTGGCAAGCACTCACACAAATTGTAGAGTCAGCTGGTCAGCTGTAAGCTATTTCTTCTTATTGCTAAAATTGAAAAAGAAACAATGATTAAGAATCTTAATACCTGAAGTTAAATGAAACAAAAATAATTCATCAAAATTTTTTACATGGTGTGAAAGCCAAAAAGCATACATAAATAAAAGTAGGCACTAGCCTTAAATGAAGTTGTTGTTTTATCCATTATGTACAGTATATGTATAGTACATACAGTAACTGGCACAGCAAGAATGTCCGTATCAGATTATGGCAGATTGTTCTTTCTACATTGCAACCTTACAGTACGGATTTGTCATGTGTTGCTAATAAAGCAACATTCTCAGGCTTAGATGTGATTGTGATATGGCTTGGATATTTATTGGCTTCTTATTGCTCTAATGTGTACCCTTCCTTCCTTACTTACTTAGTAGAGACTTCAGTTTGAACTTTTATTTGTGCAGACTTCACAATTTAGGATGATCTCATAACTCGGCATCATCTTTGAGTTGGCAGCAATGCTCTTATTGTACAGCTGGGGTTCTCAAAGTGATTTGGACTGAAGTTTAGTTTGCCAGAATCAAAGCGTACCTCATGTTGAATGGCTGCGGGTCTCTGACTGGAGAGAGTGGACTGTACAGTGAAACACAGAGAGTGAGCAAGTGTGATTGCAATAGTTGAACAGGAATGGAGAAGAAACTTGGCTTCTTTTACCAAATGTGATGGAAATTCAGTTCTGTGTACTGTCTCTGTTTTCCATCTGAGTGCTCATTACAGTACTTTATTATGTTATAAGAAGAATTCAACATGAATACCACAAATACCAGTAAAACAAGGTATTTCAATACCCTTGAAGTCCTAATGAATAAGATGCTCATGCATTGACGTTAATTGATAAGTGAGAGTTTAACATGCATGAACAGAAGACACATTTAACCTTTTAAAATCATTTGAGTATATCACCAACTTTCTGATTTAAGTGAATTAAACATAGGATTGCTGATATGCAATGACCACACATTTTGCAAAACTGTATTGTAAAGTATATTTATTTATTTACTAGCAAAATACCCGCACTTCACAGCGGAGACATAGTGTGTTTAAAGAAGTTATGAAAAAGAAAAGGAAACATTTTAAAAATAACATAACCTGTAATTGTTTTGTGACTGTTATGAGTGTTGCTGTCATCAAGGATTTGATTATCATTATTTCTTTCAATCAGGTTCGTATTTGGAGGACGTGTTGTTTTGAAGTCACATTCCGTGTTTGTCAACCGTTGTAAAGATAACAGGTTTCATTCATCGAAGTGTTCACTACCCAAATCGCTACTTGTGAATGTAAGATGTTCAACAGGCATTCCCGGTATTAACTTGTGCTAAACATACCATGGTGTGACGTAAGGGGAGCTGACTGTAAAAAGGCAAGGAGGCGCGTATTTTGAACGAAAAGGGAGAAGACAGCGAAGGAGCTGAAAAGTTAGAAGGAAAACTGTTTAAATAAAGAGCTAGGAAAGTGAATGGTAAGAAGCAGCCAGCGGTAAAGCAAGGAAGACTTCGTAATAAGGACGGTTAAGTGCATGTAGAAGGTGTAACAATAAGATTGTTAAGCCTTATGATAATGTTCTCGCACGGAGGGTTTAGAGAGATGCACTGGGAGAAGTATAATTTGAACCTCTGTACAGTTTCGTTTATTTTCGGGCTGTAATGTTCATCAAATTTACGTATCATCTGGTCCAGTGGCGGACCGTGCATTTCACACCTAGGCCTTCAGTAGTGCTCCATCTGAATCAACCCGCCCCTCAAAAACTAATTTATGGTTATAAAAAACCATCTTAATATGCAGAAATACAGCATAAAGAGTCGCTGCATCGCAGATACCTCCTGTAGCCACAATAAATGCTTTTATTGAATAGACAAACCGGGGTGAACAAGTTTCTTTCTACTGCAGCCACAGCCGCGACACACATAAAAAACATGAATAATAACTCATAAACTTGCAATATTATTTAGGAAAATCGCAACATTTTACTCACCAAAAATTCAGATTATTTGTAAACAAAATCCATCCTCCTCTCTTTCCTCAAAAACAGTTCAATTACTCTGTCGTACAGATTATCCATGCGCTTCAGTTCCATCAAAACGTCCCTTTCTATTGCCATCGAAGCTAATGCTGCAAGTCGAACCTGCCCTGTCGTATTTCTGGCATAAGTTTTAATTCGCTTTAGGGCTGAAAATGTCCGCTCGACAGAAGCAGTGTACACGGGAATGCTCACCGCCAAATATACCAATGTGAACAGCTGCCCCATGCTCTCATTCAGATTTTTCTGATGAAGGAAGTCAAGGAGATCAGTGGGAGATTTTCCTGCAAAATCATCCATGGCATACATTACAGTCAGTTCTGTTTTTAGCCGAGACAGATCAAAAAGCGCTCCGTGGCTCTTGTGTTACACTGGAGAAGGCTGCATGCGGGAAATTTTTCTTGTATTCCCGAAACTTCTGGGGCTCTAGGAGCGTGACAAACATCAGTTTTTCATGGTCTTGAAATCTGGTCTGTTTCTGGCAAATAATATTGTCCAGAATCCTGCCATGGAGTTGGCCGTAGTGCGCGCGACGATCTTGCGCTCGGAGCGCCTGCAGTGCATTCAGTGGCCTCGTAGAGTTCCTCATATCGGCTTCTATCCAATCAATGGGTCTGAATATGGTGATGTTGCCGTATGCCTGCTAGAGGGCCTGACTGATACCAACTCAAAATCTGATTGGTTGAAGCAACTGTTTAATTGACATTTATTTTGTGTTAGAGGGCCTGCAGAACGGATTGTGAAGGCCTCTCTGCCTGGCAACAAATGATGGCTGAAATGTGATTGGTTAAATGCTTTAATACGAAAATACATGTCTGGAAGCAGCACAACCATTGGAAAAGCTATGAAAGGAAGTGGACAGATTATTTGGAATTATTTAATAAGTATTCATGGACAAAATATAATTAACATCAGTTTGTGATTCAGATATCTTTTTAGGCCAGCAGAGAAGGCCTTGCAGGCCCTGACGGCCCACCACTCAAGCTCATGGTTAACTCATCAGGTCTTACATAACCGGTCAGCTTTAAACTTAAGCTTTACACCTTGCTTTCCTATTGATATGTGTACAAAGGCTTGTTCAGCGTCAGAGGGTTTCTGCAGTAGCTGCACTTATGAATATGCTAAGCACAGTCCTTCATCCGCAAATATTTACCTTATATGGGCAGGCACTCAATTACGTGGGAGGGGTGATGATGCAAGACGCAACTCTGCCTCACACAGTGACCGAGCTGCTGGCTATGGCTGTATATATGGACGAAAGTAGGTTCCAGTTATGACCGTTACACGTAGAATTTCGAACTGAAACCTGCCCAACTTTTGTAAGTAAGCTGTAAGGAATGAGCCTGCCAAATTGCAGCCTTCTACCTACATGGGAAGTTGGAGAATTAGTGATGAGCCAGTGAGTGAGTGAGTCAGTGAGGGCTGTGCCTTTTATTAGTATAGATTTACTTCTCTACCTATTTGTTTTTATTTAAAGAGCTTCTGTAAAATGCCAGATTTTCCTTGGGGGCAAGGACTCCGGAGCTATGAGAAGTGGTTAACTGCTGTGCCGTTTATTGCATTACTTTTATTTTGGTCAGGAAATTAATGTTCTTATCCTTGTTTTGCTAACAGTTTGTTTGACTCAATAGGTGTAGTTGATGAACAGAACAGTCAAATAATGAGATTACATAAATAACTGTAAAATGAGGTCATGTTCATTACTGGGAGCTTGGTTAACACTTTAAGGTGCATCTATTACTCTTTAATGTGAGATTAATCACATTTACAAAGCATCAGTATAATGTTTATTATTATTTATCAATGTGATGTGGCAAAAAGCGCTTTTAGAATTTTCAGAAGGGGTCTTAAGTGAGACATCTACTAAAGTTTGTGGTATCAAGGTAAATAACACTTGTAAATCCTTGATATTCGTAAGCAATTTGCCAGCGTATCACAGGTTTTTAATATGCTGTGCTGCACAGAGACAATAAGCTTATTACTAATGCTTTATAAACATAATTAACACCAAATGAAACCTTTAAGGTATTGTTACATAAGAGTAAAGGAGTAATCGATACATTTTTGCAGTACCGGAACTGGTTACTCAAGTATGAACATCTGGATTAGGAATCATCATATCTAAAAATTATCTGTGCTGTTTGCAGCAAAACGTATATTGATGTGAAAGTTGTGTAATTCAAGTTAATTTCTGACTTCAAATGTGTGAGACAGTCTGCCTTCTGAATTTTTTTTTTATCAGACTCTTTTATTAAATGTTTGTTTTGCTCGGATTCACTTGATTCGATGATAAATAGGCTTTCGATGACGTTGTTACCCTCTGTCATTTCCTGTTTACGAGACTGGCCTGTCTTTAGCATGGACTGAAATACTTACTGTAAATGACTGCATTTGCTCTCCGATTAGATAACCAACGTTTATTCACATAATGTAAGCAAAAGATCCTGTGGCAGCGTTACGCTTGGTGACTCGCTGTGTTAAATGAAAGCATAAAAATAAGGAGAAATTCTAGATATGAAGCCACTTCTGGAGTAAGAGTAAAGAGCAAGCACCATGGCTCGAGATGACAAATGTAAAGGCAAAGTCTCTTGAAAAATGTGTGTTTAGGTCTTCAGAAATGTCAGCTAAAATCACTGTACAGTGGTATACAAATATTCTGTGCTTGTATTTGTCGGGTCTTCATGGGCCTCTTACTACAAAGTTTTGGTACAATGGAGCGAACTTCCGACTACTGCTAAACCCCTGCTGCGTCGTTCAGATGTTCAAAGTCGCGACTTATACAGGTACATACTGTAACTTGTGTTTTGTGCATATTACACAGTGAACGGTTCACCAGCAGTTCATTACGTGTCTTGATGGTTTTTAATGCTTTTCTGGCCCTATTTTGCAGAGCATAGAAAAGTTGATAAGGTTAGTTTTCAATGTTATAGTAAGTAATATTATTTTTTATATGTTTAATATGTCAGAATCATGAAATAGGAAAGCAGTTTTGCTCAAAACAAAGTTAAAGATTATTAAGTGCTTAGTGGCTGAAAAAAGTTCAGTTTAGCAGCATCTGTGTTTTAGCAGAATCCACTCTAAAAATCTTAAGTCAGTCAGACAAAATTATAAAGTCTGCACAAAATTGCACTGAAGTCGCGACATCCAATTGAACTTTCACATGCAGTACTGCAATAGAAAAAATGTGCAGTTAATACATAAAAGAAAAAAAAACCAAACAATCAACACTAGATACATTTTTCAAAAAGTAGTGTTTCCTTGATTGAATTTTAGTTTTTGTACATTGTATAAATTTTCATTGTCTAATGTTGCTTGTTTCATTTAGAATACATTTTAGTTTTTGTTCATTGTATATGTACAGTATACGATTTTCATTGTGTAAGAACACATCTCTGCTTTGTCCATTTTTATTTTACCTCTGAAAACGAACTTTCTCATAACAGAGTAATTTCTTGGGTAATGCCGTTGCCATGAAAGAGTGTTCTTGGTCTGCAGTGATGTCTTCATGAATGCCCAGACCCAGGGTTTCTCATCACTACATTGCCCACAGCATCGCACTCCTTCCACTGATCTATCATCTTCCTGTAGTGCTTCCTGTTGCCATGTCTTCGCCAGGTGAATGATTCACACTTACCTTGGCTGTCCACGCGATGCAACAGAAACCTCAGGATTCATCAGCCTAGGTGACCTTCTTCCAAACTTAAACTAGTGTGATCTTCCCTTTTCTAAGCATCAATGTCATTAACCTCAAGGGAGTTTATAGTAGAATCAGTCTCTTTAAAGCCTTTGGTTTCTGTAATTTCCCGAGTTATTCAAGTAAAACTAAAGTGTTCTGCTGAAAGTAATTATGGCAGTACAGTATGTAGGAAGTAAAGATACGTCTGTTAATGTTTTTCCTACTATGGGGTCAAAGACAGGGTTACGAGTATTTTTTGGGGGCTTTAGCGACTTACTAAAAAATAAATACATAATATCTGCTTTCATAATAACTTCTATACATTTGGCAATTTTCAGAAGTACATGCTGCATTCACAAGCTCATGTCAAGGCCATTCTCAGAGAGTATGACCCTCTAGTCCTCTAGTCTAATGTTGTGATTGTTTGTTTGATTCATAGCCTTCATGTATTTAACATCTGCTCTGGACTAATGATTCTTCTCTACCTTCTCTTCCTTAAACTTCTTTTGCTATTTTTAACCAGATTTATTTAAAAACAAGTGTGCTTATTTTGTTAATATTGATTTATTTTGGGGTGTTTTTTTTTCTCTCTTTCTGAAAAGGGAACCATAAAATACTCTTAAAGTACTGTCATGCAGATAGTAGGTAATACCTTAGTGTTCTTGTATTTACAGTACAGGCCAAAAGTTTGGACACAGCTCCTCATTCAATGTGTTTTCTTGATTTTCATGACTGAAGGCATCAAAACTATGAATGAACACATGTGGAGTTATGTACTTAACAAAAAAAGGTGAAATAACTGAAAACATGTTTTATATTCTAGTTTCTTCAAAATAGCCACCCTTTGCTCTGATTACTGCTTTGCACACTCTTGGCATTCTCTCGATGAGCTTCAACAGGTAGTCACCTGAAATGGTTTTCACTTCACAGGTGTGCCTTATCAGGGTTATTTAGTGGAATTCCTTGCTTTATCAATGGGGTTGGGACCAGCAGTTGTGTTGTGCAGAAGTCAGGTTAGTTGGTCGATCATTTATTTTTCAACAGGACAATGACCCCAAACACACCTCCAGGCTGTGTAAGGGCTATTTGACCAAGAAGGAGAGTGATGGAGTGCTGTAAATGGTCATGAAAATAAAGAAAACCCATTGAATGAGGAGGTGTGTCCAAACTTTTGGCCTGTACTGTATTTTATGTGTCTGACATCTCTTAGTCAAAGTAAGCAATATAAGATCATTTTGAAATTCTAAAAGCCCTACTGTGTTTTCTATTGATGAGTAGTGCCGTACCAATTAAATACAATCGTACTTCTCACCAAGTTGACGTTCTGGTTTTCCTCCAGCAGTCCAAAGACATACCGTCACGTTAATCGATCAGCTTTTGCACAGTGAAATGATGACGGGTGTAGTCATGAAGGGAAAAGGCCTCAGTTTCTTGTGCCACGTGTTGGGAAAAGTTGTGTTCAGAGAATTGATTGGAAGGGTTTTATTTGATCAAATGTTAATTTTTTAGACTCCCAATAGTTTGCAGAGCAGAGGTTGAAGGAAAAAATGTTAGGAATAAAGTTACACTCTTACATAGCCTATATGACTGTTTTAATAAAGTTAGTCTGTTTAAAGTTTAATTTCTTGGTTTTTTTTTTTTTAAAAATAACACATTAAGATCAACTGGAGGTAGTGTTAGTAGCAGCATGTGTTATGTGTAATTACAAATCTGAAAAATTATTGGAAGGTTTGAGTGGTTTGAATGGGCTAAAGCAGGTGGAATGCAGTTACATGCTCATGCCATTAGGTCAGTTGTGCCATTTGACACGTTGGGCCCACACATCTCTTTGACGTCTCCATGCTTAGGGCATAACCTTTAATTATTTTCAGATTACTGCTCTTTTGAGCAAAAGATTGTTTGAAACAGTTTCAGGGTCCCAAATATCTGCAAGAAGATTAACCTGGTGATGCAGTCTATGGTTGATATACTAACAGACGGGAACAAACCATAAAGGGTTAGATCCTAAGATGGAAATGAGTACTGTTAAGGGTTAGGCTTAAGGATACATTTGATAAGACTCCACCATAGATCATGCAGTGCACGTGAAGTTTGTTAAGAAAGCCAGTCAGTACCTCTTTATTAAGTAACAGCTATTTTTTTTTGTACCTGGCCAGGAAAAACAACTCCATTAAGACCACTTTTGTGTGTTGTAGTCAGGCAGTCCATTCATTCATTCATTGCAATCTTTACATTTACATTTCTTCGCTTAGTGGACACTTTTACCCAAAGCAACATACAAAGAGGTTAATATAATTGAGTAAACACCAGTCGAGGGGACTGTTTCGGAGCAGATATCAGATGTGCAGTCTCTTTTTTTGTGTGTGTGTGTGTGTGTGTGTGTGTGTGTGTGTACCATCTCTGAAGACGCTGAAAACAAGTAAGATCTTACCAACCTGCCAAACATACTTTCCGCCATGTGCCGAGTCATCTTGTCAGCATGTCTTTGGACTGCTAGAAAAAACCACAAAGGCTGGAGGAAATGCGTGTGAAAAGGCAGAGCCCAGATGAAGGAGATCCGATTTATGACAGGAGAGTCCACTCGCTGTAAAGAGTGTATTACTGGGCAGCAGAAAAGAAGTGATACAAATCTTATACTCTCAAATTGATGCATACATCTAGAAATAGAATACACTTTTTTTTTTTTTTTTTTTTTTTTTTTTTTTTTTTTTTATCCTAGAGCAGTTTTAATGGTACTGCGCCTCAGGTTGGTTGTTTATAAGTAAGATTACGTGCACAAGGGCAATTTATTATACACCCCAGAAAATGAAAAAAACACTTGTATCTAAACCAAAAAGTGTGACACATTTAAGCAAGTGAGCATATCTTGTTTAAGATTAGTTTTCACTTGTAATTTAGATTGGCTGTGTAAGTTGGTAGTAAATCAAAGGCCACAAATGACATTGTGAAAGCATTACAAATTTTCATATTTGTAGTAGTCAGAAATATCTTATTTAATTACTTACATGTTCAAAGAAACCGCCCTTCCTGTTTTTATCAAAGTGTGCATTTTTTCTTATGAGATAATAACCTCTGAGTATATTAGCTCAGAGTGCTGCATTTGGTTATGTTTTAACATAACAGAGTGAACAAAGTAAAGTGCATTTTCTTTCTCTTAAGATATTGTTCGACTACTTTACTCTTGCAGATGACTTTCAACTAGCAAAAAAAAAAAAAAATAGCCCGCCTGGGTGTCTCCAAGCTCTACTTGTTTTTTGTTTCGTACCCCCAAAATGCTGGAATGATCACCGTATAAACTGATCTCTTAACAGATGATCATCTGGCTGGAGAGGTCGCTGGACAAACTGATCAGCATCTTTATCATCTTTCTCTTGGTTATGGGAACGCTGCTCCTGGCCCTGCTGCTCACAGCAAAGGTATGGCCGGCTCACATGAAGCTTCATAATCGGTCTGACCGCAGTATCTCAAGTGCCTGGGCATCTCACAAGTTTAGCATCACAAGATCTGAGTGGCAGGAGTCATTAAGCACCTTTGTTTGTGGGAGGGAAAAAAAGAATGTTGCACAAAACTGACATGAATTTACCGTTCACCTAATCAGTTGGCAGTGACTTTAAGTTAGGCAAACTGTTTAATCTCTTTAAAGTGTACCATATACAAAATTTATTTTAGAACCTCTGGCAGTTATATTGAAGTGCTTTTAGAATAATTAATAGTTTGTCATGTAAAGAACTAGTTTATATTTTTAATTTCTACAGTGGTGGAAGTGTTTGCTGGCTTTGTTTATCTGGGACACATTGAAGAGGTAAAGAAAACCATGCAGTGCTAAAATGTAAATAAGTTTATTAATTTTCAATTATTAGGTGCATGAAGAGAGCGTGCATATTATCCAAGTGACAAGCAACCTCATCAATGAGACTGTGTCAAACCATCCAGAGTGGGCAAAGTAAGTAAAATGTATTCACTGATCGAAAGACCAAGAATCCTCTTTATATCGGAGTGAATGTGCCAGCGAGGGGAGGCCGAGTGCAAAAACAGTGGAAGCGTACATTCAGTGTATCGATGGCCGTATGTCTGCATAAATATGTGCCTTCTGTTCTTTTTCTGAAAAAGTGTGAATCTTAAAGCAGTTCATTGATCCTGCTCATATTAAAGCAGTCTGAATATGTGTATCTATATAATGGCAAGATATTATTGAATAGTTATTTGCTGATTATTTTGTACTTTGGTAAAAGATACTTTTCATCTTTCTTAGCATTATATTTATTTCAAATTATTTGATGCAAATCACCCAGAAAATTGCAGCGGATACTCTCCCCATATTATAATTGTCATTTGTATTAAATATGCATCAAATGTTGAAAAGACCATGTCTGTGGCACATCACAGTTCACCAGGCTGACAAGGACAACTTCTCACACTCGTACAGGCTTAACACACGGGAACGCAACTCTGCTGATCTGCTCTGCGTCTAAAATCACACACCATGTAACCGCTCATATCAATCATCAAGGTTCAAAGTGGGAGTTGAGGGTGTTGTGTGTAGGCTGGTGCAGATCTCGCTCAGACACAGGAAGCAGAAGGGTTACGGTTTGAGGAACTTTATCAGAATCGGCTGATGTTGAGTGGGGTCCCATAGGGGTCAGTGCTAAGGCCGCTGCTATTTTTAATGTGTATAAATGATTTGGACAGGAATATAAGTAACAAGCTGGTTAAGTCTGCAGATGGTACCAAGGTAGGTGGATTGGCATTTAATCTTCAATCTGTTGAATCATTACTGAGGAACTTGGGCAGATTTGTGCCAAATGAAATTTAATGTAAATAAATGTAAAGTATTACAGGTAGGAAGCGAAAATGTTGGGATTTGAATACACAATGGGAGGTCTGAAAATTGAACATTCACCTTAGGAGAAGGATTTGAGTTGCAGTGGACTGCATACTGTCAACTGCCAGACAATGTTCAGAAGCCATCAAGAAGGCTAACATAATGTTGGGCTATAAAGCGCCCTGTTGTGTGGAGTACAAGTCCAAGGAGCTTATGCTGAAGCTTTATTATGCACTGGTGAGGCCTCCTCTGGAGCACTGCGTACAGTTTTGGTCTCCAGGAAAGTCCAGAGAAGAGCGACTAGGCTGATTCCAAGGAAATAGCTGAGCCTGTTTAGTTTAAGCAAAAGAAGATTAAGTCCAGTGGATCAAGACTGTAACATTAAAATGAGTTCATTACGAGCATAGGGACACAGCTGGAAACTCGGGTAAATTGCACAAAAAACATTAGGAAGTTTTTCTTCACACAGAGAACGTCAGACACATGGAATCAGTTACCACGTAGTGTTGCAGACAGTAGGACTTCAGGGACTGTCAAAACTGGACTTGATGTTATTTTTGGAAGAGTGAAGTGAATAGGACTGGCGGTCTTTGTTGGAGCGAATGGCCTGTTCATGTCTAGATTGTTCTTATGCTCTAATATGCTAAATCCTTGAAAACTGTGTGCATTGTGTGCTGGTAATGCGTTAATTTGGCATGGGCCATGGTGGACTACTTTTAAACATGAACTGAAAACGGCATGCTGGAATAGCACATTGTGGCCTCGTCCTCTCTCCAGTCTGCATGTAGTTTGCACAGTCTTCCAGTGTCTATGCAGGTTTGAGTTGTGTCTCACATCCCAAACAGAGGGTGCCAAGTTAATTTATTACTTTAAAACAAACCATGTGGCTTTACATGGAAAAGTTGATGTCCTGTTCAGAGGATTTTCTGTGTTAGGCTAAGCTCACCATGATGCTGTAACAGAAAGGTGATTTAAGAAAAATGAAGTCCTGAATATTTCCAGGGTCATTAGTTTGAGGGAAGAAATGTTTAGGAAGAACTTGTGTACTTCAAGTAAACTTTTTGATGTCTTGTTTTTTTTGTTTTGTTTTATTTCATCCATTCAGTTTCTTATTGTGGTCTTCTGTTTGTAACAGCTGGCTTCCTGAAGCTCAAGTTGTACAAAAAGCCTTGAATTCCGCAGCTAACAATGTGTACCAGTATGGCAGAGAGTGGATAACACACAAGGTATGTGGTGGTCTCTGCAGAAACCATTCTATGTCCGTTTCTGAATACTGTGCTTTATCCTCAGTGTGCTGAAAAGGAGTAGCATTCACGGTCCTTGCCATTTTTAAAATGAGCCTGTCACCTACTGCCAGTGAACTTTGGCTAGTGATCATAATTTTCTGTTAGATTAGCAGCAGTTTTTTGCAGAGGTCCTGTGATCTTTGTTTTTTTTTTTTTTTTTCCTTTGTAGTTACTATTTTTATAAACTTGTTTTCCATTTACAATTACTGATGCTAAGATTAGATGTAATCTGTCATCTGGCTTGTTTCTAGGAACTTGTACATGATATGCTGCTGTCATTGCAAACTGAGTATCTGCTCTCATGAACTGCCCTTCAGACAAGCTGCGAGTTTGGCAGAGGTGATAGAAGGAGCGACTAGGATCTGAAGGCCACCTTACATGTGCAGAATCTGAGAATCTAAAAGACTCTGCACACTAAATTGGAGTATATTAAATAGTCCCTTAGTCAGCGGGTGGCACTGCGATCGCTAGCACCTTTTAAATCTTAATATTAATAATACATTTTATTTATATAGCGTCTATCCCATGCTCAAGGCGCTTATCAGAAGAGCACCTTTTCTGAAGACTGAAACAGTGAAGAATTTTAGCGAGGATAAAAGTATGGTGGACCACTTTCAGAACTAGCCTGCCTCCATATAATGAGGAATGTTTGTGAACACTTTGAATTGAAATGAGATAGCGGTCATTGTGCGTTTAGGTATTGTGACATTCTGTGTATGGCGGAGAACCAAATTAAACGTCTTATTCCAGATACTCTTTTAACGCTGGGTGGATTTTGTCTGTTAAGATCGGAAGGAGTGGAAAAATGTGGTTTGTTGGGAACTGGACAACAATGCGATTGAGCAAGCACATTACATCAAAACTAAAATGTGTAATCCAGACAATGAAATAGTTTTGTCAGAATTTATCTACGCTACTATTGTTGAGGAAAAATAGGGAGATAAGTTACACAATCCCAACTACGGTATGTTTTAGGGTTACTCCGATCGATTGGCTGCCAATCTGAATCGGCCAGTTTTTACTAAAGATTTGATCAGTGGCTGGTAAATAGACCAGTTGTTTTAGCCCTTGCTTTTCTAAGCTTTACAGTAATCTATCATGACTTGCTCTAGCAATGTGGATTCTTCCATTTAGCAGAGAGTGAGAGGAGATTGGAATATTAGCCTTTAGTTTTAAAGCAGGTGGAGTGATAAACTGAGAGAAATCAATCGGAGGAATCATGCTGTGCAGATGGGCAGACGGCAGGAAAAGCTACTTTAATGAATTCAGACCTTTTTTTAGTTACTGTTTGAACAGCAAGCTTGTTTTAAGTGCATCAGCTTACCTTAATTGGAAGTAGAAAAGATAAAAATAGTAGCTAACAAAACTAATGTTTAGTAAGCAGCAATTTGTAATTATTTTTATCTTATAAACCTGTTAAGCATTTTAGTCTTGTCTTCTTGTTAACAACTTCTGAACATTTGATATTTCACTTACCCTGCACTCTTTAATTGTTCTGCTCATCCTTTCCCAAGTCTTCAGCATTCAAAATATTTAATGGAGTGTTGTTAGTCTTCCATGAATTTTGAGAGCAGGACAGTGGATTGGGGGTATGCGGTGGTTCTCCCCTTGGAGTATCGAGTGCTGCACCAGTTTATTATTCAGTTGAGGAGCTGTGCCATGTGGAGGCTTAAACGTGCTGTGAAGATGACCTTTTGAAGCTGGATGATGTTTGTCTGTGTTTGTAGTTTTTTTTTTTTTTTCTTCAATGTCATCTTGCGTTTCCCAAAGTGGCTTGATGTATGTTCACCGAGAGTTGTTTGTGTGCATATGAATCATTCCTTCATGCTACACGTGTGGAAAGCTCAAAGTTTTCTTTTGTGCATGTGCTGCTGTGTATTTCCTGTTTCAGGATGAGCACCACCATGTCTTTGGTGGCCAGAATAAGGACTTTAAGCCAAATTTCGAGGTTGCCATGGGCCGAATGTCAAATTCATTGGTCGCATTGGTTTTAGCGTGATAAGACGGGAAACTCTTACAATTTTATACATATATTAGAAAACTGAAGGAAACAATACCTATTTACAGACCCACCTTGCAACCTCAATAAACTTTTATGCATTTTACTTCTGGCATCAAATGCAATCAATCAAAGATGAGAATAATAGCAAATCACTAAAAGTCCAGGTGTCAAAAAACCGCCTAAATGGATATAGTCCATATCGATGACCCTGCTGGAACACCAGCTCAATGTAATCAGTTTAAGAAAAATGGATAAGATGGTCAGCAGAGCGTTCTTCAAGTGGTTAAACATAGCTTGGATTTCCTACTGGTAGACTTCTTCAGGCTCCATCCAAGCCCACTCCTTGCACTGTTTCCTTACAAATACTTCACAGATTAGGGTTCACCAGGATGTCCAAGTAGCTTGAGGGTCATCAAGGTTCTTCTTTAACTTTCTCTACTCCCTTTCATTGTATTACTCATCCTTTCAAAAATAGCTTCCCAGGTAAGATTCTTATTCTTGATCATTCTCTTTAATCTGCCACATCTCTACCTCACAAGCACGAAAGTCTTAGAGAAGCAGACCGACAAAAAGGATGCAGCTGCTCCAGACTCTGCACAGCATTGACATTCACAGTTGCAGGGGCCAGTCTCGTCAGCACTGGGCACTCACTGGCTAGCTGCCACACCATTGCAGGTTCTATTAATGCATTCACATGGGAGCCATTTTGGAACAGGTATACAGAGTAATGTAACCGTCATGTCTTTGGTGATGTGGGAAGGAACATCTGAGGATCTTAAGTAGAGCCCATGTGGACCTGAGCGAGTAGACAAAGACCACGTAGATAACATGGAATTGAAATCCAGAACACCAGATCAGTGAGGTGGCAGCACTACATATCGCACCACAATTTTTCTTATTCATGAAAGGCCTGCTTCAGCCCTAACTTCCCATGCTTTGGAAATTTTCTTTTCTATGGTCTGTGTGAGGCACGTTGTAATATTAAAGGATTTTCTTTTTTTTAAACTTCACTGAGTGTGACATAGGCTTTAATGTTAAGCTTTTGACATTAACTGAATCTTTAAAATGCTTAAAAGAGGGTAATAATGTTTGTAACTTGGGGAAATATTTGATTTTGGTTTTTTTTTTTGGTTTTTTTTTTTTTCTTCAGTTGCACAAAATTTTAGGGGAGAAGGTGAATAACACCGCAGTAATTGAGAAGCAGGTTCTGGAGCTCTGGGACAGACTATATCAGTCCTGGTTTGTAAAGGTAGGCCACCCTAAAGACCCCTTTTATTTAAGGAAATCTTTTTTTCAAATAGTATTTTTAGGGTTCTTTTTCTCTTCCAGTTGCATGATATTTATAGTACATAAAAATAACAAGACTGTTTGTTTGTTTTTTTTGTTCTTTTTTTATAAAAGAATGTCAACCATTCTGGGAGGCACCGAGGTCACAAGATGCACATTCAGAGGCAGAATAGCTGGCTAGGAGACATTTTGGACTGGCAGGACATCGCTTCCTTTGTGCATGAAAACATTGAAACATTTCTTTCTGTAAGTGTGCAAAAAAATGTATTGTCAAAGCAAATCAGAATTCAGAATGGAAAGGGAAGTGGTGTGTGAATGTTACTCCCAGATTTGTTCACTAGAGGTTCACAAAGAAGCATTGATATGTAATCACAGGTACTGAAAGTACACCTGGTGGGTGAATCCTGAGCTAGCATGTCGCGTTTGTGGATGGTAGGTGCACTTTTAACCTGTTTTCAAACCAAAATTAGGTTCAAGTATGACAGACATTGTGAACATTTTGATGGTGTTTATTGTAGAGAAAAGAAAACTAACCAAAACAAGGAAAAACAATACTGGAACACCAGGTTTTGTCACATGGGATGGTGGGTCCAGTGGCCCAAAATTCAAAAAATTCTCAACTTTGTAACATAATGACAAACACCATCTTAACACCCACTTGACTTGTCATGGCAGTAGAGCCTTTGACAAAGACTCGCATCCCTTTATCCCCAACCCCAGCCTGGGGCTCCAAACACAAGGGGCTTTAAAGCCCTGGCCCATGATTACCAAAGGCTGAAGGGGCACGTGCCCAGCACCACAAAGCTATACTGGTGTCTTCCCCAATACATTTTAAGAGGTTACACTCATTGCTCTCTAGCAATTTTAGGGTCTCTAAATAAAGTAACTGGAGTCCATTTACTTATCCTAGGGTCAATCCTAGCCCTTGCTGGCCCCACAAGGTGCTTGTAAGTTATAGTATCTGTCCATCAAGACTCTGCATATCGCCATGAAAAACCAAAAGTTAACCTTGTATGTATTTTATTAAACGTTTAAGAACTGCTATTATACAGCGGGGAAAATAAGCACTGAATGCGTCAACATTTTTCTCAGTAAATATATTTTTAATGGGGCTATTGACATGAAATGTTCACCAGATGTCAGTAACAACCCAAGTAAACCAACTACACATACAAATAAGTCCATAAATTATGTGCAATAAAGTGGAATGACACAGGGAATAAGTATTGAACACGCTTACTGAAATGTATTTAATACTTAGTAGAAAAGCCTTTGTTGGTAATAACAGCTTCAAGACATCTCCTGTATGGAGAAACGAGTCGCATGCATAGCTCAGGTATCATTTTGGCCCTTTCTTCCACACAAACTGTCTTCATATCTTGAAGGTTCTGGGGGCCTCTTCTGTGAACTGATCTTCAGTTCTTTCCATAGATTTTCAATTGGATTCAAGTCGGGTGATTGACTGGGCCATTCTAGCAGCTTTATTTTCTTTCTCTGAAGCCAATTGAGAGTTTCCTTGGCTGTGCGTTTGGGATCACTGTCTTGCTGAAATGTCCACCCTTGTTTCATCTTAAGCATCCTGGTAGATGGCAGCAGATTCTTATCAGGAACATCCCGGCACATTTCTCCATTCATCCTTGCTTCAATTACATGAAGTCAGGCCAGTACCATATGATGAAAAACAGCCCCACACCATGATGCTCCCACCTCCAAACTTCACTGTTGGTATGGTGCTTCTGGGTGGTTTGCAGTGCCATTTCTCCTCCAAACATGGCATCAGTATGTTTTGCAACAAGAAAGTTGCAAAGTTCTTGAGAGAGCTCTTTGCTTTTACCCATCATGTGATGCTTCTTGTGTGACACCTTGGTAATGAGAAACCTTTTATAGGCCATCAATTTGAACTAAAGCAGCTGATATTAATTTGCACTGATAGGGGGCACTCAGCATTGCTTTCTAAATACTAAATACCAGATTTCAGCTGGTGCCTTGGCTTTCCATGCCTCTTTGCACCTCCTTTTCTTGTGTTCAGCATTTATTCTCTGTGTCATTCCACTTTATTATACATAATTTATGGACTTATTTGTTTTGATTTCTTTGTATGTGTCTACTACTTGGGTTGTTGCCGACATCGGATGAAAATTTCATGTCAATAGCCCCGTTAGAAATATATTTACTAAGAAAAACATTGACGCGTTCAATACTTATTTTCCCTGCTGTATATTCATTAAAGACCAGATATTTTCCTGATAAATTAAGAATTTCTTTATTTTCTACTCAATTTTAATCATGTATTCATATCCTGACAATGCACAAATGTGACTGATCAATCATTGAATTTTAGGAGTATAAAATAATGCACATGATGGTAGTATACATGTATACTTGGCAGCACTATGTTTTTTATCACCTAACCTAATAATAATAAGGTGACTTCTCTCCTGACCACATATAATTTTCTTTCTTGTTTATGCCTAAGGATGTGTATTCTCCTGAGTTGGTACATTCCACTCTCTTAATACTTAATACAAAAAGCTTAATGTCTGTACCTCATTGCAGATTTTAGAGTCGCTGTGGATCGTCATGAGCCGAAATGTCAGTCTTTTGTTCACCACTGCCACAACGCTATTGACAGTTCTCTTCTACAGCGGAACAGCTTTGCTCAACTTTGCGCTGTCCATGGTAAGGAGCTTTGCCTCTGTAGTAGCCCAGGTTTTTTGCTATGATGTATTGAAATGACATTGAACAAAGATCTACTATGGATATTTTGTTAGGCACATATTTTGCCCCTTTATTCAATTCAAACCTTTTATCGTCATTGTCCATACGATGAAATTTGAGGGAAGTTACTTTCTGCACTTTTTCCAAGACTGGCTTGTCAGCCGAGAGGTTTACACGCCGTCTACTCTTTGTAGATTAGAAAGAGTAAATGTCTTATCAGTGACAGAACAAGTTTAACATGTACCAACTCCCATCGACAGGAACAGAAGAATAAATAAGCTGAAAGAGTCATGTGACTTTGTGTTAGTGCTGTTATCGTCATTACTTTAATGATGTAATGCTTTATCCTCCTGGTTTTAGGTTATTTTTCTGACCACGCTTTTCTACCTGTTGAGTTCCAGTGGAGAATATTATAAACCAGTCAAGTGGGTCATCAGTCTAACGCCTTTGTCGCAACCTGGACCATCGTCCAACATTGTGGGCCAATCAGTTGAGGAAGCTATAAGGTCAGTGTTGGTCACCTGAGCAGTGATTCCTGAGTCTGGACATTCTTCTTCCTCATTTGGTCTGTGGCAAAAGGCTCCATCAGTGCTTATGAAAAGATATTCATTCATATTACATCATTTGATGTTAGAAAGCCTTTTGATTTATTATAATACAAGAGTGTAGGAGGCCCAGCATCTGGCCATTTTCATTAGTGAGGTGTATCAGGTAATGCTGCCATGTAAAAAAAAAATAAGGTCATCAGATTCAGAAACCTCCATGGGAAAACCACCATGACTCGCTGCCTGCTGTCATTACTGTGACTGTGCGAGTTTACCAATGCCTGCTACATATTAGTGTTTACTGTTGAAATGTACGTCTGTTAACAGAGGTTGTCAAAGTCTTTAGACTTGAGGGTAAAAAGTGTCTCAAACATTAAAGTCCCGAATACCCAATTAACACAGTGGGAACTCTAAATAGCCAGGAAAACTACCCATAAAAACTCTTGCTTCACCATAAGTCTCAAACTGCTTGGTTCATACTAAACTAGACTTGGGTCATGTCTGCTAACCTAAGTCACCAGACATCAGCTTTATTTCTTACAAAGATCATTAATTGTCTTATCTAAAACAATCTCTCCTTAAACTCCCAAGATATTCGTTTAATAAAAATAGTCCCATCCTCTTCATGTAACACTAATGACTGTCTGTAGAAATGTTTTATGGGTATGATATACTTAATAATTTCCTATAAAGCTACAGATTTGTTTCAAACATAAAGAAAATAACTAATATAAAACTATTTAACATGCATAAATAGCCAGTTCATTACTTATATAAATGCAAAGAATTACTATTGTTAAACAACAAAATATATTTTCCTAGTGATAGGATTTAAAGTTAACAGAGCAGAATGCAAACCTTGAGCTTCTATTCTTCTACAGGCAGTGTGAACAAAAGGCAAACATGGAGCCTAATGTCTGCATTTTACAAGAAAGCGTAGTAGTGGGAATGGGGCCTTAGACTAACTCTCTGTAGATTTAAGCACCCCAAAGGCTTCAAGGTGGTCTGCAAAAGACAGAAATAACATGTTAAACATTGAAACTGTTTTGAAAACGTGAGGATTTATTTAGCAGACATCACATTGCCAGTGATCAGATATTTATTAGAAAAGGAAAATTGTAACAAGAATGTCCGGAAACCAATCTAACACAACAAACCCTTTGTGAATTTCAACCTTATGACTCTGTTCTCGGATACATAAAAGTATTCAACTGTATTGCTGATCCTTTGGTGGGATCAACAGCATAAATAGAAAATATAACAATATTGTTTTAGCAGAAAGAGTATATTCTGCATAAATAATGATATTTAAATAGTTACTCTCAGTTTCCTAGTTTTTGATGATTGTGTAATTTTTAATTTGGTAGAAAACGGCTTCTTTGCTTACACTTTTGCTGCTCATTAATACGGGCTGTGTGTGTGTAAAAACCCGAGTATGGAGGCCGTCACGCCATCAAATTGCTCCCGTACATTATTTTATTTTCCTGATCATTTATTCAGTGACCTTCAGTATTTGATATGCAAATAGAATGCAGTAATGAAGTTAGTAATCATTAGCTGGAGACACAAACTTAATACGCCTGGAATTTAATCAGGGCTAAAGCAGCCAAGCACAAGTGTAATTAAACTTCTGCCTGCATGATCAACCAACGACTGCAGCGGAATTAATCTGAAATAGAAAAATGCTTAAGAAAACATTTCAGATCAATTTACTTTTTTGTAATTATAACGTTTTAGTCTATGGTTTGGGGAGGTAGTGCAGTAGAGTTTTAACTCTCATCATTAACTGTTCTGAGTAATACTTTGAAAATAAGTTTACATGAACCTGTGACAACTTTGTGAAATACGTGGTGTGTATTTTTTTGGGAGCTGTGATGCTCAAAAAACAAAGGTGTGCTGTGATTCAAGAAAAATGTGTTTAAACTCAAAAACCTTTGTGATTTGTAGAGGGATGCTGTTGTGATAGTAAGGAGGACTGCTGAGCCGTAATGGAGTGGTCTGTGTTGCACAAAGGAGACGCCTCGCGGTGTGAGGTGCCCTGTGGCTTGCCAACATACTGTATGTTCTGTGCTCTTTAAATAGCAGGAGAGCTGCACTATGGAAAGAAGCGTTTAGAGATTTCGTCTCCATTTTAAATTCAGATAGGAGTGCTAGTGTGTGTGTCGGAGAGAGCAGGCTGGATGAGACTGTGCCCAGTAAGCAAGGTCTTTGTTTCAGGAAGACTGAAGTGGGAGCTTCTTGTGAGAGGCACCGAGCTCGCCTGGACTGGCCCTGCTGCTCTGAGGCTCTGCAGCACCCGTTGTAATAAAACTCAGTTATTCTTTACTTTAAATACAAGGGCATTTTATAAACTAAGACAAGGTAGAATACAAGATCATTCACAAAGAAGATCAGTAGTAATGAAATGTCTGAAACAGATTCTCTGTGTGACATTGGAGATTAGAAAATGGTGTATACTGTTAGGCAAACACTACATTAAAGTCTGTACTATACATTTAGAGTTAAGTTTGCATATTTTGAACAGTAATGGCCCCTCGTCATTATGTGATTGTTACAGGACCTTGTTTCTCTTTTTGAGTTTTCATATTAGAGTGATAGCAGCCTCACAGAATGATTTTTTTTCCCAGATAAAATGATTTTGATACTGTGGCCACCTTTTCTCAATTTCATGGGACAGCGAGGAGCTTTTTCTGAAAAAGTCCCGTCCCCAATCACTAAAAGCTACTGGGGCTTTTCCTCTGACAGCAGCAACTGGCAGGAATGTGAAGCAATCTGGTGGTCTGGTTTGAGTTTTTATCATTAAAATGTTAATTAATTGCATCCACAAATAGCAAGTGAGCATGCAAACATATGAATATGGAAGAAGTTGTTTCCTGCTTTATTGTATTCTTCTTTCATATTTTATTCTTCCTTCATACATTATTCCCCTGGGCATATTTTTCTTTTACCTTTTTTGCTATATGTGTTCATTTTTTCTCATTCAAGGCTGAACTTTGTAGATTGTGTTAAACTGAACTGAGTGCTTGTACTTTGTTCACAATCCAGTGCATATTTGATTCCATTTTGCAATCAAAATGAGCTTTTGTACAAAATCCTTGGCTCACATTTTTGTGTGAAGTCTGATTAGTTTGCTATTGACAACAGTGTCATGATCTTGGCCTTGTTGAAGGCAGGCCCATATACAAAGCAACGAGCAAGCAAGCCATTACAGTTCACAGGCACTTATAGGAAGCTTTTTAGTAGAGACGTTGAAAGTGTCTGGTCCAGTCTCTAGTTGAAATATACACTAAAAAGTTTGAAAGAGGCTCGACAGCCATCCCAAAAGCATTTCCAGTTATCAGGTATTAATTTTTCCTGGCTTTTCACATTGAGCTTCCTCTTGAGATGGTGTTGTTCAAAAGTGTGTTTCTAACACTCTAAAACGGTGTTAATCAATAACAGCACTAAACTGCTCGGCCTCTTCTGCTTGGTCTTGTGACGGTGGTTCAGTTTGCTGTGTGTCTTCACTGCTCATCTGCTTTTGCCAGCACTGGGACAATTCATTGTTCATCACTGTAGGTGCACTGAGGTCCTCCTTGTTGTTAGTAATGTGTTAGTGATAATTTCTGCATATGACTTTCCTATTAGGGTGTGTTTTTGTGTTTTTTTTTTTTTTTCTTCGATATATTCACTAGTTGTGACTGAGTATTCTTGCTGCTCTGTTGTCGTAGTCTCTGTATTTACTCCCAGTATAAATGCAAGCATAGCAGCCTAGGGGTATTGAAACAGATCTTAGCGACACGGAGACTTGGCTGGTCTGTGTCTGCAACAACACCAAGAGCAGACCGATAATGTTATGGGCCTCCATGTGCCCATGTACAGCAAAATCGGTTTTAAAGAATATCAGTGTAGTAACATAGTGGGACTTTATTTTTATACTGCACAAATGTTACTTTTCCAATTCAGACACATTTTTACAACATATTAAATGTTTATATTTACAATTGATATATACATTCATACTTTACATTTTTGTTGTCATATTGCAGAGGTGTTTTTGATGCATCACTGAAGATGGCTGGATTTTATGGGCTGTACACATGGCTGACCCACACGGTGTTTGGAATCAATATTGTGTTCATTCCAGCAGGTAAGGTATTTTTGGCTAACAATTCTATGTAAGTTGTGCCTTTTCATATTGTATACTAGAGCCAAGCTGATGGCCGATGATAATGTCCATCCCCTACTGACTGGGCACATTGTCGAATGGCTAAAGATGTTTGAAGAAATTTTTCCTCAAAATGCCAAACTGCAGCCGTCCAATTTGTTTTTTTCTAAGTTCATGCACCTCGTAAGAAAGCCGTGCGGCACTTAAACACTCACGGCTGGAGGTGTGGTGCGTGAGACTCCTGCTCTTGGCCACAAGTAGTTTAGCAGGAGTGTGCTGCAGAGCGAAGGCAGCCTGATCAGGGCGTCCCACTAAAAGTGGGAAGAGTGCAGGCAGGGGCACCGTAGCGTGGGGTAAAGTTTTAATGATTCTAAGGGCCAATGAATAATTTATTTACAATTTAGAAACTGTTTGTCTACATTATGTTTTACCGTCTCTTTTAGCCAGAATGGTTCAGCCTGGTGCTCATGCACTTGAGCTGTACTGAGTAATCCACAGACCTTCTACTGCTAGCCAACGTTAGCTTTCCCGAAGTGAAAGTGTTTGTTTGATATTTGGACTTCAGTCTTCACACATTAAACACTTCACATTAACATTTTGTTGTTACTACTATAAAATATGAAAAAAAAATTTGTTTTAGTTATGTGTTCAACATTTAATGTCATCCTACATTTACACAGATCATTGTAGACATTTAACACAACTGAAATGTATGTATTTTAAATAACGATATATTACTTTCCTATACATTTCGCAGTGATGAAGAGGTGCGAGTAAAATTAACGTGGCCCAGCATTAAGAATATTTTTGCAGACTTCAGGAATTCTAGAGTTAAAACACCAAAACCAAATTCCATTTTCCAGAAAAGCAAAGCAAGAAACCTTAAGAAGAAAGGGTGACAGTTTTTTTTTTTTTTTTTTTTTTTTTTTTTTTTTTTTCTTTTCTTTTCTACCACACCCAACCCCCCCCACCAACCGGACAAAGGAATTATAGTCCAAAGGAATGTTATTCCATTCTATATACTTTGTGCAAATGAACCGGTTTACAGGATCGTTTAACCTAACCCAACAACACCATTCTAATTAGATGCCAGTTCAGATCAGCAGTGCAGGCATCTGCTTATCAGTAGGTAAGCCACAAAGCGTAGGCTGTACTGCCATAAATCAAAAGCTACATGTTTCATGCCAATACAGCATTATGAGTGGTAGCATGAACATGAAAATGTGACGATGCGGGTTCGGCTCCACACTCCCATCTACTGTTTGGGAGCCCTTGAACCCCAACATCGTCGGTAATGTCACCGATGAGCTAGTCAGTGAAGGTAACAATTAAGCAAGGGGATGGTAAAAAGTGAAAAAGTGCTTTTATTAAAACAGTCAAACAAAAACAGTGTTCAAATAAATAGTGCAGCGATTTCATAATCTTCTTTAAATAAATAATCCAATAAAAAAAAAAGTAGAGGTAAAAACACTACAAAAAAAACAATCCTTTAAAACGAGGTTAAAACGATCTTACAGAAGCAGTCTTTAAAAAATCAACAACAAGTTCAGTGCCTTCTTTTAACTGGTGACGCCCCTGCTTCTCCCTGTCCAGGCTCCGCAACAGGGGAGCCACTCTACCTGCAGCTGACCTTCTCTCCACTAATGATCTGGTGGCGTCCCAATCCCTGGTTTCGGTTCCGCTCCGTCCAGACCGAGACTTGGCTTCCCTGACAACCAGGACGCTCATGCCAGGGAGTTTACCGCCCAAGCCTCCCGACTCCCGCAGCCTTCTCGGCCTTACGCGGCCAGCCATCCTGCTTCCCGTCACTTCCGCTCTTTAAAACATGCTCAGCGGGAGCGACCACTAACTACAGCTCATGGGTGTCGGCCGAACACCCCACTAGGGCTCACTGTCCAGCTGCCTGGGAGCCTAACTCTCGCTCGCCCGCTTCCTGCTGCACTGACCTGCTCTCTCGCTTCCTGTAACCTCCGTCTCCTCTTTTCCTTTCCATTTCTCTCTCGTTCTTTCTGATCTTTTTTTCTTGTTCTCCTCCCTCTATCCGACTCACGCTTCTTCTTATATAGTGAGGGGCCATAGCAGCTGCAGCACATTAGCCATGGGAACAATCACGGATGTGGGCAGTTCTTCACCTGTGCACTCGGTGAGAAATGCCCTCACCGCAGATTGCCCCGTGGCTTACTACAACCACTACGCCCCCTCACAAAACCGCGAGCGCAGTGATATGTCTATTTAAAAACTGGCCCTTACTGAGAGCGCTGTGGACCCGCTATACCACAGAAAAGAATCGCCTTTGATTATCGTAACAACATTACCGAATACTGATGCGTGCTTTGAGACAATGAAACTACCACGTCCTGAGCTAAAACATCTGCATATCATACTCCCCATACTCACAACATCTTTTTGAAGTCTGTCATCCATGGGGGTTTCTTGACACAAAATGCTTGAGCCTTGTCATGGCACCACACAGAAAGAAAGAAGAACATAGCACCTGATGCCTTAAGGATGCCAGGATAAGTTTCATGGATATCTTTGAGCATTGAATCAAGTTTAAGTTTTAATTGGTTTACTTCTGAACCACAAATGATACTACCATCCATCATGGACCGTCCTGGTCCACGGCAGCAGTAATTTTTTTTAGAAAAATGGTAATGAAGACCTTGACCAAAGAGATGAAAAGGGTAATAAAGGTAGGCTTTTAGTCACTGTAATAAAGAGAGAATATCTTCATACTCGGCCAACCCTAGTGGCATCATTTAAGAAGAAGATCATTATCTGAAAAAGAGTAAGAAAAGGGTAAACGTATGCAAAGCAACATATCAGATCTAATAAAATAATAACAAGTAGTGAACTCCTCAATCAATCTTCTTCGTCCCTTGTGGGACATAAGACTTCAATGAGCTCCCTCCATCGCATGCGGTCCTTTGCAGCATGTTGTGCTTCTCCCCATGACAGGTTCATCTTTTGAAGCTCTTGTACCACCGTTCTACACCGGGTGTTTTTGGGTCTTCCAGTTTTTCTTTTTCCAGGTGGTGTCCATCTTAAGGCAACTCTTGGGATGTGGTTTTGCTCCATCCTTAACACATGTCCAAGCCATCTTAAGTGTCTTATTATAATGTCTTTGGTGATGCATTGACTGCTTGTTTTCTTGTATAATTGTTGATTTGATATTTTGTTGGTCCAAAAGATCTGGCAGATTCGTCTGAGACATCTGTTGTGGAAGACCTCAAGTCTCCTCATGTCTGTACTGACCAGAACTCATCAACTGTAATGCAAAAAAGTCTGGCAGGGACTACAGCATGTAAACTGTGGTAATCTGAACCGACACAATTGACAGTAAACCTCGTTTTGCAGATGATGAATGTGATTTTTCCAGGTTGACATGAGTAATCGTACTGCCAGAAACTATCAACAGGGTGTATATGGAGTGAACTGCTGAACAAGCTATCAGTCTAATCATTAACCAGGTTTACAGATGTTCTAATGTGCCCAGTTACATTTACATGCCTCTGCATGCTGACAAGTTGCTATTGCCATGGTTCATCTTTTGACTAGACAGTCAAACAAATTGTTTCCTACAAACTTTTCTGAATCCAAATTAGTGGTCAGTTAAGAATGTGAGCTAGAGTAGCTTTGGTTAAAACATTTCAACTGAAGTTGTTTTCTTACATAAACACATTGAATTTAACTTCTTAAAATGCAGAATGCTTTGCGGAGTGTACCATTCTTTGGTCTGATTTGTGATTTTTTTTGTAGCACACACTCGAGTAAAAAGCAGCCTGCAACACTAAGATAACGAGCAGGGTCTTTGAGGTCCGTCAACCAGACAAACTACAGCATATGAATCGGATGGATGAGCTTGTTGGGCTTAATGGCCTCTTCTTGTCACAACTGTTCTAATCTATCTGCCCAGCTAATGGCTCTTTTATTAGTTAGTTGGTGTTTGTTGTTACTGATTCAATGGTGACTGTGCTCATGTTTCTGAGTTTGTCTCCTTCCTCTCCAGCTTTAGCAGCTATCCTTGGTGCTGTGCCATTCCTGGGAACCTATTGGGCAGCACTGCCAGCTGTGTTGGACCTCTGGTTCGTACAAGGAGAAAGTGTCCTGGCACTGCTGCTCCTGATGTGCCACTTGCTGCCAACCTACTTTGTAGATACAGCCATCTATTCAGACATCTCAGGGTGAGTCTTTAAGGAATGGCAGCCAAAGAATTACGTATTTATTATTATTATTATTATATCTGCATGTGGAAAGAATATACATATAATTGTGACAGACTGCCAGGGTCCTTGCCCAGTCTGGACACCCTTCTGAGAAGAGGCCCGGGGGAGAGGACAAGTCAACAGCAGTACCTCCCCCAGGACACAAGAGGGCAGCCCCCTGGTTTGTATCGGGGCCACAGGCTTGGAGCTTAGAAGCTCAACCCTGCTGGGGCCTGTGGCCACCAACAGGGGGCACCTGGACAGCTCCGAAGCCTTGGTGTGCAGAACTTCCGCCACACCCAGAGGTGCTGCCAGAAGTTGATCAGGGAGCACCTGGAGCACTTCCAGGTGCGGTATAAAAAGAGGCCGTCTCACTCCACCTGGCAAGCCGGAGTCGGGTGGCAGAGGACAGAGCTTGTGAGAGAGGGGTGGAGGCAGCAGTGAAGAAGGAAAGGAAAGAAAAAGGTCTGAGTTTTTGGATTGCTGATTTGTGCATGGTGCTGCGTGAAGAAAAGAACAAAATAATAAACGTGTGTTGTTTTGGGACTTCGGAGTCCGTGTTTCTGTCTGTGTCGAGACTGATTCTCCACAATGTGTGTGTGTGTGTGTGTGCGCGTGTCTGTATGTATAGTGTTTTGGTGAGCCTGTGCCCACTGCAGCCTTTTCTTTCTGTTCTTGGTTGACACAAGTGGAATGCAACATGGTCTTTGACTGTAGTAGGCTATCCGCCTGACATTTTGTGCATTACAAGATGGTTTTTCTACTCACCACAGTAGTACAGATAGATTATCTGTGTAACTGCTGCTATCCTGTCAGCCTGAACCAGTCTGGCCTTTCTCCTCTGACATCAACCACACATTTCTGTCCACGGAACTGCAGCTCATTATATGGTTCAAGTATACTCGTAATGGCACAAAAAACAAAAATGGACTGTTGTGTGTGAAAAAAAAAAAAAAAAAAAAAAACAGTTGCAGAAATGGTCAAACCAGCCCATCCAGCATTGACAATCATGCCACAGTCAAATTAGCTGAAATGACATTTTTTTCCCATTCTGGTGTTTGATGTTGATGTGAACATTAAATAATTGATGCTCCTGACCTGTATCTGCATGTGTTTATGCGTTGCTGTGCTGCCACACAATGGGCTGATTAGACAAGTGCATGGAAAGCAAGTGTACAGGTGGTCCAAATAATTTGCTCAGTGAGTTTGTGTATATGTGAAGCTCAGCCGAGTGTCTCCTTCCAACTGTTGACTTAACAAGCATCAGATTCCTAGGTGGTTTTATGACTTGTCTTGAAATGACTTACAGCCAAAGACACACAATCATTTTTGGTGTCGGTCCTTCTCCGCTTTCATATCAGGGCCACCAGGCTAGAATGTCTGTCTACTGTCCAGCCACAATGTTCCTTCAGCTCTGAGCCTTTTTTTGTCTTTACAAGGAAGGGTCTCTAAGGTAGCCACTCAGCTGCCCAGCCACTTGAAGGTGCAGCATGGTCTCATATTTTTACTATTTTGGACTATATTTGCATTTTCCCTTGGAATTAATAAAGTTAAATAATAAACTCCCCTTAGAACAGGCAGCTTGGCCCACATTTCCTCAGATAATGGCTGCCTTCTGCTACCTTTCACCAGGACAGCCTACAACGTGTGCCACTAATGCTTAGAAACACTGCCTTCATGGAGGGTCAGGCACCCTTGTGTTCTGCTGTGTTGCCTTCTGTCTGTTCTCCTTTGGGAGCATTGCATGCTTTCATCCAAGTCTTATCTTTCTCACTCTTGCTGTACTGGGGCGCTGAGCACCGGTGCAGGTCACAACTCCCACTAGTGAGTTCTGCTTTTCCACACCAACATAAGCAGGAGCTCTCCTGCTGCTTCCACTACAGCTCTCTCACAGGGTTTTTTGTAGGGCTTCCACTGCTCAGTGCCATCCTGTTGGTGCTTTTGTCCCTGGCAACAGGTGGGCATTCCCCTAACAACAAAATCAATTAAATAAAAAGCACATACAAGACCTTATTGTTAATTACTAGAAAGTCATTAATGAGGACAGGGCTTCACATATCGACATCTTTTGGTCAAGCTGAGTATAAATCGCATACCATCAGCAGATGGCTAGTAAGAAATACCACAGATAGGAGTAGAGAGCTTTGTATACATGACATCCATGCTCTACCAAACAATTAGCTAAACTGTTTTTTTTTTTTCCTGGTGTTTTCTTTAGAGGTGGGCACCCTTATCTGACCGGTCTGGCAGTTGCAGGTGGGGCCTACTACCTAGGCTTTGAAGGAGCCATAATTGGGCCCATCCTGCTTTGTATCCTAGTGGTGGCTTCCAACATCTACAGTGCTATGCTGATGAGCCCGAACAGTGTGCAGACGACACCATTGCAGGGCCCGTGGCCTACACAAGCACAAAGGTAAGAGTAGTCTGACCTCGCTTCTGCACAATTGAAGAGGACAGAAGGGCAGTCCTCTGTGTGTACCAGGAGCTGTTTTCTCTGTACATTCTCTCCTCCAAAGTTATTTAGCCATTTATGTTCCCAGCTTGGCCTGACTAATCAGAAATCATGAAAATATTGCAAGAAAAGTCATTCTGGGCATTCTGCACCATAAGTTTGGTGGTTTTTCTAATTAAAATGGGCATCTATTAGAATAAGGAGGTAATACTGCATTCACGTACTGGGAGATCTTCAGAGCTACCACTTGTGATGTGTCATCTTCCTACTTTGTAGTGTTGATGAGAACCTCCAATCGTCATTTTGAGAAAAATGGAAGGTTGCTACTGATTGTCACCCAAGTACAGACCAGTGGCACTTAGATCTCACATCATGAAGACCTTTGAGAGGCTGCTCTTGTGGTAGACCACCTGGCCCCATTGCATTTTGCCTATCAGACCAAGACTGGAGAGGATGATGCAATACCAGGCTTATTCTCACCTGGAAAACACTGGCAGCACTGTGAGGATTTTGTTTTTAGATTTCTCCAGCGCTTCAATACCATCCACCGATTCCTGTTAAGGGGTGAACTCAAAGATATGCAGGTGGATAAGCCTATGGTGTCATGGATGATGGACTACCTGTTGGGCAGACTGCTGTTTCTGATATGGATGCGAGCAACACTGCAAAAGTCCTGTCTCCCAGCTCTTCACTATGTGAACCTCAGACTATAAACATAACACCAGATCATGTCACTTGCAGGAATTCTCAGATGATTCTGCACTTAAGGTGTGAGGAGTTAGGTGGAGAAATTTGTTTTTTGATGCAAAATGAATTGGGCAAAGATTGTGGGTAGTGACATCCTTCTCGTCTTCTACACCTCTGTGATGGCCAGTTTGATTTTCTATGTTCTGGTATGCTGGGTCACTTCAGGAGAGGCCCACCAAATCAACAAGCTAATCAAAAGAGCAAGGTCAGTTATGGGACTTATTCTGGAACCCCTGGAGGTCGTAGCAAAGTATAGAATCAAAACAAAACTGGGTACATTATGAACAATGCTGCACATCCTCTCTGTGACACTAACACTGAGGATTTTCAGACAATGAATTATTCAGCAGACGCAACAAAACGCAATATACCTGCATAAAGCCTCACTGTTACTGTGGCAGTTTTTTCTTATTAAATTTTCTTCATTTTTAGTCATATTGGTGTGTGTTCAGACCAAGTGTGTGTGTAGTTATAAAGTTCCTTCTGTCTTTTGTGTCATTTCCAGCTATAATTTCATTCTGCGTGAGCATTGCATGCTTCAATGATGTTTACAGTAAATCATATGAAATTGAGGGCCCCAGTTTTTCAACTATTTTAGTAAAAGTACTGAATGAACTCCTCAAAATTGTTGGCCTGTTTCTGCTCTCTTATAAAGGGTTCCAAGAGAATTCTATCCTGAAGTATGTTCCAAAAACAAGAGCATAAAATCTATGTGTCAACTTGGCATTGCAGGCACGATGGCACACCTTGAGTGATCTGCTGTTTTAGGTCTCTGACAAGCCATAAACTTCAGTTGTTTGTGTCCCGCACCCTCACCAAGTCTAAAATGGGGTCTTTTTTTTAAAGAATTGTTTCTTTGCCCTGATTTGTAGACATGTCTGTGTCTTGAGATACTTCTAGCCGTCTACTACCTCCTGCTCGGTTCCTGCTCTTTTGAAGTTCGTGGCTGGCCATAGTTCATGGTGTTCTCACTTTGATTTGCAGTGGTAGGCAGGTGAGGCCTACAGGAGCAGTTAGTTGTATTGAGAAAGAAAAAGAAGCAGCACAAGAGAAGGCCACTTGGCAATCCGTAACATGACAGCTAATCTAAGTTTGATGATATTGACAGACATGGACACTCGCCTCATCCATTTTTCTAGTTTTTCAACTTTATTTTCAGATTTTATTGGCTTGGATTTATCACTAGTGGCACAAGTGCTCAGACCCTTGTACTTGTGGTCCTGTGCTGCACACTCTATACATGTTTTTTTAAAAAGCCCTCTGTTTTGAGTATTCAGCTCAGAATATAATAGAAGACAAAGGATATTTAAGAGGACACGGGACATTCTCCGTAGTCAGTACTTTGGCTCAAGATCTTCTTTTCTGCTTATTTTTTGATTTCA
This sequence comes from Polypterus bichir lapradei, assembly GCA_026402145.1. Lineage (NCBI taxonomy): Eukaryota > Metazoa > Chordata > Cladistia > Polypteriformes > Polypteridae > Polypterus > Polypterus bichir. Next base: position 17,010,829 of record JANRMT010062843.1, on the reverse strand, counting down.
TAATTTTAATTTAGTTTTTTTTTTTTTTTTCTTCTTCAGGACTTTTGCCGACACAACTGACGAGCTGAAAAGTGGAGTTGAGTAGATTGTGACTCCTTTTGTTTCGTGTAATGGAAGTGGTGGCCTACGTGGCCATGCCCAGATGCCTGCCTGGGGCCTTATTTCCTGCTTCAACACACACAAGCGGTGGACCGCTCTGGTGGTCCTGACTTGGTTTTTGTACTTAGGCTGGCCTTAGAACTTGCACACCTTGTGCCTCAAACATTGTGCTTTATTAGTTTTTTTTTTTTTTTTTAATTCCCCTGACTTGGGCCTTTTTTTCCTACCGGTGATGGTGACCCAGTCAGGACAGGACACAGCCTGAAGCCATCAGTCCAACTCAACAGGTGATCACAAAAGAACAAATGTCATTCAAAGATCAGGAGCAATTAACAAACAACACGTTTTACTGTGAGTCCTGCATTTTTGAAATTGCAGAGAGAGGATGCCAGATCATTCTTGTCTGTTTTCATCCTGCTGTGGCCACATGTGTCGCCGTTCCTTTGAGTTATAGATTCTGTGATTGCACTGAGCCCGAGTGTCAGGGTCACTTAGGTGCTGTACCTAGCTGCTGCATAGCAAAGTTACAGGAAAACAAATTAAAATAATCAACACGTAAAAAGACAAAGCTAAAATGCAACAAACAAATCAGTAAGGATGTTTAGTGGAGGAGCAGTAACTTTGACAAAAAACGCTGATGAAGGTGAGAGCTCTTTGTGTGGTGCAGCACTTCTGCTGCTGCTTGTGTAATCTTAAACACAAATTAGGGTCCTAATGGCAGACGCTGTAGGTGACCAGTCTGTGGAAGACTTTTCTTCATCCTTTAAAATCGTTCACTTCGTTGTCGTTGCTGGAATTAGTCATGTCAGAACCACCAGCCTTTTTTCCACCATTTTGCTTTAAAGCACCTCAGATATTCGTTTTTGTTCATATGATATGCAACACACTGTGTTAGGATACTTTACACATTCAACAAGGCCCTGCTGCCAGCTGGGACTGTAATGGCCTGGCCTGTGTTGATCATGTTGTGACAAACCAGTTTGCGTGAAAGTTGTTTTAAATAAAGACATGAATGCCTTCACTGCCTCGACCTTCTGCCAGATGATAGTTTGATCCTTTTTTTAACAATGTATTAGGTGAAAAATAGGATACAAGCATGTAAGGCACCTGCTAAACCACCATTCTTTAGGACTGCTAGTCCGTGTATATGGGGGGGGCCCAAAAATTCCTAAAATCAGTCACGTTCACAGGTATAGGGTGTAATTATTGGCCATGCCACTGGCCATCATATGCCTGCAGTCTTGTTAGTTGCAGTCCACCGAGTTGCAATGTGCTGAGGTGATTGTGTATTTCTGACATTTTATTCTGCAGTTGTGCACTTGGTACACTGTGATTTTATTTTTTTTTTTCCCTCTCTCTAAGCTAAGCTTTCTAAATCTAGGGGGTATTTTCTGTACGTCACTTAAATCATCCGAGATCAGATGCCTCATCTTGGATGAGTTAATGCCGGTGAAACTCATCCGGGCTAAGTCTGTTTTTCAAATGCAGTTGTGTAATAGATTAGTCTAGCTGGATCTAATCATCCAAGATGAATGCGCGCGCCCATGCCGATTAAAAAGCCCATATATATTGAGTCTAGAAAACATGATCAGCAAGTCTGTGATAGGCTGTAACAAAATGACAAAAGACCGGGTGCATTTTTTTTTCCACACAAGTGGAGCAGGAGCTTTTATTTGGAGTATATGAAGAATTTCAAGATTTAATATGCACAAGGGGTAACACTGCAAAAGCTGCCCAAACCAGAAAAGACGGCTGGCAAAAAGTGGCCAATAAATTAAATGCTAAGTAGTGTGCATTGTACTTACTGAATGCAGCGTTTAATTTCCAATGTGTCAGATTAATTATTATTATTTAATATGTCATAATTCCAGATCAAACGTGAGCACAAGGAGAACATAGGAACAGGTTAAAGTGAAGTACAAGAATATACTTCAAACTGGTAAATATTGGTATATAACTATTTAAAGAATTGTTGACATAAAGAATCATATATAAGAAACATTCATTTTAAAGCTAATAAGAAGGCAGACAAGCAAAAAACAGGTGGAGGTCCATGCGGTCCAGACCTAACCCCTGCAGAAGGGTTAGCTCTCCAGCAAAATGCCCATCGCCCTGTTGCTGAGGGCATTATTTTTGTTGGGTCAGTTGCAGTGAATGTCATATCCTTAGAACTTGTGTCTGACCAACGAGATATTGAAGAAGATCAAATAGTTGATGAAGACACTGTGTCTGATTATTCATCAGGAGGAGAGATACATTTTTCAAATAATGTCTGATCAAACTCCACTCTGATCAGTCCCATGTGCCCCAATCACATTTGGAAATCCTGGGTGATGAGAATGTTAGGCAGATTGTGAGATTCTTTACGGAACTGTGGGTGAACTGTGCATGAAACGCCTCTTTTATTGTCTGCACACGCAGGTGTCCAGGAAACACTATGAAAACCCGAAGGAAATATTTCAGAGACAGACTTTACGAATTGCCTGGCAAACTGCACTTTTAGACAGATTTTCCGCATAGCCTACAGTATATAAAAAAGTGCCACTTGCAAAAAACCTCAAAGCAATGCATACTGTCTGTGTGGCTGTGAGAGCCTGACTTTGCCGAGTTTGACTTCGAATAGAAGGTGCTAATAAATCTTTAAGGTACAATATTCCCACCCGGCTAAAGCGGTATCTTTTGAAAATAATTTCATCCGGGAGCAATAAAGGGTCTTGCTGATCGCGCAAAATCCTCTCTACATGAAATTCTCATCTTATAATTTGCGTACCGATAGCAATTGGTCGCTCATTCATGAACAGCGAAGCTATGACTGAATGAATTCCACGCACGGACACTGATTAAGTGTGTGAGCTAATCCTTGTTTACATAAAATAAACCTGCTCCGAGCAGAGTGGTCTCTAAAAACGCCACAGTAACAAATGATGAGGGCTGGAAATGTTAACAGGACTGATAGAAGTGCTGGGACAAGTGGGTGGAATGTCAAGGTGACTAAAAGGGAACTGCTGGAAGTTGTAGAATATGTTTGTATTTACAGTGCTGGGAATTTTGGGGTTTCTCCCCATATACCGTACTGTATATATGTTTGTTTAGTATAGATTCTATACTGTGTTTAACGTATTGGTTCCATTTTAAGAGGCTCTCCTCTTTCAAAAACAGAGTTTGAAGAAAAATTACTGCGATATGCAAGAATTACAACTAAGCACACTGGTATACTGGCACCTGCTTCACAAACATGCATGAGCTTAACTTGGTGTGTTTGTGTAGCCACAGAAGGACTTTGGACACATGAAGATGAAATAGTGTACCTTGAATTTAAGAAGTGCCTTTTTTTTTTTTAAATAAGAAACATGTAGAAAAAGTGTCAAATTGGAAACAGTGCAGGATGTACAATAGACAGCATGTAGACAACGACACGGCCTAGCAGGCCTAAAGAATGCAGGGGTTTGCATACATATCTGTGTATCTTTTTCTGTCAAAAAATAAGAATGCAGAATGCAATGTGCCACTGCTAAAAATTCAGATTTCAGCCCACAAGACAGCAGGCCCAGTCCACGCTGACACTTCATGGTTTTTAGCAAGAGACACTAACATGTTTACAGTCACCGTCTCATTAAAATTTACACCATTCTACCATGAATGGATGCTTGGTTCTTGACATTTGTCTCTAGTATTTTCAGCATCCTTTTAAACTATTTTGTGCCAGTGCTGCCAACCAAGGGTTACCTTTTACCAGGACTGTCATCCCCTATCGATTCCATAATAGCCCTCCCTGAAAAAGCACAACCAGAGGTTACAGAATCTGCCCAAGGCCTCATCTCAGATTAATAATGATTATTAGAGATGGTCATGGAGGTCAGCCTTCTAGAGCAGAGCACCAGAAGACACATACTGATCATGGCAGAGATGAAGGGCAGTACATGCAGATTTTCTGCTTGCCACGGACATTGACAGGTTTGGCCTGTTTGTTTATAAGGCTGCTAAAGAAACTGCAAAAAAAAAAAAAACCCCACAAATGGTGTCACGCTTTACAAGTTAGCAGCCCACACGGCTTCACTTGTTTTCTGTCACAGCTTTTTGAAGTTTTACAAGTTCTGGCACTGTGGAGCGGCCCTGCTGACCTGGAGATGAAAGCAATGAACAACCAGAGGAAGAAAGTGATCTTAGCAGATACTGTATGTGCTGCCAATGTCCACCACAAGAGGGCAGCACCTGGCACTCATCTGTTAATCTGAGGGGAGGAGGCTTATTTGAGCAGCCTGTGGATGTCTAGTCAAATGCCATTGATTTTCTGCGTTACTTTGCTAATTTATTTTTTTATTCATGAGAGTTTGAATATAATGCACTGTGTAAAGACTTATTCAGTAGCTAACCTTGTCAAGAATGTTTTTGGAATCTCAAGTATTTTAAAGTTTCCATTTGTATACTAAAAACACCAATAAAACATCAGAGAGCAGAGCATGTCTGGACTGGCTTTTCTCTCTCTCTGTCAATATTATGCCGAGTGTGGTGGGGTCATTTGCTGGGCAAAAGAGCCCCAATGGACTAAATTGTCCCATCAGGCTGTACACTAAGAATGCTAGATGGGCCACTGGTTCAAGAGGCTTTCCGAGACTGTGAAATGGTTATGAGGGGCTGCTGGCTTCACTTGTTGTTTGATGGCCTTATTCAATATGTGAGTCCTCAGATTTGGTCCTGGGACCACAGAGGCCGTAGGCTTTTGTTCCAAACTAATTTCTTATTTAATTGTATTAATTGCTGTTGAAGTATTTATTCCTTAACTTATTTCATACGAGACCCACATTAACCTCCTTAGCAATATGTTTATCCCCAGAAAAACAAGTCAGAAACTTTTTTTTCAAGAAATAATATTAATGTAATATAACATTTTCAACAATAATATAAAAGAAGCGTGTAAATGCCAAAATGGCATTAGAAATTCAGTAGGAAATGTCTGTCAGGTGTCCACTGCTGCAGATTAACTACACGGCCTTCCTGAGTTATGTTTTGAAACCGTCCGCCAACACCCAGGCTGCTTTCACAATCAGGACAGTGGAAGAATGCATCTCTGCACACTTTTCTTACAATATTTCTTCATTGCATGAGAGGATACAATGTCAGTGCCTGATCCACACAATCAACACGCCAATGTGAAATTTCCTTTCCACACACAGTACTACCAGAAGAAGATGGGCATTGTTCAGTCCCCCTCACTGATGAACTGCATTACCTTTTCTTCTAAACTGGGTATGAGTGGAAAGCTACCTTTGCCTTTGGATGTTCAATAAAGAAAGTTCCTACATTAAATCAAATGATGCCAAGAGAAGACTGCAAACTTTTAGGTGGTCCAGCTGAGGCAGTAAGGAGGCATAATGGAAGAGAAGAGCAGACCAAGGGAATCTACTGAAGCTGCTAAACTGAAAAGTACAAAGGCACCTGCTCCATGACCATATCAGCCATTCACATGTGGAAAGAATGAACAGAAATGTAAAGACGGGGGGCAAACAAAAAGTATTCACCCCCTTGGACCTTCCTCTCTCTACAGCTCTGTATATTGGTGCTTTTGTCAGGTGTTTGTATACTGAATCACACGGGCAGAGCTGCATTGACCACACCTATAAAGTATTCACCCCCTTTGAAAGTTTTGACATTTTATTCTTGTACAACATTGAATCACAGTGGATTTAATTGGCCATTTTTGACATTGATAACAGAACGCCGCTCTTTAAGTCAAAGTGAAAACAAATCTGTGCAAAATGGTCCAAATTAATTATAAATATGAAACACAACATAACTGATCATGTAAGTGTTCACCCCCTTTTATATGATTCGCCCTAAATCCTGACTGGTGCTGCCAGCTGGTGTTAGAAGTAACAGAATTAGTTCAATGAAGACCACCTGCCTGGGGTTTTGGTTGATTGCAGTATACATCCACCTGACTGTGGAAGGTCCAGCTTGTGGTCAGTCAGTATTGTGGCCTAACTGGCACAATGAATACAAAAGAACACTTGCTGCCATGAGACACTGACTCGAAGGGGGTCAACACTTATGCGATCAGTTATTTTGTGTTTTATAGTTGCCATTATTTTAGAGCACTTTGCAGAGATCTGTTTTCACTTTGACAGCAAAGTCTTTTTTTTTCTATTGGTCAATGTCAAAAGAGCTAATTTAAATTCACTGTCATTCAACATTCTATAAAATTAAAATGTAACAACTTCCAAAGGGAGTGAATTATTTTTAGAGGGGTTGCATGTTAGCTAACAATGTAAATGGCTATACATTTGTTTTAGAACAGCTTTGTTTGTTAGTACCTTGTTCAAGACTTTGTGAAGAGTATGTTCAGGACTTGTGCGCAAGACCTCATTAAATGTACATATAATCTCAAAGTGGTTCAAAAGCGTGAGTGCTTATCCAGCTTCTCCCTCCCTCTGCTAAGCAATGGCCCTCTCGACTTCAACACAGTGGCTGTCTCTTACACAGCAGCAGGCCCACTCTCGCTCTGTGATGGGACGGTGAAAATGGATTGTTTTGGGTGTCACTGCAGTTATGGCTGGTCTGTAATACGTCTCCATCACATAGTACAGTTAAAAACGGCTGAGCATCCAAGTCTTGTTTGTGAAGACAACCTCACTGCTTCCCCAGAGGGTTCCACCTAATCAACACCTGGTACTTCTACCCATAACTCAACCATGTGGTCCACACACAGGTTCCCTCTCAGCTGAGCTCAAACCATTGAACGCAAGAGTCAGTCTGGTTTGTCACATTCCATCACCTTTCCATTTCACCCAAGGCTGATCTCCCTCAAATGGTGAGCACTTGTGAGACAGGTCAGGTACAAAAGCTGACTGACAGCCCCAGTGCATCCTTATATCCCAACCCTGATGTTTCAGTCTGTCCTGTCTCTGTAATTGGCCTCTACTGGTCATCTAATGAAGTCAATGCAGAGGGACAACCAATCTGCTGCATGCAACTCCTCGGCCCAGACCCCACGCTGGCCCAGCACCCACCCCACTCCAATTCTCCCCGTGTTTACTTGACTCAAATACCCCAGCCTGCACAACTGGAAGTGGGCATTCATTCAACGAACCACGACTGATAGAGCCAGACTGCCCACGGAAGCAGGGCCGGATTTTCCTATAGGCTAACTAGGCTTCAGCCTAGGGCCTCAAGATCAAGAGGGGCCTACATTCAAATTGTTAGCAATTTGAACAAACTTAAAAATGGGAGGTGAAAGGGCCTCATAAGTGGATTCGCCTAGGGCCTCTTTTCATCTAAATCCGGCCCTGCACGGAAGTGTCAAACTTGGAGCTGTTAACAAGCAGTGAATGCCTGACATTCATCTTTTGGTTTTGCTTTTTTTTATTTTTTAAATGTGGCTTTGTGACTATTAAAACGGGATCTCCCTGGGATCTGAACAGTTTATCTTGTCCTGCCTCTTTTCTTCTCATAACATCCAAATCTTAGGTCTTTGAAAAAGCAGACACCATTGGCCAGTTGCATATATACTTCACATTACCACTATGGAGTTTAGACACACCACTGTACAGCACAAAGGAAAATAAAAATAAAACTAACAGAGAGCTTGAGTGTGCATAACACACAGCTGCTGTGGGCCAAAAGAAGACAAAGAGTCATCTTATGGACACCAGCATGGACTGCCACATCTGGTCATATGAATTTCCCAAGGGAATATGCAAGTAAGTTTGCCCAACATAACAAAGATGGTGTAATGCAGGACTCAAAGTCTGAGTGTGCAGTTTTTAGTTTCAAGGTGGCTGCTCCTTTACCGACAGAGCTGTCTCCATATGTCAGCAAATGTTTGGTGCTTTGGGGGACTCTGCACTGGCCACCTCCAACCCCACCATCTGCAATTCTAAAAATATAAATACTGAATATTTTAAACAAATTTACTTACAATGAAATCTAAAACTGCTGATCGAGCAGATGCTGCCGCCACATCTGTCCCAAGTTATTGCAGATGGTTCCTGACTAAATTACCTTGGAAAAGAATGAGCAGAACTAGATAAAGAGGTAAATCACTGACATGGGGGCAAAAAAATAAACAAGCAGAAGAGGAAGGATGTAAATGTGGCAACTAAAGGGTGTTTTGATAGTTTGTTGTAAAAACCAGGAGCAAACAAGAGAAAGAGATGGGTGGTGATCTCAACAACAAGGAAGCTTGAGAGATGCATGAAGATACAATCATGAAGGCCAGTCCAGCAGCTACAGTGTCACATTAGCTCACGGTTACTGCCTTCCTCCACGTGACACCATGACTGCCCCGCCGGTCTGCCCTGTATGTGGACACATTAGAGCAGGGGTCCTCAATCACAGTCCTGGAGGGCTGCAGGTTTTTTGCTCCAACCCAGTAGCTTAATAAGAAGCACTTATTGCTCAAGTAACACTTCTGCTTCACTTTAGTTGTCTCGCTTGTTGACATTTTGAACCCTTATTGCTTATTTTAGTCTTAAATAGCTGTATTCTTGGTTTTTAATTGCTCCTGATTAACAATAAATGCAAATGACAAAAGAAACCAGCATTTCTCCATTTAGCTTGTTACCATTTATACCTGTGTGTATTTATAGCGCACTATTGGGCTTAATTGATTGGAAGGAAAGTGAAGGGCTGAGAATTACTCATCCATTTTAGCCTTCAAATCATTTGGATGATATCCTTAAAAAGGGGAACAAAATCTAGGATGTGAGAATGGCCTGACATAGCAGAGTTAAAGCACTAGCAAGCCATGAAATTAACTTATTGGCAAGAATTGCTTTTTAATTAAGCAAACAGGTTAGAACATAAACCTGCAGCCACTGCAGCCCTCCAGGACTGTGATTGAGGACCCCTGCATTAGAGGGCCCTTAACTTCATCTGTTACTCTAGTTTGCCTAGCCTTGTTTTTCAGCAGTTCTCTGTGGTGTGTCCTCTGCTTGAATAGTGCGTGTAACTGGTGAAAGTTACGGGCGCCAATGTCTCAGACCTACATAACTGTGACCTTGTACCTTAAAGACTCACCTTTGTTTCCTACTGGACTGTCTTCATTTGAAAAAGTTGAATTTTCAGGAGCATACCATCCATCTAGAACACCTCAAGCAACACATAACACAGAAAGGCAGACCCAGAGATGTGCTCTTCAAACATCTTTTATTTGTCCAGAGGAAAAAGGCATGCTGTGTGGATCTGAAATGACACAATCAGGTGCTAAAATGTCTGTTACATCTGCATGATAGAAATGATTTTGGACATCTGTACAGCACTTCTAAATACCATATATACATTGTCATTTCAAACTGCGTATAAACAAAATCTTGGAGAGAGAAAGAGTAGAAACGGCATGCTGCACAAGCCACAGACACAACGTGGGCACGGCATCTTGTGAGTGCCCACCCCTGGTACCATTCCATGCATGGATTTGCTGATTTTTGTTACATTTTCTTTACCATTGAGCTTTTGAAGGTACAGAAAACTCAGTTCTGATTTATTTCTTAGAAATATGTTCATTAAGGCAATGATTATGCTTTCTGAGAATGAAAGCCATTTCTGCCAAAAGGCACACATGTGCACGCACAAGCACGCAGACACACAAACATACACAAAGCGAAGACCATCAACTCATGACAAGAACATTCACAGCAGCTAGTGAGGATGCTGCAGTAGCACAAAGGTAGCTCCACTAAGCAATGTCATTTTTAGGCTTTGGCTTCCACACATGGTGCACAGGTCCTCTGCCACTTTGTCGTTCTCCCCTTAAGTGCACTGTGGATGTTTTACTATAAACTGCTCTTCTGACACTTACAGCAGAGTTGTGCCTTATGGCAGTGCCACTCTGCCATGGGTGTTGGGCTATGTGGTGCCACTCTGCAGCAGCTAACAGGTAGATGTACAGTCATTTAAATAGGAGATGACATTTTATTGTGAATCCACCATTTGCCACAATTTGAATATTTCTCAAACTCTACATAATTATTAAATGTATCGCTGGGCTTGACAGGATGCCATAAATTAATAGTCAAACCATTGAAATCATTTTAAAAATCATTTAGAAATGTCTAAAAACTCTTACAAATTTTCCTGACATTATATAAAGAAAGCGTCATGTTAAAGCTGGTAATCCATCTGCTCCTCCACAGGACCCTTCCAAGGCTGGATGCCAGCCTGACATAGATTTTTCCAAGGATCTCGTCATTCTTAATATTTCAAGCCTGATGTGGTGTGTCACATTCTCATGCTTCTTTAACGAATGCTGCGGCAGCTAAATGAAAGCAGGAGTATCCAGAGGAGAAATTTGAACTTTAGTCAGTCTGGGCCTTCTCCATATCACTCTGATATTACAAACAAATATAGTAAATCAAAAAGGTTTGACTTCTGACAACTCATTTTAGGGATGGCGTTTAAGTCTGGCATGAACAGTCAGCCAGGAGCCTGCAACTTGAAATATCTATACCTTTACCATTATTCCAGTATTTTATGTTGTCCCAGCTGCAAACCTGTTGGCTGTATTCAGTGACATTTCTAAAGGAGGGGGCACTAAGACCCACCACTCTTCAGGTTCACTCACTTTTTATTCTATATAGCACCTTTCAAAGTACTTTATGTAATAAACCAGGCTGTATTTAACTTGTATAATATCATTTGCAGAATAAGCAACTTACTACACATAAAATGCACAACTATTTACTTTAATTAGCACTCACATATCCAAAGAAAACTATAAATCATAATGGCAGTGTACAACTGTCTCCATTATTTCTATAATGTGAGGACAAGAGAGGGTCAGCTGGGGCTCTATGCTCCATTTCTCTTCTCATTTTCCCTCTGTCTGATCTCATTGTTTAATTAACTAGCCTTTCATTTTAGCAGAATAAAAATCCTAATGATGATGATTCAAATCTTAAAAGCCAAGGTAAAAAAAAATTGTAAAAATACAATAAATCACCTCCCAGTAGCATGTATAAATGCTTGGTATATTCCACTAAAAATTAGTGAGCCCAGTTTTGAGTTCTCTGGTGCCGTGCCTTTCATCATTCCGTGTCATCTGTCCCAGTGTCTGCTTTGTTTGTTGTTGTGATTAGGATACGATTCAGGGAGCCAACTAGAGAGTTCAGAACTGTCAGCTATGGTAAAACACGAGTACATGTATATTAATTAATACTGCTCTTTCCTCAATGCAGGAAAGCTATCTAAACAATGAGATCAAGTACAGAGAAAATGACTCATTGATTGGGAAACTGGAGGCAACAAAAATCACAACCACAATAGGACCCCCAGGACACGGATTAGAAGCCACACTGCCTTAAGTGACTCACAGTTGTTTAAGTGTTTGCTTTGTAATGCAACATGAGTGGTGCTTCTTCATAAAATTGAACAATCACTGCTTCAGATTAAAAACAGTATTTTCCAGCTACAGCTCTGTAGTAGCCTCTTGTGAAGGCACGATATTAAAAAAAGGCCTCAGTTAATGATTGGTTTGGCAGTTTTAAAATATCTCTAGTACAGCATAGCCGGTCGCAAAGGCAATACTAGTCAAAAACAACAGACAAAATCAAATCAAAGTTCAATTTCTGTTTTTTGATTTAAAAAGCCATCTTTTTGCTGATACGTCAAGGCTGCCAGAGTGGAACATCAGCAATCCCATGGCCACTGAAGTCAGTTTTGAAAAGCTTTTCAAGATTTGCTCCATGAACAGGCCAGAACAAACAACATTTGGCACTTTCAACTTTCATTATCTCACAGGTATGCGTCTTATTTCATTTGTCCTTTTTACCCAACTTTCTGAAAACCTTTTCAGATTTAACCCTGTGCAACACCTTCAAGACATCAACCACACTTGAAGAAGCAAATCAAATATGCTGGTGTTACATGAAATGGCCCTGCAGTGACTGAGAACATTCCTGCTAAAATCAAGTAGCAAATTTCACTTTGAATAGACACACAGTTTAAGGATAGGCTTGTGGTGATCAGAATCAGAAAAAAATCTTTTTTTTTTTTTTTTTTTTTTTTTTTAAAGATCCCTGTTTTACTTTGTATAGAAATGTACTTATTAAAAACATAAGGCTAATATGATATTTGTGCATGAGTGGTTGGAAGGTACCTGCATAGGAAGTTTGACAAGTCTTTGAACTTGGGAAAGAATAAGGATCCACAATTTACATCAATGGTCTGCATTTAAAAAAGCTGGTCATTTCAAAAAAGCCTGTTTCACAAATGCAATTGATTCTAAATTATGATGGTACAGCTCAAGTAACTGCTGTCCTCTACACATTTTCAGGTCACACCACATTTTTTTCTTTACTGATTGTAATCCATCTTCCGTAGCTTTAACATCTGACTCAAATGAATGCCAAGATGGAGTGTGGAAACTTGCATTGTTCGCTTGTGTGTCCCCCATTTTGGTGTTTGACCAGTTAGTGTGAATAGAGATGAGGCTTTGTGAGCAGACCTAACTTTGTGTTTGTACCCAGTGCCTCACTGAAACAACCTGATCATTTCTGGCAGCTATGGAGCTGTACACACAGAATGGACATGCAACTTTCTGCTTTACCATACCTAAAAGAGGTAAGTAGGGGCTTAGGGCTTCTAACACAAGGATCATATGATTTACCAATGCCAACCCAGTAGTGACAGACAGACAAAGGTCATGCAGTTTTCAGTGGCTGCTGACCTGTACTAGCCAACACAAACGTGGTGCTGTGCCAGCTATGTTTGTGGTTTTTATGTGACAGCCCCTACGCTGCAACCTCCCACCTCCATGTGATTTACAGTGGAAAAGACAGTCCATAGGTGAAGGCTGCTGTTTGTGCAAACTTCTGTCATAGCTTTCAGAATGCTCATGGGAATCGATTTTCAGAATTGTGCTTATTAACCCGAGCCTGATGCTGCTGCAGTAAATTTAAATGGATCTAGCAGGTTCAGTAAATTAATGGATGGATGGGTTAACATGGCGGTTAGTAAGATGAGAAAAGAAACCCACTATCTTCTTCTGTCAGTTTTGCTGCATTATAGTCTGTTGTGTCTCAAGGATTTTAGGCAGACATGCTGTAGTTTCATTATTCTTTTCCACCAGATTATTCAGCTCAATGTGACATCAAACATAATTCAAGTGAAGGTGACCAGACAGAAGGAGGAGAATTTGACAAACGTGCTTGCACTTGTCTCAGTTGTGATGCCATTCGTCCACGGTGCACAGCTTTCACACTCCCTTTTTGTACAAGAGTTGTGTGTTCTGATTTGCTTTATGAAGAAGATGAAAGGTGACCTCAAATAGGCTGGTTTGAGAGTGTATGCCTTCAGGGGCTGTTCCTGAGTTTAGCACCCCATTGTAAATATATAGGTATAAAAAATGAATAAAGTTATTAGCAATTTGCACTTTACTGCCGAGCTGTGCTTTGATGGTCTCCATAGCTGACTGATTTCAGCCCTTTTCCTCAAACTTACAGATGCATGATGCCTGACAGCAAAGTTTCTCACCAAACAAATGTAAATAATTCAGCCACTGCAGGCCTAGTCTGGAATAACTGAAGGGCTTAATGAGACTGGAGGAAACAGAGGCACACGTCAAATGAATTGGGATGTGAAGGTAGCCAACAGGGGGGGATGGTTTGCGCAATGGCTACAACACTAAAAAGAAAATGTACAACACATTAGAATGTTAACATGCTCAAAATAAAACTACAGAAGGACACAATGAAACAACAGTTAGCTATTTTTGAAGGCAAAGCTAGGTTTTCACATATTATCTATCATTAGCCCCAAGAACATGCGTCTTTAATTGAAGAATCATTTCTAAGTTGTACAAGGTTCCTCCTCATCTGCTTAAAATGGTTATATATGTGGCACCAGAGCAAATGGGAAACAAGTGCTTTAAACATACACCTCATAGATTCATTTTAAAGAAGCAAAGCTTATAATTACAGACAACATGACATACACATTTCTAAGATATGTTTATGGAAAAAAAAATGCAGGCAGGAGTTCTTAACCTTTATTACAGACTTTTGGCCCTGTCTTTGTTGAGGAAAGGATACTTGTGTGTGACAAAGCTAATACTTTTCAGTTAGACGGGTTTGGCTGTTACATAAACCAGAATTCCTTGCTATGCCTTTATTTTGAAAATATTGCCTTGTGTAATGTGAAGACAGGAAGAACATTTATAGTGAAGCAAAGTGTTACAGGAAAGATATGAACTGGAAAAAAGGAAGCCACTGGGGAGAAACAGTGATCATCCATCTTGTGAAACATGTCTGGTAAAATTTCTTGGACTGGTATTAAGGATTTTAACATGGTTGTGGATTCTAAGTGCAATGGAGAAGCTTCCAGATAATTCCTGTAATGGATTAGTGGATGTTCTCAGACTTTAGAAAAAGAAAAAGCAACCAGCATTGTTATGAAGCAAAAAAGTTCCATTGGATGCATGAGATCAGTCTTATTTCATAAAGAAAACAGACTATTCTCTTGCTTGGTGGAAGTGTTAAAAATAACAGACTTATTTTTCTTTAGTTTATTCTAACCTATTCTTTTGCTTAGATATACCTGCACCTGTATTTGTTTGTTATTTGAATTTAAATTCTAAATACAGGTGTCTTTGTAACATAGTAAATTAAAGGGGGGGTATTTTTTTTTCCTTTTAGCATCCTAGAATTCAGCCTCTGTGTTTTAGTAGCTCAACTGTTCAGGGGTAACGATAGTTGATTGTTACACGTGTCCTCAGCCGTAGTAGAACATGATGAAATAAAGCATGTGTTTGAAGTCGTTTCGCATGATATCAAACTTCAACTACAATTTTCTGAAAATGCACATATCTGGCATGTGAAACTAAGATACAAAAATGGAGTGCCAATAGATTCCATTATCCCCAGGTTATAGTTTTTAGGCTAGATGTAAACAGCACAATTGAAGACCTTTGAAAAGATGGTCTAATTTAAAAAAAAAAAGACCTTATCTTATCTCATACTACCACCAACAGTCAGTTGCCCTGTGCCTTACTGGAGCTTCAGGCCGTACAGTTCTGTTTTCCTCCTTTTTTTAATTTGGTAGATCCTAATCAGTATACTCTTTAGGGTTTAGTAAATGAGGCTAACCATTTCATCATCTTCACAATAAGCACCATATCAATGATATGAGACCTTTATTTTAAATCCTTAGGATAATTAAAATTTCACCAGTAATACAGCCTGACCCTTCAAATCTCTGCCAAAGTATTGTAACTACAGCGTCCATGGAAAAAGGTACAAGAAACTGAGAGTGAAAGTTTGTTGTGAAGTGAGACAGAAAATGAAGTGATGAAGACAACTGGATATCCTTAAAAGGGGTGGAGTTGCTCAAAAATAAATTTTATTTTTGCAAACAAAATATGAACTTTTATTATGTGCATTCCCAAACTGTGAAATGATACATGGAAACACCCTTGGCTCTGAAGGAGATCTATTCAGTAAGGCTTAAGGCAATTGTTTCATCTTTGCTTTGGTGCTCTGTAGACCGGAATTATAAGTCATTGGAGAAGACATGACATCCTTTAAAGTTTACAAATAATGGTTTACTTCAGAACAAAATTTTATGGTGCAATTTAATGTATTGTTTAATTATGAAAAAATATTGCCGACTTCAAAATAGCAAACTTATTGTTTATATTTGGAGGTCCTGGGAACAGAGGCAGTGAGGAGTGGGAGGTAAGGACCCAAAGTGCTAAGAAATTAGGGACAAACACCTCACAAATATAAACTATTCAAAACTGCCAATTTAAATAATACCAAAAAGTGACAATAATATGCAAAAACAACCGGAATACTGGATTTGTATGTAAATCACACTACAAAGATAGGAACATCATTGTTACCCTTAGGCCCTTTAATGGTATTTTCTATTCTTATTTTAGATTACGAAGGTCAGAAATTTTTTATTTATTTTGTACTTTACTTTTGTACATTTATGTATAACATTGTTTAATGTATTACAATGATTTACACAAAAAAAGGTTTACTTGATAGATTTAGGCATGCTGCATCCATTTTTGAAATTAGAATTTCGCAACCACAAATCATATTTACAAGACATCAGATTCAGTGTAAAATGTCTCTTTAAAAAAGGTTGTTTTTTTGAGTAACTAAATTTTGTTTTATGGTATACTGTAGGTGTTTTTCATGCTATTAATTACTATTAGAAGTATTCTTACAGCTGAAAAAATGGTAGTCTTTCTCATTCTTAAAGTTAGCTGACTTGCACGCAACCTAAAAATAAAATATTTACTAAAGATTTCTCGTTCCCAATTGGTATCTTTTTTTCCTCTTCATTTTTTTCAAAATAGCAAGGAAAGTATATTTAAAAAGATTTTTCTAACATTCTATTCTCAAAAAGAGAGAAAGTTGCTGATTAAATGGTTTTTACATGGTTATGCAGGGAGGAGTTGATCCATTCATTATCTTGATCAGATAACAGGTAAACAAGAATTCACAGCCCTGCTTTGCAGACGAAAAACAAAGTGTGTGACAAAATATTTCTGGGAAGACAAAGGTTGAAAATTACGAGGAACAAGTTGAGAAAGTTCTATTTTCCTTCCTAGCACTTCCTAGTCTTTAAAAGTCCATTTCCTAAAATCATTTAGATTGCCCCACCCACCCATAAACTTAAAAGTGGTCTCTGATGAACATTGGTAAAAGGTTCTACTAAGATATCAGTCAAGAGGTGTTATAGTGGGAAGTGGAGTGAGTCTTTGTTAGCAATTAGTCATTCCACTGTGAAGCACCTTCATTGGATTGTAAGAGAAAAAAAATAGCGAGTGAGTACTTTTTGTAAATTATAATTATATATTTTTAAAAAATTCTGTGTGTAATTTATCATTTTTCAGATCTAAATAATTAATTGAAATATATATTTTTATTTTAAACCTTTATACCTCAAAACCTGGATGTGATAGATCAAAATTTGGATTCAGCACACTCAGACCTATAAAAAACATCTAAAATTTTTGATGGGAGTTTTTTTTTTTTTTTTTTTTTGCAGAACAGAATATTAATGCTTTTTTAACACAAAACTTACTGTAATGTTCTAAAACTTGAATTTCTATTGAGTACCGAATGCAAATAGTAGAAAGAACATAGAGGATAAAATGTAAACAGTGTCTCACACGTGCTTCCTTGAGAAACGGGGCTTATCCTCTGACCTCCAACAATGATATTAATATCAGAAAGACAACAGTTATTGTCTCCTGACTCTTTGCAGGGCCAGTCCATCCAAATTGTACACACTGATGTCGTGTGACTCTTGTGCTCAGTCATTTATGTGGATTTACCACATTCTGCTGATGTGAATGCTTCCCAAAGTTCAATGATTTTTAAGTTGACTGATGACTTTGTCCTGGTGAGAGTAAGTTAGTATAACCATCTAAGGCATGTTTAAGCCTTGTTGGGCCAAAATAAGGCTCCTGACAATCCTAAATAGGGTACACGAGATATGATAGACAATCCCAAGGTCGTCAAGAACATAACACATACCACAACATCTAATTACTTCTTTCTTACTCCTTTTCTCTTATTTTAAGGACCCTATTTTTCTTCTTCTCTTCAAAGATTCACCATTAGACTGACTCTTGGTTACCTCTAAATTGGTTTGGTATTGATATATGTGAGTGTGACCTATGGAGGACTGGCATCCCCCTTCAGTACTGGTTGCTGACAACAAAGGCCTGGGCTCTCTGCAAATCTCTACTGCAGAAAGCAGTTCTGAAAAATGAATATAACATTTTCAATCACTAGAAAAAGGTTCAATTTATCAAGAAAGAAGAAAAAAATATCAGACTCTTATTCAGGTGTTTCCTTAGACTAAAAGAAAAAAAAAAGAATAAAAAATGACAAATATATAAGACTGCTTAAATAGTGTGTGACTTTGGAGCTCCCCACCACCCAAATTCTATTCATTTTAACTTACTTTTCAATTATTCTAAAATCATTCTGATAAATAATGAGACAAAACTTCAATTCATGGCACAACAAGAAGCAGAAATAGTGACCTAAGCCAAAAAATAAAACCCTGCTCTAAGGTAAAACAAGACTACCTTGTGATTATGAGATTTCACAGAAATTGACAGCTCATGTCAAACCAAGGGCTTCTTTGCATTCAAGTGTTTTTGTGAAAATAAGTAAAACATTTGGCCTATGCATAGAGATAAAAAGAGGGATCTTACATTGTTAAAAGCAAACAATGACACAAAAGGCGATGTGACTGCAGTCAGTTTGAGCAGCATACATGCACGCACACACAAGGACCGAGAGTGACACAAAGACACCATGACACGACGGGTCAGACTCGAATATTCTGGTCAGGCTCTTTGAGACACAGGCTGAGGAATGTAAACAGGCTGAAGGCACGAAGGAAATCCATGTTTGCGGTGTCTGCCCAAAGCTGAGCCTTCACAGCTCGGTCATCAGCAGTCTTTTCATGAGTTTTTCTCGATCAAGCTCTCGTCTCAAGGCCTCTGCACTGTAAGTGTAAAAAGGCAGAGGTTAGGCAGGCACTTCCCTGATCTTGTTGCCATACCTGCTAGTAAAAAAGCAGCTAATTCCTCACCCCCAAAACAAATAATGCATCAGATGCTGCACTAAAACATTGACAACATGTTTACTGAGAAAAGCCTAGAAAAATGATCTAGTTGACCCATGACAACCACTGCCTGCGAGGAATTCTTAAAATGAATCTATCCACCCACTCTGGCCACATGATCACAGAGCTGACAGATGGAGCTGGATACAGCTAGTATAAGCTGAAATCTGATTGTTTTATCATTTTATTTTTCTAACTGCTCTGTGTAAAATGAAGCTAGTAAAAAATTCTCTTGTGACCTTCGAACTGCAGTTAGGCAACAACTCCTCTTAAATATATTAGCAAATTTAAGTACAGCCATATTACCTCCAACCTAATGTGTGACTGGACTGTTGGTCCATAAAAGTGCAGAGAATTCAAATGTTACATGCCCCCTATACAAAATTTGGTGAGTATGACTATGAAATGAACTTGGAATGTTATCCAATTTCCTGTATATGGCTAGGCTGTCATGGTATGGCATATACAAATTAACTAGTCATGATCAAAGTGATGCAGCTGGGTTTGTTCTTTCATTTTCCTGGCTCCTTGGGTGGATGTGGATATAACTATTTGTTTCAGTTTGTAATGAGGTGACTGACCAGCCTCTCCAAAGGTTAGAAGATGTTTGAAGGATGTATTATTATACTGGCAATAAATGGTACAGGACCTGTGAAAAGTTAAATGTTTACACGCATTACATTCACAATATGTCACTGTCACTGGTTCACTTGTGGAATAAAATTAAACAATGCATTAAAAAACTTTCATAGGGGTCCATGGGTCAGCAGTTACAATTAGGTGGACCAAGAAAGTCATTAAGCTGTTATATTCTTTGTGACTACCCGCTGCCTGTCACTTTTTGTGCATTCATAAGAAAAATGAAAAAAGTGAACGGTGTCTGAGTAGACAGAGAGAAAGACTGAAGGAACAGCATGCTAAAGTACCAGTATACTGAACATAGGAAGTGTAGCATATTGACAAACCAGTTACAATAACGAAAGAATAGGAACAAAAACATATACAAATAATTTCCCTTATAAAAAAAGAACATAAAAAATTTCCATTTTACCTTCTGATGAGAATCAGCCAGGCAGCCATATAAGAGGAAAGGAAAAACAGAGTTCTAATTTAAATATATCAAAACAGGAGAAATATTGAGATTTAGAAAAAAATCTGCAGGGGAAACATTTGCAGATGTGCCAGTCAAAGATTAAGCACATCTGAGAGGCAACACAAACTCACAATGCAAAACATAGACAAGAGTTGGCAGGACAGTCTGAAAGGCAGTACCTGTCCACCAGAGTGGTGTGTCTTGCTGATGGGTGAGGGATGGGCATGGCATCGATCTGAGGTCTTTTGGTGTAGCTATGGGTTAGCTGCATTGGCTTAGCAGGAGATGATGGGTGTCCACAGCACTGCAGGCGTGTGTCTACAACAGGCATCTCTACCTAAAAACAAACATGTTACATATTAAGCAATGATGGTGGTAGGGGGTACTCTTAATAAACAGTCAAATCCTGCTTATGAGAGATCCTCTGCCTTCTTTATTTAAAATGAGTTTATTTTTTTGTTTAACTTTAGCATCTCCTGTTATATGAACCTGTGAATCACCAAAATTCTTGCAAGCAATAACAACAAACAAAAGAGAATAATAGGACACACATCAGCATAACAAGAAAAAAAAACACAGGAAAACAATGATTCATTGAACATTAACAAGAGGTATCTTCTTGTCCTTGAGTAGCTTGTGTGACCACCTCTTGCAGCGACTCCTGACAGTTGCCTCTAGTGAGCCAATGAGCATCTGAATCTATAGAAATAGAATAATATCCCAGAACTGCAGGCACAGGGGTCAGTCTCTGGTTGTTTTGCTCTATGGGCTTACGTCTGGAGAGAAGGCAGCACCGGCATTCCAGCTTAAGTCAGCAGGACAATAAACCAATATTTCTAATATATCTTGAGTTTTTGACCTTTGGTTTCAAGTTAGAAAGGTACATAGAGATGCCCTTGAACAATACCTGCCAACATCTTAACATTTACATGTGCATTTCAGCTTTGAGAACCTAGAAGTCATTCTCGTGTATGATACTGGGAGGGTGCATTCTCTTTTTAAAGACAAAGACATGAGCATTAACAGCCAACATGGGCAAATCTGTCTTTAGCTTGATTGGTTAAGATGATTGTTTTCATTCCTCCAAAGATATAACATGGCTTCAGTTCCAGACCTACTAGAGGAAATTATAGTTGGTTAAAATATTTGTCATAATGATCATAAAAGAAATGTAAACAAATTAATCTCTCTCACACATATATTCAGCACAGTTTTATGGGATGAATATTTATGCCCCTTCCAAACATGAGAAACCTTACCAGTATTAACTCATTCTAGTTGTGGCAACATGTCAGCGTGCTATTCAAAAGATGAAAACCTTCAAACATTTTCCAGATATTTTATGTAAAAGTAAACCTTAAGGTAAAGTTTAACTTAACAGGGCTTGACAAGAGAACACATTCCCTTTAATGGCCAATTACATGTAGTCTAGGTGCCCTTCAGAAGCTCAGGTACAATGTTGAAGTTGGGAGACAAAAGAAAATATTCTTGAGATGCATATGTGCTTTGAAATATTTTTCGATTTTAAAGATTATAGACATTGAGATGCATTACTAGAAAGTCTGGGTGGAATGGGAAGAGGGTCATATTCAGCATGTAGAAATAAAATTCAGATGGAAAATAAACAACCAGTTGTTGGTTATGCCAGCACCATTAAACTGCTCCCACTTGACAGTATAGCTAAACAGACATGTTGTATTTATAAAATCAACTAATTATCACTGTATTTGGTCACTCTTTGGCACTGCATGTTACATATGTGGATAATGTATAATTGTGAGAATCCGTTGTGATAATCTGACATTTTCAGTGTGGCAACACAGCAGGAAAGACAGTTCTTCGACTAAGCCACAGAAAGCCTGATAGGGAACTTCTCATTTTAGTAGACTGTTGGGAAAGCAACATACATCATGAGTTGCAGTTTAGATTTGCCAATTGTTTTTTAATTAGTTTATCAATGCTTCTATCCACATAATCTTGCATCATCATACCATACTTTTATTAATGTAGACTTCTGCACTTTTTCAATCCAGTAGCTATTTTAAGAAAACTTATTTTAGGGCTCATGTGGACATTTAATGTGGCACCATATTATCTAAAGGATGTAGGTAAAACATGAGCCACTCTGTCAGTTCTCAATTGACTTAGTACTTAAATGGACGTTAGTAGCTAACTGATGAATGAACTTAGATGTCTGCAGCAATTAAAAGGTCATTAAGGATATAATTTGAAACAAAGATCCTATTCTTGCCAGTGCAGAAAGCAATAAAACAAGTCATCAGACAAATGCTGGTTCTATTCTCATATCATGTAGAGTGCAACTATAGAGAGATATTGAAGCTTACCTCATATTTTGTGTGGAACCTTGGTTTACTTGACAATTCTCTACAAATCTGACCTTATAAATATATTACATGAAGGCTAACATTAAAATACACACCTATTGTGTAAATTAGCTTCTTTTTTTCATGGTAATATTACATGCTTAAATGATTCCAAACCTGTGACTTGATATCCAATAAGGCATGAGAAACTCATTACATTATTAGTTAACATAAAGCAACTAAGAATATGAAGGCAAAAACTAGAAGACGCAATGATCTCTCAGAGTGGATGTGTTTTGTTTCTTAAGACAAACATCCAGCAGCCATTGGCTTTAAATAAATCCACTGCTATATAACTTACAGAACTTTTTTGTTCGCATGTAGCCCCAAAAAAGTAAGTCGAGTTACTATAAAAATATAAGGCATAATAATAATAATAATAAAAAATCTCTAACAGCCCAAAACTGCTCCTAGGTGCAAAGAATAAATCAGAAGCCCAGTCTCCCCGGTAAATGTGCCTGCAGGCCAAATAATCAACATGTCAGATAGTCTGAACACAAATTCTATGTAATAGGTGGTCCTTTTCTAACAAATGAAAAATAATGAGACATGCTTCTCAGATGAGGGTTGTGACCCTAACTGATAAAACATGTCAACTGCCCAGGAAAGATTCCCTGAACCCTATGGCAGAGTCCCAGTATGCTATCTATCTATCTATCTATCTATCCTTGAAGTTATTAATGCAATTATTTGAAAGCAGTCTGGATATAGCATTTATATCACCAACTTAAAAAAAGAGTGCCAAAAGGAGAAATCAAGACCTCAAACTGAGGATGAGTGATCTTAACAGGCAATGAAATATTAGCACCTTGAGTCTGCCATTTTGTGCAACTAAAATTTACTTCCAGAAACTGGAAAAGGGTACACAAATGACCATGACATTTAGACATATTACCTTGCTGAACAGAAATTGCGGCACTGGTGTAAATGGATCAAGAAAGGTATCGGCTTGGTCTGAAGGTACTTTTTTTATCTAAAGGGATTTAAAACAAAAAAAACAAAAAAACAAACAAAAAAAAAAGTATCACTCAGTACTGTAGCCGCTTAAGGGTAAAGTAAACTGTTAATTCAAGAGTGGATCAAGAATTGTCAAACATCAGGCTCACCTCAAAATCTTTGACAATACTTCTCTGGTAGCTCTTTACCTAGACAGGACATTTCGTTTTCTCATACATATGTTGGCTACGATGCTCTCTGCCCAATTTTTACCAGATTTAAAATTTCACATTTGGTTGTCTCATAAGAGATGTTGAAATACACAACATATAAAAATGGCTGTTAAAGGCACGCTTTAGTTCACATGGCTGCAACTTGTCATTGGTTCCTTGAACTGCAAAGGTTTCCCTGTTGCTGATTGTTATTTTACATTTAGTACAGCTTTACGTTATACAGAAAACTGATGATCATGTGAAATTATATAGTAACACTTTAACTCCTGAATGGCTGCACAGTCTCAAACATGGGTCTCTAACACTCTTCTCAGGAACTCCTCCATACCTAGCCATGACAAATGGCAGGTCATAAATGCCCAGGTAAATTGTGCTAGGAATCCACAATGATTTCCTTGAGTTAATGCTCTGTACTGTTTTCAGAAATAAGACACAAGGAGCCACACTGGCTCCAAGTTAAATTGTAAGATGCTTTTCCCAGGAAATGTAAAAAAAAAAAAAAAATTTAAAAACTGAAAATGCAATGAATGTAGAAACCAAATGCAATATCACATCAAATAAAAATTACATGAAGTACAATCCCCAATCAAGTACGCCTGTTTATAGCAGAGAAAAACCTTTATACATCTGCTTGCAATACAAGTACTCACTGCTGCAACCCTTTTAGCATTCTGGTAGGAAGAATGGCAGGCCAATATCCACCACTGTCTCTCCTTTCACAGTTAAACTTACTTTAACCAATAGCAGTGCTAATTGACTGTGATCAGAAAACAAATGATAGACTTAACAAGTGTTATCAACTAATATAGACAATACAAGTGGTCTTCTGCTATTGGAATGGTAATAGAGTCTGGCGCATAGGAGCAGCACAATGGGACACCTTCCAAGATGAAGTGATAGATCTTGAACAGATAGATAGATAGAACTGATCTTCTAAAACATTCAGAAATTGCACATTCCTTTTAAGACCTGCAGAAGCTAAGGGGCATATGTGTTACAATGATGACTGGTGGAGGAGACACAGAATCATAACATTTTGTGGTGACACTGCTCAACAGTGTAGCTAATATGAAGCAGTGGCAGCTGAGCATTTGCCACCAGAAAAACAACAAAACATACATGGGCTTGTTCTGATAAAAGTGTCCCTCTATGCATTTTTCAAAAGTGAATGTGTTACACCTAGCAGAAGACTCCATTTAAAGGATGTATACAATTTTATTCAAATATTTTTAATCAATACTTGATGATTTTTACAACTTAATACAAGAACATACTTAAATTAAGTTGTAACAATGGATTATTCAAAGCATAAGAAAAAGGACTGAAGGTAACTAATGAGTTAACTAAACATGGCTTAAAGCTTGAGCATGCGAAGGTGCCTCATTTTAAGAGAAACCATAAAAGTAATTAATAAAGTTAAAATGAAGTCATAAACACCCCCTTAAAAAGCAAGAAAAAACTAGTGAGAAAGCCCAAACACCCCTATTATGAAGTGGCGATGAGATCAGTGGCAAAACCCATAGGACTCCCCTGTTAATAAAGCAGTGTTTAGAATAATGGAAGAATCAACATGTATACAAAGTTACTGGTGGCTGTAGTCGATTGGCTAAGATGACAGAATTCTGCATAATCAGAGCCAGATGATGTGATGTGATGTGATCGATCGATAGATAGATAGATACTTTATTAATCCCAAGGGGAAATTCACATAATCCAGCAGCAGTATACTGATACAAAAAAAAAAAATTAAATTAAATAGTAATAAAAATGAAAAATGAAAAAAATAAAAATAAAAATAAAAAAAACAGACAATAACTTTGAGTAATGTTAGCATTTACTCCCCCGGGTGGAATTGAAGAGTCGCATAGTGTGGGGAAGGAACGATCTCCTCAGTATGTCAGTGGAGCAAGACAGTGACAAAAGTCTGTCACTGAAGCTACTCCTCTGCCTGGAAATGACACTGTTCAGTGGATGCAGTGGATTCTTCATGATTGACAGGAGTTTGCTTAATGCCCGTCGCTCTGCCACAGATGTTAAACTGTCCAACTTTACTCGTACAATAGAGCCTGCCTTCTTAACAAGTTTGTCCAGGCGTGAGGCATCTTTCATCTTTATGCTGCCTCCCCAGCACACCACCGCGTAGAAGAGGGCACTTGCCACAACCGTCTGGTAGAACATCTGCAGCATCTTATTGCAGATGTTGAAGGATGCCAACCTTCTCAGAAAGTATAGTCAGCTCTGACCTTTCTTACATAGAGCATCAGTATTGGCAGCCCAGTCCAATTTGTCATCCAGCTGCACTCCCAGATATTTATAGGTCTGCACCCTCTGCACACAGTCACCTCTGATGATCACAGGGTCCATGAGGGGCCTGGGCCTCCTAAAATCCACCACCAGCTCCTTGGTTTTGCTGGTGTTACGATGCAAGTGGTTTGAGTCGCACCATTTAACAAAGTCTTTGATTAGCTTCCTGTACTCCTCCTCCTGCCCACTCCTGATGCAGCCCACAATAGCAGTGTCATCAGTGAACCTTTGCACGTGACAGGACTCTGAGTCATATTGGAAGTCTGATGTATATAGATTGAACAGGACTGGAGAAAGTACAGTCCCCTGCGGCGCCCCTGTGTTGCTGAACACAATGCCAGACCTGCAGTTCCCAAGATGCACATATTGAGGTCTGTCTGTAAGATAGTCCACGATCCATGCCACCAGGTGTGAGTCTACTCCCATCTCAGTCAGCTTCTCTCTAAGGAGCAGAGGTTGGATGGTGTTGAAGGCGCTAGAGAAGTCCAAAAACATAATTCTTACAGCACCACTGCCTCTGTCCCAGTGGGAGAGGGATCGGTGTAGCATATAGATGACGGCATCCTCCGCTCCCACCTTCTCCTGGTATTCGAACTGCAGAGGGTCGAGGGTGTGGCGGACATGTGGCCTCAGGTGGTGAAGCAGCAGCCGCTCCAAGGTCTTCATCAGATGTGACGTCAGAGCAACAGGCTGGAAATCATTCAGCTCACTAGGACGTGATACCTTTGGGACAGGGGTGATACAAGATGTTTTCCAAAGCCTTGGGACTCTCCCCTGTTCCAGGCTCAGGTTGAAGATGCGCTGTAGAGGACTCCCCAGTTCCAACGCACAGGCCTTCAGCAGTCGTGGCGATACACCATCTGGACCCGCTGCTTTGCTGGCGCGAAGTCTTCTCAGCTCTCTGCTCACATGGGCTGCTGTAATTGTGGGTGGGGATGTCTCACCTATGCTGGTATCAGCAGAAGGATGGTTGGAGGATGCAGTACTCCGAGGAGAGAGTGGGTTAGGGTGATCAAACCTATTAAAGAAGTTGTTCATTTGGTTTGCTCTCTCCACGTCTGTCTCGATGGCGGCACCCCGCTTCGAGCTGCAGCCAGTGATAATCTTCATCCCATCCCACACTTCCTTCATGCTGTTGTTCTGCAACTTCTGCTCCAGCTTTCTCCTGTACTGCTCTTTCGCAGCCGTGAGCTGGACTCGGAGTTCCTTCTGCATGCGCTTGAGCTCATGCCGATCACCACCTTTAAAAGCCCTTTTCTTCTGGTTCAAAAGGCCTTTGATGTCACTTATAATCCATGGCTTGTTGTTAGCATAGCAGCGTACTGTTCTTACTGGAACTACAATGTCCATACAGAAGTTGATGTAATCAGTTGTGCATTCAACAGCCTCTTCAATGTTCTCACGATGTGACCCCAGCAATATATCCCAGTCTGTAGTTCCAAAGCAGTCTCTCAGAGCCTGCTCTGCCTCAGGAGACCACTTCCTGAATGAGCGTGTGGTTGTAGGTAGCTCCCTCACTCTTGGTTTGTAGTGAGGCTGAAGCAGAACCAGGTTATGATCTGCTTTCCCAAGCGCAGGCAGCGGGGTGGCGCTGTATGCATCTTTAACGTTTGCATACAGTAGGTCGATAGTCCTATTTCCCCGGGTGTAACAATCCACATACTGGGAGAAGGCAGGTAATGTTTTGTCCAGCGTCACATGGTTAAAGTCTCCAGAGATTAGCACAAGCGCCTCAGGGTGCTGCGTTTGTAACTTAGCGACTGCGGAATGGATGATGTCACTCGCTATCTCCGCGTTCGCTTGAGGGGGGATGTAAACAATAACAACAATCACGTGTCCAAACTCTCTGGGCAAGTAATAGGGACGCAAACTTACAGCCAACAGTTCGATGTCCCTGCAGCAATTGCAGATTTTAACGTTTACATGTCCTGAGTTGCACCACTTTGTATTGACATATAGAGCGAGTCCTCCTCCTTTCTTCTTCCCACAGGTACTTGCGTCTCTGTCCACTCTAACTGTGCTAAACCCAGGTAGCTCCACGTTAGCATCTGGGATGGTAGTTGTTAGCCATGTTTCACTAAAACACAGCAAGCTGCATTCTCTGTAGGTTCTGACATTTTTCACCAGAACAGCCAGTTTGTCGATCTTATTTGGTAGTGAGTTCACATTTCCCAGGATCACAGAAGGCACTGACAGTTTATAACGCCATTTTCTCTCAAGTTGTCTCGCTTTTATCTTATCTTTTATCTTTGCGCCGGCTCGGCTCCCCCGATATCGTCTTCTTACCTCGTCAGGTAAATAAGGAACCACACCGGCATGAGCATTTCTTCTCAGTGCTTTAAGCTGACTACATGAATAGGCGAGTCTCGGAGTGCAAAAATCCATGTCAAGTAGTAAAAATAGTAAAAAGTGTCCAGGGAGCAATTCCACATAAAAGAAAGTGGCAGAAGTGATAAGTGAAATAGAAAAAATAGAAAATAGAAAAAAAAATAGATAAAAAGGTAAAAAGACTCCACATGCATTCCTCCTGAAGCTCGGCACTCAGTGGAAGAGGATGCGACCCATGGATGTTTCAATAGTGACCAGAGAACCTCTTGATTGCTCAATTAATGGACTGAGACATTTACACACATCAACGTGCAAATAAAGAATCATTCTACATTTTCATCTAGTCACCGTGAAAGACTTCTCTAAAAATAGAGGAAAGTTTTTTTCCACAACAGATGTAAATTTAGATAGTAGTTGTATTGACTCACCCCTGATGATAAATGCCCCCAGTTATCCACAGGGTTCTCAGGAGCTCATTCTCATATTTCTGCTGGTTCACACTTGCAATAATGTTCACATTCATTGCTTTAATTTTATCCCAGAAATATATGTCTAATTTATATCAAGGCGAGAATCAACAGAGAAACCAATCATGTATACTATTTGTAATTTTAAAAAAGGGTAGGTTAAATCATCTATAAGATACAGAGAAGGGAATGCCCACCTGGGAAAGGTCCACTTCCTGCAAATCATTCAGGAAGATGCATTCATGATAAGGTATGAACACAACTGTGTTGACTAATATAGTATACAGCACAATATTCAAAAGACTAAAGCAAAGATGTACATTTCCTAAAGAATTCTGGGAAACAACACCCAGAGAGACAGAACGAATGAGGTCATGTAATGATTCTTCTTTTACTTTCGGCTGCTCCCATTAGGGGTCGCCACAGCAGATCATCTTACTCCATATCTTATGTCATATCATGATCAAGGGAACCTTAATTAGCTTAACTGCCACTTGCTGGACACATGTGACTCAAACAGGTGTCAGGAAGCTCAGGTGTTAGGAGATGTTCTTAATAAATAAAGAGTAAGAAGCCAGACAGTGGTCAGCAGAGCTGAAGAGAAATCTGGCTATAGAATACTTATAGCAAACAATGGGGTGAGACCTTGATTAGGGGTTCTTTAGGCAGTGTGTGGTTCCATTTAGGGTTACCCTGATAATTTACACAATGCCATTTTTATAGGCTGATGGTTTGATTACTGAATTCGGGGAAACTTCAGAAAGCAGGTAGCTATACATATTTTTATAGTCATATATTTTTATTATTTTAAACACCTGCCATCTAAATTATATTTAATGTCTATTTTATGCTGCCATCCTTGCCATTAATTCAACAACAGAAATAGTTCTTGTGTAAGGGCACACGTGTAAGTGATACAAAATGACCTTTTCACTTCAAAAAGGATTGCTAACTTTGTATTGTTAATACAAGTATTTGAACAACATCTGAACACACCTTATTTATGACTGAGCTATGATTTTTGTTTGGAAGCTCAGTTTTGAGGGAGAAAGGAGATAATAATTTAGCCTTTGACAACTGATTATGTAGAAATGTTTATTAAATGACTAAGATACACATTTTTGTACAAAAAAAGTAAATTAACATTTACAGCTCATCAGTTTAATTAGATCATAATAAGTTTGTTTCAGTGTTCCCATATTTTTCCCGTTATGCCATCCATAAACATGGACCACGAGGAGTGTAATTCAACTGAGTGTAGAATTGCAAATTCTCCCTAGATTAGGATGCAAACGGCAGATTTATTTAGAAGTACTTTTTGTATACAGAATCTAGGCCTAATCCCCCACCTCATACATAGTGCTGCCAGTTCAGGTTGTGGCAAGGGTATGTCGAACTGACTAGTAATTAATATAGATAAATAGACAATAGGCGTGTAAGCTTATTTTCTGAAGAAAATGGCATAAGAGAGATATAATGTATATGTAACTAACACAATAAAAAAAATCCTAAATTAATTATTTTAATAGGTTTTTGAGCACCATAAACAACAACAGTTAACAGTATGCCTTGAACAGTGTTATAAATTCAACACCATTGATCATGAGAAATTCCCTTTGGTGTGGAAAACTGTTCAGGTGTTTTTTTTTTAGAATGTCCCATAAGAATTCAACTTGGGAACGACCATCTGACTTTTTTTTTTTTTTTTTTTTAGCACTACTTGGTTTTTTGTATCTTTTAACCCACAAAATGATAAACTGTTCTTGATGAAACTTTCTGCTCATGCCTATTTGTCTTTTTTCCACATGGACTTAATCTACTAGTTAATGAATCCATCCCTCTGAATTCCAAGTCTACATCAGCTTAGACAATTTTCTCATTAAACATCATCAAGCCTAGTAGTTTTTGTCACTAAGTTCATACTCTCACAATCATCCTCTCAAAGTCAACGTAAGAATTTTAAAACATAATAAAACAAACTCTATCCCATCATGTTTAAGGTTATCTCACCAAACACACTATGTAGGAACGTGGATTCAGAATTATTTAAACACCTTTAAAGTATTTCTTTATTTTGTCAGTTACGTGAATGAATATAGGCAAAACATAGCCTCTAAGATAAAGCAGAGTGCAGTTTAGAAAGAGAGGACCTTAAATGTGTGTGCATTTTGCTTGTTTCATTATTATTATTAGGCGTCATATCCTGTATAAATACAATGAAGACTTTCATGAGACAGATGCATAAAATTTAAACTATCCAATCTATAAATTAGACTTGCTTCTTTGAATTAATTAGATATGTTAAAAAAAGGTTCTATTTAATAAGACAAACAGAATATGGAATGATCAAACCAACTCAGCAAGAAATTTATTATACTTTGACTATTAAAGCATTTTTTACTTCAGAAGCTTGAAGATTAAAAAGATTCAGCGTAAGGTCACAAAGAACCATATATGAACGTATAAATCATAACTGATTTCCATAAATGAATTCCATTTAAAGGGTGGAGGATCCTGGATACTGATTGAGACTACTCCTACTTTTACGGGACAAATTGTAGTCCATTCCAAACAGAACCCAGGTTCATTAAAAAAAAAATCACCCTAAACATAAACTACAATAAAGAACACTGTACTATGCTTACTAAAAATATGGTTCTCATTAAATATGCCAACTGTTTTAAAGCAATTATTGGACTTTCAAGCATATGTTTTGTTCATGTTTAATTTTGACAGTTTAGAGTAATATGATGGTGGCAGTTACACAGAAAAAAAAACAAGTAATAAAAAACTCAAGATGGCAAATACCCAAATACCATGTTATAAACTTTTAACTGAAAAAAACTGAATATCATCATGATAGCACTGAGCCGGAGGGGGGGGGGGGATACGAGGGGGGGCATCTACATGCCTTCCTTTTTTTTCAAAAAATTCCCACAATTTCACATGTGCCAATCCATGCAGAAAGCATGTGTGATCAGGATTGCGACCAGCAATTTGACAACATGCGGTTTCACACTGTTAGACCAACAGCAGCTGTTACTGGTCACATGGTTTGAAACCGTACACTTTGAAATTGCTAGTCACATGAAATGATGGAAGGCAGTTGGGTAACAGCGGAAGTGATTGGGCAGCGAGCCAAGCAGCAAGTTTATGTGTATATATTGCTTCTAGTAATTGAAACTGTATAAGAAAGGTACAATAAATTCTGTTTGTATATTTCTGCCACCCAGTTCTGTGTTAGCAGTGTTGGGGGCACCACGTTAAAAGTAACTTGTTGTTACATAGTCAGATTACTTTTTAAAGTAATGAGTAACATAATGCAATACTTATTTTGAAATAAAAATACCTGCATTACTTAAAATAAAAGATTTGCATTGCTTTTTTTATTTAAACTTTTCATGCCTTCTGACTTTTAAGTCTGGTTTAAAGAGTGCTTGTGCTCAACACAGACGCTAAAGACAGCAACTAAAAAAAGGCACATTAATATTTTTAAGACTTCTAACATTTTAATTAATACTACATTTCCTACAAACATTTTTGGCAGTGTATTATATCATTGTGGCAGTTTGATGATCATACAACATTTTGTACAGCCACAAGGGGACTTTAAAGGGGGCGAGTTTGTGGGGAGGCTGACCCCACCAACAGATGCAACAGTAAGGGGTTTCCAGACACAGGTCCATGAAATAGATGGATCTACTGTTTAATCATGTTCTTTATTTTGTCAAACTACAAACTGTAATTATATGCAGCTCGTCTGTATGTTAAATTGCTCAGAAATTATGATACAGCATGTTGCATTAAAGTGTCATCACAAAGATACAATTATTAAGATTGGCTTATTTCATAACTGCAGCGTGCTGGGCCACTGCAGTGCCCGCTGATGAATTATTGCTCTTTTATATCACTCTTTCAGGTAGCTTGCTTGCTGTTGCTACAGTAGGAATTTTTATGCAACTTTGACAGGCATACCATTTGTATTGGCTCCTCTACCACTGGCACTATAGCTGCTTATTTATCCAAGGGAATGCCAACTAATACTATGGATGACTCATCTCTTGGCAATTTAAAAAAATAAAACTATCTTTCCTTCTTTCAGCATATGATAGCACAATTTTTTGCTTACACACATCAAAATACTGGCACAAGCCAGTTCTGGGTTTAATAAGGAATGAAATGTGCTGTTTTTCATACAAAAGAAGAAAAAGTAATGCAAAAGTAATGCACTGTTTGTAATGTGTTAACTTTTACTGTACCTAACTGTATAACATATTTAGTTACTGCCTTTTGGATATTAAAATATTTTATTATTATATGGGGGAGACCCCACAATATTTTTTCCCATGGGCCCTTGCATCACTGGTAACGAGATGACAGAATGGGAAGTTGGCTAATACTTTGTAAAATTCATTGGAGAAAATGGAAAGATCAGAATAAATCAAAGAACTGAATGAATGAATTGTATGTCTATACCTACTGTAATTCTCCCTGATAACTGGTTTATTAACTTAAAATAATGAAGATCACAAGATCCCACTTCAAAGGTAATTAGGAAATACAATTTTTTCCTCACTCTGTCTTCTGTCTGAAATTTGTGACAGCGTCAGCTCAGCACTCAAAATGGTACATATGGCTGGAGAATTTCCTTTCAAATATGTGGTACACTTGAACCAAAAGGTTTAGATATGCAGGGTATGCATTCTCAGATAGTAAGGTTGCATATCTGATCCTATGAGATTCTTGGATGGAAATTCTACCAATTTTCAGTTTGGTGACAATTTGGATAGGACGTCTGCCTCACGTATCCAGTACCTGGAGTTTGAATCCCATACCTCATCATTGAGTGTGACGTTTTGAAATCTGCAAGGATTTTTATCTTATGGATCTCTGACTTTCATCCTACATAACAAGGAAGTATACATTAGGTTGAATATCAATGCACAGGCACTGCATCCAAGTTTTTTCCTACATTGTGTGTGTAAAGATTCCTTTTCATTATGGCATGTTACTTTTTTTCTTACTTTGGCACTGTTAAATTTGTTCTATGTTCCTTAGTAATCACAAATCCACATAAAGTATAATAGCTGCATGCAGTACTTAGTTAATCTATCCATTTAGTTTCAAGTTCAATTAATATAGTTTTAGGTCACAGAGGACTGGAGTCTATTTCTGCAGAACGGAGTGCAAAACAGAACAGACTGACAGTCAAGTGCAGGGTTGCTACTATATAATGACATTAAAATAATGAACTCTCAAAGTCCAAAGGGGAATACTGTATACCCAAAACAGTCATTAGTAAAAGAAAGAAAAAAAAAGCACAACACTGATGGAAAAAGTCACTTTGGATTGTGGGGATGATGTAGGAACTGAACAAGGACTATCACATAATTGAGTTTATTGTATATTTAAGTAACCACTATGTGACTACATGATTATTTTCGTTTGACTCAAGGGTGTAGGGGTAAGTGTTGCATGGGTGATTGGTAGTTCAGTTGGCACAGCTGTCCTCAAATGGCCACTGTGGTGGTTTGATTTTAAAACCATGATAAAACATTAAGACACACATATATATTTACTGTATTAAGTGAAGTTTAATATTCATCAATGTTTTTTGTGTGGGAGTATTTTGGTGTGTGTAATAGAAGATGCTCCTAATAATTTCTACAGTCATCATGGTTCGACATTTTAAGGTATATTCAGATTACTAAATTAACTCATCTAGAAGTCTCAAATCAACAAAAAGTGGAATATTATTGACTGGAAAGCCTCAAACTCCTTTCCCCTTTAATGCTGAATGTGCAATCTCCAGCTTCCAAGGACTCCAGAGAGAGAGGTACCAAGTATCTCCTACAGTACTTAGGACCTTGGATATTTCCACAGTAGTAATTTGAGAGTGAAATCTGACACAAGTATACAACAAAAGAATAGAAGCTGGCCAAGTGTCAGGAATAAACTAAAAGGAAAGAAAATTAAGGGAAAACAAATTAAGAAAACACTTTAAAGGTCAGAAACCAACCTTGAAACAAACTGTTCTCTTTATTTTTATGCAAATTATTATTATTATTATTAACTTTATTATATTAACATATGCCAAAAAGGAAAATGTTTTTTCCTCATTCATTTGCTTGGATTTAGATTTTTGCAAATGCTGTTCACAGTAGGTATGTTAGAGTGGAGTCAAATTCATTTTAATCTTTCACATCAGGGCATAATTTCTTTAAAGCTGACAACATGCATAGACCTCCACACTATGAAGTCTTAGGATTCCTTTTTAGACAAAAGCTCTCTGTCATTATGTGACCAGCATAAGAGTAGTGTAAATTAGACCAGGAAAAGAGAAGACGGTTTGGCAGACATTTTTTTCATACTTGGTTCTGGAATGCTTCACTGGCTGTACGGTCTTTGTTCAAATAATTTTCTTAATTTGAATGCAGGGGTTGTACTGCTGCCTCACTGATAACATAACTCTGAGTTTAAATCCCACAACTGGTTGTTATCTATGTGAAATATGCACATAATCCCCACGCCTGTGAGTTTTTTTTCCTGGGTTTTCCTGTCTTCCTTCCACATCACCAAAGCCACAATTTCAGGTTACCTGATGATTCAGAATTCCCATGGTATGTGCAGTAAGTGTGTATGTCATTGGGCCCCTCTATGATCTGGAATTCTGTTTAGGGCCCCTCCCCTACTTTGCACAAAGTATGACTGGGATAATCCAAGGTATGCTGTGACCCTTAAAGTTTTTGTATGTGTGTAGAACTGAAAATATTGTACACCCATTTTTTTTTGCTTTGGGCTAATACCAAAAGGCTTTGGTTAAAGCAGCTGCCACTCTTTTGGAAAAAGAGTTACCTGCTACTATTTCACAGGACAGACCGATTTAATTTATAGCAGACACTGTTTTTAATCTTTGCCTTTAATTTAATGT
Organism: Polypterus bichir lapradei; assembly: GCA_026402145.1. Taxonomy (NCBI): domain Eukaryota; kingdom Metazoa; phylum Chordata; class Cladistia; order Polypteriformes; family Polypteridae; genus Polypterus; species Polypterus bichir. The sequence continues at coordinate 16,975,463 of JANRMT010062843.1, read as the reverse complement.
ATTATATCTTTCATACAGTATGTCAGGGCAGCCACAACTCACTATTATCATCAGCTTCTCAAAGCAAAGAAAAGGCTTTTGAGTGAAGTGAAGGTAACTATTTATTTTACTCTGGATGTACTGTACTCGTATACATCTTATTTTAATTTTTTTTTATTTAAATGTTATAAATGCATACTTTTCTGAATTACTAAACTCCTTACACGTACACTTATTAAGACAATGCTGGGGAAGACGACACTGGTCTCAAAATCACAGACAATGAATGGAGTGTATGCACCTTTTTAGGAAGAGACTAAATCCCACATTAGAGACATGCCAACAAGCACAGTTTTCCTTGGTGAATTGTTTGGTCTTGACCCAGACTTTAGTGGACATCTGGTTTTGTTATGCTATCAGTGGTGTTTAGAATTTCAAATACTCTTAAAAACTATTATCAGAATTATTTTGGATGGATTACCTGCCCACAAAGACTATTTAAATGGTATTTGTCAAATTTCTAGCAGTCATCCTTGACTTCTTTGCTTCACTAAAAATGGAACTTATACCTCATTAATTTATTCTGCTACGCACTTTCAGTGTCTACTACACATTTTCTGAACTTCTTCTTGTACAGGATCACAGGCAGACTGACGTCTTTCCTAACAACAGCAGTATCAAGAGAGACATCATTTATGGATGGATTATCAGTCCACCACAGGACACACTCACCTAAACCAGGCTACTTGACTATCAGTGTCATAGCATGCATGTTCTAACTGGAAGTTCTGAGACAAAACCCAAGTTTGGAACCTTAAACCTTTCCATAAAGCATTATCATTGCTGAAGTAAGGAAATTAAACACTCATTCCACTCAGTAAATTCCAGAGCTTCCAGTAAAGTCACATTGCTGCACACAATACAACCCCAACTTTTTATGTTATGACAGCAATAACACAGCATTTGCTGTTTTAATCAGTCATGTCATTTATCTACACTGATAATGCTGATAATAACATGATCAGCTGCTCCATCAACTGGCATTCGAATAATGGTGTTGTAAGGAATGGTAATAGCTGTAGAGGATGCTCTCTGCCCATACAGTGGTGTGAAAAACTATTTGCCCCCTTCCTGATTTCTTATTCTCTTGCATGTTTGTCACACAAAATGTTTCTGATCATCAAACACATGTAACCTTTAGTCAAATATAACACACGTAAACACAAAATACAGTTTTTAAATGATGGTTTTTATTATTTAGGGAGAAAATAAAATCCAAATCTACATGGCCCTGTGTGAAAAAGTAATTGCCCCCTTGTTAAAAAATAACCTAACTGTGGTGTATCACACCTGAGTTCAATTTCCATAGCCACCCCCAGGCCTGATTACTGCCACACCTGTTTCAATCAAGAAATCACTTAAATAGGAGCTGCCTGACACAGAGAAGTAGACCAAAAGCACCTCAAAAGCTAGACATCATGCCAAGATCCAAAGAAATTCAGGAACAAATGAGAACAGAAGTAATTGAGATCTATCAGTCTGGTAAAGGTTATAAAGCCATTTCTAAAGCTTTGGGACTCCAGCGAACCACAGTGAGAGCCATTATCCACAAATGGCAAAAACATGGAACAGTGGTGAACCTTCCCAGGAGTGGCCAGCCGACCAAAATTACCCCAAGAGCGCAGAGACGACTCATCCGAGAGGTCACAAAAGACCCCAGGACAACGTCTAAAGAACTGCAGGCCTCACTTGCCTCAATTAAGGTCAGTGTTCACGACTCCACCATAAGAAAGAGACTGGGCAAAAACGGCCTGCATGGCAGATTTCCAAGACGCAAACCACTGTTAAGCAAAAAGAGCATTAGGACTCGTCTCAATTTTGCTAAGAAACATCTCAATGATTGCCAAGACTTTTGGGAAAATACCTTGTGGACTGATGAGACAAAAGTTGAACTTTTTGGAAGGCAAATGTCCCTTTACATCTGGCGTAAAAGGAACACAGCATTTCAGAAAAAGAACATCATACCAACAGTAAAATATGGTGGTGGTAGTGTGATGGTCTGTGGTTGTTTTGCTGCTTCAGGATCTGGAAGGCTTGCTGTGATAGATGGAACCATGAATTCTACTGTCTACCAAAAAATCCTGAAGGAGAATGTCAGGCCATCTGTTCGTCAACTCAAGCTGAAGCGATCTTGGGTGCTGCAACAGGACAATGACCCAAAACACACCAGCAAATCCACCTCTGAATGGCTGAAGAAAAACAAAATGAAGACTTTGGAGTGGCCTAGTCAAAGTCCTGACCTGAATCCAATTGAGATGCTATGGCATGACCTTAAAAAGGCGGTTCATGCTAGAAAACCCTCAAATAAAGCTGAATTACAACAATTCTGCAAAGATGAGCGGGCCAAAATTCCTCCAGAGCACTGTAAAAGACTCATTGCAAGTTATCACAAACGCTTGATTGCAGTTATTGCTGCTAAGGGTGGCCCAACCAGTTATTAGGTTCAGGGGGCAATTACTTTTTCACACAGGGCCATGTAGGTTTGGATTTTTTTTCTCCCTAAATAATAAAAACCATCATTTAAAAACTGCATTTTGTGTTTACTTGTTTTATATTTGACTAATGGTTAAATGTGTTTGATGATCAGAAACATTTTGTGTGACAAACATGCAAAAGAATAAGAAATCAGGAAGGGGGGCAAATAGTTTTTCACACCACTGTATATGTGTGTTTCAGATAATTCGACTGATTTTTATTTTGAAATGATGTAATGTCTAGACAGTTACAAGGAGAAGGGAAAACAAATGGTAGATGTAGAAGCCAACATACAATTCTAGCTTATAAGCCTTTTTGTTAGAGAGAGCACTGTGGTCAACCCATTTAACTGGGCAGGTAGAGAACAGGACAAAGAGGTTGTGAGAAGTGTTGGTACGCAGGAAGAAAAATCACAGTACAGTATTCTGAAGAACATAATGTAAATTGTGTACTGGCGAGTAGTACTGAGCACTGCCTCACTAGACTGGTGACATTTTTACATGTGTGTGTTGTAATCTGGAGTTTGGATCTCTTGGAATACATTTTTTTTTTTTAACATTCTAGATGCTTTTTCTCTTTATTCAAATAGTACATACCTGTAGCTGGCCCGTTGCAGCCATGCTGTTTAAGGGTTTCTATGCCTGATGCCTGTTGCCTGTAACTGAAGTCATGTGACATAATGTCATGCACTTATGGCACCCATGAATTGGATCCTTTTTCCAAAACAACTCTCACTTATGTTACTGGAAGTTGAAAGGCACTTCTGAGATTAGCTTAGTGTTGGGCTTTATTTATTTTGTAAATTTTCATTACTTTTTAGTTTGGTTCGGTTAATTAGGATTCTGTTGCTGTTTCTGATACTGTGTTCTGTCTGTTTTTCTGGACCTCATCTTTGCTATACCCACCAATGATCCTTTCATTTCATTTACCATGTTGTCTTCAGGCATTTTAATTTAAAATCTTAACAGTGTCTTGGACAAAAAAAACATTTTTTAATAAACATACACTAAAAAGAAGAATTGGTTTCTAATTAAGTAAGTATTTGAAATGAAAATAAACAGCCACTCTGGACTAGCACCACCTTCTTGTGCAAGTTAACCTTCAGCAGGTCACACTGGACAGACTAACTAGCTTTAATATGAAAAGGCCTGAATTGTTACATTAATCATAAATCAGTTTATTGTCACATTTAAAAAAAAACTATGCAAAACCAACACTATAGGCATCTTCTTAACCACTGTAGAGCAGGCATCGTACTCTGGTTTAAGACTCCAGGAGCAATACAAGCCAAGGAGTGATACAAGTGCTGCAGGCTTTCAGTAAAAAAAAAAAAAAAAAAAAATCCTAAAAGAAACCCCCAAGAACTGAACTTCCTACATGAAAGGATGATTAATATTCTTTTTAGCAGGGTTTTTATATGTGTAGTAACGTATAAAAACAAACCTTTATACAAAAATAGTTTCTTGAAATGTAAATGTAAATTTAATGAAATTTTTAATATTGTGATATCTCTGAAAACAAAAAAGAAAAGAAATGATTTAATATACAAGTTCAGTAAATGTTAGGCTCGGAATAAGATGACTGTGTATGAAAAACACATTCAGTCCCTGTTGCCCTCCTTGGGCTCAACAAATTAGCACTTCTCAGCTTGTCTTCGCTACATGCATAAAATGCTTGGGAATGCTAGACACCACAAATGGTGCTATATAAAAATTTAAATAAATACGTAAAGCCCTTTAAGTGGTATTTTTCCCCTGAATTCACAACTTGCTTACAAAACACTTAAAGCATAAATAATTAACATATTTAGGCCTAAGAGTATCAGCATATATTTGTCCTTTTAAAAATAGGATTTGGCCTTACCAACACCTTAAACAAAAATTCCCTAGACATACTGGAAAGATACACAAGTTATTACAGTATGTTTAGTGCACAAATATCTTTATCTTCAGTATTAGCTTCACCGAGATGCACAGAAAAACCATACTATAACATTTCAGAGGAGACAGCTGTTGAAATGACAGCCATACTCACTATCAACCACACAGTACAAAGTATGAACAAACACATTTACAGCACAAATACAGACAGAGAGAGAGAGAGAGAAAGGGAGAGAGGAAGAGAGAGAAAAAGAAAGTGAGATCAAGTCCCATGTGAAATACCGTATATGGTCAACTGCACTAAATTGCGTAGCAAAGCTCTGTGATTCTGGCAAACACCATCATAAGCCCAGCTGGTGCCAAGCATGGATTGGTCTTTTGACTACAAAGTGCAGTGTACCACATATTCAGAAAACTAATTTATTGCATTGTACTGAAAGCATTACTACCTTTAGTCTGTCTCTTTTCTGGATGTCTTCCTCTTCTGCTGTTAATAAACAGTTCACCTGACAATCCTTACAAATGTTACTTTTAAGAAACTTAAATACACATAACTGTAAAATTCTTCCTCTTATTACTAGTCTGGCATTTTAAGCCACAACTCCTCCCTAATCTCGAATGGTTTATGGTGGATAAACAGGCACAATGCACAAAGATGAAATGCAGGTACAATACATCTGCTGCAGTTCAAAAGGAAAAATACAAAAAGCCTCAAAATAAAACAATGAACAGGATTTTGTAATAAACAAACTTTAAACTTTCCTATATGTAAGTTAAAATATCTTTTAAACAAATATAATATGCTCAAAAAAATTAAAGGAACACTTTGAAAACACATCAGATCTCAATGGGAAAAATCCTGCTGGACATATATACTGATATGGACTGGGTAATGTGTTAGGAACGAAAGGATGCCACATCGTTTGATGGAAATGAAAATTATCAACCTACAAAGGGCTGAATTCAAAGTCACCCCGAAAATCAAAATGAAAAAATGATGCGGCAGGCTAGTCCATTTTGCCGATATCTCATTGCAGCAACTCAAAATCATACTCAGTAGTTTATATGGCCCCCCATGTGCTTGTTTGCATGCCCTGACGTTCCTAATGAGATGACAGATGGTGTCCTGGAGGATCTCCTCCCAGATCTGGACCAGGGAATCACTGAGTTACTGGACAGTCTGAGGTACAACCTGGCCGCATCAAATGGACTGAAACAATGTCCCAGAGGTGTTCTATTGGATTTAGGTCAGGCAAGCGTGAGGGGCACTCAATAGCATCAATTCCTTCATCCTTCAGGAACTGCTACATACTCTTCCCACATAAGGAACCCAGGACCCACTGCACCAGCATAGGGTCTGACAATGGGTCCAAGGATTTCATCCTGATACCTAATGACAGTGAAGGTACCATTGTCTAGCCTGTAGAAGTCTGTGCACCCCTCAATGGTTATGCCTCCTCAGACCATCACTGACCCACTACCAAACCGGTCATGCTGAATGATGTTACAGGCAGCATAACGTTCTCCACGGCTTCTCCAGACCCTTTCATGTCTGTCACATGTGCTCAGGGTGAACCTGCTCTCATCTGTGAAAAGCACAGGTCACCAGTGGTGGACCTGCCAATTCTGGTATTCTATGGCAAATGCCAATCAAGCTCCACGGTCCACAGACGTCAGGCCGTGAAGTCTCATGAAGTCCGTTTCTGATTGTTTGGTTAGAGACATTCACACCAGTGGCCTGCTGGAGGTTATTTTGTAGGGCTCTGGTAGTGCTCATCCTGTTCCTCCTTGGCCAGAGGAGCAGATACCAGTCTTGCTGATGGGTTAAGGACCTTCTACAGCCCTGTCCAGCTCTCCTAATGTAACTACCTGTCTCCTGGAATCTTCTCCTTGAGACTGTGCTGAGAGACACAGCAGATCTTCTGGCAACGGCATATATTGATGTGCCATCCTGGAGAAGTTGGACTACCTGTGCAACCTCTGTAGGATCCAGGTATCGCCTCACGCTACCAGTAGTGACACTGACCATAGCCAAATGCAAAACTAGTGCAAAAACAGTTAGAAAAGATGAGGAGGGACCACCTCTGCTACTTAACTGACCAGATCAATATCCCAGAAGAATCACTGACTTGATGCTATACTCTGATTAAAAAGTGTTCCTTTCATTTTTTCAGCAGTATACTGTACTTTAAGTAATCACAAACATATTGTGAAACTGCTGTATTTTAAACCTAACAAAGTCTTACATGGTATGTACAAAAAACTGAAATGGCATGTGATGTCATTTTACATGTATGTGAAATCTTGAAATATACACACACAACTCTTTCTTACATACATGACATTAATACATATTGTATAATGTTATACAATACCATAAATAACCTGATATGAATACTGTACAAAGATATCCTGTACATACAGCATTGTATTCATTACACATCACACAAACCTGAATAAACCTGTATATATCTGAAAGAACTTCATGTGAAAAGTATCTTATATGCTTGTAAAACTACTGTTTTATCTTTTTATTTTATATTATTTCACATATGTGCAGAAGTGATTTAATCATGAAATAATCACCCTGTACATAGCTTAAAGTATATTGCATGTATATTCAAATATAAATGAAAGACTTTCACAAGTACAGTATATGTATCTCACATGCATATGACACTATTTTTAGGAAAGTGAAACTTCCCTGAGTGGGTCATTTTATTCACGTACAAAATAAAGGTTACAATATTAAAAAGGGATTGTCTCATGTTCACAAAGTTGCTAGAGATGGTTAAGTGCCCTTTACTTCATTTTAATTAATAAACAAAATAAATTGTTAACCTCTCTTTCAGAATGACAGAGGGATGGCACTAGCATGGATCCATAGAACACTACAGAACACTAAATGAACAAGTCAGAATCTATTCACAAGTGGAGAAGAAAGTATTAGCCAAGCTTATAACACATATATTCCTATTACAAAAAGATGGCTAATGAAGGCAGAAAGTCAAATGGCAACTATGGCTTTATGGTGAGCAGGCATGTACTTACTAGGGGTGTTGCCTCAGTAAAATCCATAAGCAGATCACCTGGCTCCAGTGACATTTTCCCAGAAAGATCAGATGAACTCTATTAACAGAGCATAAAACACATTGTGAGCTGCAGGAGGTCTGAGATAACTGGTGACTTTCAACATGGCATGTTTCACTGGCTGGTTGACAATTCATAAAATCAAATTATTGTCTGTCGTCACATGCCGGGCAGGAAAACTCAAGTCTCTGATAAAATGTGAGTAGGTTAACTGTGAGCAGGCTTTCCCATAATAAGTCTTTACATTCTAAAAATAAAATATCAACAGTTTGTGCAGAATGTCACAAACTAGAATGGTGTAGATGTTTTTATATCTAGCCATTAGTCCCTCTTTCATTTATGCTAAAACACTGCATTCAAAAATGTACTTATTGATGACGTTTTATTGATTGCAGCCATTTTATCAGTTTATGATATTTTAAACTGAATATATGGCATGGGATCTTTTGGCCCATTATAGTACTTTTCTACAATTCTAGACTGCTGCATCTTTTTTGTGTATACTACACATTCTCTTTGTGTTCATCCTTTACGATGAACTGGGTCCTTTCCTTTCTTTATACTGCTAGAAGAGGCTTTTTATCTTCAGAGACCCAACCAGTAAAACTATAAGTAGAAAATACATGGGAGAGAGAGAGAGAGAGAGAGAATTGATGAATGGAGCAAGACAACTTCCTGGCCAATAGGCAAAAAAATGTGGTTCACAGCCAACGATGCTGGGAATATATTGTCCATTTAAAAATGAGGCCAAGAAGAACTGGCAGAACATGGCCACTCTTCCATATAACTGATAGGAAGTAGTTCATAATACTTGTCAAAGAGAAATAGGATTGTTCTGCCCTTTAAAATACTAAGACATGACCTCCCTTCAAGACATGACCTAAAGACACTTGAGACCAGAGACATAACGAGGCTAGAGTTAAAGTGTTGGCATTTAGCCTCATTATTGGATAGAAGACAGGTCACAATTGAGTGGCTGAGGAAGAGAATCTGAAAGGCAAAGTAAAATTGGGAAAGACAGAGAGATAGAGATAGAGTGTGTGCAAGACTGCATCCAACAACAAACTGTTGCCTGCCATGGTTCCTCCATGGCACCCAGTTCTCCAGCAACAATCTCTGGCTTCCAATGACCATGAATTAGATGAAGTGGATTTGACCACTAAGTGCTATTCTGTTACTTCTTTGTACATTATATCATACATATCTTTATATATGTGGGGATTTTCCTTTGTAAGACTTTTACTTGTGTTTCAGTTTAAAACGAATGCATTTGTGTTGGTACATTTTGGACTGTGTGATAATATTTCAAATGAGGGAAGTGCTGCTTGAATGATTGTGAACCAAAATTGTAGTTCTTTAAATGTTTTTTCTGTGGCATTTATACAAACTAGTTTACACCTTACTCAAATAAAGGGGTATATGTGTGCAAATTATATTAAATAGTTAAAGTAGTTTATGGTTACAATAGAAAAAGCTACAGTTAAGTAAGAATTAGCTAATGTGATCCAATGTTCATTAGGGCAGGACAATAAGATAAGCATAAATGGGTGCCAAGTTAAATAAAAAGTCAGTTACCAAGACAACATGTAGGAGAATGTCTTAGTGTGCTACACCCTGCTATGATCTAAAAGACACCTCAGACCAACTAATGTGGACTATTACAAGCTCGAAGAGGTGTATGAATTCATAAAAGAATTTTCTAAAATTCATTTTTTTATTTTTTTTATTTTTAAGACATTTTTCAAACATAGAATACTTGGGCACTACCCAGATGTGGAAATCTCTCAAACTTATCCATGAATGCAACAAGAAAACGTATATAGGAAGTTCAGAGCAGTTTCATGAGGTCATCCAAATATTTCCAAAACCTTACTTGGCACAGTGTGAAATGTTTTAACAAGTTGTTGTAAAAGTTTACTGACATGTTCCTAGAGCTGGGTGATATGGGCAAAAATATTATCACAATATTTTTTTTCTGTATCAAACGATTTTGATAATTATCACAATATAGTTTCACATTACTGTTTCCATTTTTAAAGAGTATCTATACTGTACTAATATACTCTGAATAAACAAGTTAAAATAAATAATAAGCAGATTAGATTTATTTTTGAGAAATTCACGTATTATTAATTAATAATTAGTCAGTTGTAGTATATTGCAATTATAGTATTGAAAATTTAATCAAAGCAACAAAAACAAAGCATATTCACAGCAGTAAAATATTAACTTAACTAATAGCTTTCACTTACAGATTGCTAGGTGCTATCTATATCAGAAGCACTGAAGGTGAGTGTATTTTTTCAGCGAACACACCTTGAGAGTGCTCGCTCCGTTGTCCGCAGAAATACACACCAGGTGGTCGTCTCTAAGGCCCCAGGATTAAGGGGCGTCCTTTAGCACCTTTATCATAGTTTCTGCCCTGTGATCTGCGGTAAAATATGCAGTTTGCACCTATTTGTTCTGTAAAACTCATTCCGCATCAATGTAGTGAATAGTAAGATTTACTTAATGCTTAGGTGTTAGATTCACCATAAGCCTGTCGCAGTGGCAAAGTATATCACATCTTTTAACGCAGCCTTTAACTTCACCCGACATTCATCATAAGGCTATCAAAGCGCCGTCTATGAAAAATGTTTTTCAGTTAGGGAGTTTAAACCTCGGGTCAATTACTTCACAAGTGTCCTGAAGCCTTCTTTTTCGACAACACTCCTTCCTGGCATTATGTCCTTTGCCAAGAAGCAGGTGACCACGTTTGTGATACCCTGATGCCTTTTTGATTTTGTACTATGTGGGGTCATAGCAGCAAATGATGACACAAGCAGCTGCTGTTTAGGATCAGCACTGCTGCTCACAGGCTTGCTAGCCACTTCACTTCTTTTTGACATTCAGCATATTCGACTGGATGGTATTTTTAAGATGGTGGAATTGTTTTATTGTATTAGTCTTTACTGGAACCTGTCGGCGGTATGTCTTGCATAAAGGCTTTATTTGTGCTTGGTCTGATTTGAGGTAGTTGGACCATTTCCAGACTTTTGATGACATGTACCCTTTCATTGGTCTTTTTGAACAATTAACAGACTTTCCGCCTTAGTTTCATTTACCAGGAGGTCCTCGTTGCACAGCAATTTCCCAAACATCAGACCACGTTGCTTATGTTTACAACATCGCTTCTTCATGAGGAGAAGCAAATTTGCAAAGTGCATCGTGATTGGCTGTTGTGCTGGCGTTTGCCAAATCTACCTACCATGTGATAGCCCACAGGTATTGTCCGTCGCAACACATTGTATTTTAAAACGTATTATGGGAAAAACAAGTGTTATCTATTTTTATTGCCTACATTTATCATCGTTATAATTATTTTTTCATTGATCAAAAATCAAAATTGTTTTATCACCCAGCACTACATGTTCCTGTAGATTTTTGAAAAACGTATTCCATGGACAACCTAATTTAAAACTAATCTTCTTTACCATAACAAAGAAAGACAGATTTTGTGAAACCCTAACACTACCTTAGCCCATAACAACTTGATACCTAATGAGAAGCATGATAGTAATAGCGTCAAATTTGGGGTTGTTTTACAGCTCACAGACAGCTGATCATCACTAAGAGAATCCTGTATTCAGAGTCACATTAATCTAGCGAAATCTATTAAAACAATTGATTAAGATAAAAAAATGGTTTTGAACAACAAGACTCAATCAAGATCTCACCGTTACAGTAGTGTTCATTTAATGTCCTGATGAGACAAAATGTTTGGTGACTGTCATTGTTGTTGAAGGATGTGCCCTATCTAACTGTATTAAACCCTTTGCTTACTTTGTGCACATTTAGGTTCTGCAAAATAAACTTTTTTTTTTAAATTATAAATGAATGTACATTTTAATTATGCATGTCTAATACTCAGATATCTTGAAACTATTTATATTAATATTTTTGACTATTTACCGAATAAAAAATATAAATAATTCATATATTTTGAAAGTGCATAGCATATATACATTGTATAGGGATGTTATGTATCTCAGTGGCAAGCACTGCATCCTTCCTCTGCTACATCTCAAGGTTCTTAGTCTAATCATGCTGTCTTTTTTATTCTGCATATTCTCCAGATATACTCCTAAGTTAATGCATAAAACATCCTTGTTCAAAAATGTACCACTTCATTTTCTAGGTTAACGTCTAACTTCCAATTCATTTTCTAAATCCTCTTAATCCAAGTGTGGGGTCACAGGAAGAGACAGTTTATTCCAGCTTTTAGTCCTCTTGACAACTTGGTTATGTAAATAAAAATATCTAATTTCCAAAAAAAAAAAAAAAAAAAACCGGCACAGGTTAGGTTAACTGAAGAGCCTAATTTAGTCTAATGTGAGGTATGCATCGGTGGGTCAGGTGACGGACTGGTGTCACATGCAGGGTTAATCTCCAGTTCTGAGGTTGATGCTGATTACCTGTCTTGGATTAAGTGGGTTTGAGAATGTTACAAATATATATGCTAAATAAATGCAAACACACACCCACTTACTTTATATAATAAGGGATGTTAACATATGTATTTTGCTTGCAGACGTAAAAAAAAACCATTTTATTTATAGCAAGTAATATTTTTTTATCAGTTGACATGCTTTTAGAAAACAGGATTTGTTTAAAAACTCAATAATATGTTTGCCGATTTTTAGAAATGCCAATCCTAATAACCTTGTCAACAGTTTAGGAACTATTAGTGAAGATAATGAAAGTATGCAAGTCTTTCTGAAATGAATACAGTCAGTGACTTAAAGATACAGGATGAAATACATCTACTCTGTGAGGGTGCCCCTGCCTTGCTTATAGCCGTCTCCCTTCCCCAGTATGTCAACTATATTATTTGTCTACAGTACATGAAATTCTGTTTAGTGTAACTTAGTGTGGTATCTGATTAGCAAGCCTAAATCTCTTCTGGTTTTCAGAAGGAAAGATTAGTGGTTTTTCTTGCATATTGAGAGGTTCATGTACGTGCTAGAAAAATGTAAAAATTCAATACTGATTCAACTTGTGAACTGAGAAGCTGCAATAGTAGTTGTTGGCACAGTAATGATTGTTGGTCTGTGCTGCACTGAGACATTGCCTTGTATCATACAGAACTGCAAAGATTTTTAATGAAGTAAACCCTTTAAATATTATAACATACAGTATATTGCCATCAACTTTAAAAACTTGTAGCAAATAAGATTGACTTGTTTTCTCACCTGTACAATTTGTGAGGATGCACAACAGTAGACCTGCAATCTAGACTATTTATATAGCATTAACAGGGGAAGACATAAGAATACAACAAGTAGTGTTGCCTCATCATAGTCATTGGACCTCCATTCAGTTCCTAGTTGGGATGCCATTCTCTCCATTTACATGAGTGTTTCCTGCATCCATTCACTATCTACAGTAGTGATCAGATGTTAGGAGGCAAATTAACAGAATCTGAAGTATGTGTGGCTATGTTTCTGTGTATTTTGGGATCATATCCGAAGCAGTTTTCTACCTTTTTTCATTGCTGTTGGAACAGAATTTGGCTTTTTGTGACTCAGGACTGGCTAAAGAAGGCTCAGAAAATGAATACATGAAAGTATTTAGAAGATGATTCTATAAAATAGTTTTTTTTTTTATAACAACCAATAACCTTAAAAAACCTGAAGACATCCACTTGAAACAAATCAATGCTGACAGACAGCAGCAATAAGAAGCTACTGAGCACTAGAAGAAGTACTATTACAATAATAAGAAAAACAATGCAATTTGGGATATGAGAGTGGAGGTCTTCCAATAAAATGTATATTCTCAGAGTGAACTCTGCATTTAAAAGGAAAAAATAACGTAATGTCACATCAATTTTGCATGTCAAACTATAGACACTGAAAGAATGGAGAAAGACTGGATGAATTTGTGCAATAAATTTTTCATTCAGACCACACTTCCAATTCCCCCTCCTCCCTCAGCCTCTTTATAAGTGTATTCTTTTTATCTGCCTCTCAAAAACGACAGCCGCATCTGCTGCCGTTTCAGTGGTAAAGCTATACAGCTCTGACTGCAGACACTGCGCATTATTCATGGAAGCAAACATCTTTTAAGCTAGATCCTGCATACAGTCTTCTTGCTTTTGTGCAGTAGCATTTTTTGTCTTTGTTGTCTGTCTTATACTTTTCTATAAAAATTAGCATGTGGAGGAAACAGCTAAAGGATAATTAAATTTTTTTATCCTTGAAAAATGGTGGCTTTGAAAGCATTGTGAATCATGCATATTCATATAAAAGGCCTTGGATCTGTGCTTCCCATTTTGTATGGTCCAATTTATTAGACAGTAAAATGTTCTTGGCAGATTCATTATTAATGTCCTTGAATGAGGAAGCTTTTCATTTCACCTATGCACAGGCTCAGACAATGAGGATGCATAAAGCAGGACAATTTTTAGCATTGAAACAAAGACTCCATAAAAACACCTAGCATAATTAATCCAACAACAAAATTCATAATCTACTCGAGAATGATTTTCCAAAAAAGTACTGATCTCTGATCGTTTCAGACATTAACTGCTACATTAGAAATATAATCCTCAACACACTTTGGCCTTACAATTGTCTGTCTAAATCTGATGTTTCTGGGTGACACTGAGAATAATGTCTGAAATTCAGGTTTGATACACATAAAAGAAGAAATCTGCATGAAGTCACTAGTCCTCCACAATGACTAAACATTACACACATATGAATTCCTTTTGAACAGGCAGCCATCCATCTGTTCTCTCTGCAGGCATGCAACTCCCACAGAAAATCACCATGCCATGCATACTGTAATGGCAATGGAACATGTTCTGTTATACTTATCTAATAAAGTCGAGCAGGCTTACACTGCTCATTTCAATTTTATTTCTGTCTTTTTGCATAAACTGCATTTTACAACAGTAGCATACCATATAACAAAATATAAAGGAACAAAAAGCTGGATAACACTATCTACACATACATTTGTAAGGAATCAGGAATAAATAAAACAATCAGAAATGTTCCTTATAATTTACAAAGTTTTGTATCAGGTTTAGAGAATGCTTTCTCAAAGATGGACACTAGATGTCAGCAAGTGTCCAACATATCCACCACATAAGACAGTTGGAAATCATTTGAATTACATGTACATAATCTTCAAAAGCAACACAAATTTTATTATACCCTAATGAATACCTTCGCAGATATAGAAGGCTGAATCTGTGCATCTAAAGAGGTTTGAGAAGTGGTCTTCCCAGTATTACATTGAGAGGTGATGGCAGCCAGAGCAGCAGGGAGATCATCTTCATCACTGTGATTGCTGTTGGAGACAGAAAACAGAGGAGAGGTCAGGTACTCAGCACAGGCAGAGTGGCAAAGGTTAAAGCATGTCTATATGGACAGCTGTGAGTGCACACCGTTTTGTATAGCAATAGCTTACACAGAATGCCACAAATTTTCCTCAGACAGAAATAATAGGGCTGAGTGCAAATAGGAAATTATTAACAGTTATAGTTCACATTTTCTTAACTTATTTTCTTGCAAGAATCACTGGCCTTCACCACCCAATGTGTTATGGAGCCTAAATTTCAAATGAATTATCCAAACGTGGTGACCTCTTCAGTTAATCTTTCATTTAGCACTAATACCCTTTAAATCAATGTGGACAATAAGAGCAGAGAGAGGATGGTGTTAATGCCTTCTGAGAAGTCAGATTTGTATTAACAGTGCATTCATAAATGAAATGCATACATAAGTATACCCACAAAGACCACAGATCTTAATCCAACATAAGGTGTTTTAACAACAAAGTAGTAATAATAAGAAAAAGGGAAAACAAAGAAGCGTAAAGTAAGTATTAGATTAATACAGTGGATTAAACAAAACCCTGGCTATCCTATCTTGAGAATTGTTTTCTGTCTATTCAGCTGGGCACCTCAAACACTTTCCAAATAAAACAGAGACATCCTTCTTGACTACCTTTTCCTACCCTTTCTTACTCAATATGCTTTAACTCCTACAATCAAAACCTTATGCTAGCATGTCCATTTAAGGCCCAGCAATGTAAGCACTTTCATGGTCTCTTTGCGCCCCTTAGAAAAACATCTTGGCCAGAGGCTAATCTATTACTTGACCCAATATAGGAATTCAGATCTCCATCTTGTAACTGTCTAGGTCTGTCTATTAATTACAGTAGGGCCCCATGCATAACATGATTCCCTGCTTCCCATACTAGGCTGAGTCTCACATTGCCTTGAACCAGCTGTCTTACTGTTTCACTAGACATTATACAATATATGCTTCTTTGTAGTCAAAATCAATAATATCTGTCATACTTGCATCCATATTTATCCACTTTCTGGTGCCACTTTTCCCAGAAAAGGATCATATTATGCTGAAGTCTTTTCTGATTTGATGTCTGCAAGGCAAGAACACCAAGACTGGATGAGTTGCCATTTCACTGATAGTCCCACTTACAAACACAGCAACTCAAACAAGCCATAGTTAAAGTCAGAAATCAGCCTAAAGGTGTGTGTTTGGGGTTTAAATGCAATAGTCCCCTGAAAAAAATAAAATAAAATTCACAGATGGCACCCTAAGGTTAAGTCACCACACAATCCATCTGCAGTAAATAGCAGTTTTTTTATGATGTAGGAATTTAACAGCATCTTAGCTCAAAATAACAATTATAAGTAAGCAGATTATCAGTAAACATCAAAGTCCCTTAACTAAAAAGTAATATACAACACTGAGACACTTGTCACATGTGAGTATGACAGTCTTTGCTGAGAATGATCAAGTGATTCTAAATTAAATATATTGCACAGTTATGCTATATTATTTACTCATGTTGTGGGTATTGTTGGCTTCCAGGATAACTAAATTAGATTTTTGAAATGAACTTACTCAAAGCCTCCGATGCCAGACTGTGGTAACAAAGGTCATGACAAATTTTTTTTTATTATATTTTGCATATTCAGACACTGACTGTAGCAGAAAGATCATGATAAAAAGATAGTTAATTTCTTTATTCACTTAATATACAATAAAATAAAAACCATGGATCGAGCTTTCAACAGCAAAGAAAAACAGCAGACATAGTGGGTGGGCAGGATAAGGATAGGGGAGACACTGGCTTGCAATCCTGACCCTCCCTTTACAAATCTTCTGCTTACTTAGTTAAAGAAGATGTGGGGCGAATTGCAGGTTTAAGTGGAAGGGTATGGGTTGAAAGTGTGCTGTACCACCACCAAGTATTTATTTTTTAACTCTTAAACTGCACAATATATTTTAATCTGCACAATAGCGAAAGAAAGAATGAAAGTCTGTAAAAGCATAACACCTTAGAATATGAGTCATAAGAGCTTAGTTATTGAAGTTTTCCATACTGAATGGGGAGAATCTCGGAGAGAATTTTACGTCAGCTTTTCAAACTTTGACTTTTAAATAAGGCAGATACATTTCTTCTGAAAGTTAACAAAACAAAAAAGTTAAATGACTGCCAGCATTTTTTAAAAAGTGTTGCAGATCTATGACATCTTGGTCTAACATGGTGTACATGGCTTTATCAGTTTTAAGTTACCTGATCTCTTGCTGTTGGTGTGATGCTTGAGACTGGACTTTCACTTGACCTTACAGATGCACTAATTGTTCGACTCAATTTTCCTTGCACTTTAGCATCTTTTAAAACTGCTCTAAAAATAACCATGCAGTAGAGATGCTTTAATTTTTGCAGTATTACAGTTACAGCAGAGCAGCCCTGAAATAAATGCACATTCTTCATATAATCCTGGATATAATTAGGCAATCTGGAGAAACAAAAGCAAGCTTGAAGAAACATAAGCAGACTTCATCTGCAAATGGATGGTTTGCAATAAAAAAGCAATAATGAATAAATGTTCAATTAACTGATTGCCCTGGGGTGGAAAAAGCCAGGCACTGGGACTCCTTCATATGAGCCCATCATTATAATTTATAGTAATGTATTATTCTGAAAATGAATGAAATGCATAAAAGATTTTAGAGCATGTTGACTAGACATTTGAACCTTAAGGCTTTGGCTTCTATGAAGAATCTACAGATCTTTACTGCTACTCCTTGTCTGCCACTACATCCATATATTCAATTAATGGGGTTGAGGAGAACAATGCATCAGCAGTAGTAACATACAGAAAGGAAGGGTCCATTTCTGTATTTCCTCTGTGCATGCTGGTACAAAGAAGAACACTGTTTTTGTTTTTTATGCAATGAAAGGTTATCAGTTCTGCATTTGGACAGCTGAGTTTGCACAGCTCTTTTGAAACAAGTCTATAGCTTCAGAATTAATAGGGAGCATTGTTCAGCATAAAATTATCACAGAACTATGAATATCTGACATCAGCATGGGTCACTTCACTGGGGCTTGCTGTGAAAACTTCAATACAAATTGAACAATACAGAGGCGGTAAGAAGCTTTGATAGTCCATCCAGGGTGGGGTTTAGCCTTGCCCTGCTACTGCCAACACTGGCTACAATTAGTCAGAACCACAAACTGGATAAGCAAGGACAAAGGTGGATAAATTGATTAATATTTTGGGAATGACAGGTACAATGGAAGCTTTGGTTTCGATTACATAATGCACAGTGTCAAATAATTTTAACAGTATTCTATTCCTGTCGTACTAGGCTCCATACTGAATTTATATTTATTAATTGAGCTGTGATGCACTAATATTATGCTTGTGTGATGATCTGGAGTAAGAAGTGCTGAGAGTTGTATGTTACTGCTATGTGGGTGGAGTGGTGGCTCTAAGGCTAGGGAACTGCACTGGCAATCGGAAGGTTGCTGGTTCGAATCCCGTAAAATGCCAAAAGGGACTCTGCTCTGTTGGGCCCTTCAGCAATGCCCTTAACCTGCAATTGCTAAGCGCTTTAAGTAGTGAGAAAAGCACTATATAAATGCAAAGAATTATTATTATTATTTAAGAATTATGTGACAGGTAGTTAAAAATACAAATTTTGTTCTTAAAATGTTGTTGCCAATAAGAAGCTGTGTGAGAATTTTTAAAGCTTTTTTCCCTTTATGAGGGTGTTTTACTTTTTATTCTACCCACACAGGAGCAAAGGTAGCTGAGTATTTGGAGAAGCATTTTGAAAACCAACTTTTTACTTGTATTCATAACCAACATCAGTGAGAAGACAAGGTAGGCAGAAACTGCAGAATGTTGTTGCTGAAACAGGCAAGTTCATAAGTAAATAACTGGTGGTGTAGTGATGAACAGTTAAAAGTAATACCGATTTTGCAGTGAGAAGAAGTTAAGGCATACAAAGAATAACTGGATATAGCAGCATATGGCACTCGTACAGTTAAGCATGAACACTATTAGAAAGCGAGGGCTTACATGTTCATTCCTTTATAGAAAGTGTTTATTTTAAGTACAGGTGAGGGAGCACCAATCAGGTGCAAGCGGTGGTAAAACGGACATGTGAATAGGTAAATAACTATAAGTTGATATACTGTAAGTGAGTTTTCTTAGTAAAAAGTAAGTAGTAAACTGAAACCAGCTTCACAGGACTCTGAACTGGATATGTGGGCTTGGAAATGGAATAGACCGGATCTAATTGTACATCCGGCCTTTTACTCTTCTCATTTCCAAAAACTCTAACATAGCCTTTTATTTTTAATGCATCTTTATCTTGCAAATAATCTCTCTATATGCAGCAACCATATGTACAAGAAGATAAATAAAATAATCTAAAATATGACTGTATGGATTGTCTGAGATTCATCTAATTGACTAACTTGCATTTCCTCTTCACCTCATACCACACTGCTTAGAAGAAATTTAAAATGTTCAATGGAAAAATATCATACATGTCAAGGTCTCCCTGCTAGGTAGTGAAACACTTTTTGTTATTTGGCAGCAAAAAATAATTTTCACTGTATTGGTTGATATGAAAACTTCAGGGCCGCAAGACCTAGGAGATGAATATAAAGGAAATTATACAGTTCTGCTGACTAGAAGGGAAAAGTAAAAAAAAAGCTTTCCACTGATGTCGTCATTACAGCAAAGAAGGAGAGCTGCACTACATTGCACTTGCTGAGCCACCTGCTGAATGTAAGTTGGACTGCCAACAACTGGTTTCAGGGCTGAGGTACTCACAAGCTATACTGTCGTATCAACTTCTTTAAACGAGGAGGCTTGCTCTCCCTCTTTTCAGGCACTGCTGCAGATGAACACATGTCTCGTGGGGATGATGGACTTCTAATTAAAAGAAAACAAAAAAGTGCTATACATCCTGTTCACAAAGATCATTGTTCATTCATTTTATTTGCAGATGAAAAATAAAGAACAGGTACACATAAAGGAATCTGAGAGATCACTTACAATAAAAAATGTTATAAGTTCTTAAGGATTAAGAGTAGAATTCACAGTTTTATTTATTTACAGTATATTATACAACAATACAATTTAGCACAGAGTAAACAGTTTTTTTTTTTTTACAGTGAGCACGATTATTTAGTATTAAAATATAAGTAGCAAAAACAAAAAAAAGACTATTTACATTAATCTTCATTGTTTTTATGATTTGGGCAACTTCATTAAACTAAAATTAATAAACTACAAAATGTTCAGTCTAACAATATTTGCACAAACACTGGAAAAAATAATACAGTGTACAAAATGTACATCGTATGTAAAAACATATTCACCAGAATTTTTACTGTCAAAACATGCAAAAAAGAGAACATTGCATTAAAAAGATAACTGACATTAATAGTCATAAAAAGCAGTGAAAATAGAATAGACCTTCCTGCATGATCCAAAGCTCCAGTACTCCTGCTGATCTCTGGTTTTTCCAAGTCCTCCTTCACAACCTGAGGGGAAAAAGGGAAGCACTGCAGTTAAGAGTTATTATTGTCAAGCATGTGCTGAAGTGTTCTGAATCGGCATTTCATTCCATCTAGGACCAGAATCTCCCAGTGATGCTGATAAGATCCCTAGAAGATTCCCAATAAACCAAACATTTATTTTCAAAGATGCATATTTATACACATACTTCCATGCTCATTTGTATCAGACCAGTTAGGTTGATGGACGTAAGTGAAGTACTCCAAGAAAGTCTTTATTTATATAGAACGTGTAAAATAAGTATACACAATGGAAGGACTAGGATTCAAAACCAGTCTCCTGGAGGTTTATGGGAGCAGTGCATGCTGCCAGATCAGAGACAGTGGCATTACACTGGAAGGCAGAGTCACAGCTAAGAGAGAAAGACCTGCAAATGGCCAAAGAGACATCTTCTTTAGTAAGGATTCCAGCAATTCATGTTCACATCCAACCTCTGTCATCTAAGGATGAATGGGTAAAGAGAGAAAGAGGGAACATTGCCCATATATATCAAACATGCAACTGTTTGGCTTAAAGTAGGCAGAAACTTTTTATAAAATAGAATAGTGGCTAGAAATGAGTCAACTGAATTCTTTCAGGACAATATACAACATATATAACCAAGCACATGCCTGGGGTGTCAAAATTATTTTTAAAAAGACACAGAAGGCAGTAAATGAATGAATAAAATCAGCACTATGAACAGTACTTTTCTGCATCAAAAACTCATAGTCTTATGTCTAATAAGTGTCTCCAAGACATTATATTTTGATTGCTATATTTTGTCCTGCCACAGAAAAAAAAGTCTTGTCACATGAAGAAGTGTGCATCACTTTGTCTAATGATTACAGAATGCCAAAAATGACAATTTACTTAAGACGTTTAATATATCTGGCATGAAGGAAATGGTGCTAAATTAATCTTAGCTAGTATCCCAATTGATTTAACCAACTGCTAGTAGCTGTATTGTTTAAAGAGCCCAAACCTTCTTCATGTTCTCTTAAAGGCAGCTCTTGAACAGGCTTGCTTACTGTGGCATATACAAGTAGCTTTAGTTTATCTTCGGAATATCTCACCTGTTGACAAGTCTGGCTGCTGACAGACCACATCCCACAGTCCCAATTTTCAGGCACTTGAAGTAGGATTTCCAAAGATATCTGTCTTAAAGAGCGTCTAATATGCTTGTATGAAGGGTATTTAGGGTGCCTACTAGATTGCTGCTGTTGTCATTACTGAGAATTGGTAGCTAGGAGGACATTGTCACATTAGATTTTTTCTGTCAATGATATCAATTCTACTTTTATGGTGTGTGATCTTTTTATGATTATTGATAGATCTGACAAGAGTTTTCCAATTTAGCAAAGAATACACTATACTTACAGAAAACATTTACAGCAATGCTTCTTTCAAGCCACTCAGTTTCTTTAAATATCACAGAATTAATAGCCCTGAACCTACCTTCCTTCCTTCTTCATAAATTTCAAAGATAGCTGACGTCATTCCTTAAACATTATTTTACCTATCTCACAATTTCAAATAAAGTATGCTGGACTTTAGTTCCCCTGATGTTTCACTGCTGCCAACTGACTTTTCATATTAAAAGTAATACTAAAATGAGTTAACTGGCCACTTGTAGGCAGCAGTTAGATACATAAAGGGTGAAAAAATGACTCAAAATAAACAAAACCCCTCAAATATTCATACTTGGACAATAAAGATAAAATGTATATTCAAATAACTGTATAAACATTATAAATGGATTTATTTTATTGAAATTTATTGGGATATTTCTGTACTCAACAGTTTAATAGTTGAAAATCTCTGAGTGAAATGAGGAAATCCAACAAAAAGCTTTTTTTGTTTCCAGTATATTGTACTTGAATTCTAAAAGTGATTTAAAAAAGTACACATAATGAGACCAAGTGGAGCAAATGTCATACATTTATACAATATCAATAATTTTACAGCAGCATGTAGCTTCACTTTAATTTGTTGCTGTTAAGTGTTTTGAACTAACTAATGGTATCAGTTTGCTACATTCATACCAATACACATTCCTTTGCTACATTTAAAAACTTTTCTTTCTTTTTCAGTTTTCTGATAACCACCTTTACTTTCTTTGTCTCTCCAATAAATAGCCGCTCCATTAAATACTTGACTCTGTCACACAGACTGGAATGCTGCTGAGCTCCGGATGTGGATTATGCTCAAGCATGTTAATACATGGAGGTCCAAAGTATAGGCAGACATTAAGCAGGTACAGTCCAGTGCTCATAGCATAGAAATGGAGATCAGATGACATACATGGGCACATATGGGCCTAAAGCATGTTTCAGGAGGCACACTAACTAAGCACTTTGCCTTCCCTTGACCAAATACATGTAGATCAGAATTTCTTTTCTCCCCCAGCATGTCTTTGCCAGTGGTGCTTGGGTGGAACAGAACATGTTTTAATAAGAGATACTTGTAGTCTAATACAGCTCCTGTTACACAAAGCTATAATTCCAAAAAAGAAGCAACAACATCACTTTAAAACTCTAAAATGAATCCTATAGGCTTGCTCAACTGTATCGACTTTTTAGTAACTCAACCTACCTTGAGACTCAAAGGAGTTAAAACCTATGACAAATTTATATATTTGAAAATATAAACAAACTTTAATTCATATAAATCCCAAAGAGTAGGTGTAATTATTAAACATAATGATGCTCAATTTTATTTTAATGCCTATAAATAGCTCCAATGTAATTATAACATTTATTTTTGTTCTTCTGTAATTATTGCATGTTATGGCAATTCACCTAGTGTCATCACACTGTCAGTTGCATATGGTGCCACACTGATGCCCTTGTACTTCTGAAAAGCTACAGCACAAGGGTGCTTCACCCCCCCATCCCCTACTGATCCCTTCTATTAAAAGATGCAGTGATGGTTCCCTTCACAGTGACTTATCAAGATTTCTCATTAAAAATTCAAAGAGTCATTAGTACCCTTCATTGTGAGCACAACAGTTAAGTGTTGTTAGGAATAAATATTTAAAACAGCTGTTAAAAAAACAACCTTGGAAAGCATCTGCCAGATATAAAACACATCACCAAGCTCCTGTCCATTCACATCATACCACAAATGCTTATACTAAGCATAATCTGGTGATTTGATAAATTTTCACTAAACACTACTCCTTATGCTTAATTAGGGTCCAGGATTCCTTGGAATTATGTTGCAGGACTTGGTGTAAGAATGGACATAGTGGGTATTTTTGTTCAACATGGAAATGGGGTCACCTCGTAGTACTGGACTCCAAAAAGTCTCATTCTTCCACTTTGTATGTGTATGTTTTTACTTTCTTTGCACTCTTATTGTATCCATTGCACAATTTCAGATTGGGACTTAATTTAGTGGCAAGAAGGAACAATAAGGCTTTGGTAGGTGAGGTGTAGCCTAATGACAAAAGTGTAAGGCAGAAGACTAGCTACAATGCTCATATCCCCCCTTGCCACCCAGAGAGACACGCTTAATCTACCTGGACTCAGCTCTAGAAATATAATCCATGGATCCCTCAGACATTTATTTTCTATAAAAATGTGGTTAACCCAATTTTTTGTTCTTTTCTATTGTATCTGCAAATGGCTACATTTCAATTTTAATGTTACCATGACTTGGTAAACAATAGTCTTAACTTTTTTATACTAATCAGAGAAATTCGGAGTGTTTTACTGTTTAACATAATTACAAACTTACAACTAACTAATTACTGCAACATTTAATAATTTACTGCTATTATATTACAGCTGTGAATGTGTTAGCATTCTAAACCTGTACTTAGACATTTTTATACATGGTATCAGTGTGAGGCCAAAGCAAGTACAGGTCAATTTATATTTTAATTGCGCTGTATAGCTATGGCTATAGTAGGCTCACAGTGCTGCAGTGAAGCGCCACAGAAGCAAATCATAAAAGATTGGGGTCGCGCTATAAGTCTCTTTCTTGCACCACAAAACACGAGGCTTAGTCTCAGTACTTTAGCAAAACCAGCTTTATTCAGCTTGAAACAGGAATGGCACAGTTATTTATTGTAGCATGATCTGCCACTCTGCTATACACAGACACAGAAGTCAGGCGGGTCGTGGCCAGGTCAGTGATCAAGTAATCCTGTTATCTGCATTTACAATTTACGTGCCCCTAACCTTGCATCACCCATTGAGATCTTTTCTGTTTACTTTGGCGGAGAGACGCAGCGCATCTGTGAGCCTGCTATTGCCCCGTAAAGAGGCAGAGATCGCACTTCGGGACGCTATTCGGCTTGCTGTCTAGTTGGGGGAGGTCCCAAGAGAGTTTACAAACCTCACATTTTCTTGAATGAGTGCTGCATTAATAGGCATGTTTCTTGAATGAGCATCACTGAACCACATAAAAACTGCTTTTTCAACGTCTTCAAATGCAGCAGTTCACATACATTTGCAACCCGAGATTTTTCTACTTTTTTTGCTCTGTCTTTCAAGAAAGTTGACAGTGTCGGTGGCGAAATTCCGAATTCACTGTGTAGCAGCCAACCCCTTACCCAGCTGGCAGCTACACTACCAAGACCTGTGGCCTGGATGAATTACTGAGGCTAACCTACATATACCATGCCGTACCTCTAACAAATAATATTTTCCCCACAATCTACGGTTTAAACACAAGCACACAAAAGCAGATATGTAAAATAGGTGTATAAATATATTAAATGAAACACAATAACAAAAAATGCAAATTCCACACGTAGAAAATATGTATATAGATATGTATATCCCTCCACCAAAGCAGCAACATGAAAACACCATACAGTAATCCCTTGATCGCAGGGGGTTGCATTCCAGAACCCCCCGCGATAGGTGAAAATCCGCAAAGTAGAAACCATATGTTTGTATGGTTATTTTTATATATTTTAAGCCCTTATAAACTCTCCCACACTGTTTATAAATATTCCCCGCACAGTTATACAGCATAAACCCTTTGTATTCTTTTAGATATTAGGTAAGATTCATTGAAATTATGTATGTAAACACACTGTTTATATACAGTAAAACAAATATTATTTTAAAGATATTGAGTGTCTCCACTATCACATATGTTACAGCCATTACGATAGACAGGCCACCAGCAATAAATATGTGCAATGCAAGAAAATATGTATACAGTAAATGTGTGTACAGTGACACTAAACGTACTTACATGTACTAAGAACTGTAAGAAGAAAATTAATTATGGTTACTCACCAACAATGACACGATGACTTGTTCGATAAACGATGAATTTAGTTTTACTGCACAACAAAGGAAAGCTTTACAGCTCTTCTAAAGAAGCCTCTTCAGGCGACTGTGTAGCACCACCGTTGTTCTTCTTCCGGCAATCTTCAATCCAAATCGCTAAAGCAGATTCCATCCAGACTACTGCCTTATTACATCCACTTACAACTCGTTTTGCACCCTGGTGAAAAGGACACTGCGGCCATAGATCTTATATTCCTTTCCTACTTTTTAAATAAAAAGAATCGTAGCCTCATTGATGCCGCAATGGCGTCCTACAGAGGTGTAGCCTTTCCCTCACTTCAACATATCCAAAAGTTTTATCTTTTCGGCAATCGTTAACATCTTCCGTTGGCGCTTGGGCACGGCTCCTGAAGCAGTAGCAGGAGCAGATCGTTTTGGAGCCATAATGAAGGGCTTGACTATGCATAAAGATAAACACAAAAGAGTACAAAAGTTAACTCTTTACACAGCAAAACACACTGATGCTGAATGAGCGAGATAAGACTTCCTGGTTAACGCCGCGGAATCGAATTCGGCGCTCCGTCGCTGAGCCATTCAGCATACAGGAACTTAACTGCATGCTCTGATTGGTTAGCTTCTCAGCCATCCGCCAATAGCGTCCCTTGTATGAAATCAACTGGGCAAACCAACTGAGGAAGCATGTACAGGAAGTAAAAAGACCCATTGTCCGCAGAACCCGCGAAGCAGCGAAAAATCCGCGTTATATATTTAGATATGCTTACATATAAAATCCGCGATAGAGTGAGGCCGCGAAAGTCGAAGCGCGATATAGCGAGGGATTACTGTATATACAATAACAAACCCTCCTTTACCCCTGTAACGTATAACAAACACAAAACACAAATAACAATAATGAATGAAAACTGAAATGACAATGATCGTGAACTTGAGTCCAGGTACATTACTGTCCTGAATATGGATGACTGATCAACAAAGAATGGATGCGTTTGAATCTCCCGGAAAAATGGAACAATCTCACCGTGTTTCCTCGGCGTATGGTGGATAATGAAATCCAACCCCGGGGTTTCTGGCAATGATTGAGCTGAAGTGAATCCAGTGGAATGAGAAACAAACTTTTTACAAAGCGAGATGTGAAAAATAGCAGGAAATGATGGTTCGTTGTTGTTAAATGAAATCTCCATCTTTTTCCTTCCTCTCTCTCCTCTCTTCTTTCCCTCCTGATCGTTTAAATATTAAATAGCCGGATGTAACTGAATGTGAACAGGTGCTTTCCATCCTGGGGCTGCGGTCTCCCTCCCTCATCCGTCCCCTCTGCACTTACGGAGACAACATTCACTGACATACACATAACAAACAGTAAACGGGACGATGGAAATAACAGGCACTCAGCACACACATCGAATATATTATTACTATGTAGCCCTGGTACAACTGGCAACATCTTTTTTCTTTTTGCCACAATTGAGAGCTGCAAAAATGTAAAGTTTTTTTTTTCTTTCTAATATGAACTGTTATCGTTTTTTTGTGTCTGCCGTTTCTATAGGAGGGTGACAATGAGTTAAATTCCAATGGATGTTTTTCAAATGTTGACGAGTAATAAGAAAAAGGTATCACTGAAAACAAAAAAGGCAAAAAAAACAGTACGAGGAAAGTTCGGAGAAAGAAAAAAAAAATTACAGTGTTTCTGTTTGGGGATCACTGTGCACAACTGAAATGCAACCACAGAACTAACTGGCATTTCAAGGTCTTTTGTGCACTTCATTGTAATGAAAGTATCTGCTGAATGTACTTCGTAGTAATGAGATTTCTATAGACTCGTGTCAAATGGGGAAGCTGTCAGGACCATAAAAATACTTCGTTGTAATGAAACTTTCATTGTAAAGATATTTGTTGTAATGGGATTTTACCTGTACTTACATTTTAAATAGTGAATGGACAAAAATATAACATGGGTAAACAAATATTGAGAATTAATAGAGTAAGCCCCAGGATAACAGCATTATTGAATGTGACCCAAAAAGTGGCTGACTGTTAGTCTTTTGTTCCTGTGACTGAAAAAGGTCAAGCTGTTCTGAAGTATATTCGAATAACAAACAGCCTCACCTGTGTGGGAAGCTCTCCTTTATCTACTCATTTTCCCTGAAATGATTTTCTATGAGCAAGATGCACAAAAGTTTTTTTTATTTAATTATTTTTTTAAGAGTGTAAGGGTGCTAATGGGGTATAGTTAATATAATTTTCTGGTAGATGAACATAGTGTAAGTTAGATACATGACTGGGAGTGTGTGTTGTGTTTTTTCAGAGCTACCTGACAACTATTTTAAATTTTATTACAAGTACAGTCTAGTTGTTTATTAAAGTGTTATCTGTCTTAAACTTTGTTACCTACCTACAGTATTTTATTCTGGATATTCTGTGATATTACTTGACATGTCTCATGGTATAATAGCATGCTGTTTTTCATTTTTGGTTAAACATTTTTCAATTGAGACATCAGTGTGTGGGATGTCATTGTCAAAGTACAGAAAAGATGAACTATTTCTGACATTACCAGTGGAATTTTCTCTAACATTTTTCTCTTATCAAATTGGAAGTTCTTTACACTCTGCATAAATTCAAATGAACAATCTGCATAAATTTTGCCACATTCAATGGACACTGCCTTGACTGTTTTTTTTTTTTTTTTTTTTTTTTTTTTAAATGGGATAAGGTTGGTGGCTTCCACTGGGGCAAATGGAGTTTTTTCATGTAGCCTTCTTACACTAACTAAACTGAACTACTGCATAAGTGACAGAAAAAGAAAAGACCCACCTGAGACCTATCACATACATAGCAAACACATCGCTGTATTGACATGTAGGAAGACAGCAGCTGCTAGTGGGTAGTAAACTATGAGATTCATACTTTGAAAGTGCACTGGGCGGTAAGGCCAATGCCAAGAAGGTTGTGGCCTGTGTTTAAATGTGTGTGTTTGCCCAGGGTACTAGAAAGCAGGTGACCCAGCAAGTGCAAGAGAGACACAAAGTGAAACCATATAGGGCTGAAAAGGGGCCATAAGATTTCCTGGCTGACTGATGTCTGTCCTGCTATAATATGAAACATTACCTATATGTTTAAAAATGTATTTTACACACATTTCTTTTTAAAGGACATTTAATTTAATACAAATAATCCATTTATTTTTATGATCTGAATATCCAAGGACTGCGTCCAGATAATAATAAAAATATTATTACATTACAAATGTTTTTACATTAACATTTAAGCGTGCAAAAAATCTGTTCTTTGGACATACAAGAAGTTAACTTTGAACAATTGACTAATGAAGTTGCTTTAAGGGCATCCTTAAATGCCAAAAAAAAAAAAACAAAAAGCAAAAAAAAAAAAACAAATGACTGTATCTATTCTGTTTAGCTGTCCAGGGGCCTCATGTATAACGCCGTGCGTAGAACTCACACTATAACATGGCATAAGCACAAAAGCGGGAATGTGTGTACGCACAGAAAAGTCCAGATGCATAAATCTGCACGTACGCAAATTTACACGTTCTTCTGCTACATAAATGAAATGAAAAGTAACGCACGTGCATGCGCCTGCTGTCCCGCCCCAACTTCTCCCAGAATTACGCCTCTTTGAATATGCAAATCAATATAAACAGCCCTTAAGCTCAGCCTTCTGTGAATAGACAATGGGAAAAGCGCGGGGTAAAATAGAAGAATTTCAGTGAATACCAAGTGGAGGCTAGGAAAAACGTACTATTTGTTGGTTTAAACAGAGATATAATCAACAAAAGGTTGATTCAGTGACAGAGTGTCGGAGAAACTCGAAAGCTCAAGTTCACAAAGTCGCCATGAAAAGTCGTAGCCCACCGTCTGAGTGTCATTTGAAAGCTTATTAGGGTACAGGCAAAAAAAATAGGCACACAGTGGGGAAAAAAAGCACGAAATGTCAACTTTAATCTCGAGATTTCCACTTTAATCACATAGTTTATTTTGTCATTAAAGTAGAACAACACAAACTTCATCTTAAAATCATTTAATTTACTAGTTTCTCAAATCCCATCATAGCTAAAGTA
Organism: Polypterus bichir lapradei; assembly: GCA_026402145.1. NCBI lineage: Eukaryota > Metazoa > Chordata > Cladistia > Polypteriformes > Polypteridae > Polypterus > Polypterus bichir. Next base: position 16,945,742 of record JANRMT010062843.1, on the reverse strand, counting down.
GTTGATCTTCTATGTGCTCACTAAGTGTGTGAATCACTACGTGCTTCCGGGCTTTCTCTTCCTCCGACAGGACACAAAACCCATTACATTCAAGATATTACAGCTCTCCGAGTAATTAAAATACTGAGATGTATAAGTGATATTATTTTCATGATGATAGGAGTTAAATCATGTTATTAAACATGGGAACACGGTGGCGTAGTGATTGTTCATGTCTCATGCAAGATGCTTGCTACGCCATGCACAACCTTCGATGAAATACTTTATTGTAGCAGTACTGTCTCTTTCAAACGTACAAACCCCTAATTCCTGTCCTTACTTTTCTTTCTCCAAATACCTAATCGCCACACAATCAGTTCTGTAATAGACGTTAAGCCATCTGTAGGCTTAGAACGCCGATTCTTCAAAACTTTTAAGGAACATTGAAATATCTTCGTAGTATGTGTTTAATTATTCTATCCATCTATCCTTCCAGTGTCGCACCAGCTCCAGCAAGAATACAGCACGAGGCAGGAACAATCCGTGAACAAAGTGCCAGCGCTGGCACCGTGTCCTCACATGTTTAATTATTAACAATATAGATTATTTAAATGAAGTTTAAATTTCATCTGTATGATATAATAAACATTTTGCTGCACTTCATCTTTATCGTCATGATTTGTAAATACGCGCTTTATAAAGTGGCTCAGGTTGTGCAATATAATAACTGTAGTGCAAGTTTACAGTGAGGTAATTGTACTTATAAGTACAAAGCGTTCTAGAAGGAGCACTTGATGGACTGATTGAATACGTCTATAGTTCTTGGGATGAAACTGTTTCTGAACCGCGAGGTCCGTACAGGCTTTGAAACGTTTGCCATGTGAGAGCAGTTCAATAGACAGCATGGCTGAAGCAGCATGTGCTTGATGCTGTATACCGATAATTCTCTTTCCAATCAGCTGCTGTAGAGCTGTGATTCCCCACTCAGATACAGTGATATAAATACTCTGAGTGGTGCAGTAAGAGTAATATGTAAAAAGATGATCCGCTGTGGCAACCCCTAACGGGAGCAGCTGAAAGAAGAAGGTGCAGTGAGAGTAACAACGCTAAAGCAGCTATTGTATTTAGAATAGTTTGACCATTCCATGGACCATTATATTGTTACTGGTTAATTACATTCAGATGCATTAAACTAATAAACAATATGCGGTTAATTTCAGTGTATTTATAAAGCCACGTCAGGGATGTGGATCTGAAAAAGAAAGGGTAGCCGAACAGGAACAGTAGCACTGCTTTGACGCTGGGTGCCGCCAATCTGCAAAACCGAGCGCAGAACTTGCGTACACCAGGGTATGAGGTACCATGGAAATGTGTGTGGCTTTACACCAAGTTTAGGTTTTATACATTGTGATTTGAGCGTGGAAACGTTTGTACGCAACATTTTTGTGCGTACGCACCGTTTATACATGAGCCCCCAGATGTTTTTTGGTTTGCTTAAAGTTTAATTTGAGTGGTTTAATTGTGCAAGCAACCAATGATTAAAATACTACATACAACAGAACATAGCAATACAAAGGCACTGGTTTTTCTGTGTTCTGTGTTTGGTTTGAATAGGGGATCTGGGAAGCAAGTTGTCATTTTGTTCTCATCTTTTAAGAATAAAAATGAAAACAGAGCACTATGACTTCTGTATTTTATTTTTATTACTTTTTTTTATGAAAATGTGATTTTTCCTTTGATGTATTCTGTCATTTCTTACCTCTGATTTCTCATTCAATCATTTAGACAATTTTTTTTCTTCATGGAATCAGACAATGTATTACATAATGTAAAGCTTGGGTGCTGGAATATGGTGCAAATAAAAAGATCTAAAAATGAAATGCCATCAGTACTCCATGTTGACAAAAATATGCTGTTTAATGTCTTCCTATTTGTTTTCTTCTGCTTAGCCTTAATTATGGAGATGTTGTTTAATTGTTTCACAGGCAGCTACAGACATTTATAGAATAAACACTAAATATTCTCTTTTCTAAAACAAAGCATATGTAAAATACATTTATTATGGATTAGAATGTTATATTCCCATTGAGCTGAAGGCTCTGCTGAAAATTTCCTTTTTTAGAATGTTTGCCAGTCTCTGAAAGTAAAATGCAACATTAGTAAGTGAGCCATCTGCCCATTTTGTGCTACAACGTCGGAATTGTGGTTCTGTTATTGTTTTTGTATATTAACTTGTAGCACTTAACAATTTACAGGGATGAAAATGTACTATATGTTATAAAAAAAAAATCTTTTCTATTATTTGATTTACATAACATTATAGAAACAGGAGGTATTGCATTTAATGATCTTAAACATCTTTTTAATTGAAGACTTTTCAGAGCTCGGGTCATTAAAATTCATTAGATCTGACCTGGGGCCAAATTCTTGCATAAAAAGTATAATTTGGCCTGGGATGGGCCAGGTAGAGCCAGACACACTATATATTTAAAAAAAAAACAAAAAAAAAAAAACCCTTAAACCCAAGCACCTCACACATTCTAGACAATCTCATCCAATAGCCCATTTATTCACATTACAGAACTCAATTCAATGCTGTCGAATTTATATCATTGCAAGATAAGGAATCTTAAAGTCTATATTGCACTTAACTCATCGTGGCGTTATAATATTCTAAAGAGCAGACTTCATCATTTAAATATATTTTTTCTCATGAAAATCCATGGTACCCAATCATGTATTTTTTATTCATTAGACATTAAATAATTTTGTTGAAATCGAGGTGTTGCAACTACCCTAGAGAAATGTTTTTACTTTCAGTATTGATCAACAGTGTAGTATCAGCAAATTGTTTACTAAAATTTATTATAAAATTATCGCTGAACAAATGTATATTTGACTTCTTACATTGACCTTCCTTAAGAAACTCAATGTATAGGAACAATCCGAAGTGTGATGAAGAAAAGACTGCCACACAGACAACAGTTAATAGCCCTTGGAAGGGCTGCTTATTAGCCCTCTTCTGATAGGGGCCTGGAATAACTCCTAGTCTGATGCCCAATGAAATACTTAACCTCTTTAGGGAAATCTGTATCTTTGTGAAGACACTACATGTTATCCTGTTCTTTTTCAGTCTTACCTACTGGACTGTTTAGTGCAGCTCCATTTAGGTCACTCCAGCATACATGGCTCTAATCCCCTGCAGGTCTGCAACAGTATTAATAAATGTTAATGCAAAATAAATGTGCTGTATGTGGAAAATTTGTAACTATTGTAAATGAAGCTTGACTCACTTACTAAACAAACAATACAGACTTCTATTGTATTGTATTGTATTGTATTGTATTGTATTGTAGTGGCACCAGGCTTGAAGCCAGAGAAACTTTGTATGGCCTTTGGGCCACTAATTGACTTGCATTGTAAGAGTTTAAAGATGAGCATTTGTTTGTCATTTATTCAAGTGTCTTATAGCAAAGTTACATGGAGAACATTATCCAGTCATATTTCTGAAACTCCTAGTCCATTAGCTTTCAAAAGAGTACTCACATGTTGCTCTGGAGAGAACTGAATGTGGCCAATGAAAATGTAAAGCTATGGGTGTATGGGATGTTAACTACTACTGACATATGATAGGGTCAGTTTTTGGTGTAAGTCAAAATTTTTTCACAATTTATACAAAATGAGAAAGTAGAGATGATTCGCTTTTTTATACTGCTACAAAATATCTTTATTTGTTTATCAATTACAATCATATCTAAGTAAAGAAATATAATATATAATGTCTAATATATGGCTTGCAAGACTAAGGGAAGAGCTGTCAAACTGGCTGTGTAATTTACCTGCCTGCAAGTCTTGAGTTCACTTACGTTCAGTCAGACAGGCAGCTACAAAATCATCATGTACATGTTCAAGCTCTCTTTATGTGAGAAAGCATAGTAAATAATTCCTTTGTTCAAAACTGTTCAATATTTTTACAGAAATGTTTTGACATATTTATCTATAAATGAAATGTTATTTATTTCTTGAAGTCTGATGTTCATTTTTTTCTTTTCCTTAGAGATCATGTTTTCATTTCTACAGTTTTTCTGGTTATTCCAAAACAAAAGAAATTGTAAATCATTTGGATCAGATGTTTTTATTTTGCAAACAGCAGTTTTTTGGTTTGGATTTTCTAATTTGTTTTGTTGTAATGTTCATACACTTTACAACTGACTAGACGTATTAGACATACAGAATAAAAATGTTCAAAGAATAATGAGACTTTGGTTACTTATCTGACAACAGTAAAGGTGGAGAAAAGCAATCCTGTTTTGTTCACTATTATAAAACAAGATATACAGGTATATATATATATATATATATATATATATATCTATATATATATATAACTATTACGCCTTTTAAGTTTTCCTAATACATTGTATGTTTCGTTTATGGTGTTTGGAAGTTTATTCCAATATTGAATAGAAATAATGCTTAAAGTACTGTTTTTGATAAAAAAACAGAGTTAAAATCTTCAACATATAATCTGCAAGAAAAATATCTGTCTTTTACTTTGATACATGGAAACTGAATATTGAATGAGGTATGATGAGTTTGTGGCCAGTTAAAACAGTAGCAGAAAACAGCCAAACATGACATTGAGCTTAATGACTTAGGGTGTGTTCACACTTAGGTCATTTGGACCAGTTATTTTGAAGTCTAGTTTGTTTAAGTAGATGTTAAAATACCAATCTAATTGTGATGTGGAACATTAAAAAAAAAACAAAAAAACAACAGACCCAGTCCCTTTTGAGATAGTAGCCTCAGCATTGTTCCAAACAAACCATGGAAAGATTAAGAGAGGCATGAATGCCATCCAACACAGGTCTGATCTAACTACAGAAAATACTGTGCATTTTGGGTAGCACCATTATTACAAACATGTAACAGAGGAAATGATTACTTGCTCTCATGGCCCATTCCAGCACTTGGAAAGTAACCAACTGCAGTTTTGTATCCTTGCTGCCACTGTTTGAAATTTGTATGTACTCCTGCACTAGAGAAAAAAGTGAAAGACTGTTTAGCACAACCTTTATCATTATAGATGAACAGAGCAACCAGCTAACAAATGTTCTTTTTCCTTAAAACAAACCTGTCATTGCTGCTTATGTAAACTCTGAAAACTGTTCACTGTTTCTTATAACCTACTTGTTGTTATTTAATTTCTGCAGATCTTTTATCTTTATTCATTTATTGTAAGTACATTGTTTAATAGTTGAGGTGAACTTTCCATTTATATTGAATGGTAGGTTTTTAAAAGTTGACACTGAACTCTTGTAGCGCTATCTATAATTTCTAGCCTCTTTATTTTGAACATTACATTTTTATTTTACCAGTTTGTTTTTGTACTAAAAGGTCTTCATTCTGAATCCATTTGTACAGAATGTAAATGAAATTCCTGTTTCACTGAATGTGTAGAATACTACTAATTCATGGTTAAACTGAAAGGCTTACACTAGCATTGCAAATACTTAGATACTTTTTTAATTTTATTGATTTTATTGTAATCATTCCATACAGATATATCAATTTTTTCATAAAATAGGATTGAAAACAAATCAACCCCTACCCCTGAGAAAGACAGCATGGCCAACGGAGTAAAACTTAAAAGCTTGTAAAAATACATACATTGATGAGTTTAATAGGTGGATAAAGATAAATGGAGAACAAAAAAAAAGAAATGGGAAGAGAATCTATTTCCTCAGTGCTTTAAGAGCTTATTCTAAAATATTATTGATTAGATCCTGCCAGGTTTTGAAAAAGTTCTGCACAGATCTCCTAACTGAGAATTTGATTATATATATATTCTTATTTTACACTTAAGAAGTGTAATTATAGCCTTATGTCACCTTACACACAAAATGATGGTCCCAATCAGATTCACACACTGAATTATAAAGATTTTATATTGAAGAAGATAAAAGATGACTGGCATAGGATTGGTACCTGGTTTTGTTCGATACACTGTGTTCAGGTATTAGAATCGGTACTGAAAGATAAAAAGTGAACTTGGTGTATCCCTAGTTAATCCATATCAAGTTAATTTTGTCTCTTCTAGATTTGGATACAACACATCCCTATTTAATGAAACAAAATTAGACGTCATGTGATAAATGTCAGAAAGATTATGTTAACTTCTGTGATGGATAACTAAACTCCAAGTGACATAAGTTCAAAGAAATAAAATGGATATAGATCTGTTGAGACATCAAGAGCATCTAACGTGAGGAACAATGATGATCTAACAGAGATGGACAAAGTTCCTAAGGGAGGATAACATCGTTCTACGCATCTCTCAAAGTTTGGGCCTAATATTGGATTATAGAAGCTTTGAGAGATGAGATAGGTGATTATTTTAGATTGCATTAGCCTTCTTTGAGTTTAAATTTGACAAGTATCGGGAGTTATCTAGCAGTGATGTATATATTTTTTTCTTTGTGGCTTTATTTTGTAGTATAGTTTTTACAAAATAAAAATATGGTAGTATTAGAAATTGATCTGCACTAATTTTAGGTTTTTGTTTCAATGTCGTGTTTATATGATTGAGCAGCAACTTTTGAAACTTTCTTTGTAGTCAGCAAAGTTACTTAACTAGTTTGTTTGTTTCTACCTTCCAACAAACCATTTCTAATTTGGATATAGTAGAAGAAGTAGTTATATGAATGAGCTGTTTCAGATGACGTAAAGATATTACCCATGAGCAAGAAGACTCTGACATCATAGGAATATTTTTCAATGAAGTCTGAAAAACGTTAATTTGTTGTCAGAGTCACAGTATATAAAAGATGGCCTTAAAATAAAACATTACCCACAAATGTATAACAGTTTCTGGATGGAACATATTTTTAAAGATATGATTAACAGACTATGAAAAGCCAGAGAATTAGAAGCACAGCAATGTACTGAAGTATATTGCACTGAAAAGTTGAGAGTATCAGACTTTCAGAAGCTTAATTTTCATTTCTAATACAATTTAAAGTAGAGGAATTTATTACCTTAAATTAAAAATAACACCCTTTCTTCTAAAATCAAATTAAAAAATTGTATATTTAGACACTACAAGAGAGAAGGGTGTATATTGGACCAGAGGATAGATGCTTTATTCAAGTATGTTTTTGAAAGTGTACTGTACGTGATTGAAATATAAAAAAATTTAAATTTTAGAGCAACCAGCATTTACTGTATAAAGCATTCTTTTTCTTAAATATATCCTAAAATTTGAAGTAGAAAACAATTGTCCATTATTCATAACACACTATCCATTGAGGAGCCGGTGTTAGAAATATACAGTAGCATGATGTTGGGTTATAAAGAAACCCTTTGCTCTGCACTTCTCCCTTAATCTAATTAACTTTACCAATGTGCCACATATAGAGAGTGGCTCAAGGGCAAATGCAAATGGCAGAGGTGAGAGAAGGCAGTCTTGACTAGACCTGCTGTATCCAAAACAAAAGCATTTGCGATACACTGTAAATATAATATACCTGTATGGGAGCTTCACGATTAGCATATGAAAATATAACCAGAACAAACATATTAGACCAGTGATTAAAGTTGTGTACATTCTAAATAACTAATCCTGCTCAACTTTGTCAAACATCCTTCCTATATTTAGACACAGGACTGTCTCTGAGTTATCTGATGCTTATGCAGCAAAATATTACATTAAGCAGGCAACGGGGAAAAAAATAATGAAAACTCTGGTTTAAATTACTCAGTCAACTCACATCAAATAGTGAAGAATGAAACTTTTAAAAAAGATAGTAATGCTTACGAGAGTAACTTGCAAAAAATACACAACTTTTGTGAAAAGTAAATATAGTTCATTTTTGGAATGTCTCCTCAAGCTTTAATTACACACTCATGGAGTAAATTATTAAGAACACATGTACACCTCCTTATCCTTGCAATTATCTAATCTGCCAATCATGTGGCAGGTGCACAATGTATAAAATCATGCAGATACATCTCAGAAATCTCAGTTAATGTTTATATCAAACACCATAATAGGGAAAAATGTGATCTCAGTGTTGGTACCAGATGATCTTGCTCGAGTAATTCTATAACTGTTGATCACCTGAGATTTTCACATAGAACAGTCTCTAGAGTTTACCTAGAATGGTACAAAAGCATCCACTGAGTGGCAGTTCTGTGGATAGCAACATGTGGTTGAGGAGACAGATCAGAGAAGAATGGTTCAAGCTGACAAAAAACCTATGTGTTTGTATTCTGTACAACTGTGGTGAACAGAAAAATATCCCAGATTGCACAACACAACAAAATTTAAGGCAGATGGGCTAAAACAGCAACACAATTGTTGGGTATCAACTTCTGTACATCAGGAAATGAAAGTTGAGGCTGCATTAGGCAAAGGCACACCAAAAGTGGACAACTGCAGACTAGACAAAGGTGGCCTGAACAGATGAATTTCTGCTGAGGCATGCAGAAGGTGGGGTAAGAACAACTAACCTGCCTAGTGTCAACATTCCAGGCTGGTGCTAGTGGTAATGAGTTAGGCAGTTAATACCAATTTATCATTGCTTGAATGCCACAACCTATCTAAATATTATTGTTGACAATATGCATCCCTTCCTAGCCACAATTTACCCATCTCCTAATGGCTACTTTCCAGCTTGATAATGTACCATGTCACAAGGCAAAAGTAACCTGAAACTGGTTTCGTAAACACGGCAAGGAGTACAATGTTCTTCAGTGGTCTTCCTAGTCACAAGACCTGAATCCAACAGAACACTTTTAGAATATGGGATAATGGTAAATTTGTAGTCTTAAGGTGCAGCTGACAAATCTGCAGAAACTGTGTAATGCAATCATGTCGACAAGGACTAGAAACTCAAAGGAATTTTTCTAACATCTTGTGAAATTTATGCCATGAAAGTCTACGGCTGTTTTGAGAGCAAAAGTAAACCATTCTACTTTCATTGTTCAACTGTTATTCATTCTTTATAACCCATTGATCCCTCCCTGATAACAATGAAGTTTCAAAAGATCAAGATACTTCAATAAAAAGTCCACATCCATAAACAACTTACTCATGGGTAATATTAGGAGCATATAAACTTTCAAGTGCCCACCGGCCAGCAAACTGCATCAAGTGATGCTGTCATTTTTAGCTTGATATAGCATATGTATCTCAAGCACAAAAACCTGTATCAGGTCTGAGGCAACACATGGCTCCAAACCAAGTTCACCAATGCATCAAAAGCATTACCTGCGTAGGCACCTCTGAGCCAAAGACACCAAGCAACAGAGAAGCAGGAATATTTGTAGCAAAGGTAATATACCTTCAATTGGAACAAGTATTTTAGAGAGATAACCTTTATATTATGATCAATTTCAGAGATTTCATGTATCAAAAAGGTTTAACACAAAAGTGGAAAGATCACAGAGAATCTACCTCTGTTTCCTTTCTTTAACAAGAGCTTTATTAATTTAAGATTAAATTAAAAATAGTCTGTATTCCTATCTTAGCAAAATTACAATGGTTATTTTAGCAAATCTGATCATTTTACTTCTTGCATTCTGTCACCTAAATTCTTATCCATTCATCTATTTATGAACCACTTATTCCATCTGTGGGGTACAAGGACCTAGGGCTTATTAGATCTGGACAAAAGTAATTGTCGGGAACAGAAAATAATACAGACAGGCAAACAAGTGTGAACAAAGGTATCCACAAATAATTTGGAAAATTCCAAAAATAAAGAATAAAAATCACAATCAAAAATGGAAAAGAAACAAATAGGCATTTTAGTAGGCAAGGAGGAAAAAAAATACTTGTCTTTTACAATTCTCCTAGATGCCTGAGATTATCTGAAAGTGGCTTTTCTGCCCTAAAGATTTTTTATGAAGCTCTCAGTGATTTTGTTTCAAGATTCGTGGCTCCTTCTCTCTATACCTAAGACCTCTTTATTAAACTCCATCAGAGAACACAAATCATAATGAAAAAATCATATTTTCTCTCTTTCATTTATACCTTCATTACCTTCTGATTGACTCTTCTTTGCCTGCTACATGCAGGAACCAGTTCATGATTATTTGTGCAAAATATTTTATTGCAATGACATGTACAATTTTAAAATAATGAAAAATAAGAAATGTGTGGTCATCATAGTGGTAATTAATATTTCTATGAGATTTGTCACAGGGTTACCTCAAAGCCATCCCCACAGTTAATGAGAATAGTCTGACAGAGATCTAGACAATTTTACCTGAGCACCAACTCGAAAAGCTGCATCCATCTGGGCCTTCAGAATATTGCACTTCAGGTGCTCCGGCAAAAGAGAAGGTGAAGTGGGGGAATGCAGGCTCTTTTCTGATAAACGTTTCTCTTCTCCCTAGGGAAGACAACAGAAGAACTAAATACAACACTGCCAGTTGAATGTAGGCATTTGACAGGTTAAATAACAACCACAGACTGCAGTGTGGTTATCGTCAAGCATCTGTTTTGGTTAATATGGCATCAACTTTCAGATGCAAAAAAAAAAAAAAAAACGCACAATATCTTCTTTTGCCAGGCTGATCATTTAAATCTAATGAGATTTCTAGAATTACAGTGCATTGTGCATTAACTGTAACTTTTCATTAAAGAAACACTGATAAGGGATTTTATTTTGGAAGTACCTAGGGAGATGTAGAGATAAATCTAGTGGGGTGGCAGTGTTTATTTTTTATGTTAAACTAGGGTGCTCCGCCCCCTGCTCGCTTCGCTCGCCCACCCCCATTTTTGTTTACCGGATATACAATTTAAAGAGATTATTTTCATCGGAATTGTTTCATATGTATTATTTTCACTTTTACTTTAAAAACTTTTGTAAAAACAATACATGTCCTTAATTTCTGGCCCCGGGTGTGGTTACATCTCTTTCTTGTAGGACCTATAATGCTGCTCTTGTTGTGAAGGGGGGTTGAACACACGCTAAGGATATGCCGTCGGATCATCTGCTGTCTTTTTGCTGCTTGCAAGATGTCTGTTCTGCTTGGCGCATGTCGTCATTTTAAGAGCTGGGAGCATGTGATGCTTGTCTGCCAAATGCAATCCAACAACTGCTAGGTTAGATGTCTGTGGACTTGTTTTAAATGATGGCTCACTGCCTTGTCTCGCGTGACGTTGTAAAAACAATAATTGTCCTATTTCCTATCCCGAGCGTGGTTAAATCTCTTCTTGCAGGGTGTATAATGCTGCTCGCGTTGGGGGGGGGGCTATCACGCTGCCCTTCGATCATTTTAATGCCTGTACAGCCACTGTCCTTTTTGCCACTTCGTGTCTCTGCTGCTCGCATTGTGATCGCTTCTCTGTGATCATAAATATACACCTGACCGAAGTGTGTTTTCTTTGAAATTAAACTTGTTGTTGCTTTAACTGTTGCGGGACCACAGATTCTCATAGCGTATGGTCCATAATTGTGTAAATCTACTTTTTGTGCATTGAATGATGCAAAGGTGAAAAGACTTTGTTTTCTGCTCTTGCCTTTAATTTTTGACCTCGCTTTGTCCTGCTATTTTTTCCAATTAGACCTGGTCTTGATGATTAATTTCCTTTTGTTTGTGCTAATGCGATCTTTTAATTGCAGACGTTTCATTTATAACGTATTGTCCTTTATATGCTTTATATGCACTGAGACACATGTATCTGTGTGTGCTGCTTCCCTTTACACTATTGATTTTTTTTTTTTTTGCTGGCCGTGCTCCGATATTGCTTGTAAGTACGGCATGTCTTACAAGAATCTTATGTTCTATATCCCCGCAATCTTTCGTTTCGCGGGTCTTTTATTTGTCTTCCGTGATCTTAACATGAAGATCACATAGCGTCTCCTAGTCATTCCCTCTCACAGGATTTTTTTATAATAGAGAGATTTCTATTTTGGAGACAACTATAACTCATTCTACCCTTCTCTTGTGTTCTTCATTTTGAATATTTAAACAATTTTGGTAAGTATTCAGTATTTGCAAAACCTCTTAGACTCCATAAATTAATATATAGCATTTTCTAATATCAGATTTTAGTATAGCACAATTTATGAAAGGTTTGTGGGGAGTGGGAACCTGGAAATATCATGAATATGCCACCAACCAAATATAAACAATTTGCCAGCCCAGAAGATTCAGTAAATGTCAGGCAGGCAGTGCAGGGTAGTAATTAAGGCCATGGGCTTCAAACTATGCTACTGACATACTGACCATGAACCAGTCACTTCACATGTCTGTACTCCAAATGCAAAAACAAACAAAATGAAAGAAATATAGTCAATTATATAATTTGAAATGTTGTAAGCTGCCTTAGATAAAGATGTCAGCCAAAACAAGTAAATTGATGGATATTATGTCTAATGATTCGGTATAATTTACTGAAACAGACCATGCTCTTTAACCACAAAAGATAAATTGCACTTTGCATGTTCACAAGATGAATTTTCCTAGAAGGCATAAGAAGTGCACATTTATTCAGCCACATCATTAAATACATTAAAATCCTATACCACTATATGTAAATACGTGATTATTCAATATTAATATTTATTATGTGACTATTTTAATTGATAATCAGCAATTATACCATAATGCAAAAAGAATGTTTTAACACTGAAGTTAGGAATGCTGATACAGTATTTCATGGCAACTATTCCACAGCAAGCTCCCTTAATTTGTAACTCAGCAAGCAAAAATCAAAGTGTAACTACTAGTTTTAAAATTAATAGATTTTTAATGCCCTAAAATAAATAAATAATATGTCAATGGTACAAAAATAATTACTGCTGTCACGGGAAACCATTAAACTAACTAACAAAGTATTGAAAATATTCAAAGGAAATGAAGCATGCATATGCATGTTTAAATAATAATCCACACTAGACAATCAAGCCCCATGGAGCCCTATGCCAAATTCTGTTTGGGCTTCAATCACCCTCTTCCATTACTACACTATTCCCTTTTCAGAGTCTGCTATGTAGCCATTTGATTGTAAAGGAACTTGAACTGTGATTAAAACAAATTGTATTACTTTCAAGAGGAGTATTACTTTAAATGAAAAGATTAAGATAATTTAGAACCCTAATGACCACATGTTGAAGGCGGGTAGCAAAACATACAAAAAAGAAACAATATCCAAAGCAATGGTACTATGATCTTAAAAAGGAATAATGTCTGCGGCACTTCTTAAACCAGTGGCATTTTTTAAACCATTGGCATACGCAGCATTACACTGTGAACTTAACGTGTTTTTACACCTAGTTAATTTGCAGAAGTTGATTTCCCCCATAGTCCTGTTTGTTTAGGTAGATATGAACACATCAATCATAGTCTTGTGCAGACCAAAATAACCAAACTAAGATTCTTTGGAAACGTTGGTTTTCATATGGTACCAAGTGAGAGTGATGTATGAGGTATTAATGTGATTGGACAAGGAAATACTGTGCATTATGAGTAAAATTTGTGCTTGCTGTGTCAGATATTTATTCCACTGCTACAGGTAATTATGCAATCTTGGCATAAGATTTAATAAATATATGCATAAAAAATATAGCACAATTACCCAAAAACAGCTTGCACAATTACTAATCAATCAGAGCAATCCCTTTTAGTGTCTTAAAGCACGGTTTTATTTTCAAAAAGAATTTGTTGTTACTGTGTGAATTGACAGGTGAGTTGTCATCAAAACGCAAACCACTTGAGAATAACCTGAAACATTTTTCACTCGTAATCTGCTGTCCATAAGTTTTACAAGTAAAGATTTTATTGACCATTATAGTTCAACTTCAGTCTTTTGAATTACACCTTGACATACAAGACCACATGTGCATTATATCTAACACATTGTCATGCTGTATGAACAGACTAAACAGACATATCACTGTAAGGAATTCTGTGTATATGATACATCTCCTTCACTCTCATTTCTCACTACGTGCATTTACATGTGGCATCTTAGTTTACCACTTGAATAAAATCACCAGTTTTGTATGCTTCATTATCCCTACAACTAGAAATCATAATGCTGTCATTGACTGTGTATAAAAAACTGTCTTTATTACACATAATAAATCACATTCTTCTTTCATTTTGCTTTATGTTCCAACAGCCTGTATTCAGCTCATCCTTGCTGCCCAACATTACTAGCTGCTATTAAAGGAATCCAATAAAAATTGGGCATGACAGTGTGTGGTACATAAATGTCATTAATAAGTAACTCATGGATGCCACAGTGAGTGCAACATTCAATGGATAAATAATCTTTGGGTCACAGTAAAGGAGTTAAATAGGACCTGATTGGCCATGCTAGTGGCAGAAATAGTTCTTCAGAAAAACAATGAACAAATATTTATTTATACATATGATTAACACTGGAGTCCCAGCTCAGGTTACCTTATAAATAAATCCAGCCATGGTTGGCATGGGGCCCTATGCAACTTGTGTAGTTTGTGTATAGGGAGGATCAACACTCACCAGAATAATAATGTCACGTGGTGGTGACCTATAATTTACAAAATTGGTTCTCCACTGCTTCAAGTACTTATTGGCAAGGAAAAGACAAATAAATAAATGGATACAAAAATTAATATGACGAGTGTAGATGCTATACTAGCTTTCAGTCTGAAAAATATAGGAATGAGTAAAACTGATCAAAGTGAGACACTTTTATGTCTATGCAATTTGTGTTATACTGTTTCACAAAGAAGCTCAGGACAACAACCAAACAATCATTAACATGCTTCAAATACAAACAGAAAACAGTATTGTGACTTGCAACTACTAGAATATTTTCATTAATGCTTGCAAGCATAAGAGAAGTTTTTAATATTTGTTTAGATTCCAGCTACAGCAACACAGTAGAGTCTACTCTCAGGCTGTGAATTTGCTGAATATCAGACAGAAAACCTCAGCTGATTTGCTTCTAGTCCTGAGTCACTCAGTGCTCTATATCAATCCAAATGTTCCTAAATGAAAATAAAATTAATAAGGAGATGGGAAACTTACAGAGGGGACACACATAAATGACAATTAAAATTATTTGCTTTATTCAGAAAAATGTATTAAGCAATTAAAATACATAATACTTAATATTTACATAATAGGGCAACAAAGTTGTGGTTATGCAACCCTAATAATTAAGGAATAAATTATACTAATATGAAATAAATCAAAAGAAAAGCAGCTTTAGTGTAGCATACTATTAATGATTAGTAAAATAACCATCAGTACCACCAAGTCGAGAGTGCAAGGAAAGATGGTATGTACAATTACATTTCAGTTCAGACTATAAATGACTCATGGTCTATCAAATTGAACACTATCAAGAGGCAGCCATAGAACAAACACATAGAAGGCAACAGCTAAGAGAATGGAGAGGTAATGTAGCTCCAACAGAATGCCAGCACAGTTTTATTGGGGTGTCAAGTGGAAGACCTCCACAATTACACAATGAATGGAGAATTGGCAGCCCAGATGTTGCCATGAAGATTTGTCTGGTTAAAAGATAATCCACTTGGGCGGTGCAGTTCTGTCAGGGGGCCACTAGACATTGCCATGAGTTAGTTGCCCACCTTTGAGTGGAGTTTAGCACTGCTCACTGCAGAAAACAACAAAGTCCAAAGGCAGGAGATGAGCCAGGCAAAAAAAAGGACAGAAGGGAAGGTGGGGGGAAGGAGTATGTTGTGAAGGTATACTGATGAAGTTGCACATGCCTCTATCCTGAATCTTACACTATGGAGGTAGGCACAATTTAGAATCCGACGAAAATCCATATTGGTAATGTGTTGATGATTATAGGAGTGGGATTCCATATTTATGAATGTCAAATAAGGAAACTGCTATAGCATATCATGCATGGCACTTTAGCCAGATGTGGACCCAGGAGTAAAGCAACGATGGCATCAGCTAATAACATCAACTAGTTGTGAAAAAATCTTCTCTGATGTGCACTCAAATACATTCCAAGGCACTTAAGTACAAATTGGTGGAAATTAGGCAGGACGTGCATTAGCAGAAATAAATCCCCAGCATTCCTAATTAAAAATAAATTCTGAGGAACTTTTATTGGTTTACTAATGCCAATTAATTATTAGTTATATTTTAAACAAAACCCTGAATCACACAAGGCCACACACCACAATTTAGATTTTGTATTGATTATGCACGTGTCTATTTTTGGGGAAATGGTGTCTATGGGAAGTAAATATAATTATATCAGACCTCTTGGTATAGGGATTGTATGCCTTCACTTGCCCTAAGCTGTTTATTATTTAACCAAGAATGGCTCTTAATTCACCAGAACTCTATTAGGAATAAACATATATATGTTTATATATGTACAGTATATATATGATGACAACAGCATTGTTATTACAGCAGCCAACAAAGTAGGCATGACAGTTGTAGTGGACTAAGAGCAATACAGTCTGTCACCGCAATAGAGGCAATGCTCTCTGACACCACTATCTATGAGCAGTTGACCAGCAACCCTACAAAAACCACCCTAAATAAAATCACCACCACCCTAGGTAAACTCTGCACACCCTTCATCACATAAACAGAGTTGTGTTAGGTCTTTGTTCAAAAGGATTAACACCCATTGTAACACAAAGACATTTATTTAACAATGCCTGTGAAGGAGACGCCCCAGACATCAGGAAACGGCCAACTCCAATTTGGTCCCTCACCGCACTTACCACACCAGAATTAGAATATCTTTATTTTCATTGTAACAAATACAACAAAATTAGGTGCAGTCCCTGCGGTGTCAAAATATAAATAAATATTATTACAAAAGGATTGGAAAGGATAAGAAGAAATGAGGTAGAACACAAACATTCAACATAAGACCTTATTGCACATGAAACACTATTGCACAATATGTCATCTATTACACTGTAGTCAACTAGTTGCATTGGAGGTGATTAGGTGGCATTCAGTGCCCTAATAGCAACAGGGCAGAAACTGCTATACAGTCTATTAGTCTTTGTTTAGATGCTCCTATATCTTTTGCCTGATGGCAACAGCTGGAACATGTCATGAGCGGGATGTGAGGAGTCTTTTAAGATGTTTTCCTCTTTCCTGAGACAGCGAGAGCTGTGCAGTTCATCCAGAGAGGGTAAAGAACAGCCGATGATCTCCTGGGCAGTCTTTGCGATACGCTAAAGTGTTTTCCTCTGTGCTGTTGTGCAGCTGAAAAACCACATGCAGAGGCAGTAGCACAGGATACTCTCAATAGAGCAGTGATAGAAGGACACCAGCAGTTTTTGGGGGATGTTATTTTTCCTGAGGACTCTCAGGAAATAAAGTCTCTGCTGAGCCTTCTTTGCCAGCTCTGCTGTGATCACACCCCAGGACAGGTCTTCCATGATGTGGATTCCCAGGACGCGGAAGTCTGACACCCTCTCCACACAGTCCCTGCTGATGTAGGGTGGTTTGATATCAGTTTTCTTTTTCCTGAAGTCCACAACAAGCTCCTTGGTCTTAATTGTTTTCAGGAGCAGGTTGTTGTCAGTGCACCATGCTGTCAGCCACTCCACTTCGTTCCAGTTGATTTTGCAACTTCTCTCATTGTGCTATGCATCATAGTTCATTTGTGGTTGATTTATTTGTGCAAATCCGACAGACATGCAGTGGGCTGAGGGGCCCTCCTTACCTTACTAAGGGGTACACACCTTACCTCCACTTAGATAGCAAACAAGAGAACTACTTAAAGGATTTAGATTGGTTTTTTTTTTCTATAATTTGCCTGAACATTCCGGTTGATTTTGCAACTTTTCTCATTGCTAAGAAACATAGCTCGCTTGCAGAAGCGATATATTTGCACTAATCCGAAACAGAGGCTGCGGGCCGAGGGGAGGAGGAAGCGTAACATCAGGAGTAAGAAGCCAGGCGGGGCCCTCCTTATTGTCCTGCTCCACTACTACGTGGGTGGAGCACACACACATTATATATATATATATATATATATATATATATATATACACACACACATACAGTACAAATTGCTACAGTGTCATGGAAGCTCAACCCTGCTGGGGCCGTGGCCACTGCCAGAGGGTGAATGGAGAATAGCTGAGCCCTCCTCTGCAGGGCTGCCACCATACCCAAAAGTGTGGCCAGAAGGAGATTGTGGAACACCTGGAGCACTTCCGGGTGTTCTATAAAAGGGGCCGCCTCACTCCATTCATGACTTAAAACACAGGAACACACTAAAGCAAAAATGCTTTTCGAATTCATTACAATATTAATCCAATATTTAGCATTATAAAAAAAAAACTTCTGAGGTTTTATTTTTGTTGCCTCTATTTTCCTTTATGAAGAACATGTATTTCCACCAGACTCTTTGATGTTAATCTATAAGCTATGTTTAAAATTTCCAAGTTGCATTGAATACTGTTAACAAGTGATTGCACTATGACTTTATGCCAATTAAATTTTGACTGTATTTGCTAAAAGAGTGAGTATTGCTCCAAACAAATTACTCTAAGTGTACTTTTTAATAAAAGCAAATGGAACTTTATTTTAAGGTTTCACATTTGCAAAACAACTGGGATGAAACCAATCACTACCTCAGCATCAACACAGTTTCATTCAGGTGTTCACAAGTTGGCACAAATTCCTCAGTCAAGTGAAATTTCTCAGTCAGTGCCAGTGACATTCTAAAATAACATAATTTAGTTCCTTGTATGACTCATTCAGTGCTCAAGATCTGTGATAAGTATAAAAATAATAACAAACAAAAACAACTCCACTGTCTGCCAAAAAGTGTTAGCCAACAACCAGGTGCTGTGCTAAAATATCCTGACAGTTTGATAATTTCTTTAAACAAAAATGACTTAGTTTCATGGTTTCCATGTTGAACAAACCTGAAGTAAACTAATCTTGTTTTAGGATAAGAATCTTTAGTCAACAACCTGAAATGTCACTTCAACAAAAGGTGTGTTTCTAAGTCTTGAGTGGCTAAACAGGTTCTTTCACTCCTTGCATTGACAGCCAAATACAAGTGTTCTGCTGAAGAAGATGTGTGGCAGGGGCATCAGGTGAATGACATTTATCCATTGTGTTCTAGAGTTTTTTTTTTCATTCTGGAGACCAGAGTTTATACTTTCAGGACATTTTTATATTTGAAAAGTCTCAATAGCTTACTGTCTTTAGTGATATTTAAAAAGGGTAATCGTAAAAGATCGCACAACTTAGATCAAAGTCCTGGGAAAACCACTTAGCACATTTCATATGATGGTATTGCAATAAAAATTGTGTTCATTGGATGACAGGAAAGATATGTTATTAAAGCTGCAAATCAGTTTTATCACCCCTTACCTTAACCTTGTTGTAATTATGCCACTCACAAAGATCAAAAATGGACCCAGGCTAGGTTAGTTACCCTGGCCCCAAACTCACATGGCAGGCTTATGCACTACACAGGTCCAAAAATAGGGTAAAGGCCTTAAAATCGAAAATGTCCACTCAACTGGAAAAGGAAAAACTGTAAAAAAATTTCAGACTCAAAAACAAAATTTTGAATTTTGTTTGTATGGATATTTAAGTAATTTATTTCAAAAATTATAAAAATAAAGGTAAGAGCAAACAAAACTTGAAAAAACAAGTTAGAATCAGTATGATACCACCATTTGAAGGGGGACAAAA
This sequence comes from Polypterus bichir lapradei, assembly GCA_026402145.1. Classification (NCBI taxonomy): domain Eukaryota; kingdom Metazoa; phylum Chordata; class Cladistia; order Polypteriformes; family Polypteridae; genus Polypterus; species Polypterus bichir. The sequence continues at coordinate 16,926,086 of JANRMT010062843.1, read as the reverse complement.
ACAAGAAAACCAGTAATTATAAAATGCTAAAAACAACAAACAGGGACAGTGGTCAATGCCCATGTATCCAATTCATCAGCTACTTCATCTTAAATACCACTGAGAAGAGTTCATCATCTGGCATTGCCTTAAGCTCAACGCACAGACTGCTAGCTAGACATACAAAACTAATGTTAGTCATAAACACAAAATTATCAATATACAAAATAAAAATAATCAAATTATACAAAAAAAGGAAACGACAAGAAAAGCAATAATCTCTCTGTATTATTAAAACAAATCTTGGAAGGGTTGGAAGAAGACGAGACGTAATTTTCTCAGAGACACTTTAACGTCCCGCGAGACAAGGCAGTGAGACAAAAGGACAGCTGCTGTAACAGGCTTTTAAATGTTCTAAGTTCACCATGACATGCAGATCACACAACTCGGCGGCAACAGCAGCAGCAAGCAAGCAAGCAGCTGACTGAGCAAATAGGAGGTATAAAAAAAAAATGTATTTGTTTCCCATTGTATCACCGTTTAAGAGGGGGTTTTGGAGGAGCAACCGCATCTCCTTAGCGTGCGTTCAGCCCCCCTCTTCACAACACGAGCGGCAGAGATGCAAAGCAACAAATATCAAGAAATAAAAAATGTATGAAAATGAATGAAATGAAAATAACAATCTCTTTAAATTGTATATCCGGTTAACCAAACCCGGGGATGGGTTAGCGAAGCGAGCAGGGGGCGGAGCCCCTAGTTTACAATAAAATAATTAAATGAACACAAAAAGTTAAACAGAAAACACACCATGACACCCTTCTGGCGAACTGACCAAGTACTATAATAAGTCAATGAAATTCTGCTTGGGAAGTTGTGGTGGTCCTATTTTCCTAAAATCTGTATTTTTCCCTAGCATCAAAGTGTGACCCAAGAATCCATACAAATAAAATCTCTCTGTGCAGGAATATACTAAGCTAAATGATAAAAAATTAGTTTCTCCCCATGATCCACAACCCCAATAATCCACAACATTGTCGGGCTTTGCATGCCATAAATATACTGAATGTGGTAATAGCAAGGAAAAAGTCAAACATTCCTTCCATGTTTCAATTAGGTTAGATTAAAAAATAAATAACTCTGTGGCTGCAGCCAGCAAGCTTCAAATGGCCATAATACAAAGGCACAAATTAAATGTTGATGATAAAGTATGTAATGAAATAAGCAGTTGCCAATAATCTGAGATGTAATGTACTTTTTCTTTATGACTTGACAATAACAAAACCTAAGCACTAAAGAGAAAATCTCAATGTATAACCAGAAACTGATTTTAAAGTTTATATATTCCTTATTAATCTTGTAAACAGCAAAAGCAGAATACTTGTAGCGTTAAATACTTTCATTCTGGAAATTAAGGCAAAAGAATATATTCTCTCGTTGGCAACATTGTAAAACCTTCATAAACTGTAAGAACTTTTTATACTGCTTTACTGAAAATTCCTTGATGTACAGAAATATATTTCACTTGTTATAAGGTTTGGATACATACAATAGCCACCTTAATAAAATGACAAATGTCTGTGTCCATCCAGTTGCTATGTCTGAGTTGCTATGGCTTTTATTAAAACAAATACTTGTAATGCACCCTCTGTTGCAATGACAAATGCAATGCACTTTATTACTATATGCAATACAAAATATATCCCAATAGATGGTGAACTGCAAACACCATTGGTGAGGTCTATGTTGATTAACTAGATTTCAACTGATCTTAGATGGATAGCATAAATATTAACTATTATAATACATTTGGGACACAAGTATACATTTTATCATTATTTAGCTTCTGAGCTACATGCATAAATATATCTTTTGAAGTGCAGTTTCATTAACTCATAAGTAAAATGCAGAAAATTACACTTTACTGTATAATATATAGTGTGCATAAAATACTCACTATAGTGTAATAAACCTCTCTTTCTAGAGAAGCACATGTGCACACAAATCCAAATTATTTTGATTTTGCTTTGATACACCTACACAAAAAAAGAAAACTTTTGCCCTCCACCACATAAACACTCTGGTAAATACTACAAAGAAAACGGTGAATAAATGGTAAATGGTTGATATAAAAATATATATGTACAAATAGGACCATGGAGATGAATTAAATACATATGCATAATTTAACAAAATAATGAAGTACTAAAAGACAAGAACTGCTAACCATATAACCATAAAGGAACATACTCTGCATAATAAATGATACATAAGAAGTATGCCATTTGACAAACCCTAATAGTCTATTGTGAGCTGATAGCACTCTGTAAATGATTAAGTGTTCAGAAGATCAGCAAAGACTAAACCCAACAGACCTCAAAGAAAAGAAAAGAAACATCCTAACTGGCCTCTGTAGAAAAGTGAAATATAAGCACTTACCAGGAACCAGAAGGAGGGTGACCCAGGTGTTGAGATATTGTTTGTAGATTGATAACTTCCAACTTATGAGACACATATTTGCAGATTTACCTACACAGTACAAGCCAAGTTAAGTTGGGGAGCATGCACTGGTACAGTGTGTTGCCGCACCTACTACCCGATGAAACAACTCGGGATCCTGGTTTGCAACACCCCAGGCAGACACAAGGTCCAGTCCCACCTTCCAGAAATGACCCTTTATCTGCCGCAGCCAGGTGTTACATGGGCAACCCCTTGGCCTGGTCCAGCCACTTGGGTCCCCAACAATGAAGATCTTACGAGCCGGATCACCCTTGTGGAAACGCGCCACATGGCCGTAGTGCTCAGAGTAGCCAGCCCAGCGGGTCACAACTGACATTTACCCATAGTACATACTGTAAGAAGGAAAATACTATAGTGATAATTGCTGTGTTTGCTACTTTTTTATACTATTGTTTAAGCCATATACTGAGAATGACACTGAAATTTAATGACTTTTTATACACTCTACTTTACAAAGTGTGTTGTAGTGGTCTAAAGTTTCTGAATTTTGTTTATCAGAGTAAGCATGGGTTTAACTTTACCATTTTCACTATGTAAAGTGCCTAGTGATTGAGTTCATTAGGAAAAGCACTATGTAAAAAGTATTAATGATTAAACTGATAGCGTTTAATCTGATGATCATATGCATTTCATACACCAAGTGCAATTCTACAGCGGGTTGTTGGAGTATACACATTGCAGAATATTAAAACTAGATTTTACAGTTCATCAATTGTAAAACATATGACGGTACATTCAGATCCAGCTTCTTAATGTGGCTTTTCATTTATACAATGGCATTCAATATTGTTTACAAAGGGCTGACACAGAACTTTTGGCAGAAGTCTTTGTAATATATTGTGCTATTTCTTTTGAAAAGAGCTGTCATCATTCTCACAGCTTTACTCAGAGACCAAAATCTTCAAAAAAATGCTGTGATGAACAAATACATTTCTCTTTAAGAATGAAGGACATATTTGCTTTTGATGGAAAAGGTTGGAACAAAATACAAAGCAAAATCACAAATGACAAATTATAGTAGACTATAACAGATAATAATATTAGTTAACTGAGACTCAATTTTTATTTTTTTATACAGAGTTCAGATAAGTAGAAAAAGCAGTACGCATACTTTTACAGTTGTTTTTAATTTTATAACATGGCAATGACTGTCACCTGCCAAAGTACAGGCACTGGCACCCACGAACAGTAGCTTTGTGCCTGACAGCCAGTACAATTGCTACAAAAAAGGTTGAAAACCTTAATGTAGTTTCTCTTTCAGCTTTTTTTTGGTGCTGGGTTCTAGCCCGAACTACAGAATAGTGCTGCTTTACTAACTTTATACTTACTTGGCTTGTAATTGCTATATTAGTATCACTGGTTTTCTTAGGCCAAGAAGCCCAAATACAACATCAACAAAACAATTACTGCTTTCTAAAACTTGAGAAGAATAAGTCTGCCCTAGTAACACACTAAAAGGATCCCATAAATGCACTTGGTTATGTTTACTGCATATCAAAAGGCATTTGAGCTGTACACTAATTATAGATTTCCTACTCATCTCACCAGTTACTGTATGGGGCCCTCAATTTTCTTGCTTTGCATTTAGTCACCGTGTAGTGTCTTATGATAGTGCCTTCTGTAAAGTTGAAATATAAAATTGACATTACTGTAAATATATCCAAGTAACTGCCCACTGGGGTTTTTAAATTATGGTGTTGACTACAACAGACTGCTATTGTTGTGTATGAAATAACAATTCTGAAGGTATGAAAGGACAGGTCATACATAGTGCTGGAGATTCTGGAAATGCATTAAACTGTGAAACACAAAGGTATCATTTCTTCAAATCTGTTCTATACTATAATACATCTAAAATAAACAACAGTTAATAGTATTTTTTCGTTAGTTTTCTTAGTGAATATAAACTCAGAAATAAAACAAAAGCTGAATTTGCTGAGTTCATAAGCATGGGGACCCTTGGCATAAAAAAAAAATTATACTACCTTGCTATTAATATTGATGTGCAGAGATGGCCAAGGGCCAGACACCTTGCTTGCATCCATCTCCACTTGCTTTAGACGTGTACTTGGCTCCTCGTAGCTGCAAGGGAGACCTGAATTGAGCTCTGTGAGACAAAGGAGAAAAATGTATGTTTCATTTTGTGGTCCATTTACATTATATCTTTCACTCACATAGTTTATTATATATAGTATTTATGGTAACACTTGTGGTCGGTTGGCAAGCTGGCATATATCCACTACGTCCTCTCAGTTGCGAGAAGCAGATCATAGACATGTTATATAGGCTCTGATGTCCGAGGTTTGAACCCCACAAGGGGAAGCAAAAGTGCACACGCCTGATGAGCCTCAAATAGGGAGAAACATGTGTTGTGTATTCTTTGAGTTATTTGGCAGGCACTATATAACATGTCTATGATCTGCTTCTTGCAACTGAGAGGACATGGTGGATATCTGCAGACTGGCCAACCAACCACAAGTTTTACCTGGTAGGTAATCCCCAAAATCAGATTGTGATTAGACCAATGCATGTGATACTCCAATCTATAACCTGTTAAATAAGCAAACCAGCGGCCATGTACTGAATTGTGTTCCTGAATCCAGTACAAGCTGGGACCAATGGCATAGGCTTAAATGGGTCCAACATGATCTATTTCATTATAACATACCTTTGCATCTACGGATTCTGAATGGGGATCCCACCCTGCCCTCCAAAATCTTTTACATGCACATCTGCATACTTTGAACTGTCCCTGTTACATCCAGTTAAGTGCCTAATACCCCCCTTCCCTCAGTTTTTGAATTGGATACAACACCCCAGCAACAAGTTACAAACTTTTCAAAATATTAATTTGGATCTGCAAACTTTAAAGGGGGAACCCCAATCATTTAAGAATAATCTAAAAGATAGTACTGGCACTTACTTTCTTGCACACCAAGCAAGAAAAAAATAACCCAAAAGTAAAAACATTCAATTCACTGTATTCATTTCTGTTTGTAGTAAGTTAAAAGTAAAACACAATTTGGTGTTACCACTTTATTGTGTTCCTGGTGTGGTGTGGTGGGGGGAGACAAGCTTGAACATACAACTGATGAAAAACACGGTAAGAAATACATGAGCGAACAACGTAAACAAGTGAAAAAGTCTACATCTAATAATTATAGTAATAAGGACTGAAATTTCATATTATATTCCTACCGATTATGCATTTCAATCCAAAAGAATATTTTCCTGCAAAATTGTGTTTTGCAATGACAATCAACAAAACAAGTGTCACTAGGAAAAGGATAAAATAATCTAATGCAGAAATGTTTTACTCATGTGCAATTGAATATTGCACGTTTAAGAGTCCCCTCCTTGAACCATCACCTTATCGTGGTGGAGGGGTTTGCGTGTCCCAATGATCCTAGGAGCTATGTTGTCCGGGGCTTTATGCCCCTGGTAGGGCCACCCAAGGCAAACTAGTCCTAGGTGAGGGATGAGACAAAGAGCGGTTCAACAAACCTCCGATGAAGAACAAAAACCTTGGACGACGTTTTCCCTTGCCCGGACATGGGTCACCGGGGCCCCCCTCTGGAGCCAGGCCTGGAGGTGGGGCACGATGGTGAGTGCCTGGTGGCCGGGCCTGCACCCATGGGGCTCGGCCGGGCACAGCCCGAAGAGGTAACGTGGGTCCTCCTTCCCATGGGCTCACCACCTATGGGAGGGGCCAAAAAGGTTGGGTGCAGTGTGAGTTGGGTGGTGGCCGAAGGCGGGGACCATGGCGGTCTGATCCTCGGCTACAGAAACTGGCTCTTGGGACGTGGAATGTCACCTCTCTGAAGGGGAAGGAGCCTGAGCTAGTGCGCGAGGTCGAGAGTTTCCGGCTAGATATAGTCAGACTCACCTCGACACACAGCTTGGACTCTAGAACCAATCTCCTTGAGAGGGGCTGGACTCTCTACCACTCTGGAGTTGCCCCCGGTGAGAGGCGCCGAGCAGGTCTGGGAATACTTATTGACCCACGACTTGGAGCCTGTGCATTGGGGTTTACCCCGGTGGACGAAAGGGTGGCCTCCCTCCGCCTTCGGGTGGGGGGGAAGGGTCCTGACTGTTGTTTGTGCGTATGCGTCGAACAGCAGTTTGGAGTATCCACCCTTTTTGGAGTCTCTGGAGGGGGTGCTAGAGGGCATACCTTCTAGGGATTCCCGCGTTTTGCTGGGAGACTTCAATGCTCACGTGGGCAATGACAGTGAGACCTGGAAGGGCGTGATTGGGAGGAATGGCCCCCCCGAGCAGTGTTTTGTTATTGGACTTCTGTTCTCGTCACAGATTGTCCATAACGAACACCATGTTCAAGCATAAGGGTGTTCATATGTGCACTTGGCACCAGGGCATCCTAGGCCTCAGTTCGATGATCGACTTTGTGGTCGTGTCGTCGGACTTGCGGCCATATCTCTTGGACACTCGGGTGAAGAGAGGGGCGGAGCTGTCAACTGATCACCACCTGGTGGTGAGTTGGCTTCGATGGTGAGGGAAGATGCCGGTCAGACCTGGTAGGCCCAAACGTGTTGTGAGGGTCTGCTGGGAACGGCTGGCAGAGTCCCCTGTCAGAAGTGGCTTCAAATCCCACCTCCGGCAGAACTTCAACCACGTCCCGAGGGAGGTGGGGGACATTGAGTCCGAATGGGCCATGTTCCGTGCCTCTATTGTTGAGGTGGCTGACCGGAGCTGTGGCCGCAAGGTGGTCGGTGCCTGTCGTGGCGGCAATCCCCGAACCCGTTGGTGGACACCGGCGGTGAGGGATGCCGTCAAGCTGAAGAAGGAGTACTATAGGACCTTTTTGTCCTGTGGGTCTCTGGAAGCAGCTGATAGGTACCGGCAGGCCAAGTGGAATGCGGCTTCGGTTGTTGCTGAGGCAAAAACTTGGGGATGGGAGGAGTTTGAAGAGGCCATGGAGAACGACTTTCGGACTGCTTCGAGGAGATTCTGGTCCACCGTCCGGCGTCTCAGGAGGGGGAAGCAGTGCAGTGTCAACACTGTATATGGGGATGGTGCGCTGCTGACCTCGACTCGGGATGTTGTGGGTCGGTGGGGGGAGTACTTCGAAGACCTTCTGTCCCAGTCTCTCACATGGGACAGAAGTGGCAGGACTAATCAGATACTTGCAGGCCAGGACAGATAGCTGTGGGTAGATCCCTGCTCGACTGGACCACCACTGCACCGGGCAGTCTGTCTCGCTGATGGTGGATTCTGCTCTGTACAAACTCAGGGCCCTGTTACACAGGGCTTCCTCATCTGAATCAGAGTCTGAAGACAATGAAGAGAGAATGAGGTTCTTTGTCTTTGCTGGCTCCTTTGTGGTGGCATCTTTACACTGTTCCTGCAGCAGGGCCTCAAGGCTGGTCCAAACCTCTTCTCGCTCTCCCCTTGCAAGACACTTTAAATCCTTAAAGCGTGGGTCGAGCACAGTAGCTATCTTGAGCCACTGATGGTTAAGTGTAGCTACATGTTGGGATAGGTCCTTTGTGAAGGCAGTCTTAAATTTCACCATGTAGTGCGAGTCATCATCGGAGACCTCCATGGTGTGATGCATGTGGCAGAAAGCAGGTAAAACCACTGAACATGAGACATATGTCTCACCTCCAAGAAGCTCAGTCACAAACTTGTAGTAGACAGTTCAAGAAAGTAATTATTAATCTACACAATAACTGTCAACTATAGAGCTTTTTGAAGAAACAGTAACAATTAGTTAAAAAAGTTTTATTTACCTGCATGGCTCAAGGACAGTCACCAGATTTTGGAGTTTTACCAGCTCTGATCGAATTAAAATGACTAGCTTGTGCTTCTGTTTGTCTAAAGCAGCAAAAACAGCCTCTTGATTCTTTAGTAGACAAGAAACCATATCCAGCGTTGAATTCCACCGTGTGGAAACATCCTGTATGAGTGGCTCTTTCTGTTGCCCCAGTCTTGTTTGTTCCTGGTGTAGTTCATCCATATTAGCAGGGCTGTGTTTAAAGTGACCCACTATCTTGCAACATTTTGCTAATGCATCACTAAAACCACTATCAAGAAGGCTAACAGTGATGGTACTTTGCAAGATGTGAGCAACACAAGGCATGTGTTGGAATGGGAGGTGTCTTGCTGCAGCCACCATGGTTCGTGCACGGTCTGTTCCAATTGTGGTGACCTTTTGTTGAATTCCCCATTCCCTGCCACAAAGAGAAACTGCTCAGCGCAGTTTTCGGCATAGTTTCTGGTGTTTGTCTTCTGCACAGTCAGGGCAAAAGACAGTAGATTCCATGTCCCGTCTGTGACATCAACAATATGTGCAGTGACTCCGATGTAATTAGAATTACTAACGGAAGTCCAATGATCCCCAGTAAGAGCCACAAAGTCCGCTTTCTGTAATGCATCTAATTTTGCTTGCTTTTCAGTGTGCACAAAACCATGCTTTTATCAAGGCTTCGCTCGGGTAGTTTTTTGAAATGAAATTTTCCTCCGATCAGTCGTAGGAACGCGCTTCATTCCGACTCTAACATTTTTGTAGCTGTGATGTGTGCATCAGTGTAATCGATGTACCAGGAAATCATGCATTGACAAAAGTTCCCCTTTGCTTGGAATTGAAAGCGTGATTAAATGCGTTATTTTTTGTTATGGAGTACATGCATCGAAGCTTCTCAGCTGTGCTTGTGCTAAGAAAAGGAAAGATTTTAAAAATAACGTAACATGATTCCGCGTTAACCGCATATTTTTTCATACGTCTCAAACCAAGGAGATGCGAGGTTAAAATGAACCGAGAAGCGCGCGTACATACTCAGTACATCCCCTCTCGGGAATCGAACCTCGGATGTAGGCGATAGAGGCGAAGCCTCTACAATTGCGCCACGGTGTGTAGCTTATTTATTTGAGAGTATGTAGATCGGGGTATATATATATATTCGCAGCGGAGACGTAGTGTGTTAAAGAAGCTATGAAAAAGAAAAGGGAACATTTTAAAAATAA
>JANRMT010062843.1:16882884-16901606 GCA_026402145.1 Polypterus bichir lapradei | reverse complement strand
ATATATATATATACAGTGGTGTGAAAAACTATACACAAAATGTTTCTGATCATCAAACACATGTAACCATTAGTCAAATATAACACAAGTAAACACAAAATGCAGTTTTTAAATGATGGTTTTTATTATTTAGGGAGAAAAAAAATCCAAACCTATATTACAGTATATGCAGAAAAATAGCTTCCAGTTATGACTATTACGCGTAGAATTTCGAAATGAAACCTGCCCAACTTTTGTAAGTAAGCTGTAAGGAATGAGCCTGCCAAATTTCAGCCTTCTACCTACACGGGAACTTGGAGAATTAGTGATGAGTGAGTGAGTGAGTGAGTGAGTGAGTGAGTCAGTCAGTCAGGGCTTTGCCTTTTATTAGTATAGATCATAAAATACACAATAATTCTTCCTCCTTACATCCTCCTGTGTTTAAAATACAGACCCAGAAATACTTCCTGTGCTCTGCCATGTCTACCTGGAAGCACTCTGTCGATCCCCAGGGACCCCGTCAGGGCTGCACTTCTGGACTCCCCTACACGTGTCCAGATCGGGTTGCCATACAAGGACAACTGACACATGGTATGGTAGGGGGGATGGAACCGCTCCTAAATCTCGGCATCTGCTTGTCTATCCACTAAATAATACCAGTCAGGCACAAAGTAATCTTTCCATCCCACTGGCCACATTGTTTGCCGTTCTGGTCTGGCATCCTGTCCAGGTAATGAATCCTCTTCCTTCCCTTTGCCCATTCTCTTCCTGCACCACAAACTTAGATAATGACATATCTGATGTGCCACTTTTTATATTGTGTAGTTAATAATGGGACTTTTGGAGATGTGCTCTGTGTCCACCAACACTGTGTTGTAACAGAGGCAGCTCAACATGGCACCTCTCATTTAAAAAAAAAACTGACTGAAATGGCACCCATTATTTTTAAATATAATATTGTAAGTACACTGAATCATAACACAATGTTACACCCATGATTCTATTCTGCTTACAAATAATGAACATTCAAGTCAGTTCCAGTGATATGATGTTAGGAGAAACTGCAAAAAAAAAACTAAACAGGTATGAGGTCGCTATCTGATTGAGGGAGCAGCTGTATATAGTTTGCTCTCTTTTTTTTTCTCTCTCCTGTCTCAATGTCTAGGCATCATTTCTTGATGAAAGAGAATTGTTAGTTTCATTCCTCCCAGTTCAGACCATTTTAAACCTATATGATGTCCACTTTCAAGGTTAACACCTTCAAAGCAATACCCCTTAAAAACCTCAAAGGCCTTGAAGTCTCTGCCACCATAGGACAAGATATATTTTTTTAAAGGGCAGTGTACTCCTGCCCAGTCCTGCCCTAACTGCCTTACCAGAAGACATGAAGATCCCAGTAGCTTTCTGCTAAAATTCCCTGCTATAACCCAATGGTTTGGTAGGATGACCTTTTTTCCAGTTACGCTGGTTTCCTAAATCAGTCCAAAGACATGCATGATAGACTAATTAGAGAAAATAAACAGGTCCTGTATGAGCTAGTAAATGTGTAGATGAGGTTGTCCTAAAATTGACTGGCGTTGCAACCAAGGTTCATTCATGTATTGTATCCAGTACTTTTAAACTGGGAGCCAGCTTTCAAATCCCAGCTATGGGAACGATTGTTTTTTAAAAAAATGCACAAGTGAATGGTTAAGGCATTTGAAGTGAGTGGGGTTCTGTACTGACCAAAGAACTGGCTTATAGCTCAGTTATCAGTAATCACAAAGAAGAAAATGAATAATCAAATAAAATGACTGCAAAAATGTATCAAAGGGTACTTTCAACAATATTTGACGAAGGAAGTTTACTTTCCTATCAATAACATTGATGTGCATGGGTGATACATTTCAGAAACCTCAAAAAGAGATAAATGGTTGCATTCAGGCACAGTAGGATATCTTGTAAAAGTAATTGGAAAAAAGACAAACACACTCCAGCATGATCTCCACAGCCAAGGAAGATCATGAAGATCCTACAAAGGAAACCTTTAACAAATCAGTAAACCCATACAAAGACAACAGCAGAACAAGTTTTTTGTAGTCCTCAGAAAATTTCTTTAGGTTAGCTCAAGCTAGCTTGAGCTCAGAAAAGAAACAGATACATTAAAATTTTTAATTCATACCCTCATTACTTGATAAGATGAAAGAAAAAAAAAACTAACTACAAAAAGCTGCTGAAGCTATTGCCTAAGAGACCTTTTCATAATTTTGAATTCCAATGGAAATTACTGCAATTATAAAATGATAATTATTTTTTTTTCTCTGTAAACGTTTTTGGAAAAAAAAGCAGGTGACCTAATTGTAAAGATGGTGCTAAGGGAGCAGCCACAATGAAAGTGCTTTTTACAAAATAATAGAAGACAATTTGCAGCCTGTCTGAATAAACTAAGCAATGAAATAACTCATGAGAAAATTCTCAATATTACTCAGCAATGAAATACACCTAACTGACCTAAAATAGAGAGCTGGGGGTTTACTGTACCTGTAGCAAATCTTCTGCCAGTCCCACTGGATCTCACATCCATGCCCTTTTCCTTGAATGCTTTGGTTGATTTCAGATTTGGACCGTGCTTCAGAACTGCCAAGCTTTGAATAACCTACATCTGAAAGACTGCCTTATGTGCCACTCCCCACTGCGTGCACCACTCCCAACCAGGCTGTCACCCCGACTGGCCTAATTTATAAAATAGTCTAAGGAGGTTAAGCTAGGAGGTAATTGACTGGAGCTGGATGAAATCCCACTACAAGGGACTGACTCTGCAAATTTCTCTGGTAAAAAAATCAACAGTATGCATTTGATTCTAAGATGAAGAGTTTCAAACCCGATTTAAAGAATATCTTTAGGGTGGCAAGAAATTCTGATGGGTTTGCCATGATTTGGAAAAGAATCTTCTACTTCTTTTGATAAAAAGTATTATAAACTCTAATATTAATACCATATCAAGACTCTATGAAGAACTGATTAATTTAAAGGTCCTAGTTTATAAAACAATGATGTTTGTACAGTAAGTGTTCATCTGATGGGCTACACATACATTTATCATCAAAGTAGTGTTTACTGCTAAGTTTGTTTCACACTTTAATTATGGGATAAATAAAAAAATTAAAATCTATCATTATGATAGAATTGAATACTTGGGAATGCAAAAAAAGGTTGTATGCAATTTTAATATCAAACAGTCAGTTTTGATCATGATACCAGCCATGAAATAATAAATTGGCATTAAATATTTAAGGATTTATTTAGGATTATAAAGTAGATAGTGCAGAAGTGCTATCTTGACAATAGACCCATAATTTTCCCAACTCATCTCCATGACTGAATGGCATAAAAGATGACAGGGCCACAATTAGCCAAGAGAGAGCCTTCGGTGTATTAGAAAAAGAAAAGGAAAGAAGCTGGGCAAAGAGGGGAGATGTATGTTGTCTCATTTAAAAGTCAGGAAGGGAGAAACTGAAAAGATTAGTCCAGCTCCAGGTATCCCTTAGGGTAAAGGCACAATGATATAAATTTGAAGTCAGGGAGAAAGAAACAGCAACCCAACCTGTTTTTGATCAAGGTGGAATGCTTGATGGGTGGTCTCTTATGATCCCAAGGAAATGAAGAAATGAAAGAATTAAGTACTTAGGAGAGGGATCGATAGCAAGTATAATGCTAACAAAATCAATTTGGGGGCACAAATTTATTTTTGTGATATCCATCTGCTTTGGAATGTGAAATGGAGAGAAAAAGCTCTCTTATGCCCTTCAAACTCAGCAAACGCTAATGACTGTAAGCTCACAGGCTGAGGCATAGATGTTCAATTGCTGATTACTTAAAGAGCCTATCTGAGGAATGAAAAAATGAAATGAAGAAAGATGACAAGAAGAGTTCAATAGGAAAAGGGCAGATTTAGATCATTTAATTATAGATCAATAAACAAAAGTTAAGGACAGGACAGAAGGGCAGAGACATTGTCATGATAAAGCAAAATATCACTGACATAAAAGGAAACATGTTGATGGAGATTTTAAAACAATATTGGAATGACTTAGTCTGAGTTACAAAGAGCTATAACAAGAGGCTTTAATTAGATAATAAGGAGAAGTTAAAAAAAAATTGGGGGCATCTTTGCCTCTTTTCCTGAAATACATAACAAAGGGATATGTTGATATTGTTGAGAAAAACTGAAAAGGGGTGGAGAAAAGGGTCCATGCCTTGTTAATTAAAAAAGATTTAAAGCAAATTCTAGTGAGAACCTTATACAAAACAAAGCAATTCATCCTGTCTCTGCATCTGAGGAGAAGACAGCAGCAGGAAGGCAGGGCAGGAGCAACACAAAGGACATGCAACAACTAGCGTACATTGTTGGGTGCATTACAGGACTTGATCCAAGCCAGTGTCATCTGGATGAATCATTTTGGAAATCACGGTCTGCAACTGATTAGCAACCATCTTCACTAGCAACTTAACATCAAAATTAATCAATGATAATGGTGATAATGGACAGTAACTGACGCAGCCTGTAGGATCCTTAGTTTGCATGAGTAACAGAATAATCAAAATCAAATTAAATGAGGTGGTTAAGGTGGGAAATAGAAATGGTTAGGTGGAGAGCTTTTCAAAGAAGTATCAGGCGTGCTAATTGATAATGTTCTGGACATAGTAAATTCGTCATTAGATACGGGGGTCTTCCCAGACTGTCTTAAGACTGCTGTAGTTAAACCCCTTCTTAAGAAACATAATCTTGACCCCTCGGCCCTTGAAAATTTTAGACCCATCTCTAACCTGCCTTTCTTAAGCAAAGTTCTGGAGAAAGCAGTCATTATGCAGTTAAATGACCACCTAAATAAACATGCTATTCTTGATAAATTTCAGTCGGGTTTTAGAATAAATCACAGCACAGAAACTGCACTTGTTAAAGTAGTAAATGATTTGCGAGTGAACGCAGACAGAGGCCATATATCTGTTCTCATCCTCTTAGATCTGAGTGCTGCATTTGACACTATTGATCATAATATTCTTAGAAATCGCCTTAGTCAATGGGTGGGCCTCTCTGGCAGTGTCTTAAATTGGTTTGAATCCTACCTGACAGGGAGAAAATTTTTTGTTAGTTGTGGTAATTACAACTCAAAGACACATGATATCCGATTTGGTGTCCACAAGGCTCTATCCTGGGTCCGCTGTTATTCTCAATCTACATGCTTCCGTTAGGTCAGATTATCTCAGGGCACAACGTGAGCTACCACAGCTATGCTGATGACACACAGCTGTATTTATCAGTAGCACCTGATGACCCCGATTCTATTGACTCACTAACACAATGTCTGACTTGTATCTCAGAATGGATGAATAGTAACTTTCTCAAGTTAAATAAAGAGAAAACTGAAATCTTAGTGATTGGCAATAATGGATACAATGAGGCTATTAGAAATAAACTGGATACATTAGGATTAAAAGTCAAGACGGAGGTAAAAAGCTTAGGGGTAATTGTTGACTGTAATCTGAATTTTAAATCGCATATTAATCAGATCACTAGGACAGCATTTTTTCACTTAAGAAACATAAGTAAAGTTAGACCTCTTATATCACTGAAAGATGCTGAGAAATTAGTTCACGCGTTTGTTTTCAGTCGACTAGATTACTGTAACGCACTCCTCTCAGGACTACCCAAGAAAGACATAAATCGTTTGCAACTAGTGCAGAATGCAGCTGCTAGAATCCTAACTAGGAAAAGAAAATCCGAACACATTTCTCCAGTTCTGATGTCACTACACTGGTTACCTGTGTCATTCAGGATTGACTTTAAAATTCTGCTTATGGTTTATAAAGCCTTAAATAATCTCGCCCCTTCTTATATATCGGAGTGTCTGACACCTTATATTCCAAATCGTAACCTCAGATCCTCAAATGAGTGTCTCCTTAGAATTCCAAGAACAAAACTTAAAAGAAGTGGTGAGGCGGCCTTCTGCTGCTATGCACCTAAAATCTGGAATAGCCTGCCAATAGGAATTCGCCAGGCTAATACAGTAGAGCACTTTAAAACACTGCTGAAAACATATTACTTTAACATGGCCTTTCTATAACTTCAATTTAACTTAATTTAACTTAATCCTGATACTCTATATGTTCAATTTCCTCATAATAACTATTCAGGGTAGCTCTACAATCCGTACTGACCCCTACTCTCTTTTCTGTTTCTTTTTCCGGTTTCTTTGTGGTGGTGGCCTGCGCCACCTCCACCTACTCAAAGCTTCATGATGCTCCAACAATGATGGATGGACTAAAAGGCAGAATTCTACGTGACCATCATCATCAAGCCTTTCCGTGAGAACCCTAAATCCAAAGAGGACTGTTTCATTTATGTTAGGTAGCATGCCCAGAGGGGACTGGGCGGTCTCATGGTCTGGAATCCCTACAGATTTTATTTTTTTTTCTCCAGCCGTCTGGAGTTTTTATTTTGTTTTTTCTGTCCCCCCTGGCCATTGGACCTTACTCTTATTCGATGTTAATTAATGCTGATTTATTTTGTTTTCATATTGTGTTTACTTTTCTATTCTTTATTATGTAAAGCACTTTGAGCTACTGTTTGTATGAATATGTGCTATATAAATAAATGTTGTTGTTGTTGTTGTTGAGAGCTGCCTGAAGAAAGTTAACAGGAGCTCAGGAGTCAACATATTGGGGCCCGGGGATTTTCCACAGCACAGGAAGTCCAGAGGCTCTTTGAATTCTGATTAGAAACCCAGAAGCCCAGATCAGTGGCCCCTGACACCAAAAACTCCAGGACAGGAATAGATTCAATAAAGTTGTGAACATCAAAGAGGGCAGATAAAGAGGATGGAGAGAATAAAAAATAAAAGTTTATTTTGTCTGGATTAGTGGTAAGGGGATCTTCCTTGATTTTAATGAATAAAATCATTATGTGGAGAAACTGTCAAGTGATTCAAAGAGGTCCACAGCATTGTTTACTTCAGCTGGTGTCAAACAGAAAGCTTACCTCCAAATTAGTGACTGAGATGAGCGGGGAACATCAGAAAAGCAATAACCACAATTTCTTTCTCCCATGTAAATGGGTGCAGTGATTTTAGCAGTGAAGTCTTGAAACAAAATAATTTAATTGTTTCAAACGAGAGGTCTTGAATCCTGCATGACTCATATCACTTTCAGGCTACCTTGTCTATACTAATAAAAGGCAAAGCCCTTACTGACTGACTGACTGACTGACTGACTCACTCACTCACTCACTCACTCACTAATTCTCCAACTTCCCGTGTAGGTAGAAGGCTGAAATTTGGCAGGCTCATTCTTTACAGCTTACTTACAAAAGTTAAGCAGGTTTCATTTCAAAATTCTACGCGTAACGGTCATAACTGAATCCTACTTATGTACATATATACGGCCATAGCCTGCAGCTCGGTTGCCGTGCGAGGCGGAGTTGCGTCCCCCATCACCACGCCTCCCACGTAGTTGGCAGCCTGCCTATATTGCGTCCCCCATACCCACGCCTCCCACGTAATTGAGTGCCTGCCCATATAAGGCCGTCCGTCAGCAGCAATCCAATAGACACGCTGCCGCTAAATATTCGCAGGCAAATCAAAAAGTTAATACCGGGAATGCCTGTTAAACATCTTAGATTCACGAGTAGCGATTTGGGTGGTGAGATGTCTATCAAGGTGATCACTGTAATATTTATATGTCATTGAAATGTATTATCATCAGGCATGGTTTAGGCACCTATGTCATCAGGAAGGCACCAGAAAAAGGGACCTCAAGGTTACTATTATGGAAGTTAATTTAGAGCACGGATGCCGTGAAAGTAAGAGCTGTAATAAATAAAGATCCCCTGCATACTTTAAAAGAAAGTCTCGCCATCTTTAAATTTTTTACAATTTGTGAAAACAAGACATGGTGTCAGAATAGAGGACAGTCATGGATTTTGTTGGAGTTCCCTCGCCACGAATTGACTGGGATTCTCTTAACCTGCCGGGAGAATGGAAAAAGTTCCGACAGCATGTGGAGCTGATGTTTTCTGGCCCGCTAAAAGGCAAAGCCGAGAGTGAGAAATGCAGCTAACTGCTCCTGTGGACTGGGGAAAAAGGAAGAGACATTTTTAACACATGGACTCTCACCCAGGAGGAAGCCAAGGTACTGAAAACTTACTATGACCGTTTTGAGGCGTTTGTCATGCCTAAGAGATACAAGTTTAATGAGAAGATGCAGGGTATAAACGAGACTTTTGATCACTTTGTAACGGAGTTAAAATTGCTGGTGAAGGACTGTGCTTATGCAAATGAAGATGAGATGGTGAGGGATAGAATAGTGTTTGGCACAAACTCAGCGAAAGTGCAACAGAAACTTTTAAGTGCCGGGTCTGAGCTAACATTAAATAAAGCCGTGGACATCGCAAGATCGCACGAGATAGCACAAGCACAGCTGAGAACCTTCAATGCATGTACTTCGAGCGGCTCACGTAAACTGACTGTGAACGCAGTACGCAGACAACAATCAATAGCTCCAAAGAGCACTGAACAAAAAACACATTACACAATTGAGAAGACAGCAAAAGAATATGAAGCGAGTGACGCATACAAGTATATTCATAAGTGCAGCTACTGTGGAAACAAAGCACACGGTGGAAAAAAGTCAATGTCCAGCTAAAGGAAGACAGTGTAAAAAATGTGGTAAATTGAACCACTTCGCTAAAGTTTGCAGGACTGGGAAAGGTAAACCCGTGCATGCAGTGTGTGATGTCTCAGATAAAGAGGAAGACGAGCTCTTTATTGATGCAGTAAGAAAGGAACAACCCTCTGAAGATGAACAAGCCTTTATAGACATATCAATAGGAAAGCAAGGTGTAAAGCGTAAGTTTAAATTAAGATAATAGACACGCTACCGCTAAATATTCGCAGGCAAATCCACAACTTAATACCGGGAATGCCTGTTAAACATCTTCGATTCACGAGTACCGATTTGGGTAGTGAACACTTCGATGAATGAAACCTGTTATCTTTACAACGGTTGGCAAACACGGAATGTAACTTGAACACAACACATCCTCCAAATGCGAACCTGATTCAAAGAAATAATGATAATCAAATCTTTGATAACAACAACACTCATAACAGTCACAAAACAATTACATTGACAATCATGTTACGTTATTTTTAAAATGTTTCCTTTTCTTTTTCATAACTTCTTTAACACACTACTTCTCCGCTACGAAGTGCGGGTATTTTGCTAGTAATCAATAAATCTCATTATGCCTGTAGTAGTAAATGAATTGTCATCCTGCATGGTATATAGTCTATATGCTCTTTCTGTGGTGGGGGGTTGAGGGGGGTAGTTTCAGGACGTCTGGAAAGAAGCAAGACCAATAAACACATGCCAGTCTATCCTAATGCTGATTTTTCCTAAGTCACTGCAGTGCTGGCAGTCCTCTATCTCTTTGAGCTTTGCCTTTAGTGAGTCTAACTCATTTATGATTCCAGATATCTTATCAGCCTTTTTATCCACATGCAAAAGCATGGTGAAATTTATTCTGGTGCAGCGAGTGAGAAGAGTTGGGTACAAATAGAGAGCACATACCTACATGTATGTTGGGGATGATTCTTCTCTGATAAAATCTATTAGACTGAGTGCTTCCAGATAGATCCTGGCTTGGACTAGCTTAAGGAGTGAGGGAAGTGAGCACAGATTTTGTTACCTTCGATCTGAAATGAGTAGTGAAAGGTGGAGCAACAATGTGCTGGCAAGCAGTGCATAAGGCAGATGTGAGCACATGAAGCTGCTAGGAATATCTGAGGAAGAATGGACAGTGTAGGAGTGCCGGGCTGCAGAATAACCATTAGGGAGTAACATTCCTTGCTTTTCACCCCAAGCAATTTTAAAAATCTTCCAAAATGTATTTAATGAGTTTTGCATTTTTCAATTGAGAAATCACATGCAAAACAAATTTCTGGGGAAACATTGTAAGCCTATATGCGAAATAAAACAATGATGTTTCACTCATCACTGGCTTTATTGTATATACATTGAAATACATAATGAAGGGGAAAAAAAAAAAAAAAAACAAACGAATTAAGCAGCAGGAATAATATTTCAGTCTAACAACCAGTGCACTAATAGTTGAAACTAATTTTTTTATGAGACATGGGATGGCAGGGTACAGATACTTGACAGTTCAGATGACTGACATTTGGATAATTGACGTTCTACTACAATAATAATAATAATCACCTAACAAACCACATAGATCAGATAACTGAAGAGTTAATACTCAGCTGCATACTGGGGAAACCTGAAAATTAATATGACAGGCTGTGAAACCTGTCAAGAAGTTTTTACCTTCTTTACAGATGCAGAAATAATATATTACATGCAACCTTAATACATTGTTTTAATTTCACCTTTGATTTAGGAATTTTTTGTCAAGTCAGAAGACTGCAAAAGACCCATGTTAGTTGAGTTAGTTTTCCCATCACTGAAAATGATCTTTAAAGTGTCAATTTTAAAGCTGTTAGAAAAATAAAAGGAAAATCAGAAATATGGCAGTTTACCATTATGTTTAATGAGAAAGGAAACTAGCTTTTGTTTGCTACGACAAACACAGAGTTTTATTTTATGAAAACAACAGCAAATCCTGGATCTCGGGTTCAAGAATGAAATGCAACTATATCGGGAACAAATGTTTTTTAAGGCCACTGGAGAAAAATAGGTACCTAGTTAGAACATTTCATATTTTAAAAGCTGCTTTTATCCTCCCCTGCACATTCAGTACAGTGTTCACCCTGCAAACAAAAAAAATAATCATCGTACCTTGCCCAGTTGACTTTCTATTGACTTTAACTTTTTTTTCCCCCACAGCAATTATCCCACCCCGCTGATATACATCCGTGAAAATGTTATATATTAACAGATGGTGTCTTCACAGAAGGCTAAAACCCATTGCTTCCTACTGCCCAGCAAAACAGAGAAAAGATAACTCAGGACTGACACGACTTAATTAATAAAACCGATGTGTTGTTCAGTGAAAGTCAGAGTCACAAAGTCAGTTATTTAAGTATAATCTAATTTATGCATTCTCCTAACATGAGGTCTGGGAGAAGTGGGTGATATTCCTTTAATGCAAATGTCATGACATGCCAGAGAGAAAAGCAGAGGAGTTCACTTCAAACTTTGAGAAATATAAAACCAAAAGTTTTTCAATAATTTTATGTGCAGTTGTTTTTATACATGTAACTGAGACTTAGGGAAATAATGAAATTCTGAATGTACTGTGTAATGATTATGCACTGATTTTTGGTGCCCGTGTAAATTTTTATATGACTAAGCAGTTCAGATGTGAGTAAACCAACTTATCTCTTCACAATAAATTAATATTTATTTTCATAGTGTATTGAGATTTTTGCCTAGAAAATTTGTTTCTTTTGTAGCTCACTATGAGAACATCTGTATAGTACAGAGGAGAAGTGGCTAGTTTAAATAAATAATCATGCACCAAAGGCAGTGCAGGTTCCAAACAAGCATGGTTATGCATTTCACTCCGTGGTTAATTAAGGAGCAGGCTGAGGCAGGCAGATTGGTTAGGCGCCTCAATGATGCCAGAGGATGCGTCTCCTCGCACCCATGTCCAGTTAGGCAGTAGAGTATAAAAGGAGCCTGTATAGGGCAGAAAGGGAGAAAAAAATGGAAGGAAGCAGAATATGAAATGGAGGTTAACAGACAGGATTGAAGGTAGGAATGCGGGAGAGCTGGTGCACAAGCAAGACAGAAAGAGAAGGCAGGCAGCTGGGAGGACAGCGCCTTGAGTGGAGCACACAGCTGATGCTCTGAGGGTAGAGAAGGCTACTCCAGGTGAGCAATCTTGGATCTGGAGTAACCCGCAAGTGGGGATCACCGCGCAAGTCTGGAAAGGCAGCAGGAGTCAGGAAGGCTCTGATGGGGAGCCCTGTCAGGGCCACGGATGGCCACAGAGCCCAAGACTTCATAAGTTGAGGTCTGGATGGAGAGCCCTGCTGGGATCCATGGGACAGCAGGGTCACTGACCTGTAGTAGTAGTTGGATGGCTGTGTCTGTCGGATGGGTGTCTCCTCTGTTGCGAGACCTCGCAGTAGAGGTAAGCAGAGGAGACATTTACAAAGGGCTGCACCAGGGACTCAGTTTTAAAAGGATAGTTTTTTGCCCGAGTTATTAACCTTGATTTTACAAAAATTATTGGATTTCATTTTAACCTGCACATGAACACTGATTTATAGATTATTTATTTATTATAGATTGATTGCATTTTACTATTTATTTGGACACTGTTTTGTTTTTTGATTGTTCATAATAAAAGCACTACTCACTTTATGCACCTACCCCTTGCTTTGTCAGTGTCTTCATTTGCCCAGCTCATCCCTTGGCTATGTTACAGGCGGTGGTGGGTTTGAGAGGCTCCCAGAAGGACCCAGTAGCATGGAGCAGACTGCACCATCACAGTGCTTCCTGTGTGGTGTTTGATTCTTCTCTCCATGTCTATGTTTGTTTCCTCCAATAGTCCAAAAAACACACTTACTAAATTAGCCTATGTATGTGTGTTTGCTTTGTGCTGGACTGATGATCCTACCCTGGAAAAGCAGGTTAAAAAAATGGATGGACAAATAAAACTGCTCAAAGAAAATTAAAGGAACACTATGAAAACACATCAGATCTCAATGGGGAAAAAAAATCATGCTGGATATTTATACTGATATTGTCTGGGTAATGTGTTAGGAACGAAAGGATGCCACATCGTTTGATAGAAATGAAAATTATCAAACTATAGAGGGCTGAATTCAAAGACACCGCGAAAATCAAAGTGAAAAAATGATGTGGCAGGCTAGTCCATTTTGCAGAAATTTCATTGCAAACCACTCAATAGTTTGTATGGCCCCCACGTGCTTGTATGCATGCCTGACAACGTCAGGGCATACTCCTAATGCTTCTCCCAGATCTGGACCAGGGCATCACTGAGCTCCTGGACAGTCTGAGGTGCAACATGGCGGCGTCAGATGGACTGAAACATAATGTCCCTCAGGTGTTCTATTGGATTTAGGTCAGGCGAGCATGGGGGCCAGTCAATGGTATCTAACAATGGGTCCAAGGATTTCATCCTGATACCTAATGGCAATCAAGGTGCCATTGTCTAGCCTGTAGAGGTCTGTGCATCCCTCCATGGATATGCGTTCCCAGACCATCACTGTCCGACCACCAAACTGATCATGCTGAACAATGCTACAGGCAGCATAACGTTCTCTATGGCTTTTCCAGACCCCTTCACGTCTGTCACATGTGCTCAGGGTGAACCTACTCTCATTTGTGAAAAGCACAGGGCGCTAGTGGTGGACCTACCAATTGTGATATTCTATGGCAAATGCCAATCGAGCTCCACTTTGCCAGGAAGTGTGCACAAGGCCCACTAGAGGACGTCGGGCCCTCAGGTCACCCTCATTAAGTTGGTTTCTGATTGTCTGGTCAGAGATATTCACACCAGTGGCCTGCTGGAGGTAGTTTTGTAGAGCTCTGGCAGCGCTCATCCTGTTCCTCCTTGTGGATGGGTTAAGGACCTTTTACAGCCCTGTCCAGCTCTCCTAGAATAACTGCCTGTTTTCTGGAATCTCCTCCATGCCCTTGAGACTGTGCTGGGAGACACAGTAAACCTTCTGGCGATGGCACGCATTGATGTGCCATCCTGGAGAAGTTATACTACTTGTGCAACCTCTGTAGAGTCAATGTATTGCCTCAGGCTACCAGTAGTGACACTGACCATAGTCAAATGGAAATTGTTTGAAAAAACACTCAGAAAAGATGAGGAGGGAAACATTTTAGTGGCTTCCACCTGTTAAACTATTCCTGTTTTGGTGGTTGTCTCATTGTTGTCCCTCTAGTGCACCTATTGTTAATTTCATTAACACCAAAGCAGCTGAAACTGATTAACAACCTCATCTGCTTTTTAACTGACCAGATCAATATCCCAGTTTTAATTGACTTGATGCTATACTCTAATTAAAAATTGTTCCTTTAATTTTTTGAGCAGGATACATTGACTGTGGTCAAAAAGTTGGAACTCAGTATGAATTCATTTAATAAAGAAGTGATTCATCATATGCCATCAGAACAGTTTATACACATCACGGTGTAGAGTCTGCAATCCTCTGGAATTCCACAATAAAGATGTGACACCACTTTTCCAGGAAAAGGTCAATTCACGTGTATTTTGTAGATTTAGTTAGAAAACACTCTCTGATGTCATCCATGTGTCTTTTCAAAACATTTAACCAAATTCAGTTTTGGCAGCTAGTCACAGATGATTAACAAATTTCCAGTGATGCTCATCCAGTCATTTGGTAACCACACCATCATGCTCTGTAAATAGTGGGATAAAAGATGTAATGCCCCTCAGAGAATAAAGATGATCACATATTATCATTACTTAACTATAAATACTGGCATAACCATAAAAAAAAAAAGGTCACTGCCAAAAAAAAAAAAAAAAATCACACAGGGCCCTGCTCCTATTTATTTCACATTCTCTGGAGAGCACTGACAAAGAACTGGTACTCCGAGTCCGAGTCAATAAGCTCCAGGTCATCCAGTTACGCTGAAGGGATTTTTTTTCCTTAAAAATGAACAGGTTAGCTAATGACTTCTACACTGCAACTAAAAGGTTTTTATATTTCAAAGCAGCAGGTTCAGTCTCTTTTTCTCAGCCTAGCTGCTCCTCTAATACCCACAAAGCAATGAGTGCAGCACTTACACCTTAAAAAAAGACAAGGATATCAAGAGAAGCCAGGAGCTATCACTTTCATCCAATGGGCTCTGGCATCATGCACACTTGTGTCTAATGGTCAGAAGATAACTGCATTCTCAAGCTCTGTTTCAAAGGAAGCAACACTTGTGTCTCTTTTCTAATACTTTAAAAAGGACTGAATACAATACAATTATGCATTCTTAAATGAAAGAAAAATTATAAAATATTTCAGTTGTGTAAGTCATCTTAAGTTATTTTCAAATACAAAGTAGCACAGAAACATGCATACAAGTTAATATATACTGTATAAAAAAAAACAACAGCACTAGCTTCTAAATTTCTACAGAGTCCAGTTTGACACATCCAGAAAAGACACAAATTCAAATGAGGCTTTTAGTATTCAAGAAAGGGTAAGTACCTATAAGTTCCTCAGGTGATAACTATTTAGTTTAGTATTTAGATGGTCTTTATAATGCAGGAGGATGTCAAAAAATGACAATAAATTTATGTCTTTTGAGTGCCTAAAGCTATAAAACAAAGAAGAAAAATGAATTCTAAACATGCCTGGTTCTGAACTCTTGCTTTTATAGCAAGAAATGCATTACAATCTTACTTCTAATAAGATATTTTCAAAGATAAGTATTTTCGATAAAAACGTATTTTAATTATATGAAGATACATTTTACAAGACACATTTTTCAGGTGCTCTGGTCAGCAATAGCTCTGCACATGTTCTGCAAGTGAAGAGTTTGAAAACTTACTGGTTATGTTCTGAAAAGGAGATAGATTGTCCTTGCTGTCTGTGACCCCCACACCATAACTGGTATGATGATGGTGATGGTGATAGTGGTGGTGATGATGATGACACCGGCTGGGCATTTTGCTGCTCAAGGGTGCTCCACCATTCTCTTCTATACTGAACAACTGCAGGTCACTGTTGTTTAGTATTGGCAGCGTGGTCAACGGGAAGCTGAAATGAACAAATAAAATAAAACTCAATACAAAAACAGCATCTATAAAGATCTGCATTATCATGAACACCAAACAACTGCTTGTTTAATTCACTCCTTGTTAAACACTAATTGGCTTTATTTTACCAAAACAATATTATCCAAAGGTAACAAAATGTATTAACCACACTCTGGCATTTTGAGATGTCATCACCACTGGATGTCTGCACTTCTCACCCTGTCTCTAAGAGAAAGTCAGGCCAACCTGAGGAGAAAGCTCATTTTATCCATTTGTACCCATAATTACATCCTTTTCAGTCATTACCCAAAAGTCCTCCTTTACTACTTTTGATCGGTATAATGACCACATATCTGGCGCCGCCGCGAATGGCAGCCATTCCAGCAGATTCGTGTATGCTCCGTGTATGACTTTATCTTTTTACCTTTTTTCTCTATTTCACTGATCACTCCTACCACTTTCTTTATGTGGACTCGATCCTTGGACACTTTTTACCACTTGGACATGGATTCTTACACACTGAGACACGTCTATTCAAGTAGTCAACTTCAAGCGCTGAGAATAAATGCCCACGCCGGTGTGGTTCCCTATTTACCTGACAAGGTAAGAAGGCGGTATCGGAGCAGCAGAGCCGGCGTTAAGATAAAAGCCAAGCGTCTAGCGAGAAAGTGGCGCTACAAACCTTCGGTGTCTTCTGTGATCCTGGGAAATGTGAACTCACTACCAAATTAGATCTACGAACTGGCTGCGCTGGTGAAAAATGTCAGGACTTACAGAGAATGCAGTTTGCTGTGTTTTAGTGAAACGTGGCTAACAACTAACATCCCAGATGCTAACGTGGAGCTACCCGGGTTTAGCACAGTTAGAGCGGACAGAGACACAAGTACCTGCGGGAAGCAGAAAGGAGGGAGAGTCACTCTCTATGTCAATACAAGGTGGTGCAACTCTGGACATGTAAATGTTAAAATCTCCACTTGCAGCAGGGTTCTGGTTCTGCTTCAGCCTCACTACAAACCAACAGTGAGGCAGCTACCTACAACCACACGCTCATTCAGGAAGTAGTCCCCTGAGGCAGAGCAGGCTCTGAGAGACTGCTTTGGAACTACGGACTGGGATATTCTGCCGGGGTCACATAGTGAGAACATTAAGGAGGTTGTTGACTGCACTACTGACTACATCAACTTCCAAACTACACTGTAGTTCCAGTAAGAACAGTACGCTGCTATGCTAACAACAAGCCATGTATTACAAGTAACATCAAGGGCCTTTTGAACCAGAAGAAAAGGGCTTTTAAAGCGGTGATTAGCATGAGCTCAAACGCTTGCAGAAGGAACTTCGAGTCCAGCTCAGGGCAGCGAAGGAGCAGTACAGGAGAAAGCTGCATAACAGAATAACAGCATGAAGGAAGTGTGGGATGGGATGAAGATCATCACTGGCTGCAGCTCGAAGCAGGGTACCACCATCGACAGAGACGTGGAGAGAGCAAACCAGATGAACAACTTCTTCAACAGGTTTGACCACCCTAACCCACTCTCACCTCGGAGTACTGCACCCTCCACCCATCCTTCTGCTGATACCAGCAAAAGAGAGACATCCCCACTCACAATTACAGCAGCCCAGGTAAGCAGAGAGCTGAGGAGACTTTTTGCCAGCAAATCAGCGGGCCCAGATGGAGTATCGCCATGACTGCTGAAGGCCTGTGCATTAAAGCTGGGGAGTCATCTACAGTGCATCTTCAACCTGAGCCTGGAATAGGGAAGAGTCCCGAGTCTTTGGAAAAACATCTTGCATCACCCCAGTCCCAAAGGTATCACGTCCTAGTGAGCTAAACAACTTCCGGCCTGTCGCTCTGACATCACATGTGATGAAGACCATGGAGCAGCTGCTGCTTCATCACCCGAGGCCACAGGTCCACCATGCCCTCGACTCTCTGCAGTTCGCATACCAGGAGAAGGTGGGAGCGGAGAATGCCATCATCTATATGCTACACCAATCCCTCTCCCACTTGGACAGAGGCAGTGGTGCTGTAAGAATTATGTTTCTGGACTTCTCTAGCGCCTTCAACACCATCCAACCTCTGCTCCTTAGGGACAAGCTGACAGACATAGGAGTAGATTCATACCTGGTAGCATGGATCGTGGACTATCTTAAAGACAGACCTCAGTATGTGCGTCTCGGGAACTGCAGGTCTGACATTGTGGTCAGCAACACAGGAGCGCCGCAGGGGACTGTACTTTCTCCGGTCCTGTTCAGCCTATATACATTGGACTTCCAATACAACTCGGAGTCCTGCCAAGTGCAAAAGTTTGCAGACGACACTGCCATCGTGGGCTGCATCAGGAGTGGGCAGGAGGAGGAGTATAGGAAACTAATCAAGGACTTTGTTAAA
Organism: Polypterus bichir lapradei; assembly: GCA_026402145.1. Taxonomy (NCBI): domain Eukaryota; kingdom Metazoa; phylum Chordata; class Cladistia; order Polypteriformes; family Polypteridae; genus Polypterus; species Polypterus bichir. Next base: position 16,883,481 of record JANRMT010062843.1, on the reverse strand, counting down.
TGGTGCGACTCAAACCACCTACAACTGAACACCAGCAAAACCAAGGAGCTGGTGGTGGATTGTAGGAGTCCCAGGCCCCTAATGGACCCCGTGATCATCAAAGGTGACTGTGTGCAGAGGGTGCAGACCTATAAATACCTGGGAGTACAGCTGGATGATAAACTGGACTGGACTGCCAATACTGATGCTCTGTGTAAGAAAGGACAAAGCCGACTATACTTCCTTAGAAGGCTGGCATCCTTCAACATCTGCAATAAGATGCTGCAGATGTTCTATCAGACAGTTGTGGCGAGGGCCCTCTTCTACGTGGTGGTGTGCTGGGGAGGCAGCATAAAGAAGAGGGATGCCTAACGTCTGGATAAACTGGTGAAGAAAGCAGGCTCTATTGTAGACACAGAGCTGGACAGTTTGACATCCGTGGCAGAGCGACAGGCACTGAGCAGGCTCCTGTCAATAATGGAAAATCCACTGCATCCACTGAACAGGATCATCTCCAGACAGAGGAGCAGCTGTCCTGCTCCACTGACGGACTGAGGAGATTGTTCCTCCCCCACGCTATGCGACTCTTCAATTCCACCCCTGGGGGGGGGGGGGGGG
>JANRMT010062843.1:16853689-16878031 GCA_026402145.1 Polypterus bichir lapradei | reverse complement strand
ATATATATATATATATATATATATACACACATACACACACACACACATACATATACTAGGGGGCTTCGCTCGCCAAGGAGACGTGGTCGCTCCTCCAAAAACCCCCTCTTAAACGGTGATACAATGGGAAACATATACATTTTTTTTCGTCACCACTTGCATCTCATGCGGCACACTTCTGTTATATCAGCTATGTTCATCTTTTTTCGCTTTTACCTTTTCATCAATATTGCATTGAATTTCGATTTTGTGTTTGGAATTATATTGTGACAACACAACGTATAACTAGCTGTGAGTGAATATTGTTTCTTACTCTCTACAACAAATGTGTCCTACAATAGCATTTACAAAAATGAGTCATATTTCTCTCGCGGGATTCCACTTTCACCAAACAAATCTTAATTCTTGCAGATACGCCTCTTCATTGGGAAGAAACACTACTTTTCCCTGATGGCAACACAAATTAGACGATCTTTAAGTCTCCAACTTAAAGTTTAAATCCGAACAATATATTCAATCTCTTTTCGCTGTTCCGTTATTTTACAGAGTAACGATTTCTGTTTGTTTGCGCTAATGCAATCTTTACTATCCTTTTTTAGAGACTTTCTAATTTTCGTACTTCCATTATCTCTAACCTGCTCTGCATGTGTATTGTGCCAACATTTTTGAATTCCTTACAACATTCTACTTTGTCATCTACTCTTTGATTTATTTCCGGACCCAGGTATGGTTAAATCTCTTGGCACAAAGACTTGTCTTGCGGGACGTGAAAGTTTCTCTCCGAGAAAATCAAGTCTCGTCTCCTGCCATGATTTTTTTTTTTTTACACAATAGAGAGACATATACATACACTAGTTTTTACTATTTATGTGTACTAGTTTGTGGCCATTTGCTCCATCATTTTGATAGTGGTTACCATTCTGTCTGTGTGTTTTTATTGTTTAAGGCATGGTGGTGCACTGCTCCCTCAGAGCTCAAATCAAATCTTTGTCCACAGTAATCAGTCCAGCATAGTTAGCAAATGTTACCCTAGCTTTCAGGCACACTTAAAAGACCACTGCACTATTACAACCCGCTCAAAACTTGTTCAGTTCATCCTTCTACATTGACGTCAATGCATTTTGCAGACAACAAGGATTTCACTCAACAATAGCTGTCAATAACAAACCGGATGGTAACTGCCAAAAATATATCTGGAGTAATACAGGTTTCTGGTTCAGTAGTAGACTTCTCATAAAATTGACAGGAAAAAGCACATGTTTTGACATTTTTATCACCAGCCAGGTTGGTAGGAGATAAGAAAATTAAATCTGGAAAAAACTAACACCAGCGAACCTGTCATTCAGTCAGTCTTTTGGCAGATTTCACAAAAGTAATGTTCTTGTGATTAGTAAAGATTACATAAGGAACTTTAGTACCATCTAGTTTGTGACACCACTGTTCTAGTATTAATTTCATTGACAGTAACTACAGTATCTGTTACCAATGTCATGGTTCTGCTCCAAATTAGTCTTTTTTTTTAATAAATGGCTTGTAGTGTGCTTTTCTGAGTTCACAGATCTTTGAGAAACAATAACCCTCACACCAATACTAAAATTGTTGATTTATGATTCTAAGTGCTGACTTACATCAGAATGTCTCAAAATGGTAATTGAAGTATTTTTTGTGTGCGTGATCAAAATTGTATTGCTAAAATGAAAAAGAAATACAGAAAAAACCAATAGTAATAACTAATTTTTGGGATATAGAAGAACAAATAAAAACAACCTTCCACCAGCAAAGACAACTATTTAAACAGAAACATGATGAGAGAGAGAGAGAGACAGATAGAGAGTGAAAAAGAATCACTGGGAAAGCTAGCATACACACACTATGCAGGAGCCCAAAATGAACTAAGGGTGAGGGTGTTGGGAGAGGAAAGGTGGGCAGAAAAAACTGCCTTATGGAGCAACTCCGAGCAAGCTCTTTACTAACTGAACGGTATGAAGCCTGTTGTGGACAGTAGTGCCAGAGGAGTTGTTTATCTTGCAAGCAGAAAGTTCAAGAAAGATAAGATTGTAAAATTAAGACTCTCAGATTGCAGTGAAGCAAGGGTAGGTGATTTCCAGTGAGAGGCTAAAAGCAAATTAGCTGCAATGTTCAATCATTAAAAAGCCTCCACTAGGACAGAGAAAGGGAAAGTGAGGAAGGAGAAGAAAGGTTGAGGAGGAGAAGAACTTGAGGGAACAAAGGATGGGGAAAAGAATGAACCATAGGGAGCAAAGGAGCTGAATTTCCTTTCAGGTTTGAAAGGCGTCTTGGGTCTCTGTCATCCTTAACACATTTTATTACCTCTCCTAGTGAGACTGGTAATACACTAAATTATGGAGCTAAAATTTCTAAAGAATAATATAATTTATAAAGCCAGCGAAATGCTAAATCTCTTTATATAATTGAGGAGACTTCCATTCTTGAATTGCCAAAAACTTTGTTTTAATCCATACATTGCCATGTATAGGTTATTTCCCAATTAAAAATAAGCAAAATGACAGTGAAGCTCATTTTCACTTTGACAGGGAAATTGAGAATCAGATTAGCTCCAGGGACAGAGTATCGCGCATGCTGTGTTGACTTCTTAGCAGACTCCTGGCCAGAGTGGGTGTAGATCCAGTTTTTACTATAAATGTCGGAGGGACAGGCTGCCAGTTGTACAACCCAAATTTCAAGATTTATTTGCTAGACTAAGGAACAGAACTGACAAGGTAAGCTTCTCTAAAATTTTGCCTGTGCCACACACTGTTCCACATGAAACTGAAGAGATCAGAAGGATTAACACTTAGCTGAAATTTTGGTCTAAGACAGAAGGCTATAGGTTTATTGGACATTTGCACTTCTTCTGGAATGAATGTGATCTGTACTGCTGTAAGCAATTTCAATTGAACAAAAGTGGCATTAGTTTATTGGAAAAGCATTTGAAAAGGTTTGGTAATATATATTTATAATAGAGAATGGGTTGCAAGAAGTTTAGGACAGGATTCAAGGGTTAGAGGTGATCAAACCATTACCATAGTGACCATAACATAATACATTTTACAATGAGTGGTAAAGTCAACAAAATGTAAACCCTGACAAACATTTAAGTGTAGACACAGTAAAGGAGAAGTGGAAAAGGCTGAATTCAAGCAAACAATCATGAAAGATAACACTGATTCTTAAAGAGATTAATGAGTAAATATATAAATCCTTGATACACATTTTTTAAAAATCACTGCACACATGGGTAATTTCTACAGAACCTGAAACTAGCATTGTGTGTCTTTATGTAGAAAAAGTGCTTCAGCTGATTAAAGTGACTATGGACCAGAAAACTTAAAATACATCAAGAGGTAAATTAATGGAGGCCATTATTAAATGAATACTCCACCAAAAATTATTTTTATATATCACTTACCCCATGTAGTTTGTAATGGTGGCCAAAAAAATGAATAGTTAATAGTAATCTCAAGTTTTCTCTCATTCTGCATGAAACCATGAGAGTAAGTATCTGAGAAACATCCATGGAAAAAAAGAAAAAAAAAATCTTATGTAACTCATGTTGCTTAACCCATATGTCCATTATCCATCTGTATGGTCAAAAAATGCAAAATGCATGCAATTTTGCTATGACATTATTATTGCTTGCTTCCAGAAAATTAGGCATACAAGATAAATAGGAAAGACACATTTCCATAATCCTGTACGTTTGCATTGAACATAGGATTTTTGACCAGTTGATGAGGGGCAGAAAGGATCTTTAATTTAACCTCTCCCTCTGGTGTCACACACATGCGCAAGGGAAGCAGCTAAAAGAACCAAATGAAGGTAATTCCACGCCAGGCCAGGGGGTAGTAGGGTGCGCTAACCCTTTCTCTGTTTTCCCTGCAGACCAAACACGGGAAATTCTGCCCGATTTCAGATACAATGATAGCACACCCGGATCTGGCTATGAAGATGTCACTTCCGGGTCAGGCGATGATATTTCCAGTTCCCTTCCTTAAAACCCAAACCAATTTCTATGCTTCCTCATTTCAATAATGGACTCAAATCTGTAAGCATCAGTGCAACTAATTTTGCCATTTGTAGCCAGGGCTCAAGTATATAGGTGGCTGCCCCAAACATCCTTCTGTGTGTCGAGGCTATTTATTTCACACTGATTATATAAGTAAACCAAGAAAGCCTAAGAATAGGAATTTTTTGTTTATCATTCGAGCTTGGGAGTATTGGTTTTACTGGTTGAATTGACTTGTTTTCTGATTATTTCTTGCTTTGTATTAAGGATTCTGATTTATTGTTAATATATTGGGACTTGTTTGCTTGAGACTGGTTTTTAGACAAATCCTTTGTGCCCTTTTTGTGCTTTTGACCCTTTTTTGTATTGTAATATTGTTGTGAATAAATCCGTACTTTATAAAGATTTTTCATTTGTCCTGTTAATACAATCTGAGAGTTGACAGTTACCCTTCTTCTTGCAGAACATTTGGTTATACTTTGAGACATTTGGTCGTATTTTAGAGGCTTATTCCCTTTTGGGCCTGCAAAACCTGAGTCAGTCTAGTGGAGATGAAATTAAGCTAATCAAGACTAGACTTTTTCCAGGCAGGAAAAGTAGGCATGGCCTGGCCAGTAAAGCTTATATGAAGCATTTGAAGGCCTTATATCCTATTTTGCCGTGAAGGAAACTCCATTCATTCCATTATATTATTTATCTTTGTTGCAAGTCATGGTTTTGTTGACCTGTACAATTTATTTGCTGTGTTTTTTAATCAAATTACCATGGAGTGTGGTAGGCAGAAGGACTTTAGTAACCTTCTTCTTTCTGCTGCTACTGTTAGCGGTTGCCACAGCAGATCATCTTCTTCCATAAACTTCCGGTTAGGCCTTCCTCTTTTCCTTTTTCCTCTATTCTGATAGCTCTATCCTAAGCATCCTTTTTCCAATATACTCAGCATCTCTCATCTGTACATGTACAAACCAACACAATCTTGCGTCTCTGACTGTCTCCAAAATGTCCAACCTGAGCTGACCCTCTAATGTACTCTTTTCTAATCTTGTCTATCCTTCTCACACCCAATTCAAATCTTAACATGTTTAACTCTGCCACCTCCAGCTCTGTCTCTCTCTTTTTTTTTTTAATCAGTACCACCATCTACAGCCCATATAACTTAGCGGGTCTCACTACCATCCTGAACACCATCCCTTTCACTCTTGCTGACACCTGTCTGTCACAAATCACTCCTGAAACTCTTTTCCATCCACTCCACCTTGCCTGCACTCTCTTCTTCACTTCTCTTCCACATTCTGTACTGTTGATCCCAGGTATTTAAGCTCATCCACCTTTGCCAACTCTACTCCCTGCATCATCACCACACTTCCCTTCTTAACGTAGCTTCCCTTAACTTCATGCTGTGGTTCATCAATTTTTTCCCTTTGTAGTTACTACAGCTCTGCACATCCCCTGTATTCTTAAAAATCAGTAACAGTACACTTCTACACTCCTCAGGCCTCCTCTTGCTTTCCAAGATTTCATTAAGCAACCTGTTTAAAAGCTCCACTGCCATCTCTCCTATACACCTCCATGCTTACATAGGTATGACATCTGGACCAACAGCCTATCCATTCTTCATTCTCTTCATAGTTGTCCGTAGTTCCACCTTGATAATCTGTTTCACTTCCTGATTCACTATCTCCACATCATCCAACCTTCTCTTTTTCTCATTCTCTTTATTCACTGGCCTTTCTGCTCAACACACTCTCTTTGCTTGTGAGCTTTATCACCCTAACCTGCTGCCCATCTTTCCCAGCTCAGTCCATCTGTCTAGCCAATCGGTGCAGGTATTTTCCTCCCTCGTTAGTGTCCACTCTGTCATACAGCTCATCATACGCCTTTTCTTTAGCCTTCACCACCTCTCTCTTCACCTTATGCATTATCTCCTAGCACTCCTATCTATTTTCTGCCTCTCTCTGACTATCCCACTTCTTCTTCACCAACCTCTTCCTCTGTATATTTTCATGTGCTTCCCCATTCCACCACCAGGTTTCCTTTTCCTATTTCCTCTGTCCCGATGTCACCCTTACTAATTCTGTTGTTATTGCCCAGCTTGCCTGGCAACTCTTTACTGCCACTCAGTACCTGTCTTACCTTCTCCCTGAACTCAACCTTGCAGTCTTCTTTTTCAACTTCCACCATTTGATTCTTGGCTCTGCCCTCAATATCCTCTACTTTTTGTTCTCCAATGTCATCCTATAGACCATTATCCTATGCTGTCTATAATTTCCTTTAGACTGACCCTCCTGCATAGGATACAATTGTGAATTTCCCCTTGGGATTAATAAAGTATCTATCTAATCTGCCTGTTTGCATCTTCCTCCACCCTAGTATGTCACCCTATGTTCCTCCCGCTTTTTAAAATACCTATTTACCACAGCCATGTCCATTCTTTTCCAAAATTCCCTAACCATCTGACCTTCTGCATTCCTCTCCTTGACACCATACCTAACCATCACTTCCTCATCTCTTCTGTTCCCTTCACCAACATGTCCATTGACAAGCTTTTTTGGGCTGAATGGCCTTTCTAAATCAAAACTGTTCTGATAATCTATTATAAAAAGAAATCCAAGAAAGCAAAAGCAAGGTGACGATACGTGATCTTCTCGGAAGTTCTCAAAAGACATTTAAAAGACCCGCAAGACAAAAGAGACTTGCCACGGAGCGTCTCGCGGGGACCATAAACATGAGACTTGGTGCCAAGAGACTGTCCCAGGGCCGTCTCGCGGGGACGTGGAACATGAGATTCTTGCAAGACACGCCCTACTTACACCAGATATCATATAAGAGCACATCCATCAAAAAACAGTCAGTCGTGTAAAAGCATGTAGTGCACATAGATCCTGTGCTCTCAACACATATAAAGCGTAAAAGAACAATACGGAGAATAGACACCCAAAGGCATTGGAGAGAAAAAAAGGCAGATAGATTATGAAACCAGTAAAATTCGAAAGTATTGCAGCGTCCCAGCCAGGTTTAAGCCTTTTTGGTTTTAAGGGACTGTTCGGTCCGATTGAGGGAGGGCGGAGTACAGCACGGAAGACTGATAGCGGGGTATTGATTGATGTGGTAAGGGGGGGTTGGGCAAGACACTGGGGATGAGGGATTGGAGAGGGTGCTAGAAAGTTGTGTTTAGGGTTGCGAAGTCAGCGATTGTTCAAGTAAAACTTTTGTGACACTTTATCATGTCAGTCGCTACAGTTTCAAAGAAAAGATAGAAAAGATTGCATTACCACAAAACAAAAGGTGATTAATCATCAGAACAAGGTGTAACTGAAAAAAGAGCAGGACAAATCGAGGTCAGAAATAAAAGGCAAAGTCATTTTGCATTCGCATCATTCTTATGCACAAAACGTGGATTTACAAAATAATAGACCATACGCTATGACAATCTGTGGTCCCGCAACAGTTAAAACAACAACAAGTTGAATTTCAATGAATACACAATTCGGTCAGGTGTATATTTATGATCACGGAGAAGCGATGCAAATTTTAACAGGCAAAAAGAAAGGTAATGTATATATTCCGCGAATAACATTACACACCAAAGGAGACCGTGACATGCCATTCATATTAAAATGTTTACAGTTTACTGTGAGAACAGCTTTTGCTATGACAATCAATAAATCACAGGGACAAACATTAGAAAAAGTCTGATTATTTATTAGAGAAACAGAAACAATATTCACTCACGGGCAGTTATACACTGCGTTGTCACAATGCGTCTCCAAAAAATATTGTTTTTAATGAAGCTTTAAAGTAAAAGTGCAAATAACAAAATTGAAACAATTCCAAACAAAAAAAAAAAATTTAAATTGTATATATCCGATTAACCGAACACAGGGGTTGGTAAGCGAAGCCCCCTAGCTAGTCTGATAAAAAGAAAACTTTTTTTAAAAAAGAAAAAAAAAAAACGTTAAAGCCACAGAAGTATTTCTGCTCAAAAGCTCCTCAATAAATTACTTTCTTTCTTCCTGGAATAGCAACATCAACTGATTTCTCCAAATCAAATATTATAAAATTAAAGGAACAAAGTAATGGCACATTGTCAGTCTCAATTATTTCATAATAATACCTGTGATATCCAACAGCCAGATACACTGCTAGAGAGCAATGTGTAAACATGAACTTCACATAAGGTCTTGCATTGACATGAAGATGCAACCAGGAAAACCTGGAACCTAAAAACCATGAACTGTAAGAAACATTCTGCTATAAACAAAGACATAACATTTTCATCTACGCTAATTTTTGACTTTTTTAAATGTGAGAGGCAAGAATTATTACAGCTTCTTTTTAAACATATAGTAGCAGGACTACAATTTAACATGAATTGACTGGTGGCTTGAAAGACTAAAAGAATGAAAAAGGCATTAGTCCCAGCAGATCTGAACTAGTGTTTTTCTATAAATCATATCAGACAAATATATTATAAGGAAAATAAAACTGTTTTGTAATTACCATAACATATTACTATAGAGCTCAGATTTAACAAACCAGTCCTTTAATAAAGTCTACATTAATTTCCTGAACTGGATTGATAGTTCTATAGAAGTTAATGAGAAATGGTCCTCAGTGGTACAGTATATATTGTAAAGTACATTATAGATACTGTATCTCTAATGTAAATTCTTACTGATCAAAATTCAGTTGTAGGTATCTACTGTATATTTCAAAGTTTTGAGTAGTTGTATATGTCTCAATTTCAATTTTTTAATGTGTATATTTTAGACATGTAATACATAATCTTGATTTTCCAGAATGTAATCATGACTATTCAAAGACTAGCATTAAATGTTTAATCAGGTTGCCCATATGGGTATGCCCCCAATACTGAGAAGTAAAACAGAAATTCTTAAAGCACCAGTACAATATAATAAATAATACAGATATACAAGTTGCAGTTTACAATTGAACCATTTGGTGACAGTTGCTGGACCTACAGTTTAATTTTACTCTTCACTAGCTGTCAGCAGGCAACATCTTACCTAAAGCAATGAATAACATAGAAACTTACTGTTCTATCAATGAATGTAAGCCAAAGTGTAAAGGACAACAGGAAACACCACTGAGCCAATCAATTAATCATTATGTTAAGTGAATATCTGACTGTTACTTGTCAATATTAGAAGTGTGTTTTGGTTTTCTATGACATGCAAGGTTCGATATTACCTGGCAAACCTGCATCCTTTCCTTCAAATGTGACTTAATAAAATTAAACACAAAGGCAGGTTATAATAAGCCCCCATTTTTTATTTTAATGTCATGACTAAGTTTTATTAAACTGAAATCTAACAGACTTGCACAGTGAAATAATCACTTCAATAAGAAATAACCAAATTTTGCCCAAAACAGAAAAAAAGATTGTTTGTGATAGTCATAGGAACCAAATGTGCTAATTGTATAAAGTAAACTTTAGACCATAAATAGCAGAATGTGTATAGTTACACAAAATATACAGATGTGTATCAGTATATCTACTGTGTGTACTGAAATTATTCTAGGCTATACCATCTATAAAATATTGATGAGGTTCAAATAACAGCACTTTTCTTTTTATAATGAGAAACAGTGATACAAACTAGGTCCCTACTGTTAGAGATGTTTCACAAAATCCTTCTGAGCATAATCAGATTGCTGGGTGGAATTTTAAGTTTTTACCCAACTTACCCAGCATGGTGCCATTCACAGCTTCAGGAGGTAAAAATTTTAACTTGAGGCAAACAGTTTAACCTAGAGGAGCAGGACATACATAAACCCAAAATGAAAAGTTAAAAATCCCACTATCTGATGCTGATCAAATCCTTACGTGACTTAAGGCTATAAGGTGGTTTTCACCATGAAAGGTATATATAAAATAAAATCAATATTAACTGAAGACCCCACATACTAGTGATACAGTACATCCTATGAAGACTTCACTGCTGTGTTGCAGAGGAGTCATATTGCTTTTCAACATTAAGCAGGCTTGTGTAATTTACTCTGCAATTGTGCCTGTCAGACTGTCTGAGAATTTTAGGAGAAAGGCGTGGGTGACTGTAAATTAGAACTTCCTTTCATCTGTTTTTTTCCCCTCCTGGATAAACAGAGAAACAAAATTTAAAAAGCAGCAAACACACGCTTATTGCTGTAATTGAAAAAAAAGGATTAAATAGTCATACTCCAGAAGCCTTGCCATTCAAATGTGTTGTAGCAGCTTACACTTCTGAAAGTAAGCAAGCTGCATTTATTATTACAGTAACACAAACTGAATTTGTGAAAAAGAAAATTTTACAAGCAAGTATCCTTCACTTCAAAACTATGTATAGAAACAAATTGGGTGCAAAAATGTATGAACATCCCTAAACATACCCAGAAAAGTCATTCACTCATTTGCTGAAACTGATCCTAACCAGTTAACTGATGACATTTAACAAATACAGATATGCACTTAGAAGACAAAAAATTGTATGTGGATATCAGAGAACCTAAGTGTCTCAGAATGCAACAGAATTAAGACACTTTATTATTATGCATATTGATGTTGGAAATATAGAACTTTTACAAAAACATATTGATTAAAAGGAAAATTCTAGAAAGTAAAAGGAGATCACTAAAAATTTGGACTGCTAGATGACCAGCAGAAGATTTCCAGCAAAACAAATATCATTAGAGGGTTGGTAGCATTGTCAGGGATTGGAACGTTTTTGGTAAGGTACAGAATTTTGCACAGGATGCTGAAACTAGTTGGAAATCAATGCAATGGAGCTATAGGTTTGACATGGATGCTAGGTAAATAGGAACTTCACAAACACACAATGCAAGCAGAGTTCTGTAGACTAGTCACAAAAACAAATTCTCCTCATGGGACAGAATGTAGAGTGTATTGAGACACTGTAATAGTGAAAAAGCTAAATTCAGATATTCTTTCATATCTTCTTATAGGTATGCACAATATAATTAGCAACTGCAGAGATTCAAATGGTGAGGTTCTGATTTTATAGCTTTTTCACTAAATAAGTCTTGAAAAGTATACTTGAAATGCCTTAGTTTGGATTTACAAAAGTTTGCAATACTATAAAACAAAATTTAAGACACGTTTTATATTTCAGTTCAATTCTTTAATTGATAGGCCATCATAGATAGATAGATAGATACTTCATTAATTCCAAGGGGAAATTCACAATTTCAACCAATAAGAAGCATGATAAGAAGACTGTGCTAAATCACATTCATGTGAATAAATTTAAATAATCTGGAGTACACTATGGTTTTGGAATAGTCAAGCTATCAGTAGTTTTACATTTTATTATGGGGAAAGCAGGGAAAGTCTGTGTTTGGGGGAGGTGTGATTTAAAATTTTTACATTTGAGGATCAAAATCTTAAACTCTAATATGTACAGAAAGTGAGTGTAGTGAATTGGTTTGTGCAGATCTGAATGGGTTCCAGATTGCTACGCATATCAGGAAGACTACACAGAGGGAATATGAGAGGAGATCTGTCTAAAGATGAGCACAAAAACCTTTCAAAAAACATAAGCTGAGAAGTGCAGAAAGGCAGATTAGGACATTTAAGTTTAAGAATCTGTATGTGAGTTGCAAGGATCCGAAAAATGACTCGGAGAGGATATTGCAAGCAAGGTCAGTATGTACCCAGCTAAAAGGTAATGAAATCATAGTATCTGGTATGAGTCAAAACCAAAACAATACTGCTTTACGTTACCTAATTCTTCCTGATTGAATAAATAATTCAAATTGTAATGGCCGACCCCTTACCCAGACCGGCAAGTACATAACCAAGACCTGTGGCCTGGCTAAACTGAACCTAAAGACAATACCAACCCGTACCCCTTACAAGCTGTCTTTTCCCTCAATCGACGAATAAAGAGGCAATGCAAGTCAGTGTGTAAAATTAAGTGCAGATATATTGAAATGTGAAAACTAATATATACACATACAGTGGGATGCAAAAGTTTGGGCAACCTTGTTAATAGTCATTATTTTCCTGTATAAATCGTTGGTTGTTACAATAAAAAATGTCAGTTAAATATATCATATAGGAGACACACACAGTGATATTTGAGAAGTGAAATGAAGCTTATTGGATTTACAGAAAGTGTGCAATAATTGTTCAAACAAAATCAGGCAGGTGCATAAATTTGGGCACCGTTATTTTATTGATTCCAAAACTTTTAGAACTAATTATTGGAACTCAAATTGGCTTGGTAAGCTCAGTGACCCCTGACCTACATACACAGGTGAATCCTATAATGAGAAAGAGTATTTAAGGGGGTCAATTGTAAGTTTCCCTCCTCCTTTAATTTTCTCTGAAGAGTAGCAACATGGGGGTCACAAAACAACTCTCAAATGACCTGAAGACAAAGATTGTTCACCATCATGGTTTAGGGGAAGGATACAGAAAGCTGTCCCAAAGATTTAAGCTGTCTGTTTCCACAGTTAGGAACATATTGAGGAAATGGAAGACCACAGGCTCAGGTTAAGGCTCGAAGTGGCAGACCAAGAAAGATTTCGGATAGACAGAAGCGACAAATGGTGAGAACAGTCAGAGTCAACCCACAGACCAGCACCAAAGACCTACAACATCATCTTGCAGCAGATGGAGTCACTGTGCATCGTTCAACCATTCGGCGCACTTTACACAAGGAGATGCTGTATGCGAGAGTGATGCAGAGGAAGCCTTTTCTCCGCCCACAGCACAAACAGAGCCGCTTGAAGTATGCTCAAGCACATTTGGACAAGCCAGCTTCATTTTGGAATAAGGTGCTGTGGACTGATGAAACTAAAATTGAGTTATTTGGGCATAACAAGGGGCGTTATGCATGGAGGAAAAAGAACACAGCATTCCAAGAAAAACACCTGCTACCTACAGTAAAATATGGTGGTGGTTCCATCATGCTGTGGGGCTGTGTGGCCAGTGCAGGGACTGGGAATCTTGTCAAAGTTGAGGGACGCATGGATTCCACGCAGTATCAGCAGATTCTGGAGACCAATGTCCAGGAATCAGTGACAAAGCTGAAGCTGCGCCGGGGCTGGATCTTTCAACAAGACAACGACCCGAAACACTGCTCAAAATCCACTAAGGCATTCATGCAGAGGAACAAGTACAACGTTCTGGAATGGCCATCTCAGTCCCCAGACCTGAATATAATTGAAAATCTGTGGTGTGAGTTAAAGAGAGCTGTCCATGCTCAGAAGCCATCAAAACTGAATGAACTAGAGATGTTTTGTAAAGAGGAATGGTCCAAAATACCTTCAACCACAATCCAGACTCTCATTGGAACCTACAGGAAGCGTTTAGAGGCTGTAATTTCTGCAAAAGGCGGATCTACTAAATATTTATTTCATTTCTTTTTTGTGGTGCCCAAATTTATGCACCTGCCTGATTTTGTTTGAATAATTATTGCACACTTTCTGTAAATCCAATAAACTTCATTTCACTTCTCAAATATCACTGTGTGTGTCTCCTATATGATATATTTAACTGACATTTTTTATCGTAACAACCAATGATTTATACAGGAAAATAATGACTATTAACAAGGTTGCCCAAACTTTTGCATCCCACTGTATATACAAGGACAGACAAACACGCAATACTATTTATGTATCCAGCAGGGGACATTAGCTCCCTTGTTGGAATGAGTTCTTTTGTAATTGCGGAGTGTTACATAAGCCGAATCTATATAGATATGGTATTTAAAGGTGATACCCCTCCCTAAGTGATACAGCAGTAAGAAATCACATAGGAGAAATAACTTAGCTTTCTTTAATGATGGCTTACACTGCATAACAAACTAAGGAAGCCCATGGCAAGAACCCAGATCGGGAGTGGGGGCCCAATGTATAGAGTCTGCCATTTTTGCCGCTGCGTTGGAAGGATTTTCAGAATCGGATAACTTTATCTTCCATCCGTCTGTTGGCTTCAAAGGTGTGCCGGGCAATGTTCCAAGGCTTTATACTCTTTCTTCATGTGCAGGCCCCCACTTAGGTGAATAATACAATTCCAAACAAGGCAAAGAGGATACAATTTCATGCGGACTCTGACAGATGAAAAACAGTGCACGTTTCCCCAGCTATCTTTACTTGTCTTGTTTTATGCTTTGCCTAGAAGTTCTAAATGATGAGCCCCTGTGCCAAATCTGTGTCAGCTATGCATGTGAGTAGAAAGAAAAGCAGATTCATACAATATATTTGCACAGAGCACAGTGACATATTAAACTTATACACTTATTACAATATACATACACAATTCCCCACTACCTCAAAGACACCAGTAAAAGACACTATATCTTATTTGTAACAAGCACATGAATATATGTAATCAAAATAATACAAAGCCCTCCCTTGCCACTAAACAATAAATGAACAAACACAAAACACGAAACACCGAACACAGATCAAAAACAAACTGCGATTAAAATTGATGAAACAAACTGAGTCCAAAGTTATTAAAGTCATAAATTAAACTAAATATCCGAAATAATTCAAAAACGATCTCACCGTGTAAGTCCTCGGCAATGGTTGAACTAAATCCAAACCCCGGAGTTTCTTTGCACTAGCTGACGTAATGATGTTCCGGACAGCGAAAAAAGTTAACGGTAAAGTTGCGTAATGAACATAAATAATGATTTGTAAAATGAATGCGAAAATGGCTCCTTTCTCTCCTCACTGGCTCCATTTTTGATACTTCCCACCTCTCGTTTAAATAAAAATATCCCGGATCTAATTGTTGTGGTAACAGGAAATGCCAGTATAGAGGTTACTGCCTCCCTGCATCATCCTTCTCCGTTTGTTTTTCAGGGACAACATTTACATAAACACACAACAGAATAAACGGGACGAAGTAAAAAAGACATGACTCAGCACAAAATACACAATAAATATCTACAATTATGTTGCCCCGCTACCTTTCCCCCTGCCAACCAAACCTTGGACAAACAAGGGAGAGCCGAAGTACAGCTTGATATTGGCCACATGTATGACATCCGTCTTGGTGTTAGTGCCGATGCCCCTCTGTATCTGGTAATTAACTGGACCTGTTTTTAAAATTATATATGCTGGACTTAACCACTTAGGTGCTAGCTTGGCGGAGAATCACTTGGCATCTGAGAGATAGTGGGCTCTAATCCAGACCAGGTCACCTGGCTTTAAGTACCCCTCTTTTCTTCGGGCATTATATAGCCTGGCATGTCTGGACGTTGACCTCACCAACCTCTGTTGGATTGTCTGCCTAAACTCTTTAAATTTAAATAAATTATTGTACATGGTGGTTTTTGGACTAGGGGCTCCGGGAAGGAGTCGATCTTAGGCTCTTTAGCTGTCTGCCCAGCGCAACCAAAGCAGGTGTCTCACCTGTGGCTTCATGCACCGTGGTGTTCTGGGCAAATCAGAGCTCGGGGAGCCACTTATGAGTCCTGATGGCATTCACCCGCATAGAAGGTGTTCATACTCTTCACGGTCCGGTTCACTTGCTCTCTCATGTTGGCCTGGGGATGGTATGCTGTCGTTAAGCTCTTTTTCACTCCCCAGGCTGTATAGAGTTCATCTAACACTGAACTCGAACTGCAGACCATGGTCTGACATGATGTTTTTCGGCACCCCACAGCGGGTGAAAATGTAATTCTTCAGAGTGGAGCATGTCTTGTTGGCTCTCGCATCTGACAACATGAGCAGCTCCATCGACTTTGAAAAATAATCGATCACCACCATCAGGACTGTCTTCCTCAAGCTGGTAACAGGAAATGTCCCCATTAGGTTGACTCCCAAAGTCTCCCCTGGTCCATCTGCTATTGGCGACTGTAAAAATCCTGCTGGTTTACCAGGTGGGTTCTTGATTTTCTGGCAGGTCTGGCACATCTTCACATGGTGCCACACATCTTTTCAGACAGAAGGCCAACAAGCCACCACCAGGATCTTCAAAAGGGTCTTTGTCCTTCCAAGGTGACCACTCAAACTGCTGTCGTGATAGTATTCAAGGAACTCGGGGATGAGCACCTCTGGGACCACCAGCTGATGTTGTAGAACCCCAAGGGAAGATGGAACAGACCTATACAGGACTCCTTGGAGGTGCACAAAGTGCATGCAATTGGTGTGCTGCCGATCCAGTCCCTTCCTAATATCTTGACAGAAGGGACTGATGGCTTGTGATTGGGCTAGATCTTGCAAGCTCCGTGGCAGAGGAAGAATCATCTTCTTAGCTTCCACCAAGCACACCATCCCCAGAGGCTCCAATTAATGCCCTGGACAGAGCATCAGGCATGGTATTGCCACAGCCCTTCCGATAAGCCACCTTGAAAGTGAAGTTTTGGAGGTGGAGCACCCACCCAGGTCAGAGCGTGATGGTCCGTGTACACTTCAAATTCAACCCCCTCGAGAAAGTGCTTCCATTTTTCCACAGCCCACACGACAGCCAAACACTCTTTTTCAGCCATTGAATAATTAAGCTCAGTGCCGTGCAGCGCCTGAGATGCATAAGTGATGATGCACTCTTCGCTGTTTCTTCTTTGCGTTACCACGGCATCGAGCCCCAGGTTCCTTGCATCTGTTTGTACTTGGAAGGTGAGCTATGGATCTGGCTGGGGCAAAACGGGTGGCTTCAGTAGATGAATCTTTAGCTGCTCGACCGCACCCTGGCACTCCTCAGTCCACTCCCACGGGACATGTTTTTTCCTTAAATGATTCAAGGGAGCAGCTATATCAACCTTCCTGGGGATAAACTTGTGATACCACCCCACTAACCCAAGGACAAATTGTAGGGTCTTCAAGTCTGTGGGCCTGGGGTAGTCCCGGAGGGCCAAGCACTTTTCTGGGTCTACAGCGACACACTCAGATGAAACAATGTGCCCAAGGAAGTGGATGTGAGGTTCAAGGAAGGTACATTTCTTCGTGTTCAGCGTGAGGTGCGTTTGATGGAGTCTTCAGAAGATAATATCTAGGTCCTAGAGATGATGTTTTACTGAAGGGGAGTAAACAAAGACATCATCGATGTATACAAAACAAATTTTTTCAATCAAACTCCACAGAACTTGTTCCATGAGTTACTGGAAAGTGGCTCCAGCATTTTTAAGCCCAAATGGCATAACTTTAAATTGGAGCAAGCCTTCAGGGGTAATGATGGCAGTCTTTGTTTTACTCCCCTCATCCATCGGCACCTACCAATAGCCATTACGGAGGTCCAAAGTGCTAAAGACGAAGGCTCCATGCAGTGACTCAAATATCTCATGAACCAGGGGCATGGGATATGCATCCAGACTTGTCTTTGCGTTAACACCACTGTAGTCCAAACAGAAACGATAGGTGTCATCAGGATTCCTCAATAGGACTACTGTGGACACCCAGGAGGAGGAAGATATCTCGATGATTCCATCAGCGAGCATTTTATCCAAATGTTCTTTGATAATGCCCCTCTTGAGTGTAGAAATTAGATACGCCCGGTGTCGAACAGGGACTTCATCAGAGGTGTGGATCTCATTGGTAACGGGCGACTCCTAATTTTTCTGTCCAAACCTCTGACCATTTCTTCAATACCAGCCTTACATCTTCTGGATGTTCCTCCACAGGGGCTGCCGCCAAGGTCACTATGTCTCTCCTCACAGCTGCGTAAAACCCAACAAACTTCAAGCCCAGATCTTCTTTTGGTTTGTATATGAATTCTCATACCCCTTCTCCTGGCATCGTATACCCCCTGGGACTGAGATAGATGGTCATCTTTACTGTGGTCAAAGAATCCAACCCAAGGAGTAATGAGACGGACAAGTCTCCATTTCCCAGGTGGTGGAGAGTACGCTGTACCTCAAGGGGACTTTGGCAAAGGCCTTGTGTTCACTCCCATCTGCCAATAGGAATGGGATGGACAGGGCAGGTGTTAAGCTGTCCGACAGTCGGCTAATCTTTTTCCACGTATGGTGACTATTAGGGTGTGATGGCTCCCTGTATGCAACATCGCATCCACCTGCCACCTCCGCAGCATCCCTGGGATGACCAGAAGGGACATAGTAACTTGCATGATGGAGAGATTGGATTCCGACCGGCTGGGCTTGGCTCGCTGGGGTTTTAGGGACTGGGTTTTTCTTGTACTGGACTGCAAATTATGCCAGCATGCTTTGGAGTTTCCACAGTCACGTTCCACTTGCGAGCCAACCTTTACCTGGTCCACCGACCCCACAAACCCCCCCCCCCACCCCCGAGACACCCAGCTACCTGTGGGTGGCAGGCATTAACGATGTCTGCTTCTTCAGACATAGCTGGCCACCATTTCAAACACAAAGCCCTATATTCATAGGCAAACTCCCGGATGGATTGTGAAGGCTGTTCTACCATGGATAGCAACTTGTTTTCCAATTCGGTCTCATGATCTTCAGGAAGAAAAGCTGCGAGGAAAGCTTGACGAAAGGATCCTTAGTCCCTGATGTTCTTCTTTGCTGTCAGCCACCAGCTGCGCATGGCCCCAAGAGGGAGGCCCCAATCACTCCCAAAAGCTCCTCTGTTTTCAGGGAAGTGACAGGTAAATATGCCTCCCCTTCTTCCACAACATTAAGGACATTATCGATGGTATACTGAGCCCCCAACCTGGGAAAGGACAGACCTACCCCAGAGGCAGAGGGCCGGTTGATGTATACATTCCCCTGGGACCCCTGAGGGGTAGAATGGATTGGTGACTGATAAAAAGTCTGGAGACTCGTTCTGACTTCCACCTGAAGAGTCTCTTTCAGTGTTGATCTCACCTCTAGAGGCACAACACACTTTCCCACCCCAGGAGTCTAATCTGTTCATTAATATATTCTTTTACTTCCTCCTGGGAGCTGCTGATCTGAGTCTGTAAGGCATCTTCGCGGCCCAGCACACTTTCTGCTACTTTACTGACCTTCTCATCCAGCTGGGTGAGTTGTTGTGCCAGGTCTTCCCATGGAGGCAAAACATCTTCCTGGTGGTCCTCTTCAGGTCCATGGTAATCTTCAAGGTACAGAGATTGCAAAGAATCCACTACCTCTTACACCGCTGAACACGGTCTGACCGTGACGTGCCACGCCCCGGCTACTCCTTCCTCACACTGCGGTGAAACAATGGTGTCGTCCTGCTCGGCATGCACAAAAAATATGATGCTAAATAGGGAAAAAATTTAAGGAAGACAGCGTAGTTATTTTAATGATATTTCCTCAGAGAGGGCACCACTTATGTAACAGCCGATCCCTTACCCAGACTGGCAACTAAACAACCAAGACCTGTGGCCTGGCTAAGCTGAGGAATCTAAAGACAATACCAAGCCATCCCCCTTAAACGCAGTCTCTTCCCCCAATCAACAAATAACCATGCAATGCAAGTCAGTGTGTAAAATTAAGTGCACATATATTGAAAAGTGAAAACTACTATACATACATAACATACATACTGTGAAGTTTTCCCTTGAAAAAACAAGTCTTGACAAATATAAAGGTTTGGGGACCGTCCCCGTATATTGCCCTTGGACAATATATTAGAAAAAAAGAGATCAAAAGTCTTCGATTGCACAGGAACATTTGACAGTTTACTCAGATGAAAATGGAGGTTTTATACAGTAAGGATTATGGGAAACAGGAAATGGTTGGCATGAAGTGACATCAGACAGGAACCGGAACCGACATCATTAGGATGAGCCGAAGTGATGTCATTGGTGATGGCCGGAAGTGATGTTATTGGAGATGGACGGAAGTAATGCGTCGGCCATTTTGTATACCCTGAAGTGGAGGTAATTAAATTCCTTCTGGCTTTCTGTGGAGAGAAGAGATTCAGGTAAGTACCACGTGACCACTCCATATCTCTCGATAGTTCACTCACCTTTAGGCTCTTTGACTGCCTCCTAATCGCATGTGTGTGACATGACACCTCCCTCAGCCCAGACCCAACGGGTCGGGCGTCCTGCACCGAGAGGTTGTGGATACGGGAGAGAGCATCCGCGTTGGCCTGCAAGGAACCCCTATGATAAATGACACTAAAACGATAAGGTTGCAGATCCAAAAACCACCTAGTGACACGAGGATTTGACTCCCGATGAAGGGACATCCACTGCAAAGTGGCATGATCCGTCACCTGAGTAAATTCCTGCCCCAATAGATAGTACCTTAAGGACGTTATAGCCCACTTAATCGCCAAGGCCTCCCGCTCCAACACAGCATACTTGGTCTCCCAATCCAGCAGTTTCTGGCTGAGGTACATAATGGGGTGTTTAGCACCATCGACGCATTGGCTCAGCACGGCACCCAATCCTGTGGCCGATGTGTCGGTCTGGAGGATGAAACGAACAGAAAAATTAGGAGATTTCAAAATAGGTGCTGAAGTAAGGGCCAACTTTAAGTCACTAAATGCTTTATCAGCCGAATCATCCCATACCACTTTCACAGATGCCTGTTTCTTTGTCAAATTAGATAAGGGCGCAGCAATTTCGGAGAAATGGGGTACAAAACGGCGATAGTAACCAGCCAAACCCAAAAATGCTTATTTATCGGACGGGGCCAATTAATGATGGCATCAACTTTATTACATTGTGGTTTAACGACACCTCCACCCACTAGGTAGCCCAAATATTTGGCTTCGCGTAATCCAAAGAAACATTTCTTTGGATTAATACAGAGCCCTGCCAACGCTAGTGTGGAGAGAACCATTTTAACCTGCACTATATGATCCTTCCACATGCCAGAATAAATGATCACATCATCCAGGTAGGCGGCACTAAAAGAATTGTGGGGCCGTAGCAGTGTGTCTACCAGACATTGGAAGGTAGCTGGTGCCCCGTGCAAACCAAAAGGAACGACCCTATACTGCCAATGTTCACTTGGAGTACTAAAAGCAGTTCTTTCATTAGCGGAGTCCGTTAAGGGAATTTGCCAATACCCTTTCGTCATGTCAAGAGTACTTAGGAATTGAGCGTTCCCCAGCCGATTGAATAAATTATCCACTCGCGGCATGGGATACGCATCAAACTTAGAGACCTGATTAAGTCGACGGAAGTCGTTGCAAAACCTCCATGACCCATCTGGCTTGGAAACTAAGACAATTGGACTAGACCAAGGGCTATAGCTTTCTTCAATAATCCCTAATTCTAGCATTCGTCTAATTTCCAACTCTACTTCCGCTTTCTTTGCTTCCGGGAACCTATAGGGCTTCTCTCTGACAATCACTCCAGGGTCAGTAATGATGTCATGAACAACCAGCGCAGTACGTGCAGGTATTTCGTCCACAACTTTGGGCATAGACAAGATAGCCTGTTTGAGATCTTGTCTTTGTTCCGATGTCAAATAGGGACCAAAATTAAGGTGGGGTTGAGACACAAAAAGAGAAAGAGGCTGGCCGGAGGACGGATCAAGATCCCTATCCTTCCACGGCTTCAGCAAGTTAATATGATAAATGCGTTCACTCGGTCGACGATTAGGTTGTTTAACCAAATAATCGACAAGTCTTTTCCTTTCCTTGATTTCATAGGGACCCTGCCAATGAGCTAACAATTTAGAATGTGATGTCGGGACGAGTACCATTACACGATCACCGGGGACAAACTCCCTGATGGTGGTGTTACGGTTATAATAACGCGACTGCGCTGCTTGTGCCTTTTCCAAATTGTCTTTTAGAATAGGTCTAATTTTCTCCAATCTTTCGTGTAATTGTGCGATATATTCAAGAATATCTGAAGTAGGAAGGACCTCCTCTTCCCAACCTTCTTTTAACATATCAAATAAACCTCTGGGTTGTCTTCCATATAATAATTCAAAAGGAGAAAATCCCGTAGAGGCCTGTGGGACTTCCCGATAAGCAAACAAAAGGAGAGGAAGCAATTGATCCCAGTTTCTCCCATCCTCGTTAACTACTTTGAGCAACGTCCGTTTCAAAGTTTGATTAAAACGTTCCACCAATCCGTCAGTTTGCGGATGATAGACCGCTGTTTTCAGATGTTTTATTCTGAGTAATTTGGCCACCTCCCTGAACGTCTCCGAAGTGAAGGTAGTCCCTTGATCCGTTAGAATCTCTTTGGGGATCCCCACAGGAGCGAATATCCCTACTAGTTCCCGTGCAATATTTTTTGTATTGGCTGAGCGCAAAGGAACAGCTTTGGGGAATCGAGTGGCATAATCTACTAGGACTAAAATATATTTAAATCCTTTTACCGAGGGTTCTAAAGGTCCAATGATATCAATACCAACTCGTTCAAACGGGATATCAATAAGGGGAAGGGGAACGAGAGGAGCTCGAGTCCATTTTGGAATCTGGAGAAGTTGACACTCCGGACATGAAGTGCAAAATTGTCGGACCTCCTCATTAATTCCCAGTCAATAAAATTGTAGCTTTATTCTCTCCAATGTTTTTTCGGAGCCTAAATGGGCTCCTAGAAGGTGAGCATGTGCTAACTCACACACTTGTCGCCGAAAAGTGCGTGGAACTAACAACAATGCTCGCACTTCACCCCCGTGTTCTGCCACTCTATATAATAAATCATTTTTAAGTACAAAGAACGACATTGGTGGCATGGGATCTAGGGTTGTATAACCCTCGGCAGATACTACAGTATTCCTTGCAAATTTTAAGGAATCATCATTCCATTGTCCTCATTTAAATGAAGATGGGGTTAACAAAAATTGAGAGGATAATTCCTGTATAGGGTCTTTTCTGACCTCAATGGGCGGGGCAACTGCCTCCACATCCTCAACGTTAACTGTACTAGGTCCCGCAGAGGACAATGGGACATTAAATTCTTCACACTGGGTACCCGTGTGGGTCCGTGCTACTGAGGGAAACGGCGTGGAGGCAGTCGGAGTATCATTCTCCATGACTAAGCCTAAATTCTTTTTCGGTACAGGTACGTTATTACCGCTGTTAATTTTATTCCAATCTCTACCTAATTTAACTGGAAAAGGGGGATCCGGTTAAACAGCCATTGGCATTCCTATTACGTGGTGATTTACTGAAACTACACATCGAGCTGTTTTTATAATACCGAATGTCCCCATGGATACATTTTAGACTAGTTTTTAATTTAGTCCACTGTTGCGGTAAAACGAAACGGGCAGCAACAATAGAAATGTTACTCCCAGAGTCAAACATTGCCTGTACTTTTCTACCATTTACAACAACTGCACCTGTATATGGAAGAGATAACGGGTTAGTCAGAGTGGCACATTACCTTTCCCCCTTCACCAAAGAACAATCCATGGGCTCCAAAGTACAGTTGAGGGACAGATGTCCAATCTCCCCACACTTGAAACAGCGAGGGAGGTTGGCCTGTCTGTCTCTTTTCTGGACTGTAAGCACAGGAGTTTGTCGGGTGGCCTCAGGGGCTGCCCCACGTACCTGTTGGGTACGACAAGAAAACCGTTCTGACCACCCCGATTTACAAGCCGCCCAGTGATGCTCCGCAATCTTGATTAGTGCGTCCATGTCCTCATAGAGGTGTTTACGGACCTGCTGGGCGATCTGGTCAGGGAGGGCATGAACGCCATTTTATGCAAGCTATTTATGTCTAGCCGTAGCCAGCGACACATTTTTCCCCAAGCTTCAAAAGCCTGGGTTCTCAATGGCCTTTCCGGGTCGAACTGCCACTCTCTCCATTCATTCGCCTGCTGCTCTGCTGACATGCCACGGCGTTTGAACACTTCAAGTTTAAGAGCGTCATAGTCAGCGGCCTGCTCCTCGGTTGATCATAATAGGCTCTCTGCGCCGGCCCCTTCAGGTAGGGAGCCAGTAGGTGCGCCCATTCCGACCTCAGCCATGCGTTCCGCTTAGCGGTATGCTCGAAAATCGAAAAATATGTTTCGATGTCATCATCTTCTGTTAATGTTGTTAACTGTGTCGGTAATGACCGAGCGGCCTCCATCCTTACTGCAGCGGCAGCACGAGCTTCGAATTCTGCCAGTTGTGTCCTGGTCTCTCCCATCTGCACTTTCAATGTACGGAGTTCTCCCATGATGGTGCTCAAAACAGCATTCAGGTCCTGTTCTTCAGACATATTGAAAACAATCCTTGTTGACTACGCCAATTGTGAAGTTTTCCCTTGAAAAAACAAGTCTTGACAAATATAAAGGTTTGGGGACAGTCCCCGTATATTGCCCTTGGACAATATATAAGACTAGCAAAATACCCGCGCTTCGCAGCGGAGAAGTAGTGTGTGAAAGAAGCAATGAAAAAGAAAAGGAAACATTTTGAAAATAACGTAACATGATTGTCAATGTAATTGTTTTGTCACTGTTGTGAGTGATGAGTGTTGCTGTCATATATATATATATATATATATATATATATATATATATATATATATA